>JBAMBL010002839.1:0-600000 GCA_037043405.1 Drosophila subquinaria
TTGATATACGTATCCTCAATATATTTGGGCGAAAATATATATATATTACAATGCATTAAATGTTTGTAGCGACTTATATTACATGACTTTAAGCAGTGTTTGCTTTTGCATAGTAAGTACGGGGTCTTCGACAGTCGAGTACCGCTCGACTGTAGCACCGCCGACTAGTTTTAATATATATTTGGTTGTTTGTTTCTTTCACTCACGGGTGCGGCAAGGGCAACGGTGACCAGCAGGCTGGCAATCAACACGTATTTGAACATATTTATATTTTGTATATTTTGTATTTTTTTGGATGGTTTGTTGAACACGAGCTCTGCACGCTGCAAGTAGACTTTGTACTATGGCTTGTTGGCAGCTCGTGTAAGTTGCTTTTATAATACACTTGAGCACACACACATTAACACACACACACACACACACACAAACACACACTCACTCAGGTGAAGACGGCAGCAGCGACGTCGACGTCATTTTGGTATTATTGGTATCTGGTGTTTTTGGGCTATGTGGACATGTCGTTGCATTTGAGTTGAGATGCGATCTGGAGCTGTTTGCTTAACTTGTTGTTGAATTTGTGATTTCAAATCAGTTGTAATATTTGTACATTAGGCAATCTGCGAGAGAGATAGATAGATAGTATCAGAGACAGAGTTTGAGAGAGAGAGAGAGATAGACTCTTGCATTTCAAGCCCTTGCAGCTGTCAGAAGACTGTGTGTGTAGTCGGAAGATTGAAGATGGCATTGCATAATCAAGGCTCAAGGTCAGTTGGTCAGTTGGAAAAAATGATGCGAACCAGTTTCAACAGCTCCCTAAAGTGCGGGAACAACTTCAATTTTATTTGTATTTATTTTACTTTTGGCCAACTTATGTAATTTATGTATGTGTAGTTTGTTTTTTTTTGTGCAAATTGAAAGCTTCGATTGTGTGCGTCTTGCTTTATTTACCTTTTGTTCGCTTACGAGGAAGTAAGTGGCGCATTACGTTGACTGTGGGGCACCCTTTTCAAAAAAACATCGCGAAACGGCACAAACAACAAACAACAGGCAACAGACAACAGGCAACAGCCAAACAGACAACAGACAACGGATAACAGCAAAAGGGGCTCTCAAAAAATGCGGGCCCAAAGCGGCAGACTCGGGCAGATTCGGGCAATGCAATTTTTTTTTACTTACTTATTATTATTTTTTTTTATTTTATTTACTACTTTTAAGTGCCTGCCACGCACAGTGAACCAAACAAGTTTTGCAGTTCGAATCGCCTAGCTGAAGATGATTTCAGTCTTCAGTCTCAGAGCAGAGTTTAACTCACTTGTAAGTGGTTTTGACAGGGTCGCGTTCTGGTTAGGCGACATAATAAAAACAAGAAAACTTTAAAGATTACCACAGCATTTATTTATGGCAAACTGCTTTAGAAAGGAACCAGATTTGTAAGAAAAAAAAAAAAAAGATTAACAAAATTCAATGGAAAAATATACAAAATAATAATAAATATAATTTTCTTTTTCTTTATATTGTTTAGAATGCAACAGTTTGCTCTTGCCCAAATGCATTTACTCCAATTTAAAACGTGTCTAAAGTGCATTCTATACTATTCTATAACATATGAAATTTAAATCAATTTTATTTAATCAAAATATTCTCATAAATATAAAATAATTTTTGTTTTACATTGCTGAGAAAGCAACAGTTTGATCTTGCTCAAATGCATTTACTCCAATTTAAAACGTGTCTAAAGTGAATTATGCATTATTCTATTAAATAAAAAATTTAAAAACAATTTTTTTAAATAAAAATCTAATCATAAATGTAAAGTTATTATTCTTTCTTCTGTTTAGAAAGTAACAGCTTGCTTTCAGCCAAATGCATAAACAAAATGTCGTTTACAAACGTGACTTTGGAAAATTCTATATAATTCTATTAAGCATTATATTTAAATTTGTCTTGTTGCGTTTCGTATGCTGAGCATGTTTGTTGTTAGCCAGATTTGGATGGTTCGTTCCACTGTTTGTGGCACATCCGTTCGTTCCACTTTCGTTTCGCGACTCTTTACCCCATTCACTTGGCTTGTGGCCATATGCTGAAGTTTCTTGGGCTCCTCAACATGTTTACCTCTCTCTCTCTACCTCTCTCTCTCTCTCACTCTCTTTCTCCCTCTTCCTCTCTCTTTCGATGAGTCTTTGAGTATGTAACTAATAGGAGTTTAGTTTTATTTTTGTTGTTTTTATCTTTTTTTAATTTGGCTGCCGCTGCATTGGCATGAATTCGTTTGATATTGAGGCGTTTCGACGAAAAGACAAAAAACCCATAAAGACAATGCTGAAATCAATATAATGCGCTCAAGGTGAGAGACCGCACCGAAGTTGTCGTACACGCAACGCCCCATACCATACCATACTATACCATCCATCTATCCATCCATCCAATCATCCATCCATCCATCGTCTTCGTCTTCGTCTTTATAGTCATTAAAATTTCTACTGGCGTTTTACTAATAATTTTATAATTATCATTTTTGGCTCAATGATGGCCAATAAAGGCAACGGACACAGTCTTTGATTGATTACATTTTCTTGCAACTTCTTCACACTGATACAAACTCACACACACACAACACACACACATACACCACTCCACCAACGCACTTTATGTGTAAATTTATGACTCTATTTTAAGCATGCCTTCACAAATTAGCACGCTAATTTGCATATGTTGGACGCATCTGCAGCTCGGAGTTCGGGGAAGGGAACTCCACCTGGAGTCCCAGCTCCAAGTCTTGGGTGTTACATTGACAAATTGTTTGGCTCGCTTTTTTATCGCCGCTTTTATGCAAATTTTGTTTGTATTTCTTTACGCGTTTTTTTTTTCTTCCTCTCCCTTTTGTATTTTTGCTTGTTCACTATGTGCGGCGGTTTATTTAATTCAGGGTTAAAGCTGAGTGACATTTTCCTACAAATATAATAAATTATTTATAATTATTCACAAAGTTGTGAAATTAGTCTGAAATTTTTTTTTTATACTTTTTGTTTGTATTTTATTCCAATGAAATCTTTTAATTCCAATTTCCATAATATTTTGTTGATCTCCGTCAAGTTACATTTTTTTTATTAATGGTCATACATATGCAGATTAATTTAGTTGTTGTTAGAGTTATAATGACAAATGATTATTACTAGCATTAATAATTTGCATGACTTTAGATTTATGCGCTTTTATAACTTATCGCTTAAACGCTCAAAAAATTTAGGTCACTTAAAAATATTTCTAAATATTTTAATCAAAGACTTGAAGCTGTAAAATAAATATGGTATATTATATTTGCAGTTCATACTTTTTTTAATTTGTTTAAAAAATATATCAGGTTGTCTTAGCAATTTTGTGTGAACATTTTAGCTTTCTAGCCTTAACCGTTTGGCCTACACGTTGATTCTCAGTGAGTCAGTCAGTCAGTCAGGACAGAGATTGAGAAATAAGAATTAATAAATTATTAAATAAAAAACAAATAAATAATCAAGACTTATACCATACATGATTACTGAAGTTTAACTAATATTAACATTAAACATTAACTAAGTATTTACAAAGAATTCCCAGTTCATTGATATCATAGAAACTCCACACACACATGAGTATCATTTGCGGCAAATGTTTTAGCAAATATTTGGCACTTTATTTAGCAGGAAGAAGAAGAACCCAACCAATCTACAGTTACCATTTCCCAAGTTTTGGCACTTTACGAGCAAATGGGAATTTTGTGGAAAAGGAGTGAAAATCGCTGCCATTTTATATGTAAATGTGTGTGTCTGTGCATAATTTGGTGCTTATTTTATTGCATTCCTTTTGGCACGCACCCAGTCAATGTCCAATGTCCTAAGCAGCTTTTAGTTTTTGGCTGGTAACACATACGCCGCGTTGTCCTTGAAATGGGTTCGTGCTGTCATCGACATCGTCATGCTGTCATTGCTGTTGGCAAGTACCAAAACAGGCAGCTAAACTCCCAAATTTATGTATTTACTCATATAAATCTATGGTTGCGGAATATAAAAACGCATTTTTATAACCCTAACCAAGTCTGGACTTGAGCAAGTCTATAAAACAAAATATACAATAAATCTTTAAAAATGTCTTGAAGGTGTGAATCAGATATTGAAATAATCAAGATTGAAAGCATCTGTCAGATATCAAAATAAATTCAATTTAATTAATTTATTTTTATTTATTTATTAAGTATTTGATAAAAAATTTGACATAAGTAAAATGGGAATGAGTTTATAATTATTTTCGCTCAGTTCAATCAATCAACGGGTTTTGCCAAAAGGTCACAGAGGTCTTGACATTTTGACAATTATTTCATAATAAATGCATAATATTATATATATATAATTATATACATAATTATTTAATTCAATTAAACGAATTATCCTTGACATTTTTTGGCTCTGTCATATTTAATATATTAAAAAAATAGTATATTATGTTTAAAACAATTATGGCTCTCAGTTTTGCTCTCTTTCTTTGTGAATTTCACATGCCAAAAATTCCACATTTTAGTTTCCACATTTCAGATTCCACATTTCAAGTTCCAGATTTGAGTGCAATTTCGGGCGCGTTTGTTCCATTTTGTTACCAGACTTAATTAACGCTGACTTACTCATGTTGCACTGCCACGCCCCAAAATCATCCCATTCATACACATACAGAGAAGCCACTCTCTGGCATTGTTATGGTAGTAAAGTTGTCTTTGTTTCTATTGTTGTTGTTGTTCTCGCTGTTGGTTTGATAATTACTTTTGATAACTTATGTTGGTTGGCGCGGTTTTGGCTTTGTGTTTGTTTGTCTGTTTGTCTGTCTGTCCGTCCGTCTGTCTGTTCATTATTGTTGCTTTTTGCAGCTTGCATATGGAGCCATTATAGGGCTTATCATCCGGCATGCCGGAGCCACAGACTCAGCTGAGCTTTACCATTTACCACTTTTTCCCCTCGTTTTTCTTTTTCGCCCATTTTGTTTTTGTCAACTTTCTAGGTTAAGTGCTTTATAAGCCTTGAGATAGGTCAGTCCAAAAACTGGTCGATGCTAGTTATAAACTAAAAAGTAAATGGAAAGAGCAAATTTTAGAGAAAATAACAAAATGTTGGCACAACCTGTTTGACAAACCCAATTAGTTTGACCGTTAGATAAAAGGCCTATATTGAAATTAGGCGCGTTAATTAAAAGTAAATAATTGTTACTCAACTGTAATAACACAAATAATTTCCAAAATGTGCATGTATGCTAATTACTAATTTGTATTTTAACCAAACAAAACAAAATTG
This sequence comes from Drosophila subquinaria, assembly GCA_037043405.1. Taxonomy (NCBI): domain Eukaryota; kingdom Metazoa; phylum Arthropoda; class Insecta; order Diptera; family Drosophilidae; genus Drosophila; species Drosophila subquinaria. Next base: position 5,313 of record JBAMBL010002839.1, read on the forward strand.
CTGAAATTTTCTGTATTGAATTTTTCAAAAATCAAACTAATATTATTTATGAGTGATTTATTTTTAAGCTTAAATAAAAGTGTAGTTTTAAAATATAAAAAGTATACAATTTATAGAGAGTTTGAATAATGTAGTCTTCAGACACCTATAGTTTTACTCAGTGTGCTAAAATTTTTAAATTAACCATGTCAACTGAAATCCTTATTAACCGAGATTATTTTACTTGCTTGTCCGGGGACTGGGGGCCCTGCCTTAAAATGGCATGAGCAGCCTCAGCAACAAAATATATATCGAATAATTGAAAATTGTTTTTATTTATTAAATACACTGCACATGCAATAATATTGAGTTTAACAAGAAAGCGATCGATTATCTGCACCTCTTATCAGGTAACTTACAAATTAGAGCATCAATTAAATAAAAAGCTTTAATCTTTAGCCTAATCAACACATAAATTTGTCAAATTATCATGCAGCATGTTGTTAACTAAACTTAGTACATATGTTATGAGTTGTGTGGTGTCTTTAAATTAAATTTAAGCCAAGTTGCACTGGCAGCATTGACCCTGCAGCTGCAGCAGACAGCGACATGTGTAATTGTGGCAGCAATTTAAGTTGCTGCCGTTGCTGCTGCTGCTGCTGCCGTTGCATGCAACATCAACATTGCCAACCGGAAGCAAGTGTGCACAAGTGGCGTGCTTGGGATTGGATTGCATTGGAAGAGAAGAGAGAGAGAGAAGAGGCAGAGAAGAGAAGTCGGGGCAGGTGGGCAAGGCATTGAAACTTCATGTGCTGTTGCTCTGTCGCACTGTCGCTCTGTCGCTGTGTCGCTCTCTGGTTTATGCCTTTATTAAGCATCAAACAAAATCCAAAACGTCAAGGATATGCTTCATACATAGTCAGCAGTCGCATCAGCATCAGCAGCAGCCACATCCTTCACGTGTTTTGTATACAGATGCAGTCGCAGTCGAGGCAGCTTGCAATTTATGCACACAACTTGTCACACAAACAGGCCAGGCCAGAACAAGACAAGACAACAGCAACAAGAGTTAAGGGAACGAAGGTGACCTACACAGACAAAAAAAAAAGGCAACAGCAAAACACATTCGAATTTTTTGTATACGTATATTCGATCTTGAAGTTTCTTAAATTGCGTACGAAATAATTGTTTTAAGTACTGTCTAGACACTTATTTAGACACTACTTATAAATCACATTTAAATTTTCATCCTATACTCGCATACATTACATTAAGTATATGAATTTATTTACTGTGTTAGCATAAACTAATTAAATTTATTTATAAGTACATATATAAAATCTACTTTATTTACTTGAATAATAAGTATTTTAAAACTCTTCTTCTTTAAAGATATACAAAGATATTTTTATTGCTGCCTCTAATTTTTTTCACAAATACAATAAATTCAATAAATATTAATTAATTATTAATTAAAATATTATAAGAATTTTAAAAGAAAAAATGCCTAAATTTATTTACAAATAAAGTCTAATAACAAAATATGCATTTATCTTTTTTTCAATTTTTTATTATTTTTTTTTTATTTTTATAAGAATATTTCCTATGGGAAGTTTGCACTTGACTGAAGAATTTTAGAGTTATTTGCCCATTTAAATGCTGTTTTATTCATCTAAATTCGTGAAATTTTTAATTAGAATTTTAAACAAATTTTTTTATCTGTGTAGCTGAAGATGTATGAAGTAGTCGTAGGCAGGTGGTGGCAGTGGGTGGCAAGGAAGAACAGGGGATGGCAGTGAGACAAGCAATTTACAGCGCACAATGCGTTGACACACGTCGTCCACAAATGTGCGGCAACACGGGAAGAGACCAAAAGACAATGGCCCAGAGAGAGCGAGACTTGAGATTACAGCATAGAAACACAGCTCCGTCTCCTTGTCCAGGAGCTGGTTGCATCATTAAACCTGAAAAGTGTCAAATGCCCAGCCCCAACCAGATACACACACACACACACACACAGCTGCACCATCATATAGGAACTGAAGTGCCGAGCAGCTTAGATTCAATTGAATGCTGTCAGCAGAGCAGAGTCGAGTCGAGTCGAGCTGGTCTAGTGTTAATCTAAGCCAGAAATTTACGACTGACTGGTGAGAATGGTGCTGTCCCTGATCTTGGTCCTTCTCCTTGGTCCTTGTTGTTGTCCTGATACTGAAACTGACGACGGCATTTCAAGCTCATAATTCAAACAGTGTTGACAATGAAAATGAAATTCCCATTAAAATGCAATATGTTGCAGCAAGCCTGTCTGTCTGTCTGTCCCCCCTATTCCCCTTTGACCCCTTTACTCTAACAGCTGGCTATTAATTTTCCCACTGCAGTAAAAGGCAATGTTTATATGGCCACAGTATAAACATTGACAATTTGAAAGTTCTGCTGGTCATGGAACTCTGAGAACTGAGGCTGAAACTGGGACTGGGATTAGGATTGGGACTGGAATTGGAACTGAAACTGAAACTGAGCAAGGCAAATGACTTTACATCTGTTTATTGGGCTGGACTCTCAAAATCTGAATGTTGACTTTGCTGATGATCTGGTCTTGAAATTTATTACACTTTACGAGTCTGTTGACCATCTAATTTAATTTTAGGGTTTTAATCCAATTGACAAATGTGTGTTTTTGAGCTGGGGTTATTTAATTAAAATTTGTAATGTTTATAGCACTTAAATGTTAACAAGAGTTGCATTTAATGGACAAGATAATTATGTACTAATTTGACAGACAATTATTTCAAATAGAATTGCTTTATCGACATCTGTATTTATTATAAATTCAAAGGAATTTAAAATAATAAACAATGATAAAATGCCAAGAATTATTAGATCATAAATTTAGTATAATAATTACAGTAATTCGAGATAATACAATTATACATTATAAGTTGTAAAATATATAGACAATTATCCATACATATATAATATCAGCTTTATGTTAAGTTTATACTTTAAGTCAAAGTCTCAAGAAAGAAATTTGATCGTAAAATGTAAAGAAATTAATGTCAGCTCAAAATTATCTCTGTGTAAAAAAAACTGGTCAAAATGATATTAATTTCAATAGCACTTTAATTGACTTCTTGAATGTTTTTATGCTTATTCTTTAGAAATTCTTAACACAGATTTGATCTTTGGCTTGTTCTCTCCATGTTAACAACTTGTTTTAATTTAAATGCTAAATATTTTAAGTAAGTCTCATCTGCAGTAAACTTAGTGAGTTGATGTTGATATTTGGCCACACCTGACATGACTCACAGAATGCTTAAGACCTCATATTATAAAACTGGCCAGCTTAAATGTTGTTAAGCTCGCTCAAAGGTATTTAAATTGTTTGCGCCTCCTTTGATCGTTTTAATATTTAACGTAAATCGTTTATTTATAGCATTTAAAAAGCATATGTATCTGGGTATTTTGCCACAGTCACAGTCAACACACCTCACCCCTCACAGCAATTTGCCACTCCCTGGTCGCCCCCACAAACATTTTGCTGTAACAACGTCAACGGAAATATTTTGCCTACAGGCAAAATAAGAAAAAACTTCTTCCTGTCGCGTTTTCAAGTGCTGTGTGTGTATGTGTGTGTGTTTGGAGAAAATATTAAATTTTATTTGCATAGAATTTCAAAGCTGTTTCTGAAGTTAAGCTGCTGCATAAGCAAAAATCCAACTTAAAGACCAAAAATCGAAAATCCGCAATGGGGGATTGCAAATTGAATATCCTTTTGATTTGCAGGCAGGACTTTTATTTGTGGTTGATATTGTGCTCGATTACTTTGAATATAGTAGAAAATTATGCTAAATTCAAAGAGTTTAAAGACAACTACTGTGTGTGCAGGCAAATACAATTGCAATTGAAGGGCGTGGCATCTGTATAAATAGAAATCGAAACTTTGGCAGAAACAAGCACAGATTGAGAAGCCTTGACACAATCGTCTTGAGAGCAGATTGCACATAAAATAACATATTTTCTGTCTGAGCAAACAGAGAAAACAACAACAGCAACAGCAACAGTCAGCAAACATCTGCAGCTCCAAGGATTATGCATAAAATTCTTGGTAAAAGTGAAACATGTTTTTCTTTTTTTTCGTTTTATTTTCTTACTGTTTTATGTTTCTTATTATGCGTTTGGTTTGGCTCACAAATTGAATTACACGCACGCACTCACAAACAGCATCTCAGACTTCGAATCTTCAGTGTTTTGTTGGCCGTGCCACGTGCCGTATACGTAATTTTTAGCAACAAAAATTCGGAATACCCTAACCCAAAAAACACACGCTTCAAGAAGTACAGGTAAAAGGAGACATGTCTGATTTTATTTAAATGGCATGTAGCTTACCTATTTTAGAGGGGCACTATATGAAGGGTATCTGTTAGCCTGGCATCCTTAACACATCCTCTCTTCCTTGTTTCCTTGACTTTTGTTGCGTGCTTTCGTTTTTTTGCTGTTGTTATTGCTTTGATGTTTGAAAATCGAATTTAGCGCAGTGTGAAAATCACAGCTAAAGTTAAACATGCCCCCGGATCCATTTATATCCCCACTTTCTCCTCTGCTGTAAAGTTTGTTCCTGCATCAAGTATACGCAGCGTTGATTGGATTTGAAGCTGTGTCCACTGACCGCTTGCATATAATAATCATTTGTATTTAGAGTGGCCCAAAGCAGCAACTACACTGATAAAAAAAAGAATCTAAAATCAAGATTTTGGTCTCAGAACTAAGAACATTGGTCTAAAAAATGCGTCGAGAACATGAAAATCTTGAAGTAAGAAAACACATCTTGATTCTAAGAACATTTTAATTAAGACCAAGTTCTTATTTTTAAGACCAAAAATTCTTATATTTTCAAGACCACAACTCTTATTATAAGAATAAAACCTATTATTTTTTTAAGATTATGTGTTCTTATTTTAAGACCAAAAAGTTTTGAATACTCAAGAAAAAAAATCTCAAATTTAGATTAAGCTTCTTAACAATTTAAGAAGCATGAAGTAAGTTTTAGTTAACTTGAGGTCTAGTATGTCGATATGACTCTAAACAACAAAAACAATACACAAAACACTTGCAGATACAGCTGTTTTAAGAGATGCAAACTCTATCACCAGAACCGTTTTGCTGACTTGACCAGCGATCCAAGCCTCATGTCATCTTTGAGAAGCCAGAACCAGTTGTGAATTATTGGTCTCAAGAAGTGAAACAATTTTAAGATTTTTGTTCTTATTTTAAGAAAAAAAGATCTAAGTTCTAAGATTTTTATTCTTATATTAAGAACTTAACCTTTTTTAGAATAATATTCTTAGTTTTAGTAATTTGGTCTTAAAATGGTCTTATATCAAGAACAAAATATTTAAATTTGAGAATTTTATTCTTATATAAAGAACTTACGATTTTCAAGATTAATATTCTTAGTTTTAGTAATTTGGTCTTAAAATATTCTTATTTCAAGAACAAAATATTTAAGATGAATGTTCTTGATTTTAGAAAGTGGTCTTTTTTATCAGTGTACTCGTATCATACCCTATACTCCCAACTCCCCCTATTCTCTCGTATTCCCATCGAGCAGAAGTCACATAAAGTTTTGGGTGACATGGAATGGAATGTCTGGCGTTATCCTTGGCACGTCTGCGCAGCGGCTGTCATGCAAAGCAAATCTGACAAGATGTGGCAGCTGACAGCAGATACGAGTATGGGTAGCAGTCTGAGTATGAGTATGAGTATGAGTATGACTATGAGTATCAGTGTGAGTATTCGTTAGGGCAAACTGCATATAAGCAGAGTATTTGCTGCATTTTAGCACCTATCCTTAGTCCAGGCTACATTTCCGTAACCATAATCGTTCATCTTGGCCATAAACGACGAAAAATCAGAACATAACACGGCCATTTTATATTCACAAAAAGGGAGAGTCCTTACGGCATGTTGTAAACCACAGGAGTGCTCAAGACGAGGCAACTTTGAATGTGAGTGAACATCAAAAGGTTATCATGTGCATCAAGTATCCAAGTGACGGATGATGAATTCTATTTGACACCAGAAAGAAGAACTCTCTAAAAGGTACTCTACCAAAAGATACTCTGGTAAGAAAAATAAAATTTATCTACAGGTTTGCTTTAGAATATTTAAAGATACTCTGATAAGAAATATATAGCTTGTATAAAAGTTCGCTCCAGTATACTTAAAAGTACATACGTAAATTAATTGTATTACAAATAAGAAAATATTATCAATCTATAATCTTTTATTTTTTCTTTTTAAACTATAATTTTAAATAAGAATCTTTAAAAAGCTACCAATTTTGTTTGAAAAAATGCTATAAAAAATTTTTTTAAAATTTAAAAATAAATGTTTTTGGAAATGCAGTCGAACTTCCCTAACTCGAATCACCATTATCCAAGAAAAAAGTTCGAGTTAGGGAGACTTCGAGTTAGGGAATTTTTTTTTTTTAGTGTTTTAAAAGAAACTACAATTGCAATCAATCATAAGTACAATTCAAATTTCAATTTTTTCTGTTATTTTCAACAAAAAGGGATTCCAGTTTGTTCGAGACCTGTTAATATTCTCAAAAATTGGTTTCTTCGTTCTTTTGCCGTATCCAGAATAAGTTCCCTATTCAAATGTCATCATAATTAATATTTCATTTTTTAATATAATGAAAAATTTTTTTGCTGAGATACCACATTTTTCAGCAACTTCAATTTATTTGGTCTACTTTCAAATTCCATAACTACTTATAAGTTTGAATATTTCCTTAAACATTTTAATACACTGATGCGCTGACAAAGAAGCAATTTCACAAGCTTAAGTAATTTTTGATGCAATATTCTATCATATTTCATCACCATATGCTAATGTAAATAAATATTACATATCCAAACGATCCGGTAACAAAAGTATAAAATAGAAATGAAAAAAATTTCAAACTTTGTTGGAGATTTTCCCGAAAAATTCGACTTACAGAAGTACGGGCCAATATTTTTGTTCGAGTTAGGGAGAAATTCGAGTTAGGGAAGTTCGAGTTAGGGAGACAGAATTGTATGAAATTTAGTCAGTAAACGCTATTGCCACTCGATTTTGTTCGAGTTAGAGAAAATTCGAGTTAGGGAAGTTCGAGTTAGAGAAGTTCGACTGTAACTCAAATCAACATTGTCTACGGCTGGAATAAAACCTACCCCAAACATTTTTAGGCTTACAACAATGAATTATACCGCACAAATAACTTATATAATGCGCGGGCAAAGCCGATTACGACTGCTGGCATTAAGTTGAGCATTCACTTCATTTCAGCATGTCTGCTTTAAGCCATATACGAGTGGAAAATAAAGTCGTGGACCAACTAAAAGTGACGTCATAAATTTTGTAGCTACTTAAAGCGAGAGAGGGAAATGGGAAATGGGAAAATGCGCAAGGAGCTGAGTGAGCATCCTTTGGCTGCTGTTGCTGCTGAAGCTGCTGCTTCCTTGACTGCAATCCGTTGTCTAGCAACTAATGAATTTATGTTGCAGCTGTGTTGCTGCTGTTGTTGTTGTTGGCGCTGCAAACTTGAACCAACAATCGTGATTGTTATGTGGTCTATTCCTTTGCTTTTAGGTAATGTTAGGTAGTCAGTTTGCATCTCTTTCTCCACCGCAAGATGATATCTCGCATTTATGCCAAAGAGCAGCCACAAAGTTGCCGCTTCACAGCTTTTGGTGTGTGTGTGTGTGGGCGTGGTCGGAATAAATCGAATTCTTTCATTAGCATGCAACGCTGCGGCGCACAATTCATCAAAGTTTTCCCACTAAGTTCGAGTGTTGCCAACAGCAGCAGCAACATCAGAAGCAGCAGCTGCAAAACACCTAAAAGTATGCTATGATTATATACAACTTGTTGGCAAGAAGAGCACCCGACTGTGAGAGACCCTGTACCTATTCTATATATTATAAAATCTTGAATAACTTTCAATAACTAATACTTAACTTGTTTCTCATATTATGATTAATCGCTTCTAAGTGAAAAACTTAATAGACTCCTTGTGCATTTTCTGTACAGGGTCTTTAAAGTAGCCAAAGTGTAAGAAGTCCAGCGTGTGCATGATTGATTAACTTTCGTGGGCGTTATCCTGTAATTTAGCAAAGAGACGGACCAGAGCACAAAGCGAACGTGCAAAAATAACTGTAAATACAGTGTCAAAATTTAGAAAAAAAAAAAATGAAAGAGTAGAATGCAAAACGGATGCGCAGCCAAATGGTAGACGATGACGAGGACGACGGCTGACACTTAATTAGAAGCGCCGGAAACGGAAACGAAATGCATGTTCATGCCAACCGGAGCGACCTGTCAAATGCAACGCCCGCTAGAGATGCACTCACCAAAATATATTTATTATTCACGTTGTAGAACTTTTATTAATTATTATAATTTCTGTTGTACATTTTCTGATGATTTTTTTTCTGTTTTTTTTTATGCCATCACGTTTGCTTTACAGTTCAAAGTTATGTCACTGCGATTCATTTCCGGCTGACACTGGCACATCTCTTGGAGCAGCTGTTGCTGTTCCAGCAACCGACACTTTCAGTGTTGCCAGAATAGTATAGTCTTAAATAGCTAAATAAAACTAGCTAAAAAATTAAGAAATGTTAAAATAAGTTGCTAGACTTAGTACCTTAAGGATTTAATAATAACAGATTGTTGGTATCGATGACATCCTCGATAGAATCTTTATAATATACGAATTTTTAAATAATTTTAATATAAGTTGAAAAAGTAAAATCCAATTATTTTTAGTACAATTACATATGTATGTAAGTTTCCTACCATTTCAAGGAATGGATTTATTTATAGCAGAGTCAATAGTAGTACAATCTTCTTTAAATATAGCCACATTTTTTTAGCTAATACTGCTAGCATTTAATCTATTTCTTTAGCTTTTGCAATTATGTATGAATTATAAATGAAGTAGTTGAAATGGCAGCACTGGTTCCATAATCCATGCAAATATCTTTCCATCTCTCCATCCCAAATATGTATAAATCCTGCAATAAAATAGCTAAAGTGGCAGCACTAGTTCCATAACCCATACAATCATCTGTCTTTCTCTCTCTCTTTCCCAACCAGCAACAACTGCAAGTGCAGCCAGCGCACAGACTGTGACGACAAAATTAAATTCTACACACAAAAGTCAAGGATGCCTCCTGCAATTTGTTTTGAGTTGGCAGCCGTCGTCTTGTCTCGGTTTTCTCTATCTATAGAATGATGAAGGGATGCCCGAAGTATGCTTGTGTTCCAGGATCTATTTTTTATTAGCCCCTCGCTGATTTGATTTGCATGTGAGGCAACAACTTATAAAGCCATAAAAGACAACAAAAGCGAAACAGCAGCAAGAGAAGGAGGAAGAGGAGGAGGGGCGGTGGAAACTGTGGTAAAGCAGCTGCCTGGCATATTTCGTTGGGGTTGCTGTTATCTACAGTGGGCACATCATAATTGCGAACAAGGTGGGAGTTGCGAGTTGCGAGTTGCGAGGGACGTCGACGACATTCCTGTGCATAATTGAAATTCCAGCCTAAACGCGTTTGTAACGGGAAATTGCGCGGCCAAAAAGGCGACCGGAGACGGAGGCGGAGACGGATACGGATGCGACCAGGCAACGTCCAAAAATTTGTTTTATTTTTTTTAGGTCCCTTTGCATCTGACAGCCTGCTTGCATTTGTATATAGCATAATTAGTTTTGTCTTGTTAATTACTTTTGCTCTAAAAATTTAAAACAAACAAAAAGTACAGCTAGTCAAGTAAATGTTTTAACAAAAACAAAGATTTTCATATTTTTTTTATTTTTATCATTAATTTAAAAAAAAAGTTCTTCAGATTTAATTATTTAAAAAAATAAATAACCCATATGTGCATTTTTTATTTTATTCAAAATACTATTTGCACTAACTGCATATTCCTTTGGGTGTAATTAAAAATACATATGTACATATGCATGCATCAAAGTGTCATTTAAATCATGTATTTGGCGCCTGTAATGTAATCAATTGGGCCAAACAATAATTATTGTGCACTTGCAGTTGTGTAATTATATATTTGATAAACATATTACGCTCAAGGGAAATGTTTTACTTTGCGCCTGCTGCTGCCGCCCACGCACTCACCACCACACATGTAGCAGCAGCCACAACATTGAATTTGAATTGTTGAATGAGTCAAACAGCTGATCAGTTGTCTGCATGGCGTTGCCACCTAATTGCGTGCGCACAATGATGCGCGCGTAGTGCGCATGACGACTCTTTCCAGGAGCTGAAATAATGCTTTTCCAAGCGAGGCTTGTTGGTCAAAGGCATTAACATGTCTGTGGCAGTATACGCCGAGCTATCAAAACGCATTCAAGTGGAGCGCGCATTAAAATAGGCGGCAATACATTTTACATATTGTTTAACAGTGCAGCGTGTGTTGCACCAAACACAATAAATTGTGTTAAAAACTCCGATTGACGTGACAATAAATTAAAAGAAAAAAACAATAATTTATAAGCATAAAAACAGCAATTGCTTATAGTTTTAATTGTTTATAATAGTTTTTTAAATTGTTTAAAAGTTAACGTCTGCAGCAGCGCTGCCAGTGCTTGGCAACTCTGCAATGTTTTGACAGTTGGTTAACGCTCTCTCTCAGTGGCAGTCGCAGTCGCTCTCTCCATCAGTGGCTCTCCGCTGATGAAAATGTTTCGTGTTGCGTTGTGTCGCGTTCGCATTGTTTATAAAACAAATTAATTATATTTATTATTAGTTTAAGAGCTAAAGTGGTTTAAATTGTGCAATGCTACCGCACGCGCTTTATAAATGCGCGATAGCATAAATAATGCTAGCTGCCAAGTCGTCGTGGTCGCCGTCTCCGTCGTCGTCGCCAGCGCTGTCGACGCCGAATTCGTCGCGCCACCAAATGAAAAAAATACATATTAGAAAAATTCTTAAATACGAGTGTTATATTAAAAATTGAATCAAAAATAAGCAATAAGTGGTGCTTAACGTTTAATATGTGTTTGCTAAGTTTATCTAAGTGAAATGTGCATGGAAAAGTCGCGCGCAAAGACGTCGCAGACAACAGCAACAACAACAATAACGAAAACAAAAACAACACAGAGAGAGGAGAGATTGAGCGAGAGAGAAGAGCGAGAGAGGGGCGCCGCCGTCGCTGCTGCTGCTGCTGCTCAGACAGCACGATAAACAACAATAACAAACCAGAATCAAAAATGCTTCTTGACTAAAGGCAAAAGACTTTGAAGAAGCAGCACTCGCTTCTCCTTTTTCTCCACCCTCCCACCCGCAAGCAACCAAAACCAAATTACCCAAATCAACTTAGTGCAACACCTAGTAGCAAGAAACGAACTCACTCGGCAGCACTCTTAAGCTGCAACTGAGCACCCAGCAGTACCCACTCAATACCCAGCTGGACTTGTTGTTGTCAGCATGCAGGCGAAGAAGCGTTATATACTCGTCTTTGTCTCATGCGCATTTCTCGCCTATTGCTACTTTGGCGGCTATAGGCTGAAACTGGCGCCGCATCGACCACGTCGTGCCCAGCACGAGTCGGCCAAAGATGGTGGCGTCCAACCGTATGCCCAACTGCCCAGCTTCATTGGCTTTGAGCATCGCAGGCCACTGTCCAATGAGTCAATCGTGGCTATTCCGACTGCCAAAAGGAAGCCATCAGTAGCTGCTGCATGCCGCATGGAGACGTGTTTTGATTTCACCAAATGCTATGATCAGTTCTTGGTCTATGTTTACCCGCCGGAGCCACTCAATTCGCTAGGTGCCGCACCGCCTAGTTCGGCCAACTATCAGAAGATACTCACTGCCATACAGGAGTCACGATATCATACCAGCGATCCCGCCGCCGCCTGCCTCTTTGTGCTGGGCATCGATACGCTGGATCGTGACTCACTATCTGAGGATTATGTGCGTAATGTGCCATCGCGTTTGGCACGTTTACCGCATTGGAATAATGGACGCAATCACATCATCTTCAATCTGTATTCGGGCACATGGCCCGACTATGCGGAACATTCACTTGGCTTTGATGCTGGCGAAGCCATTTTGGCCAAGGCCAGCATGAGTGTGCTCCAAATGCGTCATGGATTCGACGTTAGCATTCCGCTCTTTCACAAACAGTTCCCATTGCGTGCCGGCGCCACGGGCTCCGTGCAGTCCAACAATTTTCCCGCCAACAAAAAATATTTGCTGGCATTTAAAGGCAAGCGGTAAGTGCACTTCAACAATTTACCCTAAATATCTAGCGCTTTAATTAATAATCGTACTCTCAGTACGATATATTGACAATTTAACTGTCAGCTAGTTATAAGCAATGTCTGTTGAAAAACCCTCCCTCTCAATGACCTGCCTCTTCCTGCCTTGTAAAACTGACTCAGTCAGGCAGCAAATTGCAGGTTGCAGCGATCGATTGCAATACTTTGCCGTAGAAATATTGCCAGCCCCAATTTTTGGAGTCATTCAAATTGAAAAATTGTCTAGCAACGCGTTCCATTCATCATGTCATGTGGCCAGTGCTGCCATAATAGCTATTTTCCCGTCAAAGCTGCCATTTTATAAATTTCAATTGCCTTTCGGATTTCTGGGCTTTTTCTTAAAAGTGTTGTGTTTGTTCCAACTTTTTTGCTTAAAAAAAAATATAAAATATATAATAAATCAAGTCATTGTTTTGACAAAGAAAAATTTTAAAAAATGTTTCTGGATATTTTAGTATATTAAGAAAAGTGAGAATTATTGAGATTCATTGAGCTTCATTTTTATCAAAAATTAATATATGTAGATGTTGAAATTAATTTCTATGCATTTTACGTCTGAGATCTTTCAGTTAGATTAAAAAAAGGGCCTTAACTTGTTTATTATTATTTAAAAAAAAAAATAAGAACCGCATCAGCTGTTTTTACGAGATTTTTGGTTGAAAGAACTATATTTTTTCAAACTTCTTTCCGCTAAAATAGATTCTTATGCTTCCATAAAAGTGGACAGCACTGCATGTGACTGCTCCTCATTCTCTCCTGCTCTCGCTTTCGCTCTCGTCGCTCCTGCTTGTGCTCGTGTTTTGTTTTTGCTTTTGTTGCGCTTTTGTTTGTCTTCGCTTTATTGTTGTTTACTCGCTTGTAGCGCCCACTTTTGCCACTGGCGCTTCTTTTGACATGTAACTCGATTCAATAACAGGCCCCCAGGCTACAGTCTGCAGAGCAGAAGAGAGAGCAGAGAGGAGACAAGGTGAGTCTCGCCTGACCTCTGGTCTTATTGTTTGCCATTGCTATTGCTGCTGTTATGTGGGAGTTGCCACCTGTGCTGTGCCTGACGACAAAACTGGTCAACAATGTCGCTCGTCCTGCCACATGAGCTCATTGTGCTCTAATTTAAAATTGATTTTTGCTCTTTGTGCAAACTCACAACATACAACTTCCTTTTGGTATAAAACAACTTTACGCTTGTAGTTGAAATCGTCAACAATTCTTAAAAGTCTTCATTAATTGAAGTGGCGAACGCGCACAATAAACATAGAGCAAGATGGCGAGTGTGAGAGGGAAAGAGAGAGAATGAAAGGGAGAATGATGGCAATTAATAAATTTATGTGAAAAGGACAATGGAAACGCGTTGTCATCGTCCTTGCGCTCTCTCTTCTGGTCTTGATAACAGCGACCGTTTAAATGAAGCCATCAGCATGCAAATGTATAGGTGTGTGTGTGTGTGTTCTACTCTAGTGGAATGCAACTTGCGGATGGGTGGCAACCACTGTGGCACGCGGGCGACATTTTGCCATAAGATTAACACAAGCAACACCAACAACACCAACAACAACGACAACAACAACAATGACAGCAGCAGCAGCTGTAGCACGTTTGAGGGCACACCAAAGTGATGTTAAAGTTGTTAATAACACTCACACACAGATACACACCCATTCACACACACACACACACACACACTAACGCCCACAACAGTGTAAGCCAAGTCAGAGTCCTGGTGCTCGAGCTGGACGCATGGACAATTAAAAGTGAAAGCTTCAGCGTATACAAAGCCACTTTACAATTATGTGTGCCACAAACTAAAAGACTGACTGACAGATACTCTGCAATTGGAGCAGCCAAATTCTGCAAATGTGCTGTAATTTTGAATTTTGAGAAAGAGAATACGTGTGTTCTATAAATAGCACCTTCTGCGGCTTACTTACATATGCTCAAGATGCGTATCGGAATAGGTATACCCCCCAGCATACAGTGTAGTCGTTAACAGACAGAAAACTCTCACACTATCTCTATTACACCTACACACACACACTTTTACATACTTTGTTGCCTAGCGACCCTCTGTGAATTCGCTTTGCTACGAAACGATGCAAAGTTTTTCATTTTTTTTGCATTTAATTGCTCCTTCTTTCTGCTTTTCGCTCTTTCTGTTTTCCTATATCTCTCTTACTTTTCTTTTTTATACTGCCGCTCACTTTGAGTTAATCTGCGGTGCGTTGCTGAGCTTGGCACTTGGCAATTTTACTTTGGCAGAACGCCTCTCAATTTTTATGCTCTCGGAAGCTTACTTCGCAGATAAACAAGCTGGAAAACGACTCGTTATCAGTTCATATATAGACATTACATTATCATGAGTAAGGGCCCATTAAGACCAAATCAGCGTCAAAAGGTTATCTTCGTTTCCTCCTAATTTCATGTATAATTATAGTATTAGCTTGAAACGATTTGTAGCTAAATTTTGTCAGCTGTCAGAAATTGTGACTAAGAGCAAAAATTATTCCTTAAAACTTTATTGCCATAATAAGATTAACACCTTGCTAACTATTTTTAATATATATTTTTAAAACACTTTTTCAGCTGATAAGCATGTAAATATTCATTTTGTAGCTAGATATTGCAATGTTATAAAATATGTAGTACCTTAAAACTAAAACTTTCAGTTGAGCATATAAATATCGGTGTATAAAATATTACAACCAAAACGTGAGATTTGCCATAATTTGCAAGTATTTTTATGATGAGCTTTTTCGCACATTGATGACATTTACATGTGTTCCTTGAACTTTTATGGCATTTGCAATTGACTTTCAGCAAATAGAAATCAATTTGACAACAAATTCTATTTAACTCCCTTGATATTCGCAGTCAAGTTGATGTTGTCCCCTACAACATATCGTAAGAGCAAAAAGCAAACTAAACTTTCACACCTCAAACCCAACAAAAGTCGGTTGTATACAACTTCAAAGTGAAATGCTTGCCACACACAGTTTGCCCCATGGCTTCCTGTCACGTTCCATGCTTCTTATTAACTTTTCATATCTTATTTTCATGATGTGCGAATTTCATATGCTACAATATAAATACATACAAACATATTATGGCACATTTACCGCACTCGCCAGCATTTTGTCACAATTTCTGTTGCTTAATAGAAACCCCAATCCAGCGATAACACAACGACAACAACAATGAAATCAACTTGATATTAAGTTTTTTATTGGCCCAGTTATGTGCGAGCTTTTTGCAATTAGGGTTAAAAACTGTTTGTCTATTGTCAAAGTTTTGCCCATTTATACATGTCTTTTGGGTTTGTTTTTTTGTTGCCAATTAAACAGCACGCATGTTTCTTACTGTTGATGTTACTAAATGGCCATATTGTGATATAAACTTGGCTTGAATGGCTTACTAGACGCGTTTATACCTTGCAGCTAATAGTAATAAGGACTAATTATCTTTTGGTTCTTTAGATATATAATAAAACTATTAATTGCTTTTTATATCTATTAATCTGGCCTTAATGAATACACTTAATTTAAAAAGGAAAACTACGAATGTTTTTATATAAATAAAGAATACTGAAACTTAGTAAAGTGTATAAGTCTGCCTGTTACACTCTCACTCTCTTACTTATTATTGATTTGATTTGATTTGTATTGTTGTTCTCATTAAATTCAACAGGAGCAGCCATAGAAATTCATTAGTTTTTTCTTTTTTCATTATTTTGGCCAAAAATTCGATTGAGCGGAAGTTTTGGTATAGGTAGGGGATTTGAAATTCGTAGAGCGCGGTTTGATTAACTGGAGGCAGTCGAAAAAAATGTTTGCCCATGTTTGCAAAAATCTCCAATACACTCGAATATTTGCTGGCTTCGAGTTGAATATTGCTTTTGGGCTCTCTCTGGCATTTCGCATGCAGCTCATGTCGAAGGCTTCTCTGGCAGCGGGGTGGTTAAATGGACCGTTATACGTTTGCTGGATGTTGGGGCTGGTGCTTAGTATAGTTTTCCAAAAGGGGTTGGAATTGGGTTCCTCCCAATACCAATACCAATACCAATTGCATTTTACAGCGCACATTTTTGTGCTCTTTGAAATTGCTCAAATCAATTCGATGCGGTTGCAGTTTAGTTTCAGTTTCAGCTTCTAAAATCAGCTTTGGGTTTTGCCCAAGCCCCGTGCCGTCTATTGACTTAATTCATTTTACCAAATCAGCAACAAAGGGGGCGTGGTAGTTGCCAAATGCTTGTAATTATCTTTTGCCTCCTGAAATAATAAATAATATGCCAACGATTATTTATCGTTTGGCTTAAGGCAAGTTGTCAAATATTGGCTAGATGCAAAATATATTGTGCTAAAAAATAAATTAATTTAAATTTATTCATTGTTAAATGAATACAGTTTTTGATATGAAATTGAAAGCGGTTAAACTTGCTTCCTTTCAATTTAAATATATATGAATCATAAAACTTAAGACTTACTAAATATGTTGAAAGCTTTTAAATGTTGTTTAATTTACACATAAATGATCAAAAATGTTGCAAATTAATGGCATTTGCAATGCGTACAGTGCTTAAAATAGATTTCTTTCTTTCTAGCAATTTTATTATCTTTCTTTTACTGTCATCAATCGCTTTTCTTTTCGATTTTTTTATATCCATTTATTGGAAAAGTGCTTCTAAAGTTAATTTGCCGCCACGTTGATTGCCCAGCACATAGGACATAAAAAATTATTTATGCTCTTCAAGTTGGCTTTTATTTTGGGCTGGATTCCATTGCCTTACTGCTCACTTCTCACTTCTGGTCCCATAGAAAGTTGTCACTTAGACGGCAAATCTGCATAAGAATACGAAGAGATGGAAAGAAATGCGAGTTAATGTCACTCAGTGAGAAATGCCCCGACGACAGCAGCTGAAATTTGAGACAATTTAGCAAAGCGTTTTAAATTGCTCAAAACTGTCCAGCTTGTCCAGCTGTCCATCAAATCGTTTCGTTAGATAAACCCATATTCCAGTCAACGATAAGTCGCTGGGCGCGTAATGAGTTTCTTTTTTTGAGAACTCGGAATATTACTCAGAGGGATGGAAACTTTAACATGAAGCCCCGTATTGAGCTGCTTTAAATTGTGGCTCAGTTTCTAGTGGTTTTCTGGTTGGCACGTGCCGCCAATAAGGAAACAAATCGCATAAACTGTTTGAGCCGCTTACACGTCATAAGTAAAAGTGCCAACTCGGCTGTTATGCTGTTGCCCCATTGCCCCCCATGCTTTTGGGGGTGGCTTTGGCAACTTGCCGCCTTGTGGCACGCTTGTGGCAGATAAGGTTACGACTCGCCACTCTACTGGTTATTGGCATTCAAGCAAACAGAATGTGTAGCCTATAATCAATTCAAGCCATTCACAATGTGCATATCTTTAAGCAGCAAGAGCACAACTCGCGACTTGCCAATAAAAGTATCGGGTTGTTTTTGCTTTTGCTCAATCGCCGATTCGCATAAATTCGAGTCACTTTAAGTGGCAGCATTAAGAGATCTTTTGTGGTTTATTTTCTGTGAGATTTACTTGGTTATGTAGAACAGGAGCATATTTTAAGACTTTATATGCTGGCAATGAAAAGATTTTTTCTTTTTAAAATTGTATGTTTAAAGCGAGAAGTTTTTAATTCGTTTTGGGATTCTTATTGCTTTATTCAACAATGTCCTTAACAAGTTACGAGTATCTCGGCATGAATTCCACATTTGCTTAGTTCATTTCATCAGCGGCTCTCCATCTAGGCTAATTAACATTCCTTCAGTTGTGTGTGGCCCAAAAAGTTTTTGCACTCAACTTGACTGGGCATTCTCGACCATTTTAACCACTTATAGTACAAGTTCTGAGAATGCAACGACCAACAAATTATAATTCAATTGTGCTTAATTGAGTGGTACTACCAGAGAGTCCAGAGTCCAGTCCTGTTCAGGGAAAACCACCAGCAAAACCACCAGGCCACAACCACCCACAAATATTTCGCATTTCATTTTGTGATTATGTTTTCACATAATGCTCCTCAAATGGATGAGTGTGTGAGGTTGCTGGAATAAAATTAAATTAATTTAATTTAATTGTAATTTAATTTTATACAATGCCCCGAAATAGTCGACCTACGAGTAATTTGGCCTAAATACATATGAGCAGGTCCAACACACAACCATTGAGATTTCTCTGTTACTGCTGCTGGAATTTCTTGTTGTAATTTTAGAGTAGAAAATACTTTTTTAATTATGCCTATGTGTGTGGAAGTGAGTGTGGGAGTATTTGTGTGTGTGTGTTGGTTCTTTCACTTGACTACCACAGCTGCCGGCTCACATTCCCTTCTGCTCCTGTTGTTGTTGTTGGTGTTGTGGTTTTGGTCCGTGCCATTTGCGCATATGGCGCGAAATGAATTTTGCACAAAAAGTGAACAATGGCAACAGTCTACACACGTTCACACACACACACACACACACTTATACAGATGAAATAATATGTCATGTGTGCACTTTTGAACCCACATTCCAAGCTCATTCGCAATTGTTGTTGCTGTGCATTAATTTTTCTTATTTATACACTTTTGACAAAGAGTGTGTATTAACTTATTTAAAGTGTTGCTTGTCTTGATAATAAACTAAAAATATTACCCAAACAAGCGCAATGTTTGATTGTGTGAGTTTTGAAACCCCTGCTTTAAAATATATTCTCAGAGTGTTTGTAGGGTATTTGTTGGTCGAGGTTTTTGAGTTTCCTATTGTTGAATTAAAGCTGCAACACAAATTAATGTTGCCTACTTTTTGGCATGTGCTTTAAAATTTATGCACTCTTCAGGCCATAAACATAAACTATAGATGCTCTTGGCGTGTTAATATAATTATGATAAAATGCGTCACCGCAACGAGTTGAGTGGCCAAATGCCAAAATGTAAGCCCCCTCTTGTCTGTGCCGTCCTTGCGTCTGCCTGCTCTAGTTTTTGGCCAATTTGTTGCCAGAAACACGCAGCAACACTTGAGTACACGCGTAGAAAACAATAAATTTATAAACGCTTTGCCTGTGTGAGTTGCCAACAAAATAATGGTGCAAAACGACGTTGCCTTTGGTCAGGGGAGAAGTCTGAAAAATGCGCGAGACAGAAGGAGAGAGGGAGAGAGAGGAGCATAACAGAAATAGAGAGAGTGAGGAAAAACAAAAGGCGTTTACTCTGTACGTGCGTAGCAACGCATTTTGTAAAGAATTTCGTACGCTTTGTTGCCCGACTTTTTGCGTATGGGTTACAAATGCCTCGCATACCTTTAAATAGGTAGGGTATCTTAACTGTAACCAAGCTGTGGTTAAAACAAACTCTTAATGAAACACTCAAAAATTCGCCAATAGATGATATACAGCTAGAGCGAGAGTTAATCGAAATAATATTTAACATTTTAGAAACAGACTAAATGCTAAAATTATTCTAATCTATGGAATATGTTCTACAATACCATCTCATTTTGGAGTAATATTCAATTAAAATTAAGAGATTACATATTTTAAATTCCACACAGAAAAATCAAGCTCAATAAAATTCTTTATTTTAAGAAGTTTATCTTTTTAAAATGTATAACTAATATCACTGTTGAATTAAAACATTATTCGTCTGATATGGAAATAAAATAGCCTAAAGTATTTAATTCAATTACAAAATTCTTATTAGAAGCATTATTATTATAATTTGAAGTAGACTTTTGAATCAAGTTAATTGTAAAGGGTATTTAAAATTTAACATGTCAACCTGCTTGTCTGTCTTTTATTTTCAAATGTAATGGGTAGCAAAATGAAGTAGCTGGAATCGCAAAAAGTCGTTGGATATTGAAGGATGTGAAAGAATCGCGTCATGTGTGTGTGTGCGGTTGCTGTTACCAAACAATGAAACTTTATTTGCTGATCTCTTCTTTTGTGTGTGTGTGTGTTGTTCTTGGTGTTATTGCATTTTCATTGTTTGTTATTTACTTTGGCACTTTGGCATTGTCACATTTTTAGTTTAGCCCAGCGTTATTTATGAGCTAAAACGCCTGATGTTGTCGCACGTTCCTAATAAATTGATTAAATTTCATGACACTTCATCATGCCAGCTAAACAGTGGCTGGCAACAACAACAACAACAATGGGAACACCAACCACAATTTGTGAGCTGTTTTTGAAGTGGTTTTTAAGCAACAACTTTGCCCATAAAACATGGTACAACTTTGGCAATGTCTATCTCTCTCGCTTTGTTTGTCTGTCCCGCTCTATCTACATCTCTAACTGCGTCCTTGTGGCACTTGCGACAACTGCTATGTCATTTGGCAAGTTATATTCCTGTTTTGGGCTCCTTGATATGATTATTATTATGCATACAAAACTCATAAAAGTCCCACACAAAATGTTCTCGTGAGACAAAAAACCGCAGCAGATTTCTCTTCGCTAATTAACAGCACCCACTCCAAATTAAACAACGAAAGCAACAACATTGAGAATGGCAAGAACAACATTAGATCAGACATAATGAATATTTGAGAAGCGCTTTTTAATTGAATTTCCTTTTGCCTTTCCGTGCTCTAATAAACATTTGTCTTCTCTCTCTTTTTTTTTGTTGCTGGAGGCAACAACAAAAGCCATATGCCAAAGGATTTTGTAATCAAATTAAAAACCTACTGAGGCGCATTCTAAATACATACATAAGTACATAAATATATAAGTATGCAAATAATTACAGAGCAGACATACGAAAGTCGATTTAATTAAATTTCTCCCTTTTCTCTTATTTCTCCATTTTCGCCTCTTGTTGGATTACTTGCTTTGCAAATGAACTGTAAGAACCAAAAAAAAAAGAAAACTACACAAAATGCACAATAAAAAGCACAGAAAAGGCAAATTTAAATATCTCTGTAAACAGAAAAACGTAAAAAAATAATAAAAAGCATAGAAAAAAAATCTCTGTGGTTTTAACTTTTATTTATTTATTTAGTTGATGTTTTTGTTGAAATATCTGCGGGTTGTATTTGTGCTAATCAAAAGAGTTCAAAAAAAGCTGAAAGTTTTCAAATTTGGTTACTATAATAACATTGATTTTAGATGTTGCATACAAATAAAGTCAATTATATTAATTTCATATGCTTTCGAAATATATATGTTTATGTATTTGTCCAGTTTGTTTTATAAATTTTGTTTCATACCCAAATTGAATACTTATTTTAAATGTGTTACACATTTCGTTATATCCTTCTCTTGGAAAAGTAGCTCAAAAATATGAAACAGAATTGATTTAAAGCTGCTTAATTCAAAGCTGCTTAAAGCTCATTCCTCTCTTACTTCTTGCTTTTGCACTTTGAGTTTCTTACCATAAAATCTACTCCAACTTTTGCCTTGACACTTCAAGTACCAGACTTCGCTTCTTGCTCTTCTCTTATTTAATATAAATTTTTTATTTCTATCTATTCAGAGTTGGGTTCATTTTTGCACTTCGCACTTTTCAGACTTTGGACTTCGGACCATACACATTTCTAACGCACTTTTGCTTTTATTTTACTGTTAATTTGATTTCATTTTCGTTGTTGCTTCCGTTGATGTTGATGTTGTTGGTTAGTTGGTTGGTTGTTTGGTTGCTGTGTTGGGTCAAGTCTTTTGCTTGGAATTTCTACTTTTTTGTTAAGGACTTTTCATGTGGATAATTAAACAAAATACCAACGTAAAAGGGCCAAAAATCTTGTATAAAGAAAACCACATTCAACTGGCAACAACAACAACAACAGCAACAAAGACAGCAATTTCTTTCATTACATTATTTTTATATTTCCATTTTTTGCTTAATACCCAAAGCAGTTTATATGCGGTGGGGCGTAAATAAAAATGTTGAGCCTTTATTTTTTAGATTGTTAAAAAAGAAAAGAATCTCAATTTGAGATACAATTTTGGAGTATATTTTGCTTAAAGCGAGAACAACTTGAATAACATTTTGGCAACTGCACATCCGGCTAGTCAGGATATGCACTGGCTGCAATCGACAGAATGTGCTTCAATGGTTTTCTAATGGACTCTATCCGCTATTTAATGTACCACACACACACACACTCACACTCAGTTTGACTTCCTTCTCGCTCCACATAAAAATGCCCATGGCACAGACTGAAGTAGAATTTCTGCCCCCTCCGGGCAATGTTCGTGCAACGGCAATTTAAGTCTGAAAAAGGCGCACACATTGGCAGCTTGTAAAGATTAATGATCAGCACAGCCAGTTGGTAGTTGGTTGGTCCTGGTTGGTCCAGTGCAACATGATGCGATAATATGCGATTTGCTGAACGTCGTATCCATAAAAATCGCCTGCTCCTTCCACTCCTGCCATTGACAGAGCAATCGCTGCAGGATGAAACGACGAATCGTTCTCAAGTATTCGAGTGCGTTTTTTTCCTGCTTCGCCTTCTGCCTTCTCTTTGAAATGACCTAAACATTTGGCATGCATGAAGTTATTCAATAAAATAAAAATTGAATAGCTTTTCTGCAAAAAGGAAAAGAAAAATATTCTATTTGAGTTGAGTTCTGTCCCAAAGAGTATGTTGGCCACGAGTTTGCAGCTTTCTCCGGTTACTCATTGTGTAAATATAAGAGATCGAAATAGTTTTCTGATATAAGAATATGTACGTATTTTCATTTTACAATAATATAAATCCAATCAAAAATTGAAGCTGCTAACGAAATGTGTTTCAATTGGTAAAATTCATATCGAAATGAACATAAAGAGCAACAAATAAGGCAGATCGAATATTGGCTATTAAAGAGTTTCTTTAGGTATCAAATTCAAATATTTTCAATATGTTTAAATATAAATAAAGTAGATATCCTAAATCATTCGTTAATTTTATATAGATATGTATGTTGCTTAAATATTTTATAATTATACAGAGTTTAACTTTCTAATTGGTTTTTTAAAATTATGTGTAGGGTCAAAAAAGTTCGAGTAAATATTATTTTTAAACAATCCAAAAAGTATGCTTCACTTTATTAGAAAATAATATTAAAGTAAAATCTAAAAATATTCCAACCTGGTTAATTCAAAAAATCTCTAACGATTATCTCCCAATCGAATTGTCGCAATAAGATTCAAATTATCAGTTTAAAATACCAGTCTTATTATAAATGATCAAGCAATTTGCAAATTTGTACATATTTCAATAATAATAAATATAATTGAATTTTTAAATAATTGAATTAAATTCTTATGCGTACTGTTTTTAAATATTTCTGCTTCTCTCTTTTGCTGCCCTATTTGTGGCATAATTTCATTGCCTACTTTTAAGCGCTGCGCCGGCCAAACAAATTGAATTTGAGAGCGTTAAACGCAATATTCATTAAAATGATGTTGCCAGTGCTCCACGGTACAAGAGCATCAAAGTCAACAACAGCCGCAACTGCAACCACTGAGGTTGCCACAGAGGCACAGTGCACAGTGCAGCAATTCACTGATGATGCACTGCAGCTGCTGCCGATGTTGTTGCTGTTGTTGCATCTACAGCTGCTGCATTTAGCATTTTGAAAATCCGCTCAGTGCTGCAAATTGTGCTGCGTTTTACCAACTTTTATGTTCACACACATATAGAGAGAAAGAGTGAGAGAGAGATAGCAAGTAAGATAGAGAAAGGGAGAGAGACAGGCAAGTGCAAACTACAAACTGTGAGTACTTCATGCATATGCTGCAGTAATTGCCGCCGTGCCGCTGATTACACTTCAACAGCCGCCACATCCAGACGCAGATGAACGACCAAACAACTTGTGCCGCCTTCAAAGAACACCAGACACCACACACACCCCCACACTCAAAAGAGCTCGACCAGCTCCAGCCTCCTCCGATTCTGCATCGGGTTCAGCTTTGGCTCTGACTATGACTCTCACTCTGAATCTCACTCTGACTCCAGCTTTGGCGCCCGCATTCGGCACTCGGGCTATGGCACCGCTGGGCTTTTAACTGCTCTAGATTCAGCACCAGTCATAAATGCATACACATACACATACACATACACATACACATACACATGGTTATATAGCCAGCCGACAAAACAGTCGTTATGTTTATGAAGGCATGCCAAAAAACATATAAGTCAATTTAAACATATAAATGCTAAAGACAATTTTTACGAAATTTATTTAAATTTAATCTGAGAGATATTATTAAATGTCTTATAAATTTCTACACATTTTACATGAAGGTATTTTTAAGATAGTCAACTAAACAAGGAATTGAAATGAACCTGAAATGTATTAAATAAACTCTCAAGGCAGCTGAAATGTATAAGAAGTCAATCTGGAAACACTCTGGTCGAGTTAAACATAAAGATACTAAGTCCTATAGGTTTCACAATTTAGTTCAATTGGAACTGAGGCATTGAAGTGGACTTAAATAATCTATAAATATATTAAATAAGATCTATATATTTTCAACAACACTTTTATAATCCAATTTTGCATTATTGACAACTGCTTAATTCTTTCAGCAAATAACACAACATTGTATTAAATGACACAATTTAAGGGGTATTGACACAAAATTTGAATCAAATTGAGTGTGAAAGTCTTTTACTTGTGGCAACTGCCATCAACCTTAGTTAGATAAACAGTTTACAATGCAATTTACGTATAACTCATGAATAAATAAATTCAAAATCAAAACATTGCGTGTATTTAAGATTTAGCAATTGTTTGAAGATTGTTGAAATGATTGCAAGTGTTTGTAGCATTAATTAATTGGGTTAAATATTGACACATTTAAATTATTATGTAATTCTTGGTATTACTAAATGTAGTTGTAAAAACTATAAGCTTGCTTAAATATATATTTTTATTTATTTATTAATTTTTGTCGCCTGACGCATGCATTTCATAAGTTTTCAGCGAATTTCGCTTTGGCTCGAGTGCTTTGACTGTCTTTTGCCTCTCTTTCTCGCACTGTTAATCTGTCTCTCTCTCTCTGTCTCGCTGCTTGTGCTCTGTATTTGAATATTTAATTTTTTAGCATGCAGCAAACATTTCGCACTTCTAAAATGACTCTAAACGCTGTCGGGCTGCATTCCCACCATTCTCTTCTCTCTTTCTCTTCTCTTCTCTCCTCTTCTCTGTTCTCTTCTCTTCATTCTGAACCTCATGATTGTCCCTGCTCTGTGTGTGTGTATGTGTGTGAGTGTGTTTTATTAAGCAAACAAAATGTTTTCTATGCTAAATGGGCATCTCTCTCTTCCCACTTTGCTCCTCGCTGATTGTGAGTTCAATGCACGACGCTTTTCAGCGAAACACAGAATGAGTGTGAAAGAGATAGAGGGAGAGAGATACAAGGCAGAAAAGTAAAAAATGTCTCCAAATTGGCCTTTCCGATGTCGTCTTAACAATTTTGGTTATATTTTCGCATGCCATAATTAATATCATTTTTGGCACAACGTGGGTTGACATGCCACGCCCACGATTACGCCTACGCATAAAGCCGCCATTTTTCAACCGTCATTTGACAGTCTGACGTTTTTAATTAAACGAATTTCGCTTTCATAAATTTCACTTTGACAGCGGTAAGCGGTAAAAAGCGTTCGGCATTTACGATGCCACAATTACGAACCTTAAACTATTTAATTGAGTCGCTATAGAATGTCTTTTAAGGCCTAGAATTTCCTGTCTGTCACACACAAGCATTTGGGTTGAATTTCCATTAATATACTCTGTCAAAGCGAGTCATACGCACTCATTCAGTGAGTGAGTGGATTCATTATTGATGAAATGGTGGTAAATGGGGATCCAGTTTTAACTCCTCTCCAATAATTGTTATAAATATGAAAAACATTATTTTTGTAATCATTTAAATGTTTCAACAATAGTTCGAATGAATGAATAAATTAATAATTTATAAATGTAAATATTCATATTTAAATAGCTAAATAAATACTGTTGTTACAAACGCAAAAAATAAATAATATACAAAATTCCATTTAATGTATTCAAGGGAGCAACATGTAATGGGGGTTTCGTGGGCACTTTGATTAACTCAACATAAATTTATTCTATTATTTTACTAACAATTAAAAACTGAAATTTGTTAAAAAAAAAGTGTAAGTTAAATTTAAATCAGTGGTGTCCAAGCTCACACAGTCAAATATTGCGCTTGTGTACGTAGAAGCGAAACACGAAGGTAACGAGCAAAGAATTAGTTGCAGTGTATAATAAAAGTGTAGCGCTGTACGGTCTCTCTTCGCTCAAAAAGGATCTGCCGATCAGATGCTACTTGAGAGAGGAAAAAGCCGAACATACGCGTCGTGAGAGCACAAGCCGCCGAGAACACTCCTATTCTCTTTCTTCCTACGTAAGTTCCTATCCATTGATTTTTTTCAGTTCTTTCAAATTAGATACTTTTGTTCTTGTACAACTCTCTGAGCTTGCAATAGACTATAAAATAATTAAACTAGTTATTAGTTTATCTTGAATATGTATAATAGAACTCAATGTCGATGCATCGCATTCGATTTTTATATTTTTTCTTACTCGAAACGCACTTTACAACATTTTCTATGGGAAATTCCATTATCCCTTTGACATTTTGTAGTTGTAGAGTTAGCGACCCAGTTTGTTATAGTACTGCGCAAATATCCCTAAACTTTTTTTTTGCATACCCCGTAACCAGGCAATCGATAAAGGGGTATAATACATTTTGTTTGTCAATTGAGTGTCAGACATTATCGATCTTGTAATGTTTATTATAATACCTGCTTGTCATATTGTGCTTTTAATATTTCTTTAAAGCTTTTCACCACTTAGGTACAGGGTAACTGCTAGTTAATTATTGCCAGCTCTGTTTTTTTTTATATTTTCTTTTAGCAAAATAACCTCAAAGGCGTGGAGGAGGAAAAAATGAAACGAGTAGGAAAAAAATAGTTGCAAAGTACGCGCCAAACTGCATGACATTATTGCCAGTTGGTTGTTGTTGTTCTTGTAGTTGTTGTTGTTGCTGTCCAACGAGCGTTACGTGCAATGTCACCCACTCACATACACACCCGCACACACACACACTCACACCCGCACACACACACACTTCCGTCCTGAGTTGCATTGTTCATTTAAATTCTAATTTGTATTTGGCGCACTCGACAATGAGAGTTGGGGGCAGAAGGACGAGTCTGGGGACGAAGTTCTGGGGACACGGTGAGCATGCTTCCTGCCAGCGGGCATTTGGACAGGTTGCTAGGGGGTTGCTCCTCCCCCCTGCCCCGACTTGGCCCCCAGGATTAAGCCACGTGCCCAATAATGTCCTTGAAAGTTTGCGGGGCGTGTCTAGCGATTTGTTATTGTGCTGCCTCAGCTAGTCGCTGCAATCTTAATCGCGTTTTTGGTGACGCTTTTCGCAAATCTAACTTCAAGTATTTGCTTCACTCAATTGCCACTCCAAATGACTTTAGTGGAGTGTGAAAAGACCTCGACGTGCAAAAAAATTGGTGCAAGAATCGTCAACATACAACTCGAGTTTTACCTGAACTTTATGAAGAATTCGTGTTAAAATGCCATCTATAAATGTATATGCAGAAAATTATTTACAAAGTCAAAATTCTTTAAATTTTAATCTCTTAACCAACAAAAAACAAAATTTTTTTGAAATGTTGCCTATATAATTATGTTATTTTGCAATTAGAATTTCCATTAAATTTAAATTTATAAAGCTGCATAAATTTTGACGATCATCAAATGAAACTGGTTTTAATTTTCAATCTCTAATCATTTAAAGCAAATTATGAATTGATAATATTAATGCTGCACTAGAAAATACTCTATAAGCACGTCACGAATCATACTTTTTTTTAATTTGGTTAAGATTTAATTCTTAAAGCCTTTTAAAAACATTTGTATAATTAACACTTTTCACTAATTTAATGGCTTGCAGATGTTTTTGACAACATCTGTTAGACATTTGCTTGTCAAACTTGCCGTATATAAAGCACTTTGATATTCTTCAACAAAGCAAAACATTTCCAACTATCACAGAATGAAATTAGAATTGCTCTGCACTTTGCTGTTGCTTTACGTGGTCCACACGGAGTCCAGGAAATCAACATGCAAAGGACAAACGGAAAGGCCGAGTTGCATTGGCAACGTCGATTCGGGCCATTCCTTTCTCAACACCTGCAAGAACAAGGCCAATCCGAAAATGTGGTGGTTCAATTTGGGAACAAGAACCTGTTCAAGTATGATCTTCCTGGGCTGCGAGGGCAACGGCAATCGTTATTGCACCAAATCTGAATGTTTGAGGCATTGCAAATATCGACAATAATTATAATTATTATAATAAATAAGTATTCAATTACATAAATAATTAAATCATTAAAAACATGCAATAAAAATAAGAAGAACTAAACACTTGTTGCTTCTAACTGCTCAAATAAAGTCTCAAAATAATAACTGAATCTATAAATTGCCATAATTTTGGTGCAGAGTATTAACAGTTATTTAAAAAGCAAACTAGTTTTTTGAAAGCTTTGTTAGAAAGCATAAAACCAGTACTTTTTTAAATTCAATGCAAAATTTGCATTTATATTTAATACTTGAGAAATCAGTATAAATATAAATAGCTGACCAATGTTTATCTTTAGTCAACGTTTGTTCTCTGTTCCACAATAATCAAGATGCTTAAAATCGTAAGTGTGAAAGTTAAAACATATTCAACTTGTTGACTAATCAAATAAAATTTATTACAGCTGTTGATCTACGCTTTAGTTGCATTGACCACAAGTTACCCTAGTGACGAATTGGAAGTAGATTCTCCAGACTTAATCGCACATTTGGAATACAATGATGGCATTGAAAACGGCGCCATTAGCTATAACTTACCTTTTATGGGTAACGGGATTTTTCAACGACTAAAAAATATATACATTCTTGAATGAGAAATTAAAAAAGATGATTTAACCAGCTGAAGAATTTTAAATAGTTAAATATTACAAAAAAGAATCTTAGCGGTTTTGCTAATTTGGACAAGCTGATTAATTGAATTCCCTTTTTTATTTGTTGTTTGAGTCAATAATATCGACAATGATTATATTTATAAAAACATTAAGATTAATATCAATTTGTGAAACAAGAATTCTGATCAAGAAATCCTTTTTAATCGTACAGTATATAGTTATTTGAACGATTTTAGTTTGATTAATTGAAAATTCTTATTTATTTCTCTATTTCTTTTCTATGCTTCTTATTTCTTGCTAGCCATTATATTGGCCAGCTTGGCTTTAAATTCAGTTGTTGTTGTTATGGCTGCCAATGGTTTGGTTGATTAAAAACCGCATATACGTTATGTGTGTGTGTCTGCGAGGGGCGAATAAGCGACTTGTGGGTCTTGGCCTTAAGGCTTACAATGTCTTAGGGCTGTCTATTGCTCTGCTTCTGGAATGTCACTGGAATTTATAGCCGGTTTAACCCACTTTTCTGTGCTTATTGTGCTCTCATTTTGGGGTCAGCTTGAAGGCTGTGTTGTGTTGCCAGTTTTAAATTGGTTGTCAAATGCAATGAGCGAATGCAACGATAAATGCCAACGACTTGAGAAACGCATTTAACATTAATTAAAATGCATTTGCCATAACGAAAACGAAGACAATGATGATGATGATGATGAAGTTGCCTCGCGTGCTTAGAGTGCAATGACTTTTTATACCCCGCAAATAAAAAAGAAAATGTTTATGGGAAATGCATAGATAAATTGTTTAACTTTTGCTTTTACTTTCGGTTTAAAAACTATGTTAACAATTAGGCAATTAAAAGGCTTTGGCTATGCTTTGGTTACTGCTAATGCATTGAATGCCCAACCAGGGCTACAACGTTTCATCAAAGTTGGGATTATCGTTGAACTTGATGGATCCTCGCTGTCTCAGATCCTTGCGCTGTCTTTTGTACTCGTTGGCGGTGCGGGGCAACTTGAAGGGCTGCTCAAATGCCACAGCGCTGGGTCCAATGGGACTGTCTAAATAGCTGCCACCTTGTTGCACCTCCGTTGGCCACTTGTCGCCAACGCCATGCATGACCTCCTCCAAAGCGGCCTCCATTTCCTTCTCCTGCTTGCTTAGACGCTGCTGCTCCTGGAGTCGTGCTCTTAAGCTGCTCATGGCAAAGCTGACATTCTCCGTGTTATCTTTATTGATGGTGAGCTGCTGCTGCTGATGATCCCTGTGCTGATGCCTGGATCTGGACTTGTTGTTGTTGTTGCTGTTGCTTTTTCCCGATTCCCTTTCACGTTCCCGGAACTTTTTGAGAAAACCAGCGGGATAATTGGGCCCCTCAGTGGTGCTTGTGGTGCTGGTTGTGCTTGTTGTGGTGCTGGTTGGGCTGGGATTAATGACAAACCGACTGCGCGGACGCGGACTGTGACTGGGATTGGTGTTGGCATTGGAGTGGCTGTGATATAGATGCGATGGCACAAAGCCGCCTTCCATGGGCGCCATTTGATGAACTTCGCCACTCGCCTCGCCCGTATGCTCTGTGACCTCATACTGATGTTGTCCCTTTTCGTTGTCATCCTCGACCTGCTCAAAATCATCATCCTCGTCCTCCGCCGCCTCGTTGCCCTCCAAGTTGGGTCGATGTGACACCAGCTTCTCGGGCTTTGGCAACAGCTCATGATTGCCACCACCACCATAATTCTCATGGCTGGCGGCAATGTTTGTGTGCAATCTCGTCAGCGGCTGTGGCCGTGAAGTGACAAAGGAGGTGGGATGCTCACCCGACTTGTAAACGGGCTTCCAGCTCTGATATTCCATAATCTTGCCCGAGATAATCTCGTTGCTGTTGCTGTTGGATGATGTGGAATGCGACTTGGGCGACTTGAAGTATTTGTCCATAAGCGCCTCATCGCTGCTCATCGGCACTTTGCCCTCGACAATCATTTCCTGCTCCTTCTCCAGCTGTCGCATACGATTCTCATACTGCTGCAAACTGGGCTCTGTCACCGCCGGCTTTGGCAATGGTCTCATCATCTTTACCAGCTTTTTATGTGATCCACGCATCTTGATTATCTTCATCGGTTTGTTCGTGTGCGGATCTCGTATAATGTACTTCACCCTCGTCGTCTCCGTGGGCAGAAAGTCCATCATGCTCTTGGCGTAACCCGCTGTGCTGGGCAACAGGTCACCGAACATGGACTTCATGGCCCTGGCGGGTCCTTTGAACATGCGTCCCATTAGTCCGCCCATCACCGAGTTGTCCATTTGTTGCCACATAAAGCGACGTTGAATTCTGAGCGAATAGGGAAAAGAAAGAAAGAAATACAGATTTGATAATTATTATGTAATCACTTGTGAAATAGGAATAGGATCTCATCATTCTGCCGGAGTCGCTGCCGACACAAGTACAGAGAGAGAGAATTCGTGTGTTCTATAAATAGTATACTCTGCAGCTTGTGCTCTCACGATGCGTGTGTTCGGCTTTTTGTTCTCTCACGAAGCATCTGATCGACTGATCCTTTATGATGTCAGTCGCTAAGCTGCGTTCAATGAGAAGAGACCGTACAGGGCTAGACTTTTATCATACACTGCAACTAATGCTTTGTTCTCTTTTCTTCGCCAACATCTGAAGAAAACAAGCAGATTGTGCATTGTCTTATACATCCTGAACTAATATTAGCTGCCATAGAAACGATCAGTCTACAAATTGAATGCAGGAATCTTCCAAGAAGATACCCAATTTAGCTTATTCAGCACTTACCTGTGATCCTCCGCCTGTTGATCTCCACTGACCAGCTGAAGCAGCAGCAAAATTGTCACAAACAAAAGCCCAATCCAGTTAGGAACTGGAAACTGTGAACCAAAATCAGAGCCAAACGAATATGATGAATATGATTTGCATTGAATTCACTTCTGGCTTACTTACACAATACTTCCTCATGTTGTGAATATATGTAAACAGGCTGAGCTTTTAAAAGTATTCCCACAAGCGTATTATGTAGTTTTTTTTGTTGGCTGGATCTATCCGTCTGTTAGTTAACGTTGATGACTGACTTTCGACTGTCGGCGCCTGCGCGCCAAGCACCTGATTTTATACACTTCACACCATTTGGGGCTGAGAGACTTTGGCAGGTTGGCAGCTTGTGCATTGAAGTTGCTCCAATTATTGAGCGCGCAGTCGCGACTTTGGCATTGGCATTTCACTTTCGGCTGAACAATGGATTCATTTCTCTTCCCCTTTTACCTCTCATCGGCTGTTATATTCATGTGGCCGCCATTCGTTGTTGAACAATTAGTTCCATTAGTTTTCTGGCTGGTTTTTTACAGCTGCGGTTGGTATTTTTCTTTAGTTTTTCTTTTCATACAACATATTTATTTTGTTTTCCTTTTTAGTTATTACCTTTTCCTTCCTCTAGTTTGTTGTTTCCGTATGCATTTTAGTTTCGTGCTGACTGCACCTGACGTGCAGCAGCTGGGCTTTAAATATTGCTTAAAAATTTGTTAAATTTCGTTAAACCATCAACAACAATAATAACAACAGCAAATAAAACATAAGACTCGCCAAAGTTGCAGCACTTTCAATAATAACAATTCGTGCTCAATTATGAGTTAATATTTATTAATGCGAAGCATTATTACGTTTTTTTTTGTTTTTGTTTTATTTCTTGGTTGCATTTTATTAATTAACGGCTCATCGGCAATTGTATCATTAAATTGAATGAACGGGGCAGCGCCATCTGGCGTGCGAAATGTGCACTGCCCGCGGGGGCTTTGTGTAAACGACTTTGTGGCGTGCACTTGCCGATAGCTATCAATGATGATGCTGCCGACAATGATGATAATAATAATGATGATGATGAGTGGTAGGGCTTTGTTTGCCTTAAGCGTTTGCACTTTATTTTCGTTTGTATTGCAAATGCGCCAGGTGGCGCCACTTGGCAAATGCATTAAGTACATTTGTCATTCACATTTAGGATGATATCAAGGTAAATGTGCCATGCACTTGCATTTTGCATTAAAACTATGGTTCCCCTATTTTGATTGAAATTCAATAAAAAAATTATTAATTGGAATTTTTTAAATTAAAAATACTATATTGTAAATAATCCAAACATACAATTCATATACATATGTATAATAATATTATTTTAAACTATAATTACATAATTTTTCCCTTAATTGTTTATGTAATAATTTTCAATCATTTCATTTTTCATTATAAATAAGTATTTTTTGTGAAGAAATTTAATTTGTTTTTAATATTTTCTTTAGTTTAATTCTGACTTCTCTCGGCTTAAGAAAGCGAAAGATATTAAAGATTGAATTGCCTTTTATGATTTTAAATAATATATTGCACAGATTATCTTCTAAAAATCGACAATGTACCTTTAAATTTGAAGATGACTATGTGGATTATTACTATTTTATTATTATCGTTTGTTAATATTATTGCACTAAATATCGATCTATTGTTCAAATGCATTTCATTGTCAAAAGAGCTTAAGTCATTTTACTAAGCCATCTCGTGCTGTAGCTTAGAATTTGCTTGTTGCACTAATTAAACGGCCTTTAAGTAGAGCACAATGAAAAGCAATTTGTACGCTCATCCACTCAATCAAACGAGTGCTTTGTATTTACATTCGACATTCGCCATTTTGCCAAGGGCTTCTAAAAACAAGTTTCACATACATGTAGAGTACAAATATTGCGCATACGCAGCGTTGACTGCAGTCAACAGTCAACGAAGT
The DNA here is from genome assembly GCA_037043405.1 of Drosophila subquinaria. Lineage (NCBI taxonomy): Eukaryota > Metazoa > Arthropoda > Insecta > Diptera > Drosophilidae > Drosophila > Drosophila subquinaria. The sequence goes on from JBAMBL010002839.1 coordinate 39,320, forward strand.
TGTGTTCTGTTCTGTGTTGTTGTCAATAAAATGTATTTAAAATGCCATTTGTGTAAATGGATTATGTAATCGATGCATTTGCCATTGGATTTGACTCTCTCTTATGTATGTGTCATGTGTGAGTCTGACTCTGTGTGTGTATGTGTTTGTGTGTATGGTTATATACTAAATGCATATTTGTATTATTGCTGCCAAGCATGGCTTGCTGATAACGATACGCTGTTATCGTTGTTGTTGTTGTTGTTGCTTCAACATTGGCATTCAACTCGGCACTGAGAGCTGCGCGCTCGATATGTATATAAGTAAAAGCAAATTGATGCCTTAAGCCAAATATAAACACAATAAAACCAAACAAGCCGCAACAACAATGAAAGCTGCCACAATACACACACACAGGGCGCCAAGTTACAAGTTTGCTTGCAGAGTAGCAGAACCCGCAGGAGGGCCTAACAGAGAGGGAGAGGGGAAGAGAGAGAGACAGACTGAGAGGCATTCAAGTCAGGCAGTTAGTCAAGCGTAAGGCGACTGGCAGCAGGCGGCTAACTGCAAATTGTATGAGCTCAAATTTGCCTGTAAGCCAAGAGCCAAGGAGACGTCGACCCAACGCAACAAACACAACAGTAACAACAACAAATCCTGTGGAGCTGTGCTTCACATAGAGCACTGCAAATTTGTATCTAAAAGGTTGATAACATCAGCATTGCTGGCTTAGATTTTGCCTTTCGCACAAAAGCGACTGAGACTGTGGAGCATTAGATACAATAACTCTGACAATATTTGCAGGCATCATGATGCCCACAGACAGATTGATACGGATCGATGCGGTCTCATTTTGCGATTGGCATTGCAATTGAGATTGGGTTTAAATTTCGGATAGAAATTGAAATGGAGCTGACACAGTGTTGGGGGATCAACTGATGACCATTGGGCAACAGCAGCAATTGCAGTTCAGGTTGCAGCTTAACTCGGCATACATAACTCTGGCGATGCGAAAACCCAGCAAAACACGCAAATGCGAGGGCTGTTTTAGTAGTTAAACAGGTGTTTTAAAAGCAGCTAGAGATGAACTGTAACTGTATAGCAAGCGGTTACATTATCTTAGAAGATTAAAACGAAAAGATTAAACAATGATATTTTGAAGGAAGTTTGCTTAAATAAGTTCTATCAAATTTCAACTTTAAAATATTATAATACATATATTAATTATTTATTATTAAAACTTTTATTATTTCAATATTCATTCTCTTTTTCTGCTTTCATTTTATTAGGCATTTCTTGACAAATTGGTTTTATTATGAAAGTCAAAAACAACAGAAGACTATCACAATTTATTTGATAGGGGATAAATATTGGGCGATTGATGGATGAATAAAGAAACACTAGTTTAAAAGGTTTTTGTATGCAGCGAACATAAAAGTCATTCAAATAGAAATTAGTTTTTTCTTAAATTTTGTGAATGAATTATTTCCTAAAGCTTATATTAACTTGATCAGATCCCTATAGGGTTTATGTGCAAGTTTTTAAAGCAACTATCAACAGAAAGTGCTTAATATTCCTTTAATCAAACAATATACGAGGGTATTTAAGCATCCACACACCGAAGATACATAACAATTGTGCATATTTAATTTTTGCTTCGTTTTGCTGCCACATTTTATAGACCATTTTGTTGCTGCTGTTTGTGTCGAGCTGCACTTAAAATATATTTACTTATGTATATTTTGTAAAGTAACAAAATACAAAAGAAAATACAACCTGTTTCATTGTGTATCCCAGTGCTGCATAAACTCCGTGCAACTGATGCTGCTGTTGGAGTTGGTGTTATTGTTGTTGTCTTTACTGATTTAATGCTTGGGGCAATGGTGTTGCTGTTGTTGTTGTTGCTGTTGCTGTTGTATTGTGCGACCGTTGACGACACAATTTTTGCTTTATGCTCAACACATATACACGAGAAGGGATATAAAGGCAAAGATATTGCGCATACGCCACGTTTCAGCTTTATGTCCATGGTTGTCATGGCTGCCGCCGTCGTCACAAAAGCTTTGAAGTTGCATAGATAAGCTGGCCAAGAGTTGTTGCCACGCTGTTGTAGTTGCAGTTGCTGCATAACTTGAGGCTAATGGCCGGCTATTGGACAATGTGCGATGTTAACAGGCTCTGCGCTCTCAACGTCACCATAAACTTGTGTCATAAGCATCCCAAGACGTCGAGAAATTCATTCATTCTCACAATTCGGCGGCACATTCGCTTGTAAGCCGGCCAAATCCCAAAGCCAAAGCTGACCGCACATACACATAAATGTGTATAAAATTTAAGAGGGTTGCGTTAAAAAATTCAGAAGTAACTGGAAAAGCGCTTAAATAGTTTTAGCTTAATGATTTGCTTGGGTAACCTTTTTATTTCGCTAAATTTAATAGCTTTTATAATAAAAAAGAGGGCTGCTCTGGCAGAATTTGTAACTTAGCGGTATAACAAAAACAAACAAGTCTGCTACAACAGAGGTGTTCAAATATCGCATGGGATATCAATTCAAAATGCAGTCGGCTTCGCAGTCGACACAAGTAGAGAGAGAGAGAATACGTGTGTTCTATAAATAGTATATTCTGCGGTATGTGCTCTCACGATGCGTATGCTCGGCTCTTTGTTCTCTCACGAAGCATCTGATCGGCTGATGCTTTCTGATGTCAGTCGCTGAGCTGCATTCAATGAGGAGAGACCGTACAGCTCTTGACTTTTATTTAGTTGTGTGACCTTGGGCACCACTGCATTGAATCCAAATAATCTAAAAATTCTGCAGAAACATATGTAGCAACCCTCGTAGTTTATTTTCGTGCACCCACACACACACACAGGCAGACATTTAAAGTACATTTAATGTGCGCATAAATTATTCAGGATGCGACTGAAAAAGCGTCGCGTTGTCCCTCCGGTTGTCCTTTGGTTGTTGTCGTTCTCGCTGTGGTTGTCCCGCTAAGGATCCTCGCTGGGCAATACTCAATTATTTTAGATTATGTTTGGATTAGTGGTCAGTGGGTTCGTTGGTTCAATGTACGCCTGGTTATTGCACTTTGTGCGACAGTCCGACAATCGGACAATGGACTTTGCACAATGGCAGAGAACAGGCGAGGACAGTTCTGGCATTTAGCTTCTTTTTTTTTGTCCCTTTTTTATTTCAATTGTTGGCCCAATCAATGTTTAATTGACCCACTTAAACGAGTAAATGTAGAGGTTTGGGGCATAAATAACATTTAAGCAGTCAACGCTCTTTGAAAACCTTTTTTTTGCTGAAAGTATTTTATATATCTCGTATATATACACGTATTATGTGTCTGTCCACAGTCCCCGTAATGTCCGTCTATGCGTTTAATTTATATTAATGTCCTCGGCAGTTCTGTCTCTGTCTCTCTCTGATGCCTCATTTGCTCTGTTTCTGTCGCTTGTCCCAAATTAATTTACACTGCACGAAATCCCAGATGCCTAATAAAATGTTATGCCATTAAATTTGGGGGATTACAGCCAGTCAAACAGCCGCCCATTGTGTATGATTATGATGAGCTGCTGAGCTGCTGAGCTGCTGTTTTATGAGCATTCAATCAGCCTTGTTAATGCAAATGAATTGACAGTATAAATTGACAGTTTGATTATGCTATTAGAGCCTATTTTATTGCCTCTTCGATACGCGTCGTAGGGCCTCAAACGATTCCTTAAAACTTTAACTTTTTTATGTTTAATATTAACATTTAATTCATTTGAGAACGCGTAAATTAGAAAGAGATATATTGAAGTTCTTATTGCTCTGTTATGGAAAATGGTTAAAATACAATTTTACTTGCGGTTCAAAAAATACTAAACTTCAAAGTGTCATAACTTTGTCAAAAATTAACCGATTTCAATTTAAAGATTGGTTAACCTTAAATTTGATTCTGCATCATTTTTTTTTTTTCAATTAAAAAATTAAGTTTTCTTTCAACAATGTTCACTTTTTCAATAACTTTAAACAAATGTGGAATATGTGAAATGTTTTCATTTTTCAGTTAAAATGTTGTTCCAATTCCGCACTCCAGCAATGCCGTAAATGATTGTGAACTCTTTTAGTTAATTTTATTTAATTCAAAATGTTTCAATTCCACATTTCAAAAATGTAGCTAATAAACTTGTGAACTTTTTAAGTACTTTGTACTTTACTAAATCGTCTTAAAAAATATCAAACTGTTACCTATGATATCTACCACAATATTTCTGGGTACCCGATTGACATTCGCATTGCTAAATGGCAACATGTTCCCCTGCAAATGTCACAACTAAACTCAGAAAATGTGCAGTAGTTGGTATAAATGGCATACCGCAAGAGAAAGCTTATGTTGTACCTTTGTCTACTTCTGTCTTTCCCTTTCTCTCTTTCTCTCCCTGCCTCTCCTTCTCTCTCTTTCTCCATCTCTTTCTGTCTATAAGTGAAGCACATTTGTATCATTTCAAATCCATAGCTAACCTCAATGACACGCTGATTAAATCAAATAACTTATGGCTTTAGCTCTCTAAGAGTTCTCCCTCTTCGCCCGAAAAAATAAAAGGAAGCAGTCAGCAAACTAAACTCTGTGAACTCTGTGCCTTTTTATACTTTTTTGGTCCTGTGTCCTTCTACTGCTTCTCAGCAGTGGTCAGCAGTCAGTTTTAACGGAAATCAGCGTTGCCCAATCTGTGGTTGGTCCCCGTTGCTGCTGTTGCTGCTGTTTCTGCTGTTGCTCTGGCGCGTACTTCATTGTCTATGAAATTTGCTCAAATGCAAGCCAAGCAGAAGGAAATTGCTCACACAACTACAACTACAATCACAATCACATATATTCGTTTACTCGCATATGTGAGTGAGATTGTTTGTGCACAGAGCGAAAAGAAATCACATTTCTAACTTGATTTCTTACTAAAATTAAAACTATCGAAAGTCAAGTAAAAATATCTTTAAAAAAATTTAAGTATTTCAGCATTTATAAGCATTAACTTTAGTTTAGAACGTGATTTAAGTATTACTTAAGCTTAAGCTAAAGTCTTTAAACTATGTAACTGAGTCGAAAAACATTTTAAATAAAGAACGTGATATTTAATGTAAATGCAGACTTAAATTTAAATTGGAAGAACTTGTTTTGTAAGTTTGAATTGCTCTTGAAATAAGTATTATGAACCATTTGGGAATTCTAAGTCAACTTTTCTAAAAAATTGAAATATTCAGTTCATTAATTAAGCTTGTTAGTATTAGGCTATTTTTTATAAATATTAACTCTTACATATATATTAAGAAAGAATTTTAAGTACCGCAAATACTTAATTTAAAATCATTCGAATTTTAGTTTACTACGACTTTTATCTCTCTGTGTATAATGGCATTTCCAAGTTGCCAGGCATTGCCTTAGGATTTTTTTCTCGCTCGACTGATGCTGCTGCTTCTGTCGTTGTTGTTGTTTTTGCTGCCATTTTGTTTTGGCCCATATGCTTCTTCAACAAAAAATTGTTAACTGTACGTGTCTGCAAGTGTATGTGTATGTGTGTGTGTGTCCATTGTTGTAAGCGTCTTTTGTTTCAATTGCTTTTGCTTGCGGCCCAGCGCAGATTTAAGCTCAATTCTCGTCCCTATCGCATCTATAGATCTTCCCTATGGGACCAACTGATGGTCTGTTGTTGCTGTTGTTTCCCCTATTCGAGGCTGCTTTATTGCAATTGATTTTGACGCCGCTGTTTATGTGTTTTCGCAATCTTTGCCAGCTTAATATGAGCCAAACATAATGCTCATATCAATACATATAAGACACGCGTATTCCTTAATCTTAAATCGAATATTTTACTTTAACTTTAACATTTGTCTTTTCTTTTTATTTCGTTTGCAGCTATGTGCACGGCATTGGCTCGGAAACGCGCAACTCGCTCTTCCATTTGCATAATGGTCGGGATATGGTTATGGTGACCACCTGCCGTCATGGCAAAAGTTGGCGCGAGCTGCAGGATAATCGCTGTGACGAGGATAACCGCGAATATGATAGGTAAGTTTACATCGGTAGTGTCTAAACTCACACAATCAAATATTGCGCAGCAAAACACGCAGTTAACGAAACGTTTAACTGGTTTACACTGAAAAAAATTAAATATTGGCATATTCGAACTGTAGCATCGTTACAGTTGCCGAAGTAATGAGAGCAAAGAGCAAATAAAAGTCTAGCGCTGTGCGGTCTCTCCTCATTGAACGCAGCTCAGCGACTGGCATTAGAAAGCATCAGTCGATTAGATGCTTCGTGAGAGAATAAAAAGCCGAACACACGCATCGTTAGAGCACAAGCCGCAGAATGTGCTATTTATAGAACACACGTATTCCCTCTCTTTCTACTTATGTCGGCGACGCCAGCAGAATTATGAGTTTCTATTCCATGGGATAGGTTTTTGGCATTTTGGTCATGATGTTGGTTGGTTAAAGTCAAAAACAAAATTGTTTCAAGCTGTCATTAAGTCCAAATGTAATTTGTTTAGTCGCTTTGGCGTTAATAGGCGTTGCCACGCCTGCCAAGCCCATCCATCGACCGCCATTAACCACAGCCAAGGTCTATCTATCTATCTGTTTGCTGGGATGTCTCTGCTGGGTTCAGGTCATGTGATTAATGTTCAAAAATCCAACTTGACAAGCTCATTTAAATGGCACGACACTTGGGCCAAGGCATTTTGAATGCAAACGATTGCCTTTTAGCATTTCCCTATTTCCTGTTACTTTTCGGCCTGTACAAAATGAGATATTTTCTGTCATTATGACTAAAGTGATTTGCAATATACAAAGATTAAGTTACTTAGCTAATAGAAAAAACAGAAGAAATATTTAAAGCTTAACCCTAATTCAGTTAAAGATTAATATAGGTAATCTCGAAATGAATCAAAGAAGAATACTTTGTTAATATCCCGAATAAGTAGCAGAGAATTTGAAACGACTGGAATGACAAAGATTTTCGTTTGAGTATCAAGCAGTTCCTTACGTGGTGATAAATCAAACAGCTTTGTGACATTGCAACAACACAGCCTAATACTTACATACATATTCCCAATATTTATCATCCCTAGTCTGTAACATTTATTTTACATTTTCTATCAGTTGCTCTCTTCTTTCCTCGCCTTATCTCATTGAATTTGCTTATTTCCTGCTGATTAGAGTGATGGCTCACAAAGTACATTACTGTCATATTTTAAGCGCCTAGTCTCGGATTGAATTTTTTAAAGATTTTTAATAAAGTTAGCATTACTTACAAGCTAATATAAAATTTTTTCATGTAATCCATAAAATTAGTCATATTCACATTTATGTTTTGGGCATTTCTGATTACAACTTTTATATTATATCAATTTATTGTTGCGCAAACTTCAAAAAATGTCCATAAAACACTTACCTCTTAGCGTTAATTGAATGTAATTTTTCATTCATTTTTTGAACATTGTAACGCTTCTTCTTGCCTGCTACTGGAGAGTACCTGTCACCTTTAACGGTTGCCTGCTTCCACTTTCCACTTTGCCCCCTTCAGCTGTCTGCTGTATGTAATTTGACATGACTTATGCGACAAATCTGCTTTAGCGTCAAGCGTCAGCGATTTATGCAACCCCCACTCAAATATTGTTGTTCCATTCCGTTCGTTCCCACCTAAGCTGAGCACCGTCAACTGTTCTACATATAATCAAGCAAATTGCTTTCCTACTCACATCATTTTTTATGCAGTCAGTCCCTCCTTCTGTCTCTGTCTGGGGCCATGTCTAAAACTTCGTTAATGCACCTGTCAAATATGGCGCATATTTATAAACGTCGAGAAAATTGCATAATACTTGACTTGGAGACCTTCCTGCCTGCCGAGATTTCTTTTTTACATATTTTTTACGGTATCTACTTCTTTTCTGATGACTTTGCAGTGCATATTTATATGCAAAACTACTCAGCACACTTTGCTTTTCTTATTTTTCTGATTTTATTTGTTTCGAGTCGTTAATGAAATGTCTTTTAATATATGAGAATGGCGTAAAAGTGAAAAAGAGAACGAGTGGCAAAATGATTGACCAGCTCAGCATTGGGCAAAATCATATTATATATTTATGCCCTTTTATGACAACTATCATAAATCTTTTATGCAGTTTTAAAATTGTTGCATTCAAATTTATTTGCCTCTTAAATAAACAAATGGAATTGTAATGAAAATATAACTGAACGAGATTTATTTGAAGTGAAAAGCTTTTATTTTATTTTATTTAAGAACTGAATGTATTTATTCTTTTTGATAAATTAAAATGCATGAATATTTCAATGCGATTGTCGAATAAATTCAACTCAAATTTATATTTAAATAAATTGTGTAAATAGCATTTAAATTCTATAATTACTTTAATTATTTTAAACGTTAGACAATAACACTTTTAAGTGCATTTAAACCCTGTTGAAGGTTTCCAAAAATCTTGCCAAGTTTTGTGTTTTTTTCTCTTTATTATCGTAAAATCCATTAAAAAGTTTTGCTGCTGAGCAAAAAAAAAAGGAAGGAAAATAAATGAAAACCGAAAAACTTCAAGAACTGCATTCACGAACCTTGAGCTGCTTTTAATGAAATTTTGTTTTGTGATGTCGCGACGAGTCGCGTCGCAGTTTTTTGCACTCATTGTTGTTGGTATAATGAGCCTAAGGCGTCAATGGAAAATGTTGTTGTTGTTGTTGTGCGACATATGGCAACATAAAGCCAACAATAGTTAGGCTGACAGCCACAAAAACAAGTCTGTACAACAACAATCAATGCATTTGCCGACGGCAGCTGTGGTCACAAAAGTGTAGTATGCTTTTAGGGGCTTCATTGATGGCATCAATGAAGTTGGGATTTTTGTTTGGTGGGGTCATTTGGTTAGTTCTTGCTGCTGATCATGATGATGATGATGATGATGCTGCTGATGATGTGAACTGAAACGACGATGACAACATCAGCAACAACGCGACAACAACAAGACCAACAACAACGGACGGTGTATGTGGAAGTGGTGTCATTTTGTGGTTTTGCCTTTTGGCAACTGATATGGTAAATGGCGGCTCTAGTTGGGGGCGTGGCTCTGGCAACAGCTGGGTGTCAGCAGAATGTGTGTGTGCACATGTATTCAGCGAACTTTCTTACACAGTCTGTGTCTGCCACTTTTAGCTATTTTGGTTTTTGGCCGTTAAAAGAAAATATGAAATGTAATGAGACACTGCGAAATGTCCTTGACAAAAGTTAAGCACACTTTTTTCTTTTTCTTCTTTGTTTGCTGCTTCTTTTCTCATTTTATTTTCGCACACAATTTGACAGCAGGCGCAACGCAACGAGTCGCGACGATGAAACGTTTCCGCAGCCATTACGTATACGACACGTTGTCGCTACCACAATCGCATGACAAGCAGACAACGTGTTGCAGCACGTGTGTGTATGTGTGTGTGGTACCCCTAAAACGAGCTGCTACAAGGTCATGCGGAAAAAAACTTGAACATTCGTTGTGTTGCTCTTTAATTTGGACCAACAATTTGCCAAGATTTTAATTTAAAGAATTTTACAATACTCTTTTCAAAGTTTGTAAGCTATGCAGATTCCGTCAGATTCCAGACAATATGTTTGCCTTGATCTTATAAATTATTAAATTAAACTCTTCCCTCTTTATCATCCGCTTAACATATCAACTATTTTTTTTAATCATTCTTGTAATAAATATCCGAGAAAGCATAAATTAAGTAGTAAAAAATTTAATAATTTTACAATTTCCTTTTTTTTTTGTAAATGCATTTTATTACTATCTCGATGACCTATAAAAATTTCTATAAAATACTTTGCTAAATTTGATTTATGTCAAATGGTAAAAGGACAAAGAGCGTGAAGCACTTGATAATAATTTGATTTAATTTAAATAAATATGTATGTGCGTCTGTGACCTAATTGGAACTGCCAGCAAAAAGGAAGTGCCAGATATTTTATGCATATTTCATAATGCAATTTGCGGAGTAATAAATTTTTGCACCCCCCAACAACACTATCAACATTATTATCAACGAGGACTAGAGGAAAAGCAGCAGCAGCAGCAGCAGCAGCGAGTGGCATTCAACTTCTGTAGGTTGCATCTGGCTGCCTTAACGCATTCTCTTTTCTATCTCCTGACATTTTGGCGCAGTTTGCACGTTAATCTCAGATTTTCACATAAATAACTTTAAAGGCGACACTCTCCTGCCAGGCAAAGTACGAGTACGAGAAGTAACCAGGTAGTAACCAGCCAGGTAACTAGGCTTGCTTGCGCCCCATTGCAATTTCTCTGAGTGCCAATTTCATTTTTTACAGTCTCCGCTTTGTTACCACTTTCGCACTGAACTATTACACCAGGCTTTGGACCCGACAGCAACGGGCAGTTGTGTTTTTCTGCCTGTCCGAAAAATGTGCCGGAAAATTGCTGGTCATTGCCATTAAGGTACAGTTTTCACCAGCGAATTTCAGTTTTCCATGGAATTCAACGCGTGTCACAAACTTCACGAAACGCAGACATTTTCTTTCTTAGAAATCATAATTATAATTTCAAATAGTCGAATTTGAATACAACTTGTTGATTTCGAGATATGGTAATATGTTTCTTTGGAGTTCCGTAGAAGTTTTCCTATTTAAAATACAAAGATAACGAAGGAATTACTTAAGATAGAGACTTGCATACAAAGTCTTAAAATATATGACAATTATGGTGTCCAAAATGCCAAAAGCCTATTCCATGGGATAGGAGCTCATGATTCTGCTGGCGTCGCCGGCATAAGTAGAGAGAGAGAGAATACGTGTGTTCTATAAATAGTATATTTGGCGGCTTGTGCTCTCACGATGCGTGTGTTCGGCTTTTTGTTCTCTCGCGAAGCACCCGATCGGCTGATCCTTTCTGATGTCAGTCGCTGATCATACACTGCAACTTATGCCTTGCTCCTTTTACGTCGCCAAGTGTAATTGGCGTGTTTAGCAGTAAAACGAGACGTTTGTGATTTTAGTTCGTATTACATGAATTTTTCTTACCGTGTAGTCTTAGTCTCTAGACAGCGTCTTTAGTTAGGATACTAAAATGCGAAATTTGCTTTGCCTTCTTTAGGGCCGTGTGCTCAAGTTGGCTTACACTGCTCATACGCACCGTGGGCTGCATTTTAATGGCCCCAACTTGGATTGGCGTTGTCGTTGTCGTTGGTCTTGTCTTTAGTTTTAGCTTTAGCTCTTTGTGTGCTACGAAAAACGTCTTAGTGCGGTCTGTTGTATTCATTATGAGCCATTATCTCAAGCTGGCGACAAGAAAAGGCAATGGCGCTAAAATGGAGTTGGAGCTGGAGTTGGAAATGAAGCTGCCACCATGCGCTTTGCACTTGTAACTAATGCGCCATATTTAATGCCCTCCTTCAGTTGCTTCACTTCCTTTTTCTCTTTTTCTCCTTGCACAAAAGACAATGGCAGCTGCTGTTTTTTGCTGCGCATTTCACTAGGAGCTGGAATTTTCCTTCCATTGTATGTTTGCTTTTTTGTCGCTGCAGCTTCTCGCTTTTTGTTTGTCTCCCAGTTTAGTTTTTATGCTTTGTCCGACCACCCACCAAATTGTCTTTATTGCAAATGCTGTTTTTGAAAATGCAATTTTCATTGAAATTCATCGCAATTCTCTTGCCATTCACTTGGTTTTCATCACTTAAAGCGAGTGTGCAACTTAGTGTTGGTTTGCTTTTTGAGCTACGAACTAAACTTGAGCAAAGTTTTGGTTGTTGGTATTAATTAATTTTGCAATTGCTGTCGTCTGTCGGTTGTCTGCTGCTGCAAGTGACAGGCAATCTGCCTAAGGCTGAGACAAGAACAGGAACACGAGCTACGTTGAAATTGCGCTGCAATTAACAAATGACGAGACATTGCGTATACGCAATATACGTTTGCCCAGGCCGACAAACAATTTGCGTGTCATGCAGCACACAAAGCCAACCGATGACAAAGCAAAATGTCAAACACTTTTATCTACCAACAAGAACAACAATAACAAGGCACACAAGAAAACAACAACGAACACCAAAAACCTATCAGCAGACTGAGTAAACGATCCGTTGACAAAAGCTTGTCGGTTTCCCGAATTCCATTTTCGAATCATCTCAGAGCGAAAACAAAAACGGGGCAAGGTTCTGGTTTTCAATTTCGCGTCAATTTCACTTTAATATGTAAAGTGTAATATTCAGAGCTGTATAGATCGTAAGACTTTTATTCAAAGTTCTGTTAACCCTTAAAGTATGCCCAATTTAAGTCTAAGACTTATATTTTTAACATATTTTTAATTGTTTAAATTATTTGATTTATTTACTTGCTTCTCAAATATTCTTGATAGCATTACCCTTTAAAACTATGTAATAAAAAGTTTCCATAGTCTTTTTTTATTTTTCAATTTTCCACTATTTTTGAAATCAATAAATTAACATATAGAAACTATAAAAAATTGACTAAATATTAATTATTTTTTAACCAACATTTTTAGACGAATACTCAGTTTTAGTGAGAAAGTAGTTAAATTTTAAAAGTTCGGCAATGATGTCTTAAATAATCTTTAGAGCATTTGTCATTCGTCTATTGACTATATCTATTACTATCACAAATTGTTTTTTCATTTTTTTTCAATTTTTTTTGTTGATGCTTTGGCTTCTCTTGGCTCTCCTGCTTTGTTGGCATGCATCTAACGGTTCAGCTGTCAAAGGCAAAAGGACTTTGCGAAAATCACAACGTCAGGAATGTCAGTTAGTCAGTTAGTCAGCCAGTCATTCACTCTGGGGTACTACGATGGTTTGTCAGTCAATGAGCTTAGCTTGATTTGCCCAACAGCAACAACAAAGAAGAGCAAGAAACAGCAACATAGAAGTAACAGCAAAATTATCATACCTGGCAGACAGAGAGTCAACCTTTGACAGCTGGAAACCACTTAAATTATGTGCCCGCTGTGCAGAAGCTGCCAGGACAAACTGGACAAGGAACTGCGAGAGCTTACACTCTCTTTCTCTCTCTCTCCCTCTCTCCCTCTCTCTCTCTCTCTCTCTCTCTCTCTCTCTCTCTCTCTCTCTCTCTCTCTCTCTCTCTCTCTGTTGGCTGTGCTTCTTATGTTAATTTTGTTGGCCTTGGCAGCAGGCTAAGTTAAGCAATTGACATAAAGTGACTGAGCTTTCCGACTCGACTCGACCTCTTCCTTGTTTGTGGCTTTGCCCGCAGAATATGAAACTCGAAATGCTATGCAAAGTGTTGGCAAATTAATTACCAAGGAATGTGTGTGTCTGTGTATGTCTGCTTATGTATTTGTGCACTTAGCCAGAGCTGGGCAACAGGTGTGGGAATTCATTTGATTTGACACCAAACGGAAGTGAGTTACAAATGTTTGTGCAAAGTGAAGTATTTTTGTTACAAATTTACTACATACTTACAAGAAAATTAAGCCAATGGAATGTTTTACTTTATTCGTTTTATTTTCAACACTTAACATACTCACAATTTTAAAATTACACATATTAAAATAATAAACATAAATTTTTACACAGCTTTTAAGAGCACAATTTATATTAGAACAATAATTTAAAATGCATTGTTAAAGTGTGTGAATGGTCAAGAGGACAAAAGTATACAAATTAATATGAAAATATTTTGAAATATTAAATGAAACTCTCAATAAAACTCAGTCAGATAAATACGAATAGAAGTTTTAAATAGGTTTCTTAATTACTGCGAAAGACTCGACAAATAACTCCGAATTTTTAGTACATTTATTTTAATATCATGCAAAAAGTTTGCTAAACACTTTTCATGATAGTTTATGCGAAAATGTATAAATAATTCCAGAAAATCACAATTGCTTACTTCACAACTGCATTAGTTGCATATATGTATAAGGACTTAGGACTATGGCGAGTGGAAGAATGAAAGAGTAAAGAGAGTTCAAGGGTTTCTTGGCGCCGCCATGGCTAATGAAGTAGTCGCCACGATGTTGGCCAACTAAACGGGCAGCGAACTTTGGACATAGCAACAATGCGTGTAAATAGCCAAAGTTAAGCTCGCATGATGTCCGACATCAACAGAACTGAACTCTGAACTAAACTCAACTGAACAGAACTCAACTTAACTGAACTCAACTGAACAGAACTGAACTGAACTAAACTATTTGCACAACTTGCTAAAGCTAAAAATCATTTAATTAAAGTTCAGCACAACGTCTAAACCAAAAGCTACAATAACAATAACAACTAAATCAACACTAACAACAACAACAACAACAGTAGAGACATGCAATGTTAGCGGCTCTCTTAATTGCTTAAACAAGTAGCTAACAAGTGCACATCTAAGCCGAAAGACGCGAGAGAGACAGAGAGAGAAAGAGAGAGAGGTGCAGTGACCTGTGCTGTTTGGTAGACAGAGGCGGCACAGCACTGACTAATTAGCGAGGCAATACACACACAAAAACACGCACACACGCATTAGTATTCACTACTTCGACTTAAAACTAAAATGCAGCGCATGTTCTTCAAAACTACAAGTATCTTAGATTTTTTTAAATTTAAGAAAAGAGATCGAACAGCAAAAAAAGAAATGGGTGGTTTTTTTCTCTTGTATATTATTAAATTATTTATTTTATTAAATAATAGTAATATATAATATGAAGTTAGATTTTTTAATTTGACTTCAACTTCAGTTAACATATCATAAAATTATAATAAATCATAATCTGAAGTTAGCTTCTATTAAATATTGGAACAATGTATTTAATTTCATTGTATTAAATAAATGGTTAAAATTTTGAATAAGACCCTTTTTATTTAATTTTTATGCTTTTCAATAAATTAATAAAATTTATGTTTGCAATACAGAAACTTTATTAAAAATTACTAAATTGGAAATGATAAAGTAACTTTATTAAGTTTTAAGTTGGCAATTCAAAGTATTATATTTTAAAATATTTTGCCTAATGTATGTTTTCAAATTTATAGCATTATATTTTATTTTATTTTTATAATTTATATAAATAATTTCTAAATTTTTAATTAATCAGTCGGCTGTCTTTATTTGATTTAAAAAAAATATATATTTACCTCAATAATATTTAAATATATTATACAGAAATGCATTCAATTTTACATTGAAATTATTTGCATTGTTTCCTTGCAACTGCGAAAATATTGATTGGAATGGGGAATTCAACACAGTAAATTTAGAGACATGTTCTTATTTATATTCCTCATGCTTTTCATATACAAAACTCAAATAATTTCTGTAACAACTAGCTGAATAAATGCAGTTGGCTAGGGCATTTCATCTTCGGTATTCTGTATTCCCTGGTTGAATAACCATGGCTATATTCCACTGTTGTCTGTTGCTGGCAAATGACTTTTTGGCCAACTGGCAACTGGCGGTTGACTGCCCATGCATTTTAGCAGGCAGTGTAATTTCTCAGCGAAAACAAACGCCAAAAAGCAGGCAACATGCAATTTATGATGTTTACTTAAGATTATTCATAAGCCATAGTCTCCAGTCTCTCTGCAGTCTGCAGATATTCTTTACGGGATGCCAGTTGATTGCTGCCCCTCTTTCTACTCCCGCAAGGACTTCAACCCCTTTCCTGATCCTGCTGCTATGTTTGCCGTTGTCAATGCAATACGAATGCGCTGCGCCTGCAGTTTTCTAAATACATTTTCTGCTGAATTTGCTTTAAAACGTTGCTCAAATTGCTGACCAGTTGGGGCTGCTTTCAACCGTTTGGCCAGTGGGCGGGGTGCCATGGTGTGGGCGTGGCAACATGGCTCACTACATGTAATTTTACGCGCAACTTAACTTGTAAACCGGTTAGGGGTTGGGGGGAGGTAGGGAAGGGAGTACATTGCCATACTCCGCATACCTGCAAATGTTTGAGCTACATGGCGTATGCTTAATATGCAGCTTTGCTGCTTTGATTTGGCATTAAAGCTTAAAACAGCAACAAGCAGGGATTGTGCCGCATTGTGCGGTCGAAATTGAATGGTTAAGCACTGCAATTGTTGCATAAGGTTTGAATGTGCGTGCGAGGTGGCTGTGCAACATGGCGTATGAGTAATACGCACAAGCGTTAACCATACGCCGCGTGTGCCTTGTGCTGCTGGCTATTAAGATGGAATTACATTATTAGCATAATGTTAAATAGCACAGAACTGTGTGTGGGCGTTGAATGCGTTCAAGCAAAACGTGTATGGAAATGAGAATGGGAATTCAAATGCGCTTAAAATTAATCGCCAGAATTGAGCTCTCTCTCTCTCTCTAAATATGACTATTTATTAAGGATTATGTGCAATAGTTCAATACAAGTCTAAACCAGTAATTGATTGAGCATTTCAAGTAAATTGTGCAAGTTTTTCAATGTGTGTACTTTTTTAAAGACCATTTAAATGTCTATAGCAATTTATCATTCAGTCCAAGTCCATTGTTCAATTAATTGCTGCACAATGCCATTATGCAATGCCATGGCATGCCTTCTACTAATTTACATCATCTACTTTCTCTTTTGCACTCACTCAACCTCTTACTGAACTATTTCTCGCCTCTTTTCATTCATTTCCAGATACGACTATGAGACGCTGCTGCAGAATTCAACATTTTGTTTGGTGCCACGCGGTCGTCGCTTGGGTTCCTTCAGGTAAAAAACAGAAAAAAAAACAGACAAAAAAATAAAAAAAAGCAGAAAAACAATTTTCATTTTCCAGCTTATGCCCATTTCATTTTCTCTTATATTTTTCCTGATTGTGATTCTTTTTTATCATTCATTTTTTTATTGTTTTTTTGTAGATTTCTCGAAGCATTGCAGGCCGGCTGCATTCCCGTGCTATTGTCCAATGCCTGGGTATTGCCATTTGAATCGAAAATCGATTGGAAACAGGCCGCCATTTGGGCCGATGAACGGCTACTGCTGCAGGTGAGTTGGCCAAGAGCATAATACCAACACCAATATATATACATATAGTTTGTATGTGCAATCTGTATCTGTATACTATTTGGATTGGCACATAAGTCTTTTTTTTTTTGTGTGCTGTCATGAAATATGAAAACGCGTTGTGAGTTTTTAAAATGTGACCTGTTTGTCTGTCTGTCTGTCGGAAAGTTTTGTTAACCCACATTCGTGTTGTGTATCATGATGTTGTCCTGTTTGTCAGCTTACTCATCATCTATTGAGGATTTGATGTTGTGCATTGGACTTGGAAATATGCAATTCAAACAGAATGCATTGTAATACATATGTCTGATGACTGCGATTTTTCATAAAAGCTGTACTTTTCTGATGATGAATAAAAAGAGTAATAATATTTAATAATATTAATCGTGGTGGTGTCCATATTCATACAATCAAATGTTGTCCAAATTCACCACTGGCATACAAAATTTTTCTATTCTGCTGATGAATAATTATAATTAATAACTCTTTGATCAACTCTCGCTGATTGTTCACATAAATTGCCTGCCATTCGCAATTTTTACGTGCATGAAAAATGAATTGTGAATGCATGTCCAGCTTTGGCTAGATACTCACCTGGTAACCATAAAAAAACACAGAAAAGAACATTTTGCCTGTCTGTCTGTCTGTCTGTCTTATGGATTGTTTGCCTTCTTCTTGGCATTTGTTTGCACCCATCGTTGGGTGGTTGTCCATCCTTCGGCAATTTCTATTTCTGCTATTCCTGCTGCTATTTCTACTGTTCTTCATGTTTTTCCATTCGTTTTTCATTCGCGACAAAGTCTTGGCGCATTGTTTGCCAATTGCATTGTCGTCGTCGTCGTCATCTGGAGTCCTTTGCCTCCATCCATCGTTGCCATGTTTGCTTTTGTAGTTTATTGGCAGGAAATGCAATTAATTAAGTTAACTTGAGCAGGAAACTAGAGTACGTTCAAGTAACAAAAGCACTCGTGCTGTAGCTGCACTCTTTAAATTGTTACAATTTGCTGTTGGCATTGCAATTTATTGAATGCTCTCGTTGCATAATTATGATGTATATCCTGTGGGCAATTCCCTAACTAATTACGTGCACTCTTTGCTGTTGAAGTTGTTGCTTTTTTGGTTAGCTATTCATATAATTAATGGATTATACGAGTAGCTGTTGCAAGTTCTATCCTTAAGCTGAAATTACGCATACGCAGCGTAACCGAACATAATATTCTGCTTCTCTCCTCATTACAGGTGCCCGACATTGTACGCTCGATTTCAGCGGAACGCATCTTTGCCCTGCGCCAACAAACTCAAGTCCTCTCTGGGAGCGCTACTTTGGCTCCATTGAGAAAATCGTCTTCACAACATTCGAGGTAAGTTTCCTGACACGTTACATTTACATCAGAGAGCTGCAACGGGTAGATTCGAGTTGAATTGGTCGCCGTTGCCAAAAATCAAATCAAATCAAATCACTAGTCGTCGTTCTAAAAATCGAGTAGGCAGTACGACTTGTTACCCGCTGATACTCGTTGAGTCAAACTGATCGGAAAACGAGTATAGAATCGATCGCTCATTCGATCATGATGCGAGTAACTCGTTTTTAAATGTGCGGGACGGAGCGGGCAATGTGAGCGGGGAATGTGTCGGTCGACCCAAATGTGCGAGCAAAAAATATAAAGGTCTACACTGAAACAAATTATTGAGCCGCATCATAATTATATGAGAAAAACCAATTCTTTAAAATAATAAGGTCTTCAAACCTACTATTTTTTTCGCTCAGTGTACAAAAGGTCGCGGCTCGCCGGCAGCGCGAGTTTTATGACGGCCATAAAAAAAAGGGTCAAAAATGCCTCGACGCGAGTTGTGTGTGCGACGTCACAGCGAAACCCACCCCCGAATTTCATACATTGCAATGTAAGCGTGAGCGCTGTCTGAGCGCTGGGCTACCCGCTCTGATACTCGTTTTGACACTCGTTTTGGGTCGTTTTGATCGTTTTGATCGTTTTTGATCGTTTTGATCGTTTAGGATCGTTTGAGTCGCGGACGCTTGTATGAATCGAAAGCGGCAGTCTGTCTTTGAGTTGTCTCTTTGTACCAAGCACATTTTATTTAACTCTAAAATAAATTTAGTGACACGACTGAAACTTTTGTTCCTTTTTAAATTAATTAAATAAAATATATAATTATAATTTTAAAAACCTAATTTTATAAAATTATTTAAGCACTTAAATAAATTACTAAAAATTGCATTCATAAAATTAATTTCGTGTCATTATTTATTTATTTTGGATTTAATTAAAATCAATGTGCTTTGTACAAAGAGACAACTCAAAGACAGACTGCCGCTTTCGCGATTCATACAAGCGTCCGCGACTCAAACGATCCTAAACGATCAAAACGATCAAAAACGATCAAAACGATCAAAACGACCCAAAACGAGTGTCAAAACGAGTATCAGAGCGGGTAGCCCAGCGCTCAGACAGCGCTCACGCTTACATTGCAATGTATGAAATTCGGGGGTGGGTTTCGCTGTGACGTCGCACACACAACTCGCGTCGAGGCATTTTTGACCCTTTTTTATGGCCGTCATAAAACTCGCGCTGCCGGCGAGCCGCGACCTTTTGTACACTGAGCGAAAAAAATAGTAGGTTTGAAGACCTTATTATTTTAAAGAATTGGTTTTTCTCATATAATTATGATGCGGCTCAATAATTTGTTTCAGTGTAGACCTTTATATTTTTTGCTCGCACATTTGGGTCGACCGACACATTCCCCGCTCACATTGCCCGCTCCGTCCCGCACATTTAAAAACGAGTTACTCGCATCATGATCGAATGAGCGATCGATTCTATACTCGTTTTCCGATCCAGTTTGACTCAACGAGTATCAGCGAGTGTCTCTATACAAACAGATCACAAGCAAAGACGAACAAATCACAACGGGTTCACATCAATATTCGAGTATGAGCGTGCACTTCTTACCCGTTGCAGTTCTCTGATTTACATACATGTTTTATGCCGCTTATGCTTTAAGCTGACAACCATCAGCTGAAGTGAAACTTGTCTTCTCTTCAACAAAAAAACATGGACATGGTCGAGTGTTCACAACATGGTGTGTAAAATATAATACACAATGTAATATAATACATAATACTCAAGTTGAACACGAATTCAAGTATTGTGGGTAACTTATTGTGGTCGATAGCTGCGCATCTATTTAAATATATAAAGTTTTATGAAACTTTAGCTGTTTTTCAAGACAATTTTCATATAAATATCTAGATACTTTACTTGAAGTAATTTTATGCATATTTAAAACATGCGGGAAAAGCTATAGTCGATTCCCCGACTATAGGATACGCGTTACCTATTGAATAAAAATATAAAATATTTTTGTTGCATACTTTTAGGCACTTACGTTGTCTGAAACTTAAATCAGCCATTACTAACGTACTTTTTGGCCGATCTTGTTGTGATTAAGAAGGGTGATATTTTATAATAATAGATAGCATTTGTTTCCAAAGAAAACCAAATATCTTAAATACCGGACAGTTAATTTATTTTAAAAATGAAGCTATAGCGTTGCTACCTTTCAAAATTGAACAAAAATTGGGCAAATAAAATAATTTAAATGCAGGAGTTTTTTTATCCAGTTTATTTAAAGAGTTGCCGCCTAGTCTAAACTTAGTGCCAAGTACTTAAAATAGTTATACTTCTATCACTTTGATATTCATGAGGCGGAAGAAAGAGAGAAGGCGAAGAAGAAATGTATCTTTTAAGCTGCTTTCTAAGCAACAGCAGCAAATGTTGGCTATTGAATTTGAATAAGGCACGACATTGACGAAAAAACTAGGAGCGAGCTTTGAGAGTTTGATGATAACCAAATATTCAAAGATGACGATGAGGATGGAGAGGGAGAATCGTATAAATAATAGACACGCGCATTCCAAGCATACACACACACACACATATGCAAAAGTTGTTTATACACAATGAAATGGCGAACGCGACAAGCGACGACGTTGATGATGACGCCGTGAAGGAAACGAAACCAAACCAAACTGAACCGTAACCGAATCCAAACCAAACCGCCGACACTGGAGACCACTTTTCAACACTCAAATTGACACACGCACAGAGTCAGGCACACACACACACACACACATACACAGAGAGACAGTGAATGCACAGAGCATTCAATTTTGTGTAATCATCATGCCAGGAACACACAGAAACAGAAACAGCAACTGAAGTTGAGTCTCTCTCTATCTCTCTCCCTTTTGGAATGGTAACTGCAGGTCGCGATGTGGCGAATCTTTTTGCGCTGACAGATACATTAACAGTCGACGACGACATCGCTGGGATGTGAATGTGGATGTGGTTGTTGCCAACGTTACCCTCTCGCAAAGCTGATGTTTCTCATGCACAAACCACATGGCAGTGTGAGAGATTGGATGTTGCAAGCGTGTAGCTTTTGTGGCTTTTTGGGTTTGGGTTTGAATGCCAACATCTTCTCTTCTTTTTTTCTTGTCTTTGGCAAGCAATAATCAATTTACAGTTACACGTGTGTATGTGTGTTAACCAAATGAAAAGCAAATATTTGTCATGCAACGTGACCAGCTTGAAGTTAGCCAGCCGCAATAACAATTGTATAAGCTTAAAAAAATGACCAGCACACGCACTACTATATGATGATCCAGACTACTATTGTTAACATGTCAACGCAACATCTGCTGCTGCTTCTTCTTACCTCTTGTTACCTTTCTTGGCCGAAACATCATTTCTAATTGGCAACACGCACTCAAAGCTGACTCCGTGCCTTGATTTATGGCCAACTGCCAACTAATTTTCACTCCATTATTATTATTGCTCGGTTCTTTTATCAACATTGCGTTAATTGGAAATTTGCTAAAGAGCCTTGCTTCTGTTTCTAGATTTTATGGCCACAAAATTGACTGAAAAATTTGTAGCTGAAGCGGAATACGTTCAAGCAAATTAATTTGGTTTATCTTTTGATGTCATCGATACATATGAGAACTGAGTGCTTTATTCATTATTAAATTATCTTCATACTTATAAAATTAAATAAGACTAATACAGGTGTGCTACGGAAATCACAAGTGAAAGCGAATTAAAAGAAAAGCAATTCCGCTCGAAAAATTTCTCGGTGCCACAGAATTTCTAGTGATTTATTTGGCAACTTTTTTAAGTTTATCATTGCAGAATATTAGGTTTTTATTTTATTTCTTTTTTTATTAATATAATTTAATTTCTTTATATAATAATTGATATTGTATAACTTGAAAAAAATTAAAAGTTTTTTACGCGACAAACAATAAAAGTTACTTGACAACTCTAAATTCTAAAATTCGGATTAAAAATGTGACATTATTCTCATGGCATTGGATGCCAGTGGATTGAGCGATGATTTCGTTTTCAGTTGACTTGACTGTGTCACAGTGAAATAAAATTCAAGTGGAAGAGATTTCCGAGCACACCTTATAAAGCTTTTTCTATTTATCTACTTTATATTTTAAAGCTTCTATTCTGCGAAAATCTTGAAATTTGAATAAAATTGATGGAAAAATATTTTATGGCTCTCAGAGGATGCATCTAAATAAAAAGAAGCAGAGATCTCATGCATTTGCAATGCTTTTAGCGCACATTTTTCTTGGCCAAAGTTCACGGGGCATTATGTCAAATGCAATTGCAGTTGCAGTGGGAATGGGAATGGGGAATGCTGCTGTTGCAGTAGCACCTACAGCTAATGTAATGCGCCTGAAAGCACGCAACACTTTTTGTTTGCGTTGCAATGTGCAGCTGCAACCCCTTACCCCCCTTCCCCCTCCTTCAACCACCCACCCCCTTGACACAGCCAACATGCACCTTTGATTTATGCGTCGCGATTAAAAAATGAATTGTGGCATTTTCGACAGGGAAAATGGTCACGCCCCGCCCATCATTTTGTTGTTGTTGTAGGTGTGCAGTGTGTGTGTGTGTGTGTGGGTGTGTGAGTGTATGAGTGTGTGGCACGTGCAGCACGTAATGCTCAGCCCTTTTTTGCATATGCCAAAAATGCAGTCTGTGTCAGCTTTTGGTCAGCTTCGCTTCCCCTTCCCCTTCCCTGCTCCCTTCTCTTCCTCTTCTTCCACAATTGCTGTGGCTTTAATATGAAAAAAGTTTTGCGCATATTTGTTGAAAAATAGTTGACGTGTGCTGCCTGCTGCCTGCTGTCTATGCCTGATCCCTGTTGTCTGCTCTCTGCTGCCAGAAGCCTGAAGTCCTGTGGCTTGGCAAGCTGCCCGGCGTGTCCTTCGGGCTGGAATCACGTCCCCAACACACAAACTCAATTTATGCATAGGCCAGGCTTGAGCTAAAAATTATAGTCATATGCCTGGCAATTTGTTTTATTAATAAAACGCATATCAAAGTGCAAAATCCACTCGGCAACTTTCAACGATGTCCTTTCCTTTTTTTTTTTTCCATTTCCTGCCACGTTTTGACAGGCAAATCACGTCGACTGGCGACGCCCTGCGTCTAATAACCTTTTAGTCTAATAGCTTAACCCCAGACACAGACACAACCAGACACACACACACACACACACACATATCATATAGAACAAAGTGTGACCGACTTTGGATTTCATTCACACACACAAGAATCCTTTACGATTAAGACTCGTTCATGCAGCAAATTGATTTAGGCATAAACAAGTCTGAGCCCCAAAAATTATGCGAGTGGCAAATAATTTTTGCTGCTTGAAATGTGTTTTATTTACATATATTTCACGTTTCTTTCTGCCTGTTTCGACAATTCCAATTCGAATTTCGTATCCGTATCCAAATGTTTAAACTCTTTTGCGGGCGTTCAAGCGCAGCTGACATTCAGCATGGGACCAGGCCTCTTTCTCTCTCTATCTCTCTCGCACTATTAAAGTCAACAAACTAACAACAACATGTGCCAAAAACAACAACAGCTGATGCTGCTGTTTGGTTATGCAAACATCAACAACAGCAACAACAACAAACTACAAGGAGCGTAAAAAGATGGTCAGAAAAAGGGTCACAACATTAGGAAGGATATGATTCTGGAGTTTCTGGTTTCCCAATGTCTGGGCCAAAAAACAAATTAAGCAGTTATTTGGGGTTTTGCTCGCTTTACGGTCTTAACCCCACAAACACACACTCACACACATTAATGTTTATCAGGATACACACCCTTAGACAGTTATCCTTGTCATTTGGTATTTGGAAAATTAAGGCGTCCATTAAAATTCCGCCGATAAAGGCGAAAGAGTCAAAGACAACCATAATTAAGTAATTTTCAAGTTCCTAGGTTTTATTGGATCTACTTTGAGTATTAGCTTAGTTTTAGGTAACCCTATAATAAGAGGAACTAAGTTTGCTATTGACTACGGATTACATTTGATTAGAAATTAAGCAACCTGTCGACTTCTTGAGCTATAACAACACAAGTTGTACTGTACAGATTGTGTGAAAAATCCACCACATGAACTGTTGTGAAGATATTACTTTTGTTTTTAGTAATTAACGTTTTCTGTGACTATATAATATCATCCTACTAAATCGCAAACAAGATAGGACAAATAGAAAGGTGGTTATGACTGAATTAAGTTTTTAGGCAATGTAAGTGCCTAAAAGTATGCAATAATAAATATTTTATGTTTATTTAAATAAGTAACGGGTCATATATAGTCGGAAAATGGACAAAAGCCTTTCCCGCTTTATATAACTTAATACCAATATAACATGATCCAAAATATATAGGATTCTCTTTAAAAAAATTTTCAGTGAAATTTTTTTACAATAATTTAGATATTTTGAAATGTATCATCTTTCATTTGCATAAAGTTGATATATTCAATAATACGTTTATCAAAATGAAAACGCTGACAAATTGATAACTGCGATAATTGTCGGTTGGTTTACAGATAAAATACAGACGATTCCGATGATTCAGTTCTGTTTTCTGTGGCTGATCCCCAGATTTGCATAATTTTATTATACTCCTATGTCGAACTTTTAGTTGAACCCAAAAGCCGAATACACAATAACCTCACACACACACACACACACACACACACACACACCCACACATAGAATGTTGGCCAGTTGTAGCTACCACAAAGAGGTCACTCAAAGTCCACTTACCAACTTTGTTTGGCCAGCCGACTGCTAGTTCTATTCCCATGCCAAAATCTTGGCTTAAGCCTAAAAGTCGCTATTGAGCATGAACGAGTGTGTGTGTGTGTGAGTGTGTGTGTGTATATGTGTGTTGTAGTGTGTGAATTTGACCGATAAGCGTGTGGTTGCACAGTCACCAGGGCAGCCGGACGTTGCCAAATGTTAAAGTTCGAAAATGGCCAGAAAACCACAATAAGCTCAAGATTTCCCAACGCCCACTCTATCCTCTCTATCTCTCTCTCTCTCTCTCTCTCTCTCTTACACTCTCTGTCTTTCCCTGCCGCTTTCTGTCCACTTCAAACCTCTTTAGATATGAACTCTCGAACTGGAACTGTTGTTGTTCGTATTTTGTTTATGGCCAACGCCCAGTGCAGTTCAGTTTTGTTGAAGGTTTTAGCTCTGGGTTAACTTATTTTGCACAAAAATATGTTGCATACTTGTAGGCGGCTGTCGAAAAAGTTCATACGTGTTTGTGTGTGAGGAAAAAACCGCTACTCACACGCTGAACTTTTCTGTGTCACCGAGATTTGCATTTCAAAGCATAGAAACAGCTAGATATAGATATATACATGCATATATAGATAGATAGATAGTTAGATATGTGTATACATATATACACCTGCACAGTGTGGCAACAACTTATTACTTTGACTAATCCTATTATGCGCATGCAAACGTGCGACAAGCAAGAACTTTTCCTCCTGCAACTACTTTGAAGTTGAACGCCTCAGTGGCCGCCTTTATCTCTCTACGTCACTCTCTCTTACTCTATCTTTCTCTTTATGTCTCTCTCTCTCGCTCTGTGTCTCTTGTTCTGTTTGTCCAGCTGTCTGTCCATTCATTCCATTGAATCGTGCGCTCACTCAAGCGACTCTAAGTTGTCTTAGTAGCTCTTCCACTGCAACAAATTTTTGACTGTGAGAAAATATATTTCATAAATTTTTTCATATTTTATTTAAGTTGTGAGTTAATTAACTGCACAATAATAAAATCTAATATTCCCTTTTTGACTAAAAATGTACACAAATTAATATTAAATGCCATAAAAACTCTCAATTAAATTATAACTGCAACATAAGCAATCATTTTTACTATACATTTTATTACAATCAAATTTGAATAAATTTATCAGCTAAAATTCCACACTTATTGAGGTATTTAATTTACCGAAAAATGTTGACATTGATTTATGCGTTATGTCTTTTCTGCTCTTTAAGTATTTCATTTTAGAATTCTTTTTATAATTTTCTATAAATACATATTTAAAATACAATTTTCACAAAATTTTTAAAAAACAAATTTTGGCATTTCATTCATTTGCCGTTCATTTTCTTTGTTTATTATCATTAATTTTGTGAAATAAAAATATAATTTTATACAAAAAATGCTGGTACAGTTGGTAGTTTTGTATATTTTTTTTTTTTAAATTTCTCACGCGCTTAACAACAAAAATTAGCCAAAAGTTTACGTCATTTATATTTAAAAATGAGTCGCAAAATATCACGCAAAAATGTGTCTTTATAATAATTTGCGTTATTTTAGTAGCGTACTAAAATTAACTTAATTTTGTGCGTTTGCTTTTAGTAGTGTTAATTCATTTTGCACAGTTTATCAAGTGCAAATCCCGAGTTTAAGTTTCTTGACCCAAATCCTTGGCCAATTTTCGCACTGTGCAGTTTCTATCGTTATCCTTGGGTGCAAGTTTTATCTCTAGCTGCTTGTTGTAGTTAATTTCACCTGCTTACTGTCCATTTTCTTTTGAATGGGCTTTGGGTGCTGTTGGCAAATGCCGCGACAGCAGCTGAGTGAAGTGAGGGGAATTTTCTTGGCAAATCTTGGCAAACGCGAGTTAAGCTGATTTTCTCGGCTGCTCGCAAAACTTTTGCTCCATGGCAAACTTGAGGAAGACTGCTTGGCAAAATGCTACCTGAGCCATTAATTGAATTCTGGACATGTCCAAGCGACACAAAAAGAAAAGAGTTTCTTGTTTTTATACCCTGGGAAGGGGTATATTAAGTTTGTTAAAAGTATGTAGCGTGCAGAATGTTTAGATATTTTCTTGATCAGAGATCGGGGTTCGATTATCGGACCGGTCGGTGCAGATTATTTTTAATTATTTAATGTTTTTGGATTATTTGAAATTGGTCAATGGATTTTTTTTGGTGTTTAATTGGTTTCAAAATTGGTTTGAATCACTCATTTATATATCACTCATCCAATCTTCGGCTTGCCGAGGCCCAGGCCCAGGCCCAGGGTGTATTACTGTCGAGTGCACTTGACTGTTCCGGATTTTAAACATGTGTTAGGTATTTCTTTTGTTTTTGATTTGTTTTTATTTTAAGGAAATGCATTTTTAAATTACAATACATAATAAAAACGTGTTACGAACATCGATCGTATCTTAAGCATATTGAACATACATGTGTTTTGTAATTGTTGTTGTACATTATAAATTGCATTTAACATTGAAAGACATTAAAAAAAACGTAGTTATAGTTGTAGTTGATATGATGTGTCTGTCTCTGTAAATGTGTCATCTACGCTTGTGAATCTCTCCTATGAGTGTTGATGTTGTTGACTATGATTAAGTGAGTGTGTGTGTGTGTGTGTGTGTATTGGTGTGTGTGTGTATCTTCTAGAAGAGCAGCGAAAAGAGACTTCTTACGCCAGTGGAGCCAGCTCCGGAACCGAGGGTAAAACCTGAGCTGGGCGCTGTGCCGCTGCTGCGATGCCTCGAGACATGGCTGGAAGTGTTAGCACGGACACGGTCGTAGCTGGCAACATCCTGTAAACAAGTGGGGAAATTTATGAATTAGTTTAATCAGTTTAAGGGGTTTGATGGGGATAGTTTTGCGTACTGATCGAGCACAAACTCGAGATGCCTGCAGGGACGGCAGATGTCACAAGTGCCGCATGTGTTGTAAATCGACAAGATTCTCACCTCTTTGTCGGCATTGGCCAGCACCGAGCGCATCGAGTTGGCCACTGGCCACTTCTTCTTCATCACCAAATTGTTGGGCGGATCATGAGCAGTGCCGGCATCCACAGACCATATGGTAACTGTGGCACCGCCCACAATCTTTGAGCCGCGCGAGAATTTAAAGGCGAGCTCCTCGTCGCCGGCAATGCGTGTTAGCTGCCAGCCGGTGAGGGGAATCTCCTCGGTGCCCTTGTTGTGCAGTTTGATGAAACGGCCCTCGGTGTCGGCCTCAATGATCTCCAGATCACCCTTGGCCGCGGCATTCACCGAGTACTCGGACAGCGTGCGATCCTCGCTCTCATCGATGACAGTGCGACGACGCTTGACAGCGCCCGATCCAGAGATGCCCGGCGTGGCAGAGCGACGTCCGCTGGGCGTAACACGGCCCGAATGGGAGCCACCGCTGGCGGTCAAGTGGGTGCCACTGTTGGAGATGCCCGAATCGGTGCTGGGACGACCCGGTGAGGTGATGTTGAGGCGACGCTCCTCGCCGCACAGCAACTTGTCGTAGGCGGCCAATTCGAGGTCGAGGGAGACCTTGATGTCCATCAGATCCTGGTACTCCTGCAGCTGCTGGGCCATCTCGTCGCGCATGCGCTTCAGATCCGCCTCCAGCGAGGCAATGTATTGATTATGACGCTGACGCTCCGTGTCCAAGAGATTCTCCAGCTCACGAATGCGTGCCTAGCAATTGAATAGAACAATTAGTAAAAATTGACAGTTGTAATTTTCTTACTCACATTCAAGCCCGCATTGAGGTGCTCAAGATCTTGCAGTTGCTTTTGCAGACCATCGATTTTGGTGCGCATGAGACGCACTTCCTCGGTGGCATGCAGTGATCCCTGATTGGAGCGTGCCACAGCGTCCTTGAGATTCTGGATCTCGTTGTCGTAGAGCAGCTCGATCTCTTCGCGATTGGCGCGCATCTGTGCCTCATACTGATCGCGCAGCTCCTGCAGCGATTGCTGCAACTTGGCCTCGTACTGACGCGACAGACGCCCGTCGATCTCGCTGATCTCGATCTGGCGACGCGAACGCGTCTCGGTCAGCTCCTGCGAATGCACCTGATCCTTGAACGCCAACTCTTCGCGCAGACTCTGGTTCTGATTCTCCAGATCGACACGCGCCAATGTCTCGGCCTCCAGCTGCTTGCGCAGATCATCTAATTGACGACGCAGACGCTCATTCTCAGCTGACAGATCCTTGACCTGATCCTCGGCCTTCTTGCGATCGGCAAGAGCCGTGTTGTATTTGCCATTCACTTCGGTGTAACGAGATTCATAGAGACGTGCATTGTTCTCCGCCACGGTGGCCTCTTTAGTTTTCTTGTCAAGTCTGTAAGCAAAATATTGAATTAAATATAGTTTTTAAAATATGAATTAGCAAAAAATTAAAATATTTTATTTTATTTGAGATAAAATAAAGAAACACTAGTAAACAAAAACTAAATTTTTTATATTTTTTATTTAAAATCATATCAAATAGAGTTAAAATTAATTTTTATACTAAGATTTTTCAATTTTTTTGAATAATTTTAGCTACTTTTTAGCCCACAACTCTTATTTGCAAGCCCTTAATGTAAGGGATTACTTGTTTATCAAAATCTTAAATGCTTATCATAAAAATGTATCTGATGACGTCACAGACAAACTTTACACTGATTCACATGCGATCGCATTCGCTCTCTCACGCACACACTCTATAAACTCTCATGCATATTAAGCTTTGTCTTTCATCTCTCTCACGCACACTCTCCTTCTTCTCTTTCTCTCTAATTGTACCATTCTGACTTATGTATTATTCATCGCTTCAGTTTCTTTTTCAGTTTCTTTTTCAGTTTGTTGCCTTGAAATCGTCAGTTGCCATTAGCATAAAGTATCTAAGCTATTTTCTGCCCCAACATATCTATGTATATTCCCTTTCCCTGTCTTATTGCTTACTCGCTCTCTATCTCTCTTTTGCTTTTCACATATTTAATTTATCGGCAAAGCTTCTTCAAACGTTTTATTTTCAATTTAGCTAAAAACAAACTTGTTTATTTGACTAACAAAAATTCCACAATCTATACGGAAATGTCGTCGTTGTCGTCGTCGACTCTCGTGGTTTGCACGTTTATTTTATTTTGCTGCCCAGCTAATTTTAGCCAACCTAATCTTTCAAATTAACAAAGTATTCCATTTTAATCAGATTTACAAGCATAGAAATATTTGCGACTGTTTATGAATTTTCTTTGATCTTACTTTATATTTCGTAAATTATTTCCTTATCCCATTTCCCTAAGTGTCAGTTACAAATGAACGTTTTCCTTACACACCTTAAACTATAATAGAAAATTCTCTAGCTAATCAAAAAAAAGTAGTACAAATATCGGAAAATATTCAAGGTTATTCTCAGTTTTTTCTGGCATGCGTGTGAGTCGACAAATTTCCCCCGTCCATCCACAAAAACATTCATGACAGGAACACATAAATAAAAATGCTATCAAGCGACCTAATTTATTAAAGATTTGGTTTTTGTTGCTTTGCTGTGAAAGTGGGTTAATTATCAAAAGAACTTTTTGGGCTGGCACAATAATTGGTCAACGAAAGCTTTTTAATTCGGAGCATGTGTATAATTAGCTGGAAATTATTACAACACCTCATTTATGGTTCTAAAATAATTATGTATTTCTAAACGAAGTTTGGAAACAATTAATCTTTTATCTATTTCTGTCTTTGTTTACTGTTGTCCGAGTTCTATTTAAATATTAATTTTTTAACATTCTTTTCTATTCTCAATATCATTTAAAGCCATTGTGAAATCTCTGATCATTATGGCTAAAAAATAATTGTATTCTCCTAAGTTAATGCACAAGTGTACAAACAAACAGAGCGCCTAATTTAGTTAATACCTTAACCACACTAAATACCCAAAATAAGTATTGCTTTGATGATAACAGAAACGCAATTACCAAATACGCAACATTCGGTATTTGTTGACATCATAGCTGTGTGGTGGAAGGGGGTTGCTAGTAGCCCCACAAATCCAAAAAAACCGGTATTACATTTGGTCTTCTCTATTAATGGGCGACATTACAAACAAATAATACAAACGTTGCGCGCTATTTTTGGGCTGAATGACATCACATACATAGTATATATACACAATTTATATTTATGAATGTATTTCTTCGCTTTTGTTTTCATTTGCAACCTTGAAAGGGTTTAGACATTACGTATACGTAGTGGGGAACGCAGCAATGTTTGTATATATTTGAGTTGAGTGACATTAGCAGAAGATTCATTTCAGTTTGAGATTCGAGATCTTCGCATTTGAATTGAATGCGCTAAATTCACTCGCTTGAGTTGTTATACTCGTTTCTTATTATTTTGGAGGTTTTTCGAAGCGCAAATGTAAAAAATAAACAAGTGCAAGAGCGAGAACGTGCGAGAGTGAGAGAGAGAGAGAGCGCGCCCAACTCCCATGTGCGCTGCTGACTGAGCTATGACATCAGCAATCGCACACATACACAGACAAACATGCACTACACTCTCTCTCTCTCTCTCTCTGTCGCTCATTTGCGCTCTCTCAGACATGACATCACTGCGAGAGCTGATAAGTGAGCTTTGCGTTTGTTGTTGTTGTTATTATTGCTTTACCTTTGCTTTAAATCATCATTTTCCTCCCACAACCGCTTAATATCGATCTCCAACTTGGCCTTCTCCTTGGCCGTCTCATCGAGCAGTTTACGTGCGGCAGATAACTCCTTTTCATAGACAGCCTTTAGGTTGGAGGTCTCACGATTCACCGTATCTTGTGCCAGATGCAATTCCTGGGTCAATCTGCCATTCTCATTCTCCAGGTGTCGCATGCGATCGATGTAACAGGCGAGACGGTCATTCAGATGCTGCAGCTCCTCCTTCTCCTGGAGGCGTGTGGTCCTGTGTGGACTGGTGGGACTTGTTGCACCCAGGCGTCCAGATGAGCTCGAAGCTCCGCCAACTGGCGTCGACGTGGATGCGCGAGAGACGCGTGTGTTAACTGTAACGCGGCGTGCGGACATTTTTTGATTTGCTTATTCAAAATTGAATTGAGGAACGTTTTAAGTACGCAAACAGTATTTGCTTGATATTTTATTTGATATTTATTATTATAGCTGTCAGTTTGTTACGTCTACTTAGTTTTTCTGTGTTTATTTTTAAGTGTATCCAATAAGACGTGCGATTGCTTTGACTGTTGAAATATTACTGTAAGTTGCGCCTCGCTGGGCGCTCGCACGAAAGCGCTGCGCGTCATCATCGACGAAATTAGTAGTCGCCGTCGCCGTCGCAGTCGACGTCGCTGCCATCGTTGCTGTCGGCGTCATAGTCGACGGCCATAAACAACAAATACTATATACTATGTGTTGTCAGTGTTGCCATAACAGGAACTTTTTTCGTCAAATCAGGCTTTTTTAAAGCTCAAAGGCGGAAAAAAGCTTTGGATTTATTTTATATGTTGTTTGCTTTTTCTGATTTCTTATGGTAACAAAATAGCATATAATCATCACTCGGTATATGTGATCACTTATTTTTGAGGCTAGAAATTGGAAACTGACAACAGCTTTAACCCGCTAATAATGGCTGTTTTTCTTCTAAGCAAGTGGCAACACTGTGAAGTACTATATACAACAGTCAGTGGCAATGCTTTGCTCTCTCAAAAACTGAGGGACAACCGCTCTCGCTCACATGTCCAAGCGGCGGCAGCGCTGCCAGCGTTTATTGCTTGCTTGGGGGAACTGTTATTGTTGTTATTGCTTGCACGCTTTCTTTTTTTTCGTTGTTTTGTTGTTTTTTCTTCGATTCGCTCAGTGCGACGCTGTATTTGTTATGTTTGTGCGTTTATGTGCAGTTGATTGTTGTTGCTGAGTCCGAGAGAGCCACAAATAGAAAACAGAATTCAAGGCAATCAATGGCAAAGCTCACTAAACATTTACATTTAAAAGTATCTTTTTTTGGGTTAATGTACGCACTCACATGGTGTAATAGAATGGGAAGGTAAATGGAATATTTCTAATTTTGTGACTATTTCAGTTTAGCAAACTTTGTGTACAGCCAAAGGCAATAATTCCGTTTTGCCCGGCAGTCAATTATCAACCAAATCGAGAGCTCAATTAGATTGCGAAATTATGAAATACGAGCGCTGGGAAAATTCACTCAATTGCTCATCGGCCCACCCACTGTGGGAAGGTTACAACAAAACTGCTTAGCGCGCAATGTCAACTTGTCATAAATGAAATATTTATTGACATGCTGTGCTTTTTGGTGTTGTTGTTGTTTTGTCGTTAGGCTCGTCCCGCTCGTCCCGCTCATTCCCATTCATTGGGCTTTCTAGAGAATGCCAGCAGCAATAACAATAAATAACTGCAATAACAACAAAAACCAACGCTGAAGAAAGCCGCACACACACTCCCTCTCATTCTTTCGTGTTCTCTCTCTCTCAATCTCTTTTCTGCAATTTCTCTTTGTTAAGTTTGTGTTGTTGTTTTTAGCGGTCGCAAATATTTTTACAGCCGGCAAATTTTTTTGCTCGCCACACATGTACACCTGTCACACACACACACATGCAGCTGTGCAATGTAGATTAACAGTCAGAGAGCATGTCGCCTCTCTTTCTCTCTTGGCATTCATAATGTGGCCTGCTCTCTATTTTAATCTCTCTCTCTCATTTTGTTGTTGTTGCTGCCCACAGTTAGCGACAGCTGTTGGCTTGAGTGCAGCAAAAGGGCTTATCAGTTATGTGCATGCATGTGACGTCATCGGCTTTAAAACAAACGAAGCTCAGCAAAAGCAAAAGCAGCTGACCTCACAAATTTTTAAATATGACGCTGCTTACGCCGACGCCGACGCTAGCAGCAACACGACGCGACGCTTTTATAGTCTGTCCCGCTCGCACGTACAAATATTAAATGTGACGTCATCAAATTATTTTTAATTATGACGTCTCCATCTTTCGAACATTCTCTGTCGCCACTCTGTGAACATTTTGGAATATTAACATATGAATTTAATGCTCCGTCTTGCCAAATTATAATTCGGTTCAAGTGTGTGTAATGCGGGTACATTTCAGCTAATTAGGCTTAATTAACGCTAAGCAAAACCGGTGTTAAATTGTTGTTGTTATTGTTTTCGCTTTTTCAAATTATTCTATTATTCTTGTTTTCTTTCTTTGCTCTTGTTTATTTTGCTTTGTGCTTATCATTTGTTTGCAGCTTTTCGCTTATTATGTTTTTTCTTTCTTTCTGAGTTTTTCCTTGTTAATACAATTTGTCGCTTAACTTGATTAATTATAAAAAATTACGGTCACAAACTGATAAGATTTGTGTTTTTCTTTTTGACTGCAACAATTTGATTAGTGGGGAAACTGAAAACATAGAATTATATAACAGAATTACAACAAATTCAAAGTAAATGCTAAGAAATATAAAAATTCATGAAAAAATAAAGTTTTTTTTATGTTTGTAGATGAGCTACGAGGTCTGATTAATTTCGATATGACACTATATCAACAATTCAAGTCTAACGCTAGAATCAGTTGAGAATTCTAAGTCCAAAAGTGACAAAATAGCTGTAATGCTGATCTAGCCCATTGTGTGTTGTTGTTGTATTATTGTATGATTTTTATACAGTTTGTCAAGTAATTGTTTGCAAAGCCTTAAAAATGTAATATTTCGACTTTAAATAAGAAAATAATAGCTTATTATATATATTTGGAAAGGTCATTTAATTTTCGTTCAAATGATGCAAAAATTTCCTTAACCCATTAAGTACCCATTAAAATATTCGAATTTTAAAAAAGGTCTACTTTTTCAACTTTTTTCCTCGATTTTTTCCAAAAAATGTTGGGATGCAAAAAAAATTCTTGAAACAATTCTAGGAATGATTGCAAAAAAAAATTTTTAAAAATATTTTTGCTAGTATTTTTTAGAATTTTTTGAAAACTGAAAAAAAGGCACTTTTTGCATGAAAATGAGGAAAAATGGGTTAAAAATGGTCATTTTTAGGATTTTCAAACAATTTTAAAAAATACTAGCAAAAATATTTTTAAAAATTTTTTTTTCAAGTTACTCTTAGAATTGTTTCCAGAATTTTTTTGCATCCCAACATTTTTTGGAAAAAATCGAGGAAAAAAGTTGAAAAAGTAGACCTTTTTTAAAATTCGAATATTTTAATGGGTACTTAATGGGTTAAGGAAATTTTTGCATCATTTGAACGAAAATTAAATGACCTTTCCAAATATATATAATAATCTATTATTTTCTTATTTAAAGTCGAAATATTACA
The DNA here is from genome assembly GCA_037043405.1 of Drosophila subquinaria. Lineage (NCBI taxonomy): Eukaryota > Metazoa > Arthropoda > Insecta > Diptera > Drosophilidae > Drosophila > Drosophila subquinaria. The sequence goes on from JBAMBL010002839.1 coordinate 74,778, forward strand.
TTTTTAAGGCTTTGCAAACAATTACTTGACAAACTGTATATATATTTTTATTTTCTTATTCAGAACAATTTTGACTCTCTTTTTTATGCGGTTAATTACAGCTTGGGGAATAACAATATTAAATTAGAAATCATAAATAAAATGTTCCCCTGGTGTTAGTAAAAATAAAAGCAGGAACAATTATGGCGGTACTATTTTCGATTGCAACCCACAGCCCACATTTGCCAATCTCAGATGTGGTCCGATGTGTCAGATGTAAATCTGGAGCTATATTAATGGACATGAATCGGGGTATATAAGGGGCTGATCCACAGTTTGCAGGCATCAGTTGCAGTCGATCAAAGTACCAATCGAATCAAAATGAAAGTTGCCATTTTGCTGGCGTCCCTGCTGGGATTAGTTGCCTGTTCGCTGGCCAGGAGCAGCTACTACGATGATTTGGTTTGGAACTCCTACAAGTTGGACTTTGACAAGGTCTATGAAAGTGAGTCGGAAGAGCGTCTGCGCAGACAGATCTTCGAGGACAATAAGGATGTGATTGAGGCGCACAATCAACGTTGGCTCGCTGGTGAGGAGACCTATGAGATGGGAGTCAATCAGTTCAGCGATATGTTGGATGAGGAGTTCGCAGTCGCAGACGATGTTGAAGATTTGGAAATGGACCCATTCGATTATATCGATAAACCGATTCATGTACCTACACATGTGAACTGGACTCAAATGGGCGCCGTTTCTCCGGTTGGAAATATGGGACATTTCAACAATTCCTGGGCCTTTGCAGCCGCTGGTGTTGTGGAGAGTCGCCAGTTTATTCACAGTGGCAAAATGATTGTGCTTTCCAAGCAAAATCTAGTTGATTGTTGTCGCGGTAAAAGCCATCTGACCGCAACTGCCCTGACCTGCATCAAGAAAAAGAAGGGCATTGACACTGAGGCATCGTATCCGTATCGCGGACTTGCTGGACGTTGCCGCTTCAATAGGAGAACCGTTGGTGCCCACATCAAGAAGGCCTTCCAAGTGCGTCCCGGCAACGAGACCGTTTTGGCCATGAATGTTGCCAAGGGTCCAGTTGCTGCCGTCATTTCACTGGACGCGATCAAGCACTACCGAGGGGGCGTCTTCAACAATGCCAGATGTCCACACACTCCCAACTTTGCTGTGCTCATTGTGGGCTATGGCACTTGCAGGAGTGCCGGCGATTTCTGGATCGTCAAGGCGCCGTTGGGTCCCCACTGGGGAGAGAAGGGTTACATCCGAATCGCCCGTGGCAAGCAGAACATTTGCGGCATTACCAACAGGGCTTATTACCCCACCTTTTGAACACAAATTCAAAGCGTTCTTTATTTATTTTCATTCAATTAACTTATTAATTATTGCCAAATTCATTTCAACCTGATAAATTTAAAATATTTTTGTATTCTAAAATTCTTAAAACAATCAAATAATAATAAACACTGCACTTAATCAATGAACTTATGTTATATAGTAAATTGCAAAATTACAGTCGAACTTCCATAACTCGAGAAATTGTATGGAAAACAGAAATAAAAGATTTTACATATATCTTTGAAAATACCTGTTGATTTTTTAATATTTTCTGGTAGGAAAATTCGAATCTGTGACAAGTTTTATTAACAAAACTTTTAAACTGAAAGTATAATTTAGTTAGAATCAGCAGAGCAGACGAACAGAAGGATAGTATATAGTGTCGTATTGATCAATTATATATTCAATCTCTAACTCGAACTAAATCGAGTGGCAATAAACTTAATAAGCTTAAAAAAATTAATTCCATAAGTCGAAGTCTCCATAATTTGAAGATTTTGTTTGGATAATGGTGACTGTAATTGAATCTAACCAAAAATATATTTATTTCATGCAAATATGTGTTAAATTCTTCGGGTCTACGCTTTACTTTACTTTATCTAATTTAATAAATTTAAATAAAATCAATGCTTAATCAACTTGGCCAGTGGTCAATGAGCAAGTATCTTTTTTATTTAAAATTCTGTACAGTTTTCCAAATATTTATGCATAAATTTGTATACATTGTCCTTTGTTATGCTGATGATTTATTTATGTATATTGACTTGTATTTGTTGACTGCCTATCAGTGTTGGCCAATAAACTCAGCATCGAAATACTTATACATATATTCAAACAAAAATTGAAGCATTAGCTCTTTCTCTCTTCAGTCTCACCATTTATCAGTTTGTCAGTTTCAGTTTTGCCTTCTCAAAACTTGTTTGTCGTTGTGTTTAAGCGAATTTGTCAAAGCAGCTTCCATAACTTCAGCTACGGGTTCTGTTGTTAAAGCCCCAAACATCGATGAAGTTTACCAGGCGCGACTTTTGGCCAACAATAATGACATCATCATCATCGTAAGCTTACAGTTTTGAAGTTATGGCAAATGACGTTTACTTACGTTATAAGCCAGATAGAAATTGTTGGAAAACGAAAATGCAAAAAGCTGAAAAATAAAATGCTTAGCTTATAACTTTATACTGTCCACTATTATCGGCCAGAATGCAGCTAAGCCCATTTACACATCGTTATACAGTTAAAACTGTCCCAAACATTTTGCGAGTCGTGACTTAATTAACTTTGCGCCCCCCAAATCGATAAATATTTGCACAAAACTTCTAAACCAAAAAATGAACGAAAAAACAAGTGATAGGATAGAAAATACACATATTTATCCAGACGTAAATTGTATACACTATATAGGGTTGTATGCACAACTTCAGAAAGTATTATATTTATGAACATGATTAAAATATTCATAGCTGATATGCAAAATTCGATAACTTAAATTTTTGTAACTTTAAAGTGAATTTTTCCCATTTTTTACATACTTCAAAGCCAAGTTCATTAACTTTAGCTTAGTGTATTTAAAACCAATGCCGATAAAACAATATAAAAACAATTCAGCTCAAATTCCATTTGGTATTTTGGTTTATCATACTTAAATGCATGCATATACATATATATTTAAATATATATATATTTTTATTTGAATGTTTGTTTCTGTCACTTGTCAAAAACCGCAAAGCAAATAAGTAACAAAAAAAAACAAGTTAAGCCTTTTCTTAAGCTCGAACAGCAGATACTCATTGATTGGAAGTTGCACAATTTATAAATTAGAATTTTCTCATTAGAGTTTAATTTTAAAAAGCACTTTGGAATGGTGTTCTATTACAGGGTATTAAAAGCGCTATTGAAAATCATTTGAAACGTGTTAATATTTTACATACAATTTTACACGTTTTTAAGTTACATGTGAAATTTGTATAGTCAGCAAATTCACACACACACGAACATAACATTAACATAATATTTACCATTTATATTTATTTAGTTTGCTATTTATTTTAAAATTAAAACATTGCCAGTCAGCTTCCGCAACTGTCCTGTTTTATATATATACATTTATATATATATGCATGCAAATTGCCTAAAGGCAAGCTTATTACGCATACGCCATGTTGTCATGGCATTAACTTTATGCTGCGACTTTGGCGTTTGTTAATTTTTGAAAGCAAAGCAGTTGCAAGTTTTATATTTCACTTTTCCTCTCTCTTTCTCTCTCTCTCTCTCTCTCTCTCTCTCTCTCTCTCTCTCTCTCTCTCTTTGGTCTTGTGTTTTGGTTTATGCAACTGCATTGGCAGCTGTCAAAAGTTGACAACATTTACATTTTTTTGTTTCTTCTTCGTCTCTCTACTCAGCATAAGTTAATTTAGTGTTTGTCTTATGCTGAGATCATGTTGTTGTTATTGTTTTGTATGTGTGTGTGTGTTATTGTTGTTGTGTGTGTGTGTGTACAGCTCAAAAAGGCAGCAGCAGCAGCAGCAGCAACATCAGCAACTTTTGCCTGGGTGTCGTTGACTGCAACTTTTGCCACTGCAGCTGCAGAGTGTATATGCATATATGTGTGTGTGTGTACATATATTTGTGTATGCATTTTATGTATGCAGCTGTCGACGCTTTGAACTTTTGCACTCCCAGAAACTATGCAGCAAAACATCAGTAAATACGCTTTTTGTGCTTGTTTATGCGAATTGAAATGCGAAAACGAATTGCGAATGCGTTTATGCGTGGCACTTGAAACGAGATGAAGATACTGAAAATCAGGCATTAATATTATGAAGAGAAAATTAATAATACTCCTTGTTATTCATAATTAATTTCTTAAAAGAGTTCATTAGTTATATATCTTAAAAATATCATTGAAAAACCTTGAACTCGCATTTAAATTTTATACAAACAAAATATTTTATTTACTTAATGGCTTTCCATATTTTCTTGATTTTCTAAACGTCTAAAATTATTTAATAAATAAACAAATTTCTTACTTAAAAGATTGTCTTCATAACTTACCGACTGTTTTAATAACAAACTAAATTTATTGATTGTAATAAATAAAAGTTTTAAATTTGTCTGATTATCTTGCAAACATTTCTGTCCGATTGGACCCCTGATTTTATTAGATTGTTTTGTTCGATTGTTAGATAATTTCAAAGGTTGATTAACATGTTTATTTGTGAGTAAATAATTAACTTAAAGTTCCACTTTAAGCAATAACTTTCACAATGTTAATCAACAGAACTTGCGACGCATAAACGACTGAAAAAGAGAATTGTAAAGTCGCCAAGAACTTTTCGGGGGTAAAAAAGGCTTCAACTATGTAAGCAATTAATTTGAGTAAATTTTCTTTTAGCCTTGTTTTTACTGCTGCTGCTGCTGCTGCAGAGTAGTGCATAAATACATGCACAGTAATTTTCGTGTGGGGCAGCTTTTAGGCAGAGGAAAATGCAATTTGCAATTTACAATTAGCCAGCCTAAAAGAATGAGCATGTGGATGAGTTGAGGTCCTGTGTGTGGTTGGTTGGCATAAGCAGCCAGCTAGTTTGAGCCAGGCTTTAAACACACATACATACTATATATTCATTCATATCTGAGTCGCATACATTTGCATAACTAGTTGCCACGCCCATTTGCCGAAAATGCACTCACCTATTTTATTTGCACACATTATACGCTCTATTGAGTTTTGGCACTCGGGTTACAGGTGCTCGCTCTTCCTCTTACCGCCCGTTAACCCGCTGCACACACACTCCCCTTAATCCCCTTAATCATACTGACGGGTCTGTCAGTTGGGAAAACTGTCGCTCAGTTGCTTAAGTAGTTTTTGGCAGAAAAAAAGGTCCTAAAAACTGAGATCCAAACGTTGCCAAGTTGTTGATAGAGAAGTGGGGGCATAAAGGGGTTAAAGCGAAGATGCCACTGCTGCCGGGTGGCACATAACATGTGTAGTAGCTGGGGAAATAGAAAAGGGAAAAGGAAAAGGTAAAAATTGAAAATGGGACAGCTGAAGACATGGTTTTTTCTGTTTTGTGCGCTGTAAAGTAGGCAACGATAATTTGTTGAGCCGCCCCAAAAACTGGACTGGGGCTTAAAGCCAATTAAAGCACTTTGTTAGCCAATTAAAATGGCACACCAACATTTGCTGGGCTCTGCTCTGACCTATTCTAACCTAACCTATCCCAAAAGTTAGAGTCTAAAGCAGCGCATATATGCACATTGCATAATTGAATCATAGACGAGAAGAGAAGAGAAGAGATGGAAAGAGACAAGAAGAGGCAAGTCGCGTCGAGTTAGGTTGAGTTGAGTTGAGTTGGTTTAAGTTGAGCTGAGTTCGCTCTTTGTTAGCTGTTCTCGCTCGCTCTTAGCCGACTCTCAATTATGCTGCAACGTCAACAGCAGCAAGATTGACTTAATTATGTCAGAAACACAGGCTCACACACACATGTATACACACATGCATGCATTCATGCACAAACATAAATACACACACACACTCATACACACTCGACTTGAAAAAGGTAAATAAACACGCGCGTTGCATATTTTCAGACATTTTCACATCGCGTTGTCCTTTGAATATGCCAAGCAACGTCACATTCCTAAACAAAATAGATAGAGAAAGCAACAGAGAGAGGGAAAGAGAGATAGACTTAGAGTATGAGATGAATGGAAAAGTAGTAAAGAAATTATAATTACTAAATAAAGAAGTCACTTGAGACGTCGTGTGTTAAGCAGCAGCAGAGAAAACAAAATCCAAATTCAACTTCATGAAAATATGTAGTTAAGAGATAAAAGATAAAAGATGCTGCAATAGAAAGTTCACTAAACTGAAGATGCTTATGTAGTCCACACATAATTTAAATTCAAATAACTCGATGATAAACTTTATAGTTAAGTAACTTAAATAATTAATGCTCAAGTTAGTCAGTGAATACAGGATAAAGACTAATTGCAATCTAGATCAGCGGTGGGCACGCAGTGGCTCCGGGAGCAGCGACTGCTCCCAACTTAGGTAGACTCTAATAGGGTTGTTGTTGTTGATGTTGTTGTAGTGCTCTCGTATTCAGTTTTCGTGCCCACCGCTGATTTAGATTATTATGATCAAATTTCTTCTTGTTTTTTATACTATAGCAGAAGGTTTTATAATTTATTAATCAATTAATTGGATAAAACAATACGTTCCTATTCTCTACTGAAATCGCGTACCTAACACAAATGATATTGAATAGATTTGCGATTGATATTATTTTCAAATGTGTAACTCTTTAAAAATCTCTGCAAGTTAAACACACTTAATTGAATGACAAACCTAATTACAAGTGTGTGGATATAATGCACTATGTTTGGCAGTTAATTACATAAGCTGAAGTAAGTGCCATTGAATGTTTAAGCTCGTACATTTGTATGTATAGTTTGTGTTATCTATTCCAAGCAGGTAATACTGCCGCAATTCTAAGCTCGCAATTTAAATGCAGCTAATACTTCCATGGGAAATGTTTTAGCCGCATTTTCCAGCGGCGCAAACACAAAAGCGCGTGCCAGAAAAACGCGACGCGATGAGTTCGAGTTGAGTTGAGTCCGTTTGCCAACTGCAACTGCATTTCCTTCTGTTGCATGCAACTCAACTGAACTCAACTCGAGTCCATGGAGCGCACGTCGCACTCGTAACTCGCAACTCGCTGTTAGTCCGAGTCGGGACTTGCAATTATAATGGGAGCATGTGCCTCCAACCAGACTCAGACTACTGACTACGGACTAAAAACAAACAGTCGAAAGCAGGTTGTAGCTCTCTTGCTCTTGCTCTTTATACCCTTTGCTTATAGGGTGTCGGTTTGTTCGTTGGAATGTATGTAACAGTAAGAAGAAGGCATCTTAGAATTTATGAAATATATTTATACTTATTTGTGAACTGTCATGTTCGTCTGTCTGATCATATAGATCCCAGAGACATTAAGAGCTAAGGAAAATAAATTTGATACACAGAAAGAAGAAAAGAAAGAAGAAAATTAATAAAAGAATATGCTGTTTTGTTGTTGGTCTTTCTTTCTTTTTATTTATTATTTTTTTTATTTTACTTAATTAAATAAAGATCGGATAAATTTGACGAAAGTTATGGCTGTTTTACGTTATTAAGTAAAAGCGATGCCCCAATAAATATATAATTTTAATAAATATAAACTGTGTAATGGGTATCTCATAGTCGGGACTTCAACAATATATTTCTAACCTGTTCTTTCTCTAACACACACTCTCTCTCACTCTCTCTCTCCCTCTCTCTGCGGTTTATGTGTATAACTAATTTTGCATAGCATACTTTTAGGCATACATACATAATTCTCGCTTTGAGCGACAAATTAACGGGCGTTAATGACACGCCTTGCTACCAAACTCCCAACACACACACACACACACACACACACACACACACACACACACACACACACACATAGAATCCCTAGTTGCTTTGTCTAGCACTTGTGGGATATATTTAGTGCTAAGGGGGATAGAGTGGGGTGGGGAAAAGGCAACTTCCGGTGGTGTTTCCCTTTTGCGCAACGGAAGCTGCGGCTATCCAGCTATCCATGCCATGCTCCATGCGTCGGTGCCATGGGGAAGGGAGGCTGCCCAGGAGGCTGCCAGCTGCGTCAAGCGGAAAATTAGGCAACAGCTTGGCGGCCTTTAAATTAATGTACATAAAACTCAACTGACTGACAGATAGACAGACAGAGAGACAAACAGGCAGACAGACAGATGGGCAGACGAACTGACAGACAGTTTAAGCGGCTGGCGTCGAGTGGCCATTGAAAACGCAATTTGGCCAGCAATTGAAGTGTAGAGCCGTTCATTAAGCAATCAATTGCCAATCCGGCTTGCCACTCGAGTTCTTCTTGGCCATTAAACAGCATTTTGATTTTGCTCGTTTTTACGTTTCTCACGTTTCTCTCTATCTCTTTTACAGATCATTCGCGAACGACTTCCCGATTATCCAGTGCGAAGCAGCCTCGTTTGGAATACGGCACCAGGCGCACTTCTCACATTGCCCACATTTGCCGATAGTTCTAGGTAAGATTAATGCACTCTACTCTCTCTCTCTCTCTTTCTTTCAACTACCAATAATAAACAGTTGCGATTCAAGGCTAACAGCAGCTAATTAAATTTACATTGCTGGCCATTTTGGGTCGCCGTCAAGTGTTCAAGTGTTTCGCTCGCCATTAACCTAATTGCCTGGCCATTTCAGATTTATGCCCTTTCAACTGAATGCGATGGGTGTGGAGCCACGTCACAACTACACGGCCGTTATCTATGTGCAAATTGGCGCCGCTCTTGGCCCCAATGCGGCGCTTTACAAACTAGTCAGGACCATAACGAAGAGCCAATTTGTGGATAGAGTGAGTATAGAGCAATTGCAATTCCAATTCCAATTCCAATTGCAATTGTGCATGTTATCTCTGACATCTAATAGGATATAGGATATTCTCTAAAGCAGCTCTGAGTTGTAATTGCCTAAATCAATTGATTCTTAAGTCAACGATATCAACATCAACAACAATAGATATTCTCGATTCACAGTCAATTCTATCATTGTTTGAGCTTTTATTTGATAGACAAAATTAACAAAATTTGAATACAGAACGAAATAAACTGTCAAGCATTGATCAAAATTCATCATAGTTTGAAGTTGGTCTTTGCCTTTGACCTATCAACTTTATAAGTCAAAATATGAATTTTTGGAGCTGATGATGTTTGAAGTTGGGAAAAGCACTTTTTTCCTCTTAAAATTAGAGAAAATTTCGTCCCAATAAGCCTATTCATAATTTTAACGATTATCTAATAATGTCCAAATCTGTTTTCCTTCCCCTTATCATAGATACTCGTCTTATGGGCCGCCGATCGACCGCTGCCGCTGAAGAAACGCTGGCCACCCACGTTCCACATACCGTTGCACGTGATCGCCTTGGGCGGCACTTCTCGTGCCCTGGCATCGCCCACAGCACAGACTGGTCCGGAGGCAAGGCCAAGTATCTCACAGCGATTTCTGCCCTACGAAGAGATACAAACGGATGCAGTGCTGTCCTTGGACGAGGATGCCATACTGAATACGGATGAGCTGGACTTTGCCTACACGGTCTGGCGTGACTTTCCAGAGCGTATTGTGGGCTATCCAGCGAGAGCACATTTCTGGGATGACTCCAAGGTAAAGTAATTGAATTGAATAATAGACAGACAGATGAGTGTTAAGGAATTCTGTTTAAATTGTAGAATGCGTGGGGTTATACGTCCAAGTGGACAAACTACTATTCGATTGTGCTGACGGGTGCAGCGTTTTACCACCGTTATTACAACTACTTGTACACCAATTGGCTGTCGTTGCTGCTATTAAAGACTGTACAGCAGTCCTCCAACTGCGAGGATATCCTAATGAACCTGCTGGTCTCGCATGTGACCAGAAAACCGCCGATCAAAGTGACACAGCGCAAGGGTTACAAGGACCGGGAGACGGGTCGATCGCCCTGGAATGATCCCGATCATTTTATACAGCGACAAAGTTGTCTCAACACATTCGCAGCGGTCTTTGGGTAAGTACATACTTATAAAAACAACAATTGTTGACTTTAAAAATTAAAACTAATTTAAACTTTCAAGTTTAAAGCAAGCGGGAAAGGCTGTAGACTAATTTCCGACTTTAGGCTACCCGTTTCTTATTTAAATAAATATTAAATATTTTTTATTGCATACTTTTGGGCACTTTTGTGAACTTAAATCAGCCATTACCACCTTTCTATTTGTCCGATCTTGTTGCGATTTGGTAGTATGATAGCTAATATTTTAAAAACTAAAATATAAATACTTTTTAATGTCAGAGATGGTTTCTTCTCCCTGTTCTCTCTACCTATTTCTTACTTATTTTTAAAGTAACGGGTATAAAAAGTCTAATAAATAGAAATTCAAATAAAATTATCCATTTAAATATACTAATATTTATATCCTTTGTCATCTATTCATTTATTTATAGCTACATGCCGCTCATACGTTCCAATTTGCGCATGGATCCCATGTTATATCGTGATCCCGTATCGAATTTGCGCAAAAAGTATCGTCAAATTGAATTGGTTGGCAGCTAGCGATATCTGCAAATTGGCAATAGTTACAAACGTTAAGAGTATTGAGACTCCACCCCCCACTCCTTACACGCAACACAACACACACACACACACCTACACTTCAAAAAACTGCTGTTTATTGACGCTGCCAAGCGCCGAAAACTATGTTAATTATTATTAGTAGCAAAAATTAGTTAGGATTTATGAAGCGTATATATATATATATAAATATATGTAACTAAATAGCATTCAGCATTGCAATTATATATATATGAAATTATATATATGTATATGTATTTATAACACACACACACACGACAGATTTGTATATGTAAATAGGAAAAAGTTATGAAAAAAAAGAAAATAATAACTCTGATTAGCCTTAGTTAAGTTACGCTCCCGCGGGAATGCCATTTTTTGCTAATTTCAAATTAGCTCAGCAACAGTTTTCTATATATCTATATATACACATAAGTAGATGATTTTGTACTGTGTAAAAGCGATGCGTTTAATTTTTGTATGTGTAAATGTTTTGTATGTCTGCTAAATGTAATTGTAATTGTAATTGTTGTAACTCTCTGATATGATATATGATATGATATGGATATGTATAGCTAGTTAGTGTTACTTCCGATGTATATGTATCTTTAAACAATTTTTATGTTGAACTGTTGATGGCATACTTTTAGGCTTAAGCTTGCAAACATATTCCTTATTGATAATTACAAAAGATAAAGAAGAAAACTGAAAACAATGAAAACTGTGGCCATTACAGCGACAACTTATTAGCCATGATTCAATGTGCACAAACAAACAAACAATTAACAATATAAATGTCTTCATTTAATTCAAATTTGTGTATAAGTTTAAGCAAATATGACTTATTTCCTTAACTATTCGTTTACAATATGAAATGTGCAATTTCCATTTTACAAATCCATAGTGTATTTTCATACAGAATACAGATTTTGAAAAGATGTAATATCGACTTTAGCTTTAGCTTTTAATGCGGCCATTTAATATTATACTATATAGCAATCGATTATCAATTATATAAATATTATAAATATGCAATTCAATTAGTTATACGCTCGCATATCAAATGCAAATACATATGAGGGTTTTTTCTTAGCCCCCCTTATTTTTAATTTATTTAAAATTGTAGTATAATTTACATAATATAACTATATATATATTTTTACTAAAATATACAATACAAAAGAATGTATGAAAATAAAAAAGATGATATTTGTTTCATTTCATAGGTAAATTTGGTTTATTAAATATATTATTTTGTTTCTTTTTTTACACGTGTGCAGGGCAATAAGAGTAGAAGACATACACAGACACAGAGAAAGAGATAGAACGGAGAAAAAGAATACACAGAATACGTAAAAGTAAAAGTAAAATGTCGCAAAATGCAATAATGTTTAGCCTCTGAACATATCAATTGAGTTTGCTGGCAACGTTGCTACCACAAATAAAACTAAAACGTATAAAAAAACGTAAAAAATAACTAAAAAAGGAACAAAGAAATATCTATGTATATCAATACGTGATGAGGATTCGATGGTTGGAACGTTGCCCCAACTCTGTACTGCCAAGCAAATTATTTAGCATTTATCATTGCAAAATGCTTATCAGTAATAGTACATATACAAATACAAAACACAAATGCAATATGCTAAATACTCGTACGTGTGTGTAACTGACAAACAGACAAACAGACAGACAGACATATAATGCAATGAATGCGCCCTATCAGGCATCTGGCATGCACATAAATCAAATATTTCAAACATTTCTGCTGCGTTTACTGCTAAATAATAATCAAAAATTCCAGGCTGAGGACATGCATACAAATACATACAAAGATGACACAAGTGGTAAAAATAACATACATACTTTAAATACTTATATACATACATACAAGCACATATTTCTATTCAAATCAAGAAAACAAATCAAGAAACTTTTGTACAGTGCGTTTACTTTTTGTATCTGAGTGTAAAATATTTGTATTATACGCGTATTTTGTATTTAACACGAAACAAACACAGAAACAGACAATGTCTCTTTTTATACATATTTAAAAAAAAATACAAAACTAAACTGAAACTGACCAAAATAAACTAATTAATTACACAGAACAACAATTGAAATATACACAAAACTTATAACTTGAAGAAATTCATAAATACTTCTTACAAAACACACATTTCGCCTGTCCCCCAAAAACAAACAAAATTAAACAATATTTATAAAGTAATATTACATATGCAGCTATAAAATGTTAATCAACGTTATGGCATAAGATTAACAAAATCTAAAATAATGGAGAATACAAAATATAAATGTTGTGATACGATTGATACATACTCGTATATAAATACTCTGATATATGTATTTGTAGGATATTCATTCAGTTTGCAATCAATTCATTTTACTGTTGGGAAATGCATGTATTTTCAATTTATTACATTTGCATTTTAAAGATAATTGAGCATAATCAATTATTTTGCCACATTTAACACATGAGGGTCACACACACACACACATACATACGACTGGAAAAAAGCATTTCAGTTTTTATTTCCATTTACTTTCTCCTTTCTCCCTTTATATGCATATTTAAGCACAGAAATTGAATCAGTTCTGAATTGAAAAGAAAGCAAAATAAAAAAAATAAAATGACATTTAAAAATAAACACTCGTACGTTAATGGACATGTGAATAGGTGCAGTTGCAGAGCTTACAGCTCACGCAATTGAAAATGAAGTAGACAGTTCGACAAGCCAAATAAACTCGTTAACTGAATTTCAGATTCGGAACAATGTCACAACAATAGAAGCACAACAAATCGATATTTTCTACAAAATACATTAAAATATTGTCAATAAATTATAGATTCAATTCTGAGAGAGTGTTTTTAATTTAAATTTGACTTGTAATTAATATGACAATGGACTAGAAGTCAGACAATAACGAGAACTGAAGGTTAAGATCACAGCAAATAAAGTAGAAGAGTCCCTTTTCCATTTAGTTAATTAGTCTTAGCTTTTTTTAAATTAGTGTATAAACATTTTCACCCCTTAATGTCCAATTGTACCTATTCACTTGACCATCTACTATTTCATTCCCAACACAATGCATTTGTGTCACTTTAACAATTTGATTTAATTACATATTTTTTGTAATTTTATATAGACATAAACGAGACAGCAATTTGAGAGGTGTCCAAATACAAAATTGGACGAAATGCAAATTTAAATGTATGCAAAAATGAACTTTTGTATTGTATATACTTGAGATACTTGAGATACATGTAAATGTATTAAATGATAAATATTCGTAACTTCAATGTGCTTACACTATTGCAAAGTAAAGATTGTTAAAGCTTAAGGCAAAAGTATTGGACAGAGTCAGAAACATAAACTACATGTAAATTACATAAATGAAAACTTCATTCTAGTAAGCATAAATATTATAAAAATAAATATGATATTATTGAATAGCAGCTCGCGCCGAAACAGCAAAAATAATAATAATAAAAATGAAAAAACAACAAATGTGATTTTTGAATAAAAATTAAATGAGACGAAACTCAGCAATGTGTTTTATTTTCACCTTCTTTATGTACTTGGCTCATACATCAACTCGCCATTAGGCAGCTAATGTAGTTTCTATTAACACACAGCCAAGGAAATAAGAACAGCAAGTCGACAGTCGACAGTCGACACCTTGGCAAAAGTTTGCTCAACGAATTAGCAAAGTTTTTACCCAAAGTACAAGGAACATGCCCTCAAAATGGTTTTCCAACCAGAAGTCTGAGTTTCCAGACAGACAAACGCATGTACCTACTAGTAGAAGCAAACACCTGAAACTTTTACCTGACAATTTCTGCACCTGCAAATTAATAAATTGCATGGTTGCCACTGACTGGTAAGAGACGTCGCCGCGTCGCCTAAAAGCAGGCAACGAAATTTCGCGGTTATTGCACATTTTTGCACATTTTGAATGATACACTCATATTTGGTAAGTTCCACGTAAATGACATCTAATTATGCATCCTTTGAGTGCTCTTTAAGTGGCAGCAGTGAAGTGAATACAAAAACTTATGATGGTTTGAGTTCATTTTATCGCAATTTTGGCAACTTTGATGAACTATAAATAAAATAATGGGAGACGGTTGCTTAGGCAACATTAAACATTATTTCTACGCAATTTTACTCTTATTTGTCTAAATGAAAATTAAACCATTTAATTATTTTATAATGATGTTAAAACATAAACATTTTAAGTTGCAAAATCGAAATAGCTAAATCCGTTAGTAATATACTTAATAAAATCTGACGCAGAGAGCTTCCAGTCGAATGTAAGCTAACAAATTGTCGACTAGTTTTTCTTTCCAAATAAATAAGATATTATCATAGAATCTATAGTATAGATAATTTAATATATATACATATATTGTGTTGTTTATTGATATCTATTTGTCTTATAAAAATTTCCTATGTTATATGCGATTCAGTTGGACTATTAATTGTATTCTGGAATAATTGAAACAAAATACTTGTTTGCTTTATGGGATCTGACTCGACTCCCTTATATTAAACAGTTCCAACATATGTTGCATTAATATGGTATGCTGGTATAATTAATTCATTTTTGTTACTTAAGTTCTTAAATGACTGGATAATAAGCCCTGCTGGCAATGCCACACAGATTGTTCTTATTGCGGGCCAGTCTCATGTAGCCCTTGTCGCCCCAGGAAGTGCCCAGCGATGTCTTCAGTAGCCAATAGTCACCACAATTTTGGCAATTTCCATAGCCGACAATAAGGACCGCATAGCCCGCATCCCTGCCACAGTGGGTGTTGTGGAAGACGCCTCTCCTGAAGAACCGAATGGCATCCAGGGAGATCACGGCGGCAACTGGACCCTTGGCGACATTGTGGGCCAAGGCCCTCTCGTTGCCAGGGGAACTCTGGTAGTACTTGCGAACCTTGGCGCCGATCAGCTTCTTCTTAAAGTGGCATTTGCCGGAGACGCCTCGGTAGGGATACGATGCCTCGGTGTCGATGCCGCCCTTCTTCTTGATGCACTTGAGGGCGTTCAATGTCCGCTTGTGCTTCGAGCGACAGCAGTCGACCAAGTTCTGCTTGGACAATACCACCAGTTTTCCAGTTGACACAAACTGACGGCTCTCGACGACACCAGCTGCCGCAAAGGCCCACGAGTTGTTGAAGTGGCCCTGATGCTGGACAGGAGTCACCGCACCCAGTGTCCGCCAATCCACGTTATGATTGTCCACATGATCGAAATCAGTGTCCTCCTCCTCCTCCTCCTCCTCCTCCTCCTCCTCAGTAGCATCTTCATCAAAATCGATCTCTGCATCATCCTCAGTCAAAGCATCACCATGGCCAGCAAACAGTTTTTTGAACTCCTCCTCCAGCAAATCCGTAAACTGATTGATGCCCATCTCGTAGCTCTCTTCACCAGCTGCCCAACGTTGATTGTGCGCGTCTATGATCCTCTTGTTATCCTGGAACACCTGCATGCGCAGAAGATCCTCCTCCGCATCATCATAATTCTTATTGAACTCCAATTTAAAGGATTCCCACTCTGCTGCCAGGACATCGGCCAAGGTTATCCTGGCCTGGACATAAGCCAGCATCGCAAGAAGCGTCACCAACAAGAACTTTGCTTTCATTTTACTCACTACTGCTTTAATACTGCTGAGAGTATTTCGAAAGAGTTTGACTTTTATACCCCGCAGAACATTCAATACGAATACGAATACTGTGACTCAAGCTCGATAAGTTCTTTAAATAGTTACGGGCATGGAACTCTACCCGCAGATACGTTCAAGTTATTACTAATAACCTCAGCATCACAAGCGATTCATTGACCACTGTGTTTAGCTAAGCAATTTAGGTTCTTCCAGTGGTTTCTTTGCTTTTAAATAGTTTTGTTTTGAAAATAGTATAAAAACTTGTTCGTATGTCAGCTATATAAAATATGTTATTGCTCCGATTTTACTAAATTTGTTTAGGATGCATAAGATAATTACAAATACACAATCATTGAAATCGGTTAAGATAACTCAAAAACCAATAAAGATTCCCATACTAAGCCTTAATTTTGAGCGATCGTTCCTATGACAAATATCTGATATAGTAAAGCGATTTAAACAAATTAAAAAGTTTATCTTACTAAAGTTTCAATTAAGTATATGATATACATAGTTAAGTATATGATATAGTTAAGTTTTAAGTACATATATAATATATGTAGTTAAATTAATCTATACCAAGTTTCAGCAAGAAATCTTCGAAATTGGGAGACTAGTTTGCATAGAACCAGACGCTCGTAAGGGAGAGAGGTACATGGACTCAGTTCCTTGTCCTGATCAAGAAAATATAAGAAAATATAGTACATACTTTATGGGGTTTGCACATCCTGCCGAATTATGATACGCTTCACGGGGGTAAAAAATACATAAGTAATTTTGCTTGGCATTATCCCCACTATGTAATATATAACTTAACTTGTACGCTATGTACATTTTGTGGCACATATGCAAGTGTTCCAGCTAGTAGCACATTACCGTAATGGGCTCACAGGCGACCTCTGGCGGTCACTCCTGTGCGCCTGGTTGCAGGCTGTTGACATTGTCAAGGACGAAGGACGAAGTGTGGTGCATACATACATTTGTATGTATGGTTATTTCTAGCTTTTGGTTTTTTGTCGGTTGCAAAAGGAGAGTGAGAGAGAGAGAGGAAGAGAGTCAGAGAGAAAGAGAGAAAATCGTTGTATGCAGCAGCTTAACAAAAGCGCTAAAAAACTGATTCATGTACAGCCTTCCCTTCCCTTTCTTTCACTCCACCCCCCTTTCCCCCTTTCTTTTCGCCCCTCGCCATTATCCCCGCCTCTTTGGGTAGCGGGCACAAACCAAACCAAGTGCGGGTCTAAAAGCGGGCAATGCGTCGCTTATGTTGTTTTTGTTTTTTTGCTCGTTCTTTTTCAACTAAAATTGTTCGCATTAATTAGAAAGTGCGCGTGTAAAACATGAACATGAAGTATACGCCCCGTCAGCCGCGCTCTTCTCCCTCTTCTTCCTTCCTTCTCTCTTCCAGCCCCCTTTCCAGCCAACAGCAACAACAAGATGGTTGAGTGCAAGTCGTGTGGTAAGTTGCATAAACAAAATGCCTGCCACATTGTTTGTCTACAACGCCGTTAAATTAGGCTTAAAGCAACAACAACCACAACAACAACAACAACAACAAATACTTTGAGAATTATTTTGTTAAATATTTTTGCACAAATTGTTTGCTGTTTGCTCTGTTGTTGTTCTTGCTAATTACATAATTATATTACGCCATGTTGTTGCACAAACTTTGTTCCATGCACTTATTTTATTTCGCTGATATTTTCATTGTTGTTGTTATTCTTGTTGTTATTGTTGTTATTGCATCTGCTGCAGAGTTTGGCATTTTCAGATTCAGATAGATATTGAAATATTTTCGCCATTGGCGTATTTTGCATATATAGTACATAACTAATTAATTCCGCAATTATGTGATGAATGCTCGCAGTTAAATATGATTATGAAAAGTTATCTATAAACATGAATATTACGCATTCATTTTCAGTTAAATTGCCAAAAATGAACTCGTCGATAATTATGCTAAAATTAGAATTAGTTTGATCATAAAATTGCTGGATAATAAATAAATTGAAAAATAACAAAACGTTTACTCTAATGATTAACGAAGGAGCAGAAATAGCGCACTTAAATTAATTATTCAACAACTTTTACGGATCTGAGAAATAAAAGATCCTGATTATGTATCTGATGGTCTTAGATACATGAACTAAATAGTCCTGATTAAAGAGAATTTTCATTTTATGATCCAAGCAAACCTCAAAAACCACAAACAACTCGCTTTAGATTGAATGCTAATCTAGGGAATCACTAGTTTCAATAATTCTATCAAACCTGTGATTGACACATATACATATGTATGTCTGTGACAAGGACACATGTAAATAGAGGTCCAAAGGCGTTTCCATTGAATTCCAAACTTTTATGAAGCACCAGCCACAACTTTAATTGTTTCAAAGTGTTGACAAATTGTTAGCAAAGCCCCCAACTAAGAATTTCTGTCTGTGTAATATCCCAAAAATGCACAAAATATTTTCACTTTAGTGAGTTGCAAATATGCAACAAAAATAGAAAATAAATACAGCAATAACAATAACAACAACAACAACAAAAATAACAAATACCAGTAAAAACTTCATGCCATGCATTGTTGAAAAATATGAAATGAAATTAAATTACGAGTTTACATATATAGTATATATGTATGTATATCAGTTCAGTCAGATGCCAAGCATCCAGGCAACGAAGCATCCACTAACCCCTCTGCCCCTCTACCCCCTTTCAGCCCCCTTTTCGCCCTCAATCTCAACCATCTTATTGGGAGCAAATAATGCCTCGACAAGGACAAACGAAACTTTGAAGCATTTTATAGTCACAGCGCATAATCGAAATAGCAACAATTTCAGCAGCAATAATAGCAACTATAATAAGAGCCAAACAATTGGCTTTTATTGGAGTGAAATTTAATAAAGAAGTTTTCAAAATGCCCGGGCAATATGTAAGCAATAAACAATGAAAACAGCTCAAAATCATAGACGTTTTCATTACTCAAAAGTTCGTTTTTTGAACAATGACTGAAGCCACTTTTAACCTGTAGTTTTTGCTGCTCATTTACCCATAAACTGTGTGGAATTGGGTATGCTAGATCAGCTAAAAGAGGCTATGATATATTGACAGAGATACAAATGGAATTAAGAGATTTCTCTAATAACTATAAATAAAATTAATAGATCCTTAAACACAAGACTTTTATATTTACAGGGTATTCCCTAGTCGAGCACATGCTCAATTGATAATTGTTTCCTTGTTTCCAGTTGTCACATTTGCTTTGTTTGTTCTTATTGTTATTGCATTGTGTAGTTCAACTGCCAAAATTGCTCAATTGCAGCTACGAATATTTGCATTGGTTTTGGCCAACAATTTTTCCGGCTTTTCATATGCAATAAATGTTTTAAGTATTTGCCCAACTTTGTGACAAGCGATTTTATGACGAATTTATTGAAACATTTTTTGGGAGGCCAAAGCTAAAAATGTCAAAACAATATGCGGCATGCGATCAACAGCTTGACTTGACAACTAGTAACTAACTTGGCCAAAAGCCAAATGAACAATTTGCAGAGCTCAATTTGTGTTTGGGCATACTTTTTGGGGTGTTGGACACTTTTGACCTGTTTTGTGGTGGTAGACAAACTGTTTAGATTAAAGATAAATATACATATAAATATATGTATATACAAGCTTACCTTTTTGTAATACCTTTATTAATTTGATAGTAATACATTGAGTTAACAGAGTCGAAGGTTTCATTCCATGTGGTTTAGTCATACATTTTGTATTTAGTCATTCCTAAAATGGGCCAAATGCCATACACACACTCATCCACATATACATTGGACAAACTAGGCCGTCTATGCAATTTGTAATAATCGAAGCTTGACTCTGTGAACTCACGTTTGCACATTTCGCAGGCATAAACTGATTAAGTTACCAAAAACAGAGCGAAACAGAGACACAGACAGAGGCAAAGAGCGAGAGGGAGACAATGGATGTTTAAATGGGTATTTTGTAGCTCCATAATTAACCGAAAATATTGCACTGCCTGCTCTGTCTCTCTCTCTCTCTCTGTCTCTCTCTCTCTCTGTGTCGGGTCAAAGGCAAAATAGCGTTGTAAACTAATTAAAATGCATAAATGTGTGTGTGTGTGTGTGTGTTACAGTGTGTGTGTGATTCGAGTATCTATGACAACATTGATGTTAATTATGAGCATTGCTCACAGCTCTGATCTCCAACTCCGACTCAAACTGTCGCCCATCGACCATCGACCGGAACTGCGCTTCGTCTAACAGCAGCAGCAGCAGCAACAACAGCAACAACGGCTATAATAACCACTACGTAGTGTCCACATTGGGCTGGAATTAAACCAACATTATGGTACATTATCTGCTGCCAGCCAAAGGCAACAACGACAACAGCAACTCCATTTAACAAAGCAACAAACAACAATCTCTCGCTGCCTGTCAAGCGTCGCAATATTTACATTCTCCAACAGCAACAGCAACAACAACAACATCACCAGTAAAATCAAAACTCAATAAAAAATTAACCAGTGATTAACTGGTCAATATAAGTCGACTGCTAGATACCCTATTTCCAAATTTGATATGTAGAAAGTCGTATGCTTTACACTGTTAATCTGATTTGTAAGATTGCGTTTACTTCTCATTATAATTGAATTTTCCATAAACACGCAGCTGCAATTATAGTAATATGATTATTTAATAGCTTAACAATTTTATTTCTATACAGGGTATATATCTATACAGGGCTACATTACTCTTCTGCACTCATTTTATGCGCATACGGAAATATAATAATAAACAAGAACGACGTCAGTTCGAAAAGTTGCTTGTTAAAATAAGATAATTAATAAATATGTAGGTGAATAGAACATATAGATGACACAATTCACTTTATCTGATACATATGGAGCCATAGACAAAAAACAAAAGCCTTAAAAATTAATCCATGGTAAGACTTTTTTTTTTAATTTATCAATTAGTGATATCAATAAAAAGAACAACATGAAGAAACTAAAGATTTTTACTAGTAAATATGGTATTGAAAATGCAAAATCATTCAATTGTTTTTTAAAATGACGAATTTGGTAATATTTAGACATTAGCTCATTTGATAAAACCAAACCATTAAAGTCAATTGTTTAAAATAATAGTCAGATAAAGACATGATAAATTTTAGTCTATCTGAATTTTTTCTTTTACCTAACAGGGTATTAAATTCATTTATTACTTAATAAAATGATTGTAGTGTACTTAAACCATCAACATTTAAAGCAACCCTCTGCTGCAGATACACATTTTGTGGCATGCACCAAAGTGAATACATGCAACAAATGGCGGTGTTTTGGGTTCAAAGTTATGGGTTCAGGTGCAATCTCTTGGTTGGCCAATGGACAAAACAACAACCAACAACTCACCCTGTGAATTCACCTGTGGTTGTTGTTGTTGTCGTTGTTGTTGGTGATCTGGTGTCGCTCTCGTTTTGATCTACATCTAATGAATGCATGAATGATTCCTGCGCGCACACAACAAAAACAACCACATTAACAGCAACAACGACAACGACAACAACAATAATGACACCAGAAAACAATTGAAATAATTCTAGCATAAACTTTTTAGCCAACATTTTCATTGACGAGAACATTTCTTTTTTTTATTATTTTAGTTTTCATTTCAGCGTCCAGGAGTCTATATGAAAAATTGCAGCGGAAAATTAATAAATTAATATTTAAAAATAATAAAAAATTAATTAATGTGCCTTAAAATGTGTTAGAAAGTGTAAAATTGTAAAATATGCAAATCCTTAGGATTTCCAACAATCTGAGTGTATTTTTTTGGCTCATCATTCAATGTTGTTGGGCACAACAAACGCACATTAAACTGGAGCAGGGCGATCTCATTGGTGTGAGTTCATATTTATCACTCGGATACAGTACAAAGTGTTATTAAATGACATGGTTGCTTCAATTGCAGCTCAAGATATTTCCGGATGGAGCACGCAGCGCAGTCTACGCCTTCCTGGGCATACCCTATGCCCAGCCGCCGTTGGGTCCATTGCGCTTTGCGGTAAGTTTAAGACACGATCAGAAAAGAAAAGGTGAATCCAGGTTTAAGACTTTGTTTTTAGTTTACTCAAAGAGTGTTAGTAGTAACATACAGGAGACACCATTAGGAAAACAATTGTTTATGATAATAGATACTAAAATTTTCCATTGAGCCACAATTTCATAATATATAGACATTACCCTAGCAGAGCCCTGTATTCCAGTTTCGACTGATTGTTTCTATAACACCTACAGGACATAATAGACAAATTTTAACCAAATCTGGCTAGGATTATTAAGACAACATCAGAAAGACAATCTGTGATTAAAGTTGAGATATCTCAAGAAACAACAAAGTTTTTCAAACTTTAGGTTGATTTCTGATCGATAATTTCTGATTTCTTCCAAATTTGGTCAAGTTGTCGAAGACTATGCGAGACACACAATTTGGGATTTTTTTTTTTTTTTGAGATATACATATATCTTAAAAGTTAATCAAAGTTGTTTGTTAGTAAAAGTTGTAGGTTAATTTTCGACCAATCTTTCTTATGACAGTTATGACAATATGAAATTGTAGTAAGATCCAAGCCAAATTTAATGATGGTGAAATATCTCAAAAAAACGCCAAGTTTTCCAATCCTTCTCTTCTTCCTGCTCTTCTTCAGCCCGCCAAGCCGCACACTGGCTGGAACCGCACGCTGCAGGCCACGGCGATGCAGCCCATCTGTCCGCAGCTGTCGAACACCATCTACGATGAGAGCGCCGACGGCAGCATCTCCCGAGCAGCGCCCAGCAGCGAGGACTGCCTGTACCTGAACATTTGGACGCCAGAGACGGGCCTGCGTTATGGCCAGCTGCCCATATTGGTTATAATAAGCGGCGAGGATTTCTCCTACGACTGGCCAAGGAATCGCATCAATGGACTGGACTTTGCCGCTGCCGAGGGCGTTGTGGTGGTCACCGTGCAGTATCGCAGCAATATCTATGGCTGGCTGGGACTCGGCCAGGATCATCGACAGCTGCCAGGCAACTATGGACTCACGGACATTCAACAGGCGCTGCGTTGGGTCCAAGGCAACGCCCTCAGTTTCGGTGGCAATGCGGATCAGTTGACGCTGCTGGGTCATGGAAGCGGTGCCATTCTGGCATTAGCCAGTGCCCTCCAATCTGGAAATGAGGCGACACTATACAAGCAGCTGATACTCATGTCGCCAGGCCCACTGCTGTACGCCCTGGGAGCTGGCCATGAGCAACGCATTGTCGCCACGGGGCGTGTGCTCGTCCAGAAGCTGGGCTGTCAGTTCGAGGAGGCACAGCATCGCCAGCTGCTGAGCTGCCTGCGTCGCAAGAGCACCGAGGATCTGCTGCGTGCCTACGAGAGTGTCTACAATCACGGCAATGCCAGCATGCAGCTGGGCGTCCAGCTGCCTCTGCCCGGCCACCTCACCCTGGAGCAGCGTCTGGTTAATGTCTCCTTGCCGCCATTGCTGCTGGGCATCGGCTCCAACGAGGGCGCCTTTTGGCAGGACTATTGGCTGGACTTGGCACGCGATGGCGACCTTGCCCTGCATCGCTTTATCAATCACACGCTGCTCCCAAATGTCCTGCGCTCCATGCAGCTGGAGGACAGCGTCAGCTCTGTTCAACTGGCGGCTATACGATGGCGTTACTTCAACGAGGAGTCATCCACCAGTCAGCTGCTGTGGGGCATGCAACGCCTGCTGTCCGAGTCGCAGTATGAGACGCCTTTTCTCCGCCTGCTGCAGCTGGTCAATGGCAGCAGTAGCGTCAGCTACGCCTACGTGTTCGATCAGTCCCATGTCCACGCCATGGACATGCGCGGCAGACTGAATTTGTTTGGAGGCGCCTCGCACAGTGCGGATTTGCCACTGCTGCTCGGTCCCAGTCTGTTTCAACAGATTGCCCGGCGTCGCTTCAACACGGAGGAGGAGCAGATGTGCCGCAAGCTGCGCGGCTCCTTTGCGAATTTTGTGAAAGGCGGCAATCCGACGCCTGGACGCATCTACGATGCATGGTTGCCCTACACAACGGAGCGTCCCTTCATCTACAATCTGGGCGAGAACGCCAAGAACTTGGACGCACCATCGGGTGTGGATGAAGCTCTGGTCGAGCAGCTGCTAAAGGGTAAACAACAGCCGGAGATGGGCACAGATCGCAGCTTGTCCAGGAGCAATCGTCACGAGAACTATCGACAGGGCAATGCCAATTCGTATGTGGCCAATAATCAGCTGGACTCCGGCTATGGGAATCACTTGCGACGCGTCTACGGCTTCTGGCAGGTACTCCTGCCCTCAGCCCAGGATGCCGAGCTGCGGGAGGGGGGGAGTGGCGGTGTCTTGGGGCAGCGGGTGCGTCTGATGGAGGCGAATGCGGATGCGGCTCGCTATCGTCAGGGCTTCTACGCGATGCTTGGCCTGGTGTGCCTGCTCCTCGCCTGCCTGGGCCTGTGTGTCTATCTGCTGCGTCGCGATATGCATCCGCATGGACACAGCTCGCCGAGGGAGACGCCCTATGGCTTATGACACAAGTGGTTTCGTTGGACGACCATCTTTGGGGGCAGCGCCGACAAGATTGGCGCCGACACGGGCATCGCCAATGTCGAGTCCTGGCGCAAAGGTGGTCGAACAGCGAAACGAGCACGAGATGGAAATGGAAGCGGAGATCGAGAACCAACTGCCGTTAAGCAGCGGGTGCGACGTCCAAGACAATTGCAGCCGTACGACGATGAGCAGCAGGTGGGCAACAAGGCTGCAAACGTTGCCCGAGCAACCGGAACTGGAGTGGGAGCACGAGATGGCTGCGGCGATGGAGCTACAGCAGCAACAGCAGCTGGAGATGCGGCAACTGCTGCGGAACTCCTGGACAATGTCCGCATCAAATACGAGCAGAATATGGCTTTTAAGAACTGGCAATACCAGTTGACTTGTGATAAGTTCTAAGCGTAACCAAAGTTTAATAGGTTTTACCTTTCGTATATGCATGTATGTTTTTACTTTTCTCCATATTTTATTGATTATTAAAGATCATAAAATGTTTGCGTTTGTTTTGATTTTACGCCGTTTGAAATGTTAAACAGCCCTGCTTCCATGTCTATCGATAGCGATAGCTCGTAGTCCACTTTGCGTAGTATCGA
This sequence comes from Drosophila subquinaria, assembly GCA_037043405.1. NCBI lineage: Eukaryota > Metazoa > Arthropoda > Insecta > Diptera > Drosophilidae > Drosophila > Drosophila subquinaria. Next base: position 100,189 of record JBAMBL010002839.1, read on the forward strand.
TATATATTGTGACATACATCTATCGATAATATTGCAGTTCACTTTAAAAAAAAAATACACGTGCTGCGTTTGTTGCTCTGCGGCAATTTTATTTTCTTCGAATTCAAAGCATAAATTAAGTTAAAATGGGCTCACGAAAGCCGCTGGAGGTGCACATGTTTCCCTCGGATCTGGAGTTCGCCGTGTTCACCGCCGAGGAGATCAAAAAACTGAGTGTGGTGAAAATAATAACGGGCCTCACATTCGATGCCTTGGGACATCCAATTGCAGGTGGACTGTATGACCTGCGGCTGGGCTCCTATGGCCGCTGCATGGACCCCTGTGGCACATGCTTGAAAATGCAAGATTGTCCCGGTCATATGGGCCACATTGAGCTGGGCTCGTTGGTCTACAATCCGTTCTTCATCAAACTGGTGCAGCGTCTGTTGTGCATCTTCTGTCTGCACTGCTTCCAGCTGCAAATGAAGGGTAAGTCGATTATTCCCATTGTTACCTAACGTACAGTCACTGACCTGACCATCCTCAGATCACGAGAGCGAGATAATCATGCTGCAGTTGAAACTGATTGACGCTGGTTACATTATCGAGGCACAAGAGCTGGAAATCTTCAAATCCGAGGTGGCTTGCCAGAACACAGAGGAACTGGTTAAGCTGGATAACGGCGATGCCGTGCATCCGCGTATTGCCGCCGTCAGGGAACTACTGGCCAAGAACGTGAGCAATGCCACCAACGTGACCAAAACCAGCTGCTCCCTGCGGACAGCGATCACGCATGCAGCACTGCAGCGTGGATCCAGCAAGAAGTGTCGCCACTGCAACAAGTCCATGCGCTTTGTGCGCTACTTGCACCGTCGCCTTGTTTACTACGTGACCATAGCCGATATGAAGGAGCGGTGAGTCCTTTGTTAGTCTCATTAATTTCCATTTGTATTCAACTTTAAACTCTTTCTCTTCAGCCTGGGCGATGTGGCCGAAAGCGGTGGCCAGAACAAGGTGATATTTGCGGATGAGTGCAGACGCTATTTGCGAAAGATCTATGAGCACTATCCAGAGCTCCTAAGGCTTTTGTTGCCTGTGCTGAGCCTCAACGGCGAATCGAACAGCAGCAGCTCGTGTCCAGTGGACATGTTCTTTATGGACTCGATACCGGTGACACCGCCACGTGCGCGTCCCATGAATGTCATCAATGACATGATGAAGGGCAATCCGCAGACCGACATCTATGTGAACATCATTGAGAACAACCACGTGCTGAATGTGGTGCTCAAGTTCATGAAGGGACAACACGAGAAGCTTAGCGAACAGGCCAAAGCCGCCTACCAAAATACCCGTGGTGCCAACAGCCACGAGAAGCTCTACAATGCCTGGCTGTCGCTGCAGAGCTCCGTGGATGTGCTGCTGGATGTGAACATGTCGCGGGACATCAAGTCCGCCGAGGGTCTGAAGCAGGTGCTCGAGAAGAAGGAGGGACTCATACGCAAGCACATGATGGGCAAGCGCGTGAACTACGCAGCGCGTACGGTCATCACTCCCGATCCCAACATCGATGTGGATGAAATCGGTATACCCGATATATTTGCACGCAAGCTATCTTATCCGGTGCCCGTGACCAATTGGAATGTCACCGAGTTGCGCAAAATGGTCATGAATGGACCGGACATCCATCCGGGTGCAAACTACATCCAAGACAGCAGGGGATTCACCACCTACATACCCGCCGATAATGAGATCAAGCGAGCAAGCTTGGCCAAGCTGTTGCTCAATAATAATCCCAAGAATGGCGTCACAATCGTCCACCGCCATGTCCTCAATGGGGATGTGCTGCTGCTGAATCGCCAGCCATCGCTGCACAAACCGTCGATAATGGCGCACAAGGCGAGGATCTTGCCCGGCGAGAAAACCTTTCGCCTGCACTATTCCAACTGCAAGGCGTACAACGCCGATTTCGATGGTGACGAGATGAATGCCCACTATCCCCAGAGCGAGGTTGCTCGCTCCGAGGCCTACAACTTGGTGAATGTGGCCAGCAATTATCTGGTGCCCAAGGACGGTACCCCACTGGGTGGCCTCATTCAGGACCATGTCATCTCTGGCGTCAAGCTGTCCATTCGCGGACGCTTCTTCAATCGCGAGGACTACCAACAGCTGGTCTACCAAGGTCTGTCGCATCTCCAAGGCGATGTGAAGCTGCTGCCTCCGGCAATCATAAAGCCCGCCACATTGTGGTCCGGCAAGCAAGTGCTGTCCACCATTATCATCAATCTGATACCCTTGGGCTATGAGCGCATCAATTTGGATTCTTTCGCCAAAATCGGTGGCAAGGTAAGCAACGTTATTGCTTTCCATTTCCTTGTACTTATTCCTGTCCAAATCATTACAGAACTGGAACGTGACTCGGCCACGTACTCCACTGTGTGGCACAACGCCGTTGGAGCAGGAGCTGAGCGAGAGTCAGGTGCAGATCCGCAAGGGCGAGCTGCTGGTGGGCGTGCTGGACAAGCAGCAGTATGGCGCCACCACGTTTGGCCTTATCCACTGCATGTACGAGTTGTACGGCGGCGATGTGTCCACTCGCCTGCTGACCGCCTTCACCAAGGTCTTCACCTTCTTCCTGCAACTGGAGGGATTCACGTTGGGCGTTAAGGATATTTTAGTTACCGGAGAGGCGGATCGCAGGCGTCGCAGCATCATTAACGAGTGTCGCGATGTGGGCAACAGCGCTGTCGCCGCTGCCCTCGAGCTGGACGACGTGCCGCCCCACGATGAGTTGACGGAACAAATGGAGGCTGCTTATGTCAAGGACAGCAAGTTTCGTGTGCTCCTGGATCGCAAATACAAATCCCTGCTGGACGGCTACACAAACGACATCAACAAGTGGGTTGGAAATCTCTACAAAGTGTTCCTAATTTAATAATGTCATTCTCTCTCCATAGAACATGTCTGCCTGGTGGGCTGATCAGCAAGTTCCCATCGAACAATCTGCAGCTAATGGTGCTGTCCGGCGCCAAGGGCTCTATGGTCAACACCATGCAAATCTCCTGCCTGCTGGGGCAGATTGAGCTGGAAGGCAAGCGCCCGCCTCTGATGATATCTGGGAAATCGCTGCCCAGCTTCACATCTTTCGAGACATCGCCCAAGTCCGGAGGTTTCATTGATGGACGCTTCATGACAGGCATACAGCCGCAGGACTTCTTCTTTCATTGCATGGCGGGTCGTGAAGTAAGCTTCGATATCAAAGTATCCAAATGGAAATGAGATTAACTATTTACAACTATTTGATGACAGGGTCTCATCGATACTGCTGTAAAGACATCTCGTTCCGGCTATCTGCAGCGTTGTCTTATCAAGCACTTGGAGGGATTGAGTGTGCACTACGATCTGACAGTGCGCGATAGTGACAACAGCGTCGTTCAGTTCCTTTACGGCGAAGATGGCATGGACATTCTGAAATCAAAGTTCTTCAATGGAAAGTTCTGCGCTGATTTCCTCGCGCAAAATGCCAAGGCCGTCTTGAGGCCCAGCCAGCTGCAACTGATGAAGGACGAGGAGGGTCTCGCCAAGGTTCAACGCCATGAGAAACACATACGCAGCTGGCAAAAGAAACGACCGGCCAAGTTGCGGGCTGCCTTCACTCACTTCTCGGAGGAACTGCGCACCGAAGTGGAAGTGTCGCGACCGAATGAAATCAATGCCAAGACAGGACGTCGACGATTCGACGAGGGCCTCCTGAAGCTGTGGAAGAAGGCGGATGCCGAAGACAAGGCACTGTACCGCAAGAAGTATGCCCGCTGTCCCGATCCAAGTGTGGCCGTCTACAAGCAAGATGTCTACTACGGCTCAGTCTCGGAGCGCACACGCCAACTAATCGAGGATTATGCGCGCAAGCAGCCAGCGCAGAAGGAAACCATATCGGACATAATGCACATGAAGAGCATCAAGGCACTGGCATCGCCAGGTGAACCAGTCGGTCTCATTGCCGCCCAGTCGATTGGCGAACCGTCCACTCAAATGACACTGAACACCTTCCATTTTGCTGGTCGTGGTGAAATGAACGTCACCCTGGGTATTCCGCGTCTGCGAGAGATCCTCATGTTGGCCTCTTCCAACATCAAGACGCCATCGATGGACATACCGATCAAGCCGGGACAGCAGCACAATGCGGAGAAGCTGCGAATTTCCCTCAACTGTGTGACGCTTGCCAGTCTCTTGGAATGTGAGTACCTATCAAACTTAACTGATTTCATATACATATAATGATTGTACCTTCTTCACATAGCTGTCCACGTCTGTACCAGCTTGATGCTGGAGCCGGAACGTGCTTACATCTATGACTTGCACTTTAAGTTCCTGCCGCGCGAGATCTACAAGGAGGACTATGGCGTGCGGCCCAAGCGCATTATCAAATACATGCATCAGACATACTTTAAGCAACTCATTCGCGCCATTCTGAAGGTATCCAATGTCAAGAAGACATCCAAAATGTGAGTAAAGAGCTGACATTGATAAAAGCCATTCCATAACTTGTTTAATTCCACAGTGTTGTGGTGGACGAGAAAAAGGAGGACGGCAACAAGCTAGATGACGAAAATGATCAGGATTTGGATGCGGCTGATGATATGGGTGCACCAAAGGCCCGAGACAATGATGACGACTCTTCAGATGAGGGCGTAAGTTGTATATACTCCTCTTAAGATTTGGATAGTGTAACTATAACACATTTGGAATAGGGGGACGATGATGCGACTGGCATTAAGCTAAAGCAACGCAAAACAGATGAAAATGATTACGACGACCCCGAAGATGCCGAGGAAATGATAGATGCCAATGGTAAATATTGTTGTCGAATCAGTTATAGTCCCAGTAAACTTATAGATTCCATTGCAGATGAAGAAGATGACGCCGAAGATGAGGATGGAGATGGCAATGAACAGGCAAACGATGAGAATGCCGAAGTCGATGACAAATCGGTGGAGAAGCTGCTCAGCAATCAAATGGTTCAGGACTACACCTACGACAAGGAGAACCATCTTTGGTGCAGGGTTAAGTTAAATTTGAGCGTACGCTACCAGAAACCAGATCTGACGTCCATCATCCGTGAATTGGCCGCCAAGAGCATCGTACACCAAGTGTCGCACATTAAACGCGCCATCATCTACAAGGGCAACGACGATGAGCAGCTGCTGAAAACGGATGGCATTAACATTGGTGAAATGTTCCAGCACAACAAGATCTTGGATCTAAATCGCCTGTACTCGAACGATATACACGCCATTGCTCGCACGTATGGCATTGAGGCTGCCGCCCAAGTAATTGTCAAGGAAGTGAGCAACGTGTTCAAAGTCTATGGCATTACTGTAGATCGGCGTCATTTGTCGCTCATCGCTGACTACATGACCTTCGATGGCAGCTTCCAACCACTGTCGCGCAAGGGCATGGAGCACTCTTCATCTCCGCTGCAGCAAATGTCATTTGAATCCAGTTTGCAGTTCCTGCGCAATGCAGCTGGTTTCGGTCGACCCGATGAACTGAATTCACCCTCAAGTCGCCTTATGGTGGGCCTGCCTGTGCGTAACGGCACTGGCGCATTTGAATTGTTAACGAAAATATGTTAATTACATGTTAATATATATCATATTTTAAAATAAACAAGGTCGGCTTTAAGACCAAAATGTAAACAAAGCATCGATGTTATCGATTAGAACTTCGATAAGCCTATCACTGTCATTTGTCACTGATAGTTTTTGTAGCAGTACCGCGACTTCAATAACAGCATATCGCTCATCCCTAATTGATACGCTCACATTGACCATCTCTAACTATCAGCTGTTTTACATAAAATTTTTTTTGTAATTTACATTTGTTTTAACACAAAGAGAAATTTAGCCAGAATGTTGACGTCCATGGTAAAGGAACATCATGCAAAGCAATCAAAGCGCAAGCAGGAGCAAGAAGTGCGCCGTAAAGAAGCCATTGAAACCTCTAACGAACTAACCCAGTCTCTAGTGGATCATCTGAATGTTGGGTAAACAATAACTCGCAATTGAAGTAAAAATTGGGTATAAATATTGGAATCTTTAGTGTGGCGCAAGCGTATTTGAATCAGAAGCGTTTGGATGCAGAGGCCAAACAACTGCATGTGGGCGCCACAAACTTTGCCAAGCAGACGCACCAATGGCTGCAATTGATTGACAACTTTAGCGGCGCACTGAAGGAACTTGGCGATGTGGAAAACTGGGCGCGCAGTATCGAAGGGGATATGCAGGTCATACAGCAGAGCCTGGAACTTGCCTATAAGGCGTCACGAGCCGCACAGGCAACAACAACAGGTGCTGCATCAACGTCAGCCGTGGCGTCAACATCTTCATCAACAGCTGCTGGTGTCAATCCCAATTAAATACATCAAAGTCATTCACCTACCTTTAAGTCATTTAGATGTGTAAGAAAAAAATGAATAAAAACTGTGTAATCGTAACTTAACATTAAATGTATTTGTCTCATTTATTTTCAAATTACTCTGTATAATTTTTAGAGCTAAACATATACTAGGTTTATAAGGAGCATACCATAAAATAAATTTCTTGAATAAAAAATGTTGCCTAAATTCAAATTGGTAGCTCCGCATAAACATAGTAATAGTTAGATGCATATTTAAACTTAATTTGCTTAAATATTGCACGCCAAGCACATTTAAGATGTTATTTAGTTAATACTAAAACGTACAACTGGGTTAGTTTTGTTAGTTTATTGTTATCAAATACGCCGTTTCATTTAAAATACATATCACAAAGTGTAAGACGTGCCTCGGAGGATAGATGGATGGCACGCGTTGTCTACACAGATGCTTTCTTGGTGGTTACACTACATTTCACAAAACGTACGAGGATGCAACAACATAAACGACAATGTAAAGTCAGCTATCAACTAATAATTATGATTAAAGGTGATGAAAATTAATATAATGCGGGTGGGATTCTACTGGCGCTGCCTGATGGATTATGTCAAGGATTATAAAACAAAGTAATAATTCAGTCTCTGTGCCCTCGTTCTGTGAGATTTGCTTTTTGCTGACAATCGACATTCTCATACACCAGCAGCAGCGTCCTAATAGCGTGATGGAACGCGAGCTAATTAGGGAAATAAATTTGATCAGTACAAATAAAAATGAAATGGAATTTGACACCTACGCTTGCGTGGTGAGCGTGAACGGGAATAGCTGCGACTCCGACTGTGCTCATAGCGATGGCGACTGCGATATTTACGACGTTCGTGCGGCGACAACGATGATGAAAGATCCCGATGACGGCGACGCGAACGAGAACCGTCTCGACTGTTGTACTCGCGGTCACGCGAGCGTCTTCCTGGAGGACTGCAAAGATATACGTTTTAATATTTAATTCATATACGAACAGTTAACAAATTAAAACACACCGCGATGGGCGTCCCATGTAGACACCAGGAGTGGGCGTGTGAGCACGCTGAGTTATAGAGTAATCCACGCGTATGCGACGACCATCCACATCCATGCCTGTACAGGCATCCTTGGCTACACGTGCATCACCGAGATTCTCAAAGTAAATAAAGCAGAAACCGCGTGAGCGATGGGTCTGTAAAAATAATGATTAAGTTAATTAATAGATTAATAAATATAACAAATATATGTATGTATATGTTGCGGCAAGCCTTTAGTGCATTGCTAGTGACTTTCATAGCAAACACTCAATATTGCTGCATTCGAATATGCTGTAGCCAAGCGCCAGACACGCAACTTGCCACAAGCTACAGACCAAGTTACATGCGGGCAAATCTTTGGCAGATTGTTAGGACTAATCTTTGTGATCTTACATGAGCATCGATGACCATCTGGATGCGTTCAATGGGGCCAAATTTATTGAACAATTCGCGCACCTTCTGTTGTGGGGTATTAACGTTCAAACCGAACACTCCAATGCAGCGACTGGCCTGCGGATGATCCTGCAAAGAATTTACAAATTAATTGACTGAGATTTTAAGTGAAATGGAAACTGTCATTACACTTACGCGTGCTTGACGCATGCGTTGGCGATCTCGCGACGTGCGGCCTGAGTAGTGACGAGCCTCCGGCGACTCGGACCCAGAACGCGAACGTCGGCGATATTGCGGGCTGGATTTTGACTTGTAATCGCGATGACGGCCGTCATAGATCTCAACGTCCGACCTTGAATGGGAATAGGGTAAGAGTTCAGTTCAGTTGATTTGCTTGTTTGCTTTTGCTTTGATTGCTTGATTTTTTTTTGATTGTGTGTTTCGGGTTTTTTTGTGTTTCGGATTTTTGGCACTTGACAAATTCAATTCAACTGATAGTATAAAAAAGGATTTGCTTTAAGAACGTATTTAAGCCTTTTCTGCATTGAATTACAAAAAAAAAAAGAGACAAACAGTTACTTCACTTGCTCTTACATTTTTGCTGGATAATTATTTTTTATAAAAATCGGAGAAATAGAACTTGCTCGCTTGAAAATCCAAACCAAATGATGGAGAGCAAGCAAATGACATTAGAAAATGACAGTTCGCCGAGGTCTAAAACAATTCGCCTCCTGAGATTGATCGATGTGGCAAAACTGTGAGGTGTCAAATATGTATGTATGTATGTGTGTTCAGTACCTGCTACTGCATTTGTGGTTATCAATGCGCCGTAATTGTAAATAATCCTTTGACCTCGTGCTGGAAATCCCTGTGGACTGTGTGTACACAAATGCGAAAAACTCTATTAGTTACATATCAAGCTGAACTCCCCTTGCTGCTAAATCTCTCTTTACACACCATGTTATGCGATGCAATTGTGAAAAGCAATTAAATTTCTGCTTTGTTATTTTTATTTTACTTTTATTGAAAATGCTTCAAATTTTTGGTCCAAATGTGTAAAACTAGGGCTACACAAAAGTCGATGGTAACATCGAGAGTTCGATACTTCTTACAATTGATAAATGTTCTTCAATTATCGACATATCAGTGTATGGCGAAACAACAAGTAATTAGTTTAAAAAAAGAATAACAAGTCTCATTGCAGCATTTACAAAACTTTTATTTATTTTGCATAGAATAAGTTTGACTACATTTGCATATTAATATATCAATGATCAAACGCACAACAATCGATGTTTTTGCAGCCCTATCAAAAAATATTCATACCGGCTCGCATATGAAACGCAAAAATACTAAAATAAAAAAAGCATTAAGGCGCAGATTTTCTTTTTTAAATTTAGTTATCGGTTGCTTTTGATTGTTTGTAATTGGTTTAAGTCTATTAATATTACTATTTACTATTTTGTCTTAACCAAATTTAAACTCTTCTATATGGAATAGAATTATGTATGTTAGAATTTATTTGAATCACAGAGCTTCAAGTATTGTCAAATTAGCTTTACATCTATTTGCAGAAATTAGGGTACGCATTATGTTTCATACAAATATAATTATAAAGCATTTTCCTTTCCTCGAAGTACAAGTCAGTTATGGCTTTTGCCATGCGCTCATCGTTGTAATGGCTTTTTGGTGGCGCCTCCAGCAGATTGCCTTTCACGTACCATTTCAATCCGGCGAAATGCTTTTTAACTCTGGTACGCAACGAAACGCCGCTACAAATAGGTTTCCTAAATAATTCACACATGTTCTTTTTGCCATATTTTTGAAAAATGCGTTCCACAGTCTCGTCAATATCCGGCTGCTTACAATAGTAAATATACCACAACTTGCGCTCAGGTGCACGCACGTCGGTGAGTCCCAAAACTCCGAAATACTCAACGATGGAGGGATCACATTTAGTTTCTTCTGCACTTTGCTTTATGTAGAATATGTTGTGCAAATGTCTCTCAAATTCTTCTTCGAAATTATTGACTGCAACAAAATTGTTTATTTATTTTCATTGATTTGATGTGTGATTCATTCCTTAACTCACCTGGCGCCCCCATTGTTTTCTATGGTGGATATCTTTTATGCTTCTTGTACAGATAATAAATTACACTAAGGTAAAATAATGATGCCTTACGTAGGGATATAAAATAATACTAAAGTAAAATAACGTAAACTTCAACTTAAATACAGGCAAAAACTTATTTCAACCAATATGAAATGCGTAAAAGCTCTATTTGTTTTGGCTTTAATTTCACAATATGCCAATAAAAAGCTGCTTTTGAGTAGCAGTGCTGCCAGATTTTCAAAGGTTGAAATAGTTAATCTGATCAGAAAGGTAGCTAGAAATAGCTAAAAGATCTTAAAAGTGGCAAGACTGCTAATTTATATTTCTGCGGACGTGTTGACAGCTGTTGAGCGTTATAATAAAAATAAAAACAAAAGTTTCTAGATTTGTGATCGAGAATAAGTCCACATTTTCCACGTTTTCGGAAGGCGACTAAAATTTTACAATATTATTACCTTTTGAACCAGTAGTCGGATTTTAATGATCGAGGTGTCATTCGACGTTTATTTTTGATTAGAATAGTAAAAAAAACTTAAATTCACAGAAAGGCTCCAACGGCCCCATTTGCTCCAGTCATTTAAATTTTGACCCTTCCATTTACACCTTTTTATCTCACGGACCAGGTGAGTTCCCAAATGTCTTAGTATGCACTTTTGCTAGTAATTATGGTAACTAGTAACTCTACCTTTTGATAGGTATATAAGTTTATCTGATCGGTCAGTCTTAGCGAATTTTTCATTCTCCCTGCAATGATGTTTCATGCAAATATAATCATAAAGCATTTTCCTTTCCTCGAAGTACAAGTCAGCTATGGCTTTTGCCATGCGCTCATCGTTGTAATGGCTTTTGGGTGGCGCCTCCAACAGATTGCCTTTCACGTACCATTTCAATCCGGCGAAATGCTTTTTAACTCTGGTACGCAACGAAACGCCGCTACAAATAGGTTTCCTGAATAATTCACACATGTTCTTTTTGCCATATTTCTGAAAAATCCGTTCCACAGTCTCGTTAATATCCGGCTGTTTACAATAGTAAATATACCACAACTTGCGCTCAGGTGCGCGCACATCTGTGAGTCCCAAAACTCCGAAATACTCAACGATGGAGTGGTCACTTTTAGTTTCTTCTGTGTTTTGCTTTATGTAGAATATGTTGTGCAAATGTCTCTCAAATTCTTCTTCGAAATTATTGACTGCAAAAAAATAGTTTATTTATTTTCATTGATTTGATGGGTGATTCATTCCTTAAAGCATAGTACGCTCTAGCAGAAAATATTTTTGCAAAGTCAAAACTCCATATAAAAAAAAGGGTGGCAAACATGCTCGAAATTATTTTGTAAGGTCATTTCTAAACCTATGTACGCTGTACCTAAATATGGGCAGCTCCGAATATTTTCCGGCGTTTTACAACACTGTTTGGTAAACAGATGGCATCTTTTTTTTGACCTTTCAAAACATCGATTGAATCGTTGTTTTGACTAGACGAAATCTTTTTGAACAGAAATGGCGACCAACAAGCAGCAAAATAAAAGCCGAATTGAGATCTTTGAACACAAAGAGCGAATTAGACTGATTGAAGAGGTGCAACAAAGGCCAATATTGTGAGATTTGACCGACAAAAAACGTATTGATCCGATTTTTATAAATAATAATTTTTAATTTAATAATTAGGGTATTAGTCGCTGTCACTTCTCTCCTCATGTCTATTTGGTCAATTTTCTCTATTTTGTTGTGCTCAATGTTATTTATTTGTTTGTTGTGCACAGCTGACGCAACAGTGTGACCACAGCAGCATAAGACCAACAATCTCTCAACTTTTTTGTGATTTTTGGAATTATGCTGTAACACTGAAGTTTGTAAGGCCGGACTTCAAAACATCGAACATTTCGAGCACCCAAAATGTTTTCAGCTAGAGCGTACTACGCTTAGCCCATTAACAGCTAATGGGTATTTAAATACCCAAAAAAGTATTGACACTTTAAAAATTCTAGCTCGGGGCATGTGAGAGATATCGAGGCAAAATGTATTTCATAGTAAAGAGAAATAATAAAAATATAAGTATAAAAATTGAACAGTTTAGTTATCCTTGTTATACTTGTAGTTTTTTACAGGTGAATATCTAGCTATTTTTCTGCATAGAAAATGTTATCGAAAATAGCTGAAAAATGTATGGAAATCGAAAAAATTTGATTTGAAGATACAATTTTTTTTTTTTCTTTCAACTTCTATGGTCTTCTAGGAACACATTTCCAAATTTCGTCAAAATTGTACCAGCCGTTCTGTGGGCAGCCATTAATGGGTTAACTCACCTGCTGTCCCCATTGTTTTCGTTCGTGGATAAAATAATATTGCCTAACGTAGGGATATAAAGTAATACTTAAGTAAAATAACGTTAGCTTCAATCTAAATACAGGCAAAAACTCATATCAACCAATATGAAATGCATAAAAGCTCTATTTGTTTTGGCTTTAATCTAGCAATAACAATAATCGAAAGCTGCTTTTGAGTAGGGCTGCCAGATTTTCAAAGGCTGAAAGGTAGCTAGAAAAAGCTAAAACGGTATTAAAAGTAAAAAAATGTTAACAAGAGGTTAGTAAATTAGCTTCAATAAATTCTTATGTGTTTCGTCTATAGTATTCTGTTCCTTAGTTAATTGCACTGACTAAAGACCATTTTATTAAAAATGTCAGCTCTAGTGAGTAGGAATCGGCGCTGCCAGATCATATTTTGGAAACTCTGCTAACACATTGGCAGCACCACCGAACTCAACAGCTGTTCGCTACCGCTGCCTAGCTTCTGAAGTTGTTATTTAACCAGCGCGTTTTAAACAAGCAAAACAATGCAAAATTGTGTTAAGCTTTTGCCGCTGGCAATCAAGTGGCAGCAGCGCACCATCAGCACAACAGCGCAAATGGCTGGAAAGCGTAATTTCCGTAAATTCAACGTTTACGGAAAACGCGGAACACGTGTGGTGAAGGAGGCACAGCGAACGCTGGCGAATCCCCCGGTGGCTGTGCATAAGCGAGGTGTGCGAGACACAGGCATCACAGTCAATGGGCAATATGTGGAGATCCCAGAGAAAATACCTGACATCATAGTTCCAGATTTAACCGGCTGCAAACTAAAGCCATATGTGTCGTACAAGGCGCCTGAAGTGGTCCAATCCGAGTTCACCAGCCTGGATCTATTCAATGCCGTCTATTCTCAGAAGATCATAGAGGATTTCAAGGCGGGCCAACTACTGGCCGACGGTAGCCCAAAGGAACCCTCAGCCAACGAGCAACTAACGTCACAGGAAGCATTGCTACGAGCGCGCAAGACGGGCAGTGATATTTTTTAGATGCATATGCTGTTAAGCTTTATTATTCTTAAATATATAATATGGTCTGCAAGTGCTAAATGTACTTTCGTCTGTAATTGTAAAGCTTGCGCAGCCACTTCTCTGCTTTCAGTTCAGAATCACCCAAAAACTGCAAGAGGTACAAACGTTTGTTAATAAAAAAAAACTCAAAAATAAAACAAAATATTCACTTACATTTGGATGAAATATATCATCTTCCTTGGGTGGTTGGACTTCCACGGTCTTGGGTACGATAACTGTTTCTTTATTTAGATCAATAATTACTTTGTCCGTCTCTGGAGCTTCGCGATCGCGTGTGCTAAAGAATGCAGAAGGTTTAAATGCGTCCTCATCAATAGTTTCGAGCGCCTTTTGCACTTTGGCATCCAGCAAGTCGATGGCTTTAACAGACGGCGCTGACGCAGTTGATGTTGACGATGCGGTGGCCTGGCGGGAACTGGTCTCGGAACTGGGAGCCCGCGTCGTGCGCTGGGATTCGGATCTGGATTTCGATTTTCGAGAATCGTAGTCGTAGTCGCGACTTTTGCTTTGCCGGCTTCTTGAGCTGCTGCGCGAGCTCTGCGGGGTTGTGCTGCGCGATGAGCTGCGGCTGCTACTGCGACCGTGTCGATATTTTTTTGATTTCTTTGACTTTTTCTTTTTCGACTTGGACCTATTTCTGCTGCTGCGCAAGGGCGATTTCGATTTGGAGCGGTAGCGGTCCCGTTCACGCTCGCGTTCTCTTTCTCGATCTCTGTCACGGGTTCGATCCCTCTCACGCTCACGTTCCCGATCTCTTTCACGATCTCTATCACGGTCTCTATCACGGTCCCGTCTATCGCGCATAATTTCCCGCTTTCTTATTCTAAACACAAGATATTATAATAAATTTTTGTTTATTTTCAACAGCTGCAACTCAGGGATGCAGCATAGGCTCGATTGAACTACTCACTAAAGTGATAGAACGAACTACTAGCTCATAATTTCTTAGGTGTTTTGTTCGCTCAATTCGTTCGTTTGAGTCCCACCTAGTGATGTAAAAAAACATCGATGCATCGAACATCGATGTTTTTATAGCGATGTTTCTCGATGTTTTCCGATGTTTTTGCAGATGTCGATTTATCGATGTTTCATGGCGATGCATCGATGTTTTCCAAAACGTCGGTTGCCGCACTTTCAATATGCTCTTTTCGCCGCTCTAGCAGTAAGTTTATAGTAATTAAAGCAGTGCTTAAAATGCCTTAGTGAATAAATTTATTAAAATTGGTCGGAGACACTATAGCTACAAGAAGGCTTACATATGTATTTTCAAAGTTCCCATCAACAAGCCTTCTCGTAGTTTGTGTTTACACATTCAAGATAAAAACTGTTTGAAACTTTAAAACACAATTGAAAGCATACGTTTTTAAGAGAAAAAGAGCTTTATTAAACTAAGAAATTCTATTTTTCTTCTACAAAAGGTATGGTTCTTAAACATTAGACATACATCGATGCATCGATGTTTCAACCCGATGTATCAACCAACATCGATGTTTCATTTTGAAAACATCGATGAGCATCGACATCGATGTTTCCACTCAAATTTACATCACTAGTCCCACCTACTGGCAGTTTTCAAACGTGTGGCAGCCTTGTTTGCCATTTTTAAAAAGGATGTCTATTTTTTTTTCTTAATTTTTATAATTTGGAAGCAACAGACCTTCAGTTTTGCAAAATTCATTAATTGATTGTTTAAGAATTAATTGGCGTATTGCAATTGCAAGACTTTTTATACCGATATGGCAGCGGCCAAAATGACCGTTTTAAATTTGAATAGGAAGCTTGTTCTCAGACACAAAATAAATCAAAGCCTTATCAACCGATGTACAGTCATGGTGAAGAGGTTTTTCCTGCAAACCTATCAATTTGGTTAGCAATAAATCAGATCTTATCAAATGTTTTGATTGAAGCTTAAGTATTATATATTGTGTGATAGAACGCCATGTGGGGTATATAAAGGAATGTCCGCTTCAAAAGCTCACAATGTAAATTTCGCGCTAAATACGATTGTTTTTCAAATGTGGCTCTTTCGATTTGTGGTAGCTCAGCTATTTCTGGCTTTTATAGCCATGGCTTTGCCCTCCGGTGTTGACCGAAGTAGTTCGGTGACAACGGTAATTATTAAAGAATATTGAATAATTTACTGCATATTTACTTGCTTCGATTATTTAGGTGTCTCTTGTGAAACAATTTGGCTACGCCATTGAGGAACATGAAGTGCAGACGTCGGATGGATATATTCTGACCATGCACCGTATTCCCTACTCCAAGCACACGGGGTATGATGGCAAACGCCCTGTGATATTCCTGATGCACGGGCTGCTCTGCTCCTCATCGGATTGGGTCTTAAGTGGCCCAGGTAACGGCCTGGCCTTTATTCTGTCCGACGCTGGCTACGATGTCTGGATGGGAAATGCCCGGGGCAATACGTACTCCAGGAGACACGCCTCCAAGTCGCCGGTGTTCCAGCCATTCTGGAACTTTGAATGGCATGACATTGGCATCTATGATCTACCCGCAATGATGGACTATGTTTTGTACCTGACGGGAGAGTCACAATTACAGTACGTTGGCCACTCCCAGGGCACGACCTCGTTCTTTGTGCTCAACTCCATGATCAAGCGGTTCAAGTCGCGCATCCGCTCGGCCCACTTGTTGGCCCCGGTCGCCTGGATGGACCACATGGAGAGTCCGCTGGCCAAGGTGGCTGGCCCGCTTTTTGGTCAGCCCAATGCCTTGATCGAGCTCTTTGGCAGCGCCGAATTCCTGCCAAGCTCAAAGGCCATGGAATTAATGGGCGCGATGTTCTGCAAGGATGAGGCCTTCTCCCAGGTGATGTGCACAAACGTACTTTTCCTAATGGGTGGCTGGGATTCCCCGCATTTGAACACAACGCTGATGCCCGAAATAATGGCCACAACTCCAGCTGGCTGCTCCATCAATCAGATGTTCCACTATCTGCAGGAATACAACTCTGGGAATTTCCGTCAATTCGATTACGGTTCGTCGAGAAACAAAAAGGAGTACGGCAATAAGAATCCTCCCAATTACGATGTCGAGGGAATAGACGTTCCAGTTTATCTGTACTACAGTGATAATGACTATTTCGCCAGTCTGATCGATGTCGACTTGCTGCGACGCACTATGAACCCGAGTTCCCTGAAGCGCGCTTATCGAATGCCCGAAAAGAAGTGGAATCACTTGGACTTCCTGTGGGGCATGAATATCAAGGAAATACTGTACGACACTGTTCTCGACGACATCATAAATGCTTAATTCACAAAAAAAAATAAAATAAAGAACACACGTTTTCATGATAAGTCTGGCCCCTAATCGGTGCATGATTTACACCCCTATTTATATTTAGGTTGTATGTAGTAGGTATTTTAGTTTATAAAATGATCGTAAATTTAGTTGTATACTCGTAGCATTGAGATACACGCGGAAAGCTTAGTTGGGGTCACTTTTATTTGAATTTATAATATGTGACACATTTTGTAAATTTATAATTATTTGTTATCTTTACAATTCACGCTATAATTTTTCCTACAAAATTCGTATTTAATTAAATATTTTGAAAGACAACCTTATACGTCTTTTTTTTTTAAATTAAAAAGATTAAAAACAAAAATAAGCAAAAGAGGATCGGCGAGGGCCGCACTCGAACCGTGGCTGTATTTTTTCGTTTCAGCACACGGCCATATGCTGCACCACTGCACCATCGACTTTGTGTACGTAGCGACCGATGCAGTGTGTACACATTCGAAAATAACAATAAGCAATTAGAGTCCCTTGGGGCTCTGCGTTTTGCTATTGGGCTAATAAATCAATTAGCGTAAGCGGGGAGTAGTTTCACACAATAGGATTCAATCTAATTACATAAACTGTAAGGAGTTTTTATGAAATTGGCATTTTAAAATGTATTTTTAAAAACAAATTTAAATGTATCTTTAAAATAAGGAGATTAAAAAAAAATAAGCAAAAGAGGATCGGCGAGGGCCGCACTCGAACCGTGGCTGTATTTTTCCGTTTCAGCACACGGCCATATGCTGCACCACTGCACCATCGACTTTGTGTACGTGGAGATCGATGCAGTCTGTAAACATTCGAAAATCCAAACTTTGTGCTACATTGCATTTGAGAAATTATATATATATGCGGACTAATATCAAAAGGTATGGTCACTATTTATTCTGGTATTTTTTTTTCTAGATTTAGGGCTAACTGATGTGTTGGTCACACTCACCACGCAGGTACAGCCTCGGCGAAAAAAATAATTTTTGTCATTTGAAACTATATAAATAAAAGTCCACGAAACTTAATTGAGTGCGTGCGAAAAGATGACGCGCGTTACGAGAAGTGATATATCACTCGATATGGAGATCTGGGTGGAGGAGCTGTCGCCAGCGCAGTTGGCTTATTACGAGAAAATTACCAACGAGCACAACGCGGTGAAAAATGCACTCAAATCGGCGGTCAATGCGAACGAGGGCAAGGAGCTCTTTAATGGGCAAGTGTTTCAGGCGTACTCCTTCAAAGGCAAAGTGCTGCAGGAGTTAAAGGAGGCCACTTTGCCAAAGAAGCCGCCAAAAGCGGCAGATCCGCCGCCGCCGCCTGCCGCGACCGGTGCCAGCGGAGGCACAGGACGTGGGCGTGGTCGACCACGGTCGAATGTCTCGAACGCCTCGAATGTCTCGAACATTGCGTATTTGGAATCGTCAGATGAGGGCGACGACGATGTGCCGCTAGCCAAACGCCTGGCTCTGTCCGTTGGAAAGAAGGCGGTAGCTGCAGCCGCGCCCGCCGTATCCACACCAAAGGCGGGCAGAAAATCAGCATTGGCAGCAGCAGGTGCATCGTCCTCCGGCAAAGCATCGCCCCAGCCCAAGAGTGGCAAGGGCTCTGGGTCTAGTGGCAAGTCATTGGGCGGTGGCGAAGCTCCGCCTAAGAACTTTCGTCCGGCAGAGGTCAATTCTGTGGGCGGTCTGGTCGTGGGCAGCAACGATGATAGTAGCGGTAAGGATGGCAAGGATTCCAAGGATGGCAAGGATACAAAAATGCAGGGCAAGACATATCCATCATTGGTGGTGCTGGCCAAGCCCTTCCTCAAGATCAAAGACATGGCAGCTACGCGCAGCAAACTCGACTCCAAGGTTAAGCTAGTGTTGATGCTGACTCCCAACAAGTTCTGCGAGTGGCTGCTGCAGGAGGGACTTCTGCGTGCCCAGCAGCACTGCATTAATCATCGCAATAATGAGCTGAAACTGGGTAAGATCTGTGGCTCCTCAATGGAGTTGCTTGCTCTCATTTGTATACATTAATTGTCATGGATAATTTCTGCCTTTAGGTGTCTATTCGGATATCAGCAAGTTTCCCTACACTGGTGGCTACGTCTGGATTAGCGAGTGCTGCCCGTATCGATTTGTGTCGGTGTTTAATAATTCCATATTTGAAGGCGCCCAGCATCCGCCGACGTTTCTGCTTAAGCTCATCTACCACTGGGCCTGCCAGACAAGCATTCAGAATGTGGTGCAGTGGGTCAAAGTGGACAGTGTGTACATCAAAGGCATCTACACGTGGCTAAGAGCCATTTGCACCTTGGCAGTTCATCAAAAGTGCAAAAAGCTGGGCGGACCCGGAAAGTTTGTAGAGGTGAGGTTATTCCCTTGGTTTTACTTTAAACAAGTTATTGATTAGTACGATTACAGGTGGGTGTCATCTCATTGGGCACCACCTCCCAGGATGGGGCACAGCGGCAGGTGAAGGTGGAAGTGCTGGGTGTATACGATTATGCGGATAAATCCATACGGCTGCGTGCCGTAGAACCAATCACCGATGGCGATCGTAATTACAAGAAGCGTTTTCAGGTAGTTTTATTATTATTATTGAAGTAGTCTAAAGTTAAGTTGTATAATTTCTGTATTTCTTTTAACCAGGCCATTTTGGAGCCGCTTTCCCGCTGGGTGCACAAGGACAGCACTATTTGCATAGACTTGACTGTGGACAAGATTACGCTGTTTAGCATGGGCTTCAAGAACATTGTACAAGCTGCGGCCACTGACAATGCAGCCAAGCACAACAACTCGGCGGTAATGGAGTACCTGCGTCGCATTGTGCCGAGGATGTTCCAGAACACGCTGTCGTTGCTCTCGCGCCAAATGATCCAGCAATTCCTCGACGAGCTGGTTTGGCGCGAATCCTTTGGAACTTATGCCCTGCAGGCATTCAACAACATCATCATACACATTGCCGAACAGACGCGAGTGACCACCAATGAGACCATTACACAGCGCCTGTATCAGGTGAGTATCCACAATATATATAATTCTAGTTTATGCTTTAATTTATCTCGAATTCACAGGTCGCAACGAATCCTTTCAAAGACTGGAGCGTACTGCCACCAAATTACAAGGAGACTCCAGCCAATGCCGCTCCCAAACGCCTCAAGAAACGTTAGTAAACCGTCGCTAGTTAGTGTATAGGCCGTGATTAGTCTTATTAGTCTAATTTACTAATTTACTCATAGGGCAGCATTAGCTGTAAGAAATGCCAAACCCGAATTATATTGTACGATTTGTCACTCCAAACCGAATTGTTCATTATATTTTTTTATTTTATTAATATGCACGTCGCATTGTTCAAGTTTATTAATACCTCAACATGGAATGTTAATGAAAAATCAGTCAACCGTCAACTGTAAATTGTTCGTGATGTATTTAATTTAATGTATCAGCATTTAAAAACTGAGCTACATATAATTTTACTTTTGGCATTCTTCAAATGTGTTAACTTGTTCTAAAAGTAAATACCTCAAATTGAAATAAAAAAGCTGATAAAACTGCAACTTTATGCAAAAATATGTAAAACTTGTACTTTTTTATTTAAACACATTATGATTTTTGGAGTGATAAATCGATTAAGGCATTGATATAATTATAAATATAATGGGTCATGGTCTATTTACGAAATGTTGCCCAGCTTTTGTAGTAGGTTTATATCCTCTGCAATTGTGATTAGAAATCCCAGCAAAGTTCTCGCTTGATGATCTTATAAAAATGCATCTAATCTTCGTTTACAGCCATTAATGATTCAGACTATTTGAGTGCAACCAAGGAACATAGCAAGGTGAAGAAGGAAAAGGAACGCGAGAAGGACATTCTGCCTGCGGGCAGCAAGCGACGTGGCACAATCAGCACACCGCCGCCATCAGCAGGTCCTAAAAGTTCCAAGGCAGGCACAAGCAAGTTGACTGCAAAGAGTGCATCTTCCAAGACAACCACACCAGCTGTGCCGGCCAAGGCACAGATTAAGAAAGCTAAAGAAGCCAAGGAGGAGAAGATTCCCGTGGTTATCAAGAAAGAAGAAGATGAGCTCAAGGGATTAGAAGAACTCTACTATGGAATAAGCGATGGTACGGAAGAGTTCTACGAGCATTTCCCCTACAGCTCACCACGGTCGAATCCAGCGGATCTAACCAGATGCGTTGAGTGCCCCATATGTCTAAGTGGCGAATCGTATGACTCCAATGAGAAGCTGCAAACGCATCTGGTGTCGCACATCTCGCCGGAGGGCAAACAACATCAATTCCAATGCCTGTTCTGTCTGGAGAAGCATGCTACCGAATCTGTGCTGGCCAAGCACAACCAAATCATGCATCCCACCGAAACAAAGACGGATGGCTCGCCATCCTATTACTGTTTGATCTGCCAGCAGCGTCACAACTCTCTGCACTTGCTAACTGCTCATCTGCAGAAGATCCACAGCACTTTGGAGCTGCCGTACTGGTGTCAGGCGTGCGGATATCGTTCCTCCTCACACCGCGACCTCGTTCGGCATTTCTACGACGATCACAAGAATCAAAACTTCTTGCAGTGTCCCTACTGTCTCGATGTAAGTCACAGTCTAGTCTTTAACTATTCTATCTTTTAATCAATGGTTCTTTTTAGATCTTTTACTTCACCCACAAGGGGAAGGTCAATCAGTTGCGTATTGAGCACTACTTTATGCACCTGGACGAGCACGTGAACCAGCGAGATCCCTCCCTGCGTTGTCAGAAATGCTCGCTGAGCTTCCTGGAGAAGGGAGATCTGAAGCAGCACACGGTGCTGCATCATGTCAGCATGACCAAGACGAATAAGCCGGTTCGGCTGCTGCTCAACAACTCGCTGCTGATTCCGCCGCCCAAGATACGCACACATCATCGGGAGCAACCTCCATTCACATCCTACAAGCGTCCCGTTTTCTTTGCCTTCCTGGAGGGCAAAACCTGTGCCGAGTGCAATACCGATTTTGCCAGTGAGGAAACCCATTACACGTAAGCACAAACTGAATATCTAGTGATTATTAAATAATAATGTTGGAATCCTACAGCGGTTGGCTGCACTGCGTCAAGTGCAATTACCAGACGTGCTGCGAACGTGCCCAGTTCCGACATGGAGTCGATTGCAATGGCAATTTCGTCGACGCCATGGAGGTTAATATGCTGCAGGAGATGCACTGCATCTGCGGCTTTGCCACTAGCAATGGCAATAAGATGGCTCAGCACTTGGCCAACTGTGGACTGAGCACCTGCTATCCCAGTCTCGAGGCGGCTAACGACAATGCCGTCAAGCGCAATATGCTGGACATGTTGGGACTGGTGCGACGCGATGGTGAAACCTCTGGCGAGGGTGCAGATATGGGCGATGCGGTGGATGCGTCCATGGATGACAATAACGACTTGATGCAGGTGCCTGACGATGGTGTGGACCAACAGCAACAGGTCCAACAACAACCTCATCATCTAATGGCGCCTCCACAGACGCATGCTGATATTAACATGCAATCCGATCCGCAACAGCAGCAGAATTATATGCAACAGCAATCTGAGACCGAACCACAACCCGATGAGGTACCCCATTTGGCCGCGCAGCAGGAGCAGCCTCCAGCACCAATACAATTTGGCGAAATGGAGGCAGCTCCTGTCATGCTAGATCCACAGCAGGTACAAGCTGCTGCGGAATACGCTCAGGTGTCTGTGGTGCAACAACAGCAGCAGCATCAGCAACAACATCAACAGCAGCAGCAGCAGCCATATGGCATGACTGGCTACGGCCAGGGCGCACTCTCCACGGACATTGATATGCCGCTAATTGGGGAACTGGCCGAGCCGAATGCACCGCCGACGCCACAGTTTCTCGGCGAGGTGCACACGCCCATGTTCGATGCAGTGGCTGCTGCCGAGCAGCAACATTACCATGCCCAGCAGCAACATCATCATCATCCGCAATGATACAAGGCAATGGGGAAGCTGAAACCGCGCGATTATCCACAACAGTGGCAGCACTACTAGCATTAAGACCATTTTACACAAAACGCATTCATTTACATAAACATACATATATTATATTACGAGTATATATATATATATATTACACTACAAATTTGTAGATGAGCATCTAAATATTGCACAATTAATAGTGATTGAAATTTGCAGACATTCAAAACATTTAAAAGTAAATACACAAAAGAACGTAAAATAAGTTGGTAACTGTATGTCTATCAATGCTAATCAAATAAATGTATCAAATGATTAATATCAATTCTGCCATTTGCATTGCTCAATTTTGGAAGACTTGTAAATTATGGTGGTCCCTCCAAAGTTGTGAAAGCACGATAGAAATTGGAATTTGGAAAGGTTCTTAAACAATTTTAAAAGACTAAACAAACTGAACCTAAACTATTGACAATTGACGAATACTTGTTTTGTTTGAGAGTGTGTTTGTAGGATTGGAATTGTGCTGTTGTTATTTCCGGTCATTTCTGTCGTTGACGTTGCCTTGCTATCAACAGCGCTGACAACACCAGAGCAGTGTCCATCTCCTGTTGAGTGCCGGGTTCGTTGTCCAGCGAGATTTCTGCGGCGCGTTGATGGAAACGCGCCAATACACGTGGGCGATAGTCTGTAATGGAAGCAGACTCCGTTTAGAAGATAGTTCAATAGTGAAATCAGTTAATATACTTGCCTACACTGCCTGCCAGCGGATTGCCAGTGAGCCGAAGCGTCTCAAGAAGCGGCAGATTGGCAACATAATCGACCTCATCCAGGTCATCGATAAGATTGCAGCTTAAATCCAAGTTGACCAATGAGAGCAGCTTGCGCAATCCGCTCAGTGACTTGATCTTGTTTTGTGACAGCTTCAGGGTCACCAGATTGCCCATGGTCAGGTGCCAGTCCACACAGTCAGCTATCAAATTGCCCGACAGCGACAGCATCTGCAGATGCGGAAGTTCCGCCAGATTCTGAACGGTTCTTATGCGATTCTGTTCAAGAACAAGGCGTCGCAACTTGGGCGCTGTTCGTACGCTGCCATCGATCTGGGTTAGCAGATTGCCCGTCAAATCCAGTTCGGTTAGCTCATTCCAAGCATCTGTGCTGAGCAAATCATCGTCGCCGGCAGATGATGCTTGTGCAGAATGATCTGGCACAAGGCTCGGCACATCGCAGCCCTTGTGCAGATTGTCGCAGAGCAACACCTGATTGATGTGTGTTATCGTGGTGTTGTGCACACACATCGCCTGCAGTGTCGGCTTAAGCAGCTCAATGTCCACAATGTTTTCCGTCGACAGTGCGGAGAATTTGAGTGTTTTGAGATTACGGAATGCATTCAAGTTGAAGCTCAATCGGTTCGGGATGATATTGCTGCGTCCAATCGGCACATCCACCGTATTGTAGTCCTGCGCAAAGCTGGCGTTGTCCTTAACGGGTGTCACCACCAGCGCAGCAAGCTGCGTGCAAAAGTCCAGCACGTGTGAGAAGTCATATTTACCGCCCTGCTCGTCGATCGGAGGACAGGGGAGGGCGAGGCGCTCACTGATGGCAAACACCTGCAAAGTATTGAAATCAATTTAAAATGGGTTAATACACATTTTAATCAAAGTCGATTGGTTTTCTATTTTACAGCAATTGTGAATTTGATTGTCAAGAATAAAAAGAGATTAACTCTCTACGGTTGTAGGAACTGGCGCAGGTTGCAGCTCGCGTACTGGCTTGGTCATGAAGACAGATAATAGCATGTGGAGCAAAGCCACTCCCAATTGCTTTCGCTGCTCGCCTGTGAATTTGTTGCGGGCCAGACCAAAGTAGACGCCCACTCGTCGGTTGGTCAAGTGATTCATGCCCAAGGCATCAATCATGGCCGCCTCCCGGCTGTGGGCATCATTCGATGTTACGCCATGAAAAGCACGCAGCAAGAGGACACCGCGTTGCTGCTGCCACAGGTGCACAATAAGCGCCAGCTTGGGATCCTTGGCCAACACATGGCGATTTGCCGACTGCAGCAGCTTCTGCGCCTGTCGGAAGTGAACGTAGGGTCGTGAGGATTTTCCCTTGCCAACATAGAAAATGGCACGTAGAAAGGTCAACCACACATCGAGGCAGTGCATGCTTCTGGCACGTTGCTTCAATCCATTTGTGATGCGTGGATCCAACAGCAAATAGTTGAAATAGATGCGCTTGCTCTGATCGTGCCGGCAGTGCCACCTGCTATGCCGCTTGACATACTTGGACAGCTTTTTGACGCTCGCAAAGTTCTGCTCCGACTGCAGAGTGTGCTTAAGCTCGGGAGAGAAATTTGTTTTGGGCATGTGCATCACGCCCAGGGAGTACTTGATGCCGCGACGACTGCCAACCACAGTCAGGATGACGACTAACAATTTGGACATGCTTCGCGGTAGAAACGATAAATACGTATATAAAAAGAATTTAACTAAACTAAAATATTGAAGTGTCAACCAATAATATACAACATAATCCAACTGAATTGTGTTTTGCTTTTACCTCCAGGGCAGACAAGTTGTACTCTTTTTTGGCACTGAGGAGCGCATCGCCGCTTTCATTGAATAGCTTGGCCAGATCCTGCAGCAGATAGATAATGTCATACTTGTTGAACTCCAAGAAGACGGCCAGCAAACGTGGCAGCTCATTGCTAAAGTAGATAAGTAATTCTTGCAAATACGTTTCCAGTTGCTCCCGGCGTTGCTCAAGAAATGCGGGCTGCTTATTGCCCACTAGCTGCAAATAAAATAAAGTAAGTTCAAGAATACATTTTAATTATTTCAGTGGGCGTACCTTCTTTGGCGGCAGCAGCTTTTTACTGATCGATATCTCCTCGACGAGTTTCTCGTGCAGCTGAGCAAAATCGCGATAGCGTCTCTCCACACACCATTCGACGTTTCCCACACGAACCTTTTGTTATAAATGCATGGTGTGTGAATAAGTGCCAGTCATTAGCTAAAGTCTAATTAATACCTTTATGTCATAATACGTGATCCCCGCTGAGCTCTCGACGGAATATTTTGGAATTGTCACAGACGCATCCTCATGTTGGCGATAATAGCACGACATTTTTGTCTGTGGACACTTGTGCGTTGCATTAAGCACTTGACTAAATTATTAGCATAATTGAATCACTTAAAAGATAGTCAAAACATGTCTAAAAATAACAAATTTGTGTTTTTGCTCAGCTGTTGCTCAGCGGGGTTGCTCATGAGTGAGTGAACAAAAAAGTGTAGCTCCCTGAAGTGAGCAAGTGAACATGTTCCTTCCAAATTGCTCTTTTTGTTCAGTTAGTTGTTCATCCCTTGTTCAGTTGTTCTGCTGCACGCGGGCTGCCACTTAATAAAATCAGACTGAGCCAAAAACAAGGTGGCAGCCATCTGATAAACTCAATCTGGAAAAAAAATATCGATAGAAAATTGGTTCCATGTCATTTCTCTAATAAAATTAATTAATTTTTAGAAAATTATTAAAAAATTTGTAAGTACAAATTGAAAAAAGCAAGAACGTAATAAGTTTTGTAAATTCATAAAGTTAATTTTAAAATTGGATTGGGAAACGTCAGCCTTTGCGTTGTGAAGAAATTAACAAATTAGTAAAATATTCTAAAAAAAAATTATAAAAATTTAAAAAAATATAAGAAATCCTCCTGTGAAAGTTTCAAAGCTCTAGCTTTAATATTTATTAAGAAAAAAATAAAATGTAAATATTTAACTCTTTTTCTAAAAAGAGTTAAATTCGGTCAATTTGAACCTTCTGCCAAGGCTGCCACCTTTTTTTTTTTTGGAGCAACTGAACAAGTGAGCGATCTGAGTGAGTTGACTCACCTAGAAAAAAAGATCAAGTGAACTCGTTCATCGTGCGATCTGGCAACGCCCATCGTGGACATTATCGGCGTTTTTGTTTATATTGCTTGTTGGCAATTTCAATGTTAGAAACGTTGAGAACAGGATTAAAACCGATTCAATTCCAAGCAATGTCACTGCCCGTAACAAGCAAAGCATAAAAACTTGTGAATCAGCTTAAAAATGGCTTTCCTGGGCGACTGTGTAATTGTGTTCGTCTCGCAGGCAAGCGGCTCAAGTTTTGCGTTTGATGACTAGTATTAATGACAATTTACATTTCTTTTCTTGCAGATGCTGTTCTTTGCCGGCGGTTGGCTGTTTTTCAATAAGCAGCTCTTTAAGCACTATGAGATCCGTCACATATCCGTGCAGTTGATCTTCTCGTCAACATTCGCGCTGTCCGTGACAATGTTCGAGCTGATCATATTCGAAATCATTGGCGTGCTGGAGTCAAGTTCACGATATTTCCATTGGCGTCTGGGTCTGACGCTGCTACTGTTCATGGTTACAGCATTGATACCCATATACATTTGCTACTCTGTGATACACAGCATTTCCTTCTGTAAGGCAACGCACTTACATTTATAGGTATAAAGTAATTTTATGTAAATCCTTTGCAGTTTCCGATAGATGGGTTCGCATTTTGACAACTCTTTGCTGGTTTGTCTTTCTGTACGGTCTCTGGCGCATTGGGGAACCCTTTCCGCTGCTGAGCGCCTCACACGGCATCTTCACCATCGAGCAGGGAGTGTCCCGCATCAGTGTCATTGGAGTCACTGCTATGGCCATACTCTCGGGATTCGGTGCTGTCAACTATCCCTACACCAGCATGACCTATTTCATCAAGTAGCTACAGTCGACACGGCACATTTGTTGCCTTATCACTGCTAACGTGTGTGTTTATTTTTATTGCAGGCCTGTTTCGCGCAATGACATCATCTGCTTTGAGCGGCGTCTGGCGCTGACTGTGGACATGCTGACAGCCAAGAAGCGTCGCATTGCCATGGCTGTCTATAATCACAATAAACAGCATCCCACGAAGCCTAGAATTTGGGAAATGCTGACCTCGGCTGTCCAGCGCACAACTAGCAATGGCGAGGGTGAGTAATTATTTGACTCTGTTGAATATTTAGTCACATAAATATGTATTTTCTCGCAGACATCAATCAACTCAAGCTGGAGGTTTATGGCCTAGAAGAGCTGCAACGCTCG
Source organism: Drosophila subquinaria (assembly GCA_037043405.1). Classification (NCBI taxonomy): domain Eukaryota; kingdom Metazoa; phylum Arthropoda; class Insecta; order Diptera; family Drosophilidae; genus Drosophila; species Drosophila subquinaria. Next base: position 127,895 of record JBAMBL010002839.1, read on the forward strand.
GTCTTCCTCGAGCTTAGCTCTCTTAAAAACATGGAGGAGCGACAACGCTGGTCACAAACGCTGCAGGGCAAATACTTTAATGTTCTGGGGCATTTCTTTAGTGTTTATTGCTGTTATAAGATATTTATGGTTTGTAATTTGTACATTAACTGTTGCAATTGCTGACGAATTTCTCAATTTTTAGTGTTGCATTAACATAATATTTGATCGTGTTGGCCGCAAGGATCCCGTGACACGCGGCCTGGAAATTGCTGTACACTGGTGCGGCTTTGATATAGATTTGGCCTTTTGGAATCAACATATTTCCTTCTTGCTCGTCGGCTGCATTGTGGTCACCTCTATACGTGGTCTCCTGCTGACCCTCACAAAGGTAGGCCTTGCCATTAAATGTATAAAACTTTATTAATTTTGTATTTCTCGCAGTTCTTCTATCGGATCTCATCTAGCAAATCGAGTAACATTATTGTCCTAATATTGGGACAAATAATGGGCATGTATTTCTGCTCATCGGTGCTGCTGATGCGCATGAATATGCCAGCCGAGTATCGAGTAATAATCACGGAAGTGCTCGGCAATTTGCACTTCAACTTCTATCATCGTTGGTTCGATGTCATATTCCTGGTTAGCGCCCTTACTACCATTATAGTATTGTATTTGTCCCGCAAGCCAGTGCGTGTAGATGATACGGATTTACACTAAATTGAGAGCGAGAGAGATCATGACAGGGACACAGTTGATTTAGAATCAATTAAATAGCCTAATAAACTCCAGCTTTAAGTTATAAAGTTACATATTATCTATATATATTTATATGTACGCCAGTGTGTGTCTAAATAAGCACAAATATTAAAGTTATGTCTACGTAAGTAAATCCAAGCAACGAACTGTTCAAGAATATGAATGAATTGTTATTTTCGAAGTCGAATGCGGTTTGATTCCAAGCTAAAAGCTTGACAATAGCGAGCCCAGTATTATAAACTTGAAAAGCTTTCGATGAAATGTTTTGTTAGTGAAACGAAGGCCAAAGTTTTATCCTCCTGATGTTGCTCAAAGTTGAGTTGAGTCCTTTTTTCTTGACCGTTTCGTTTGTGTTCCATTTCCACAGTTTCTTCATAGGAACTAACATGACTCTGCTATTATTTTAAGTTTGCTGTTTAGAATTGTTGAATAACTTGAAAGTTCCCTAGGGACATGATGTTACGCCACAAGGTGCTAGCTACGTTTTGTCTGTCATTATTACATGTTTCTTTGGATTATTGTCTTGCAAGCTGACGAAAATACCTGATTCCCATAAATTATTTGACTTTATATTTTAATTCATCTTTCTACTCTACGCTTGGGAGATGTTAAAAAAGAAAATGCCGAAAAGACTGCGCATAAAATTGTAATTTCAATTATAGCTGCTAAATTTAAAAAAATATATTCTGAGTGCTTCACAGAAATTCGAACCATGTCCATATAGTGTCGGTCTATTGGGACGCCACAACTGAATGACATATTCATTCCATTGCCATTTGTCCATTTGTAGCAAAAGCACCATTAAATAAGACTGAGCAAAAAGCATTTAAGTGTCTGGCTGAATAAATCATGAAACAAAAATGATTGAAGGGTGTCCAAAACAGAGACCAAGCCGTCAATTTCCAAACCTATCCGACATAGCCAACTGGAACTGGAACGATTTAATCAGCTGTAAATTCGATTAGCTGTTAAGCAATACATGAGATGGTCCATTAGATGGAGGCAGATGGAGGAGATGAGCACCTAATGAGGCTATAGGCAATGGGAAGAGTTAAGAGCTAAAGCCAACTAAGTATAGGGTCATAAATAGGGTCACTTTATATGTGCAAGGGAAACATGCCTCAAACACACACATTCTATTGGATAACAATTTATTTTGCACGACACCATCTCTAATATTATGTGTCGAGGTCATCCTGGTGGGGATAGGGATGGAATGGGGATGGAATCCATTGCTTGGCACCTGTTATTCGGTTTACCTTATTATCGATTTCATCGATTAGTGATTGATAATGTGTTTTGCCTGCTTTTAGGCTGATGTTGTTGTTGGGCCATTATGCAAATTTGCGAGCCAATTGATTTGAATTTCATTTACGTTGCGTATACGTAATGTGTGCCATACGCTTTGCCATAATTAATGCCGTGTCGACCCAGTCGGCTGGCTAATTAGCATAAACTTAATTAATTTCCTTGTTTGCACTTGGGCCTCAGCTCTCTCTGATTGACAGCTGCAAGTCCACCATGGCGGCTTAAGTGACACCAAGGTGGAAATCGGAGTCAATTGTTGCCACTCTCTCTACCATACCTCCTACCGCGATCCCGCCTTGACACTCAAGCAGTCTTTGTCTGGCACTGGCATATTTAGCATATTTCCCGTACGACATTTGACCTTTTGTTCAGCATTCATGGCGTAAACGTGGGCACGTCTAAGTAAGATTCGCGCCTGGCAGCAACTACAGCATTAACAAACATGCGATGCTCCTGTTGTCTCCATGGTCTCTCTGTCCTCTGTCTGCATCTGGCTCCGGGCTCCTCTATCATAACAACGGCATTAGCATACGAGTATAAGAAATCTCCTCCGATAGCTGTGACAGCCGTTGGGCCAATTATGCTCTAAACTTGGCCAAAATGCTGTGTGCCTCAGATGAAATGGATACTGAATTGAAATTGAAGATAAGCCTGTAAGGGACCTGAAAGACAGGGACAAACTAGAGCTTGCTTAAAGCGGCATGAATCTTGGAATAATATAAAATTCTTGAAACTTTACAATAATTTAAAATACAGAGTGTAAAAATACATCGAAAATTCGACAGTTCGATTTTAGCAAAAGAAACTTTCAAATAATTTTACTTGATATTGTTTGACTAAGAATCGAGTATTGTCAGTAACTTTAATTAATAAAATCCTTAATATATATTTTCACACTTTCAAATGCTATTTTAAACCATCATAATATTTAAAATCACTGCGGACGGCAGTCCGCGCTAGTGACGAAAGCAGCACGAAGGGTGCGAAGGCGACTAGCATATATACACAGGAAGAATGGAAAATTTGCTATGACTGTCCGATCAGGTCGAGTTATATACCGATCGAAAGGTATTAACTTAACTTACAAATGTGCATACTAAGACTTTTGGAAACTCACCTGGTTAGTGAGATAAACAGGTGTAAGTGGGAGGGGCAAAATTTAAATGATTGGAGCTAATGGGGCCGTTGGAGCCTTTCTGAATTTTTTTTTAATTTTTAACTATTCTAATCAAAAATACGCGTCGAATGACACCTCGATCATCAAAATCGGACCACTGGTTCAAAAAATAATTAATTTTGAAATTTTTAGGGGCCTTCCGAAAATGAGATGAAAAGTATGTTTGTCTGTTTGTTTGTTTGTTTGTATCAAAGCGATGATTTAGCTTAAAAGTTTGAATGAGGACTTGTTCCCGATCAAAAATCTAGAAACGTTTGTTCTACGACTTTTTCGAAAAAAAGCTAGTTTAGCGGGAAATCGCTAAAAACCGCTAAAATTAAAACCCTTATAGCAGTCAAACGATAAAAGCTACAGATGCGATCTATATATCGTTGAAAAGGTATTTCGAAGGGCTGTTATGTATACCTTTTAACTTTTTTTCTAAAGTACACAGGTAAATTTCTACAGGTGAAATAAGGTATTTTTTTCCACATTTTGGCGATTTAAGAAAAATCTACACATGAGATCACTTTAAAATATGTTATATGTTATAGGCAATTTGATTCCGCGTTTTTTGACATATAACACGTATCTGTCAAAATTCGTTTGGACAAGATATTACCTATTAACTGAATATACCTTTTACCTTTACACTACTGCATGTACATATGCAGTATATACACTGCTTGCAGCGTAATGCGGAAGTAAACTGCTTGCAAGTGGGGAATTCTTTTTGCGGCAGATAAATCATTTTATAATCAAAAATATAAAATCGTTTGTTCTACTTTTTCGAAAAATCGCTAGTTTAGCGGGAAATCGCTAAAAACCGCCAAAAATTTAAGCCCCCATAGCATCCAAATGATAGAAGCTACAGATGCGATCTATATGTCGTTGAAAAGGTAGGCTCTTAGACATACCTTAAAAGTTTTTTTTTTAATTATAAGGGTAAACAGTTACAGGTTAAATAAGGTATTTTTTCCCACATTTTGACAATTTAAGAAAAATCTACACAACAAATCACATCAAATATTGCAATTTTAAAATTTCTGATGTCTTATTCAAAAATTTCTGATATCCCACAAAAAAACCTCTTTACGAGGTAAAAGTCTAGTGACGAAAACATTTTCATGCCCCAAAATTTCTGATATCCAATTTTGTGACGAATAATATTAAGTTTTACACATAAATTATTTTAAACAAAATTTTTGCATTCGGCACTGCGCAAAACAGTGAGTTTTATTTAGTATTAGAATTGAAACATTTTAGCGCAGTGTGCCGGGTGCCAAAATTTTGTTTAAAATAATTTATGTGTAAAACTTAATATTATTCGTCACAAAATTGGATATCAGAAATTTTGGGGCATGAAAATGTTTTCGTCACTAGACTTTTACCTCGTAAAGAGGTTTTTTTGTGGGATATTATTTAACGGGCAATCAATTGTTCTCTTCTTTATATTTAAATATAAGACGATTATCCAATCGTTGTAGTTTGCATTCCAATGTTAAGCATCTTTGTAGCTGTTCTAATGAAGCTCGTTTGCCATCCATTAACCTTTAGCTTGGATTTTAGCCTCATTACACCTCATCGATTGTTACGCAGAGTCCGTTCACTAATTAAGTTCTCCCCGGGGCAGTGGAAACTCATTAGCGTGGTCTACACATAATTACTGAAAGTCCAGCAAGAGAAGAGAAAATGAAAGCGATTGCAACAACAAAGCAATCAAATGTATTTACAATTATTACACTGATTACCTGGAGATGAAAGCCACAAAATGCTCAATGGCCATTTTAGAGTTCGTGGTCAATACACAAAGGAAATTAAGTATACGTATGTATATGGAAAATGTAAGATCAGCTCAGGTTAGAATGGGATCAAAGCCTTCTTTGAAATTTAATGGGTCATGGTCTATAACGAGACTGTTTTTTCTGACCATGATAGACTGATAGACTGATGAATGCTATTTTGTCTGCTCTGAAAGTTTATACATAAAAACAACTGTGGACTTGTGTGTGGATTTTCAATGCAGATTGCCAATCAAATTATTTGATATATAAATAATTTAAAAGCGTTGCAGCGATGCTCGGGGAGTGGGCAGGGGAGGGAAGTGGACAGATTGGCATGCTGGCAGGTTATACAGGGTGCTTATTTTAGGCAGAGACTACTTCTTTTATTATTTTTTATTATTATTTATTTCAAATATTAACATTATTTATTATGACTTTTATTTTTTACTTATTTAATCTATTTTTTTTTGCATTTATTTTTATTTTATTTATTTACTTTTGTGTTGATTGGACACCCTGTATTTCGAAATAGCACAGTAATTTTACCTTTTTCGTAGCTCTCACCTTAATATATGACAGGTCATATACATACGTATGGTACTATATACATATATATGTAGAATATGTACAGAGATTCCCTGTTGGACTCAGCTGAACCAACTGATGGTTGTTAATAACACTGATGATGCGGCTGCTCTTCTTCTTGTTGCTAGGTTACTGTGCTGGAAGGGGGCGGAGAAGGAAGAAGGGAAACTGGAGGGGTTTGTTGTCCATGTATTGATGAGAACTCAATAATTCAATGCAGCTGCTTTGGCAGTCATTAAAGGCAAGGCAGTGGGCAAAATGAATGTGAGTACACGTGAATCTGAATCGAGTGTGCTGCTGGGATATGATGTGAATAACTGTAATATATAGAGAAAGGTCAGTCATAATATCGTTATGTTCGCTTTTAGGCTCACAAGGACACAGGGGGGTTAAGCTGAAGTGTAACTAGTTGTACAAGTGTGAGTGTATGAGTGTGTGTGTGTGAGTGTGGGTATGAGTACTCGTATGCTGTGCTATTAAATTTATCGCTGCACGGCATCAGCCCTCCTGTGACACCACGCCCACAAAAGGGCAACTGATGTTGTTTATTATGCATGTCGTGTTGCCCTATCTTCCTCCCTCTCTCTCTCTCTCTCTCTCTCTCTCGCTCTATCTGTCTGTCTCTCTCCCACTTTTTCTCTCTGTGTATTTAACTGTGCCAAGATTATTGCTCTATTTTTCACTTCAATGAATTTTGCGCCGCGTTGCAACTTGGCCAAGTTGAATACTTGTGGGTGTGGGTTTGTGTGAGTGTGAGGGTGTCATAAAAGTGCCATAAATGTTGATAAGACATGTTTGTCAAACGCCTTTAGAGCACCTACTCACCTGATTGCTCAAAGGTAAGAGGAAAGTGGAAGCTGCAGTCGTTTGCCAATTTGTTTGCCAAGATGATAAATGCATTGGCTGCCATTATCCAGATTGTTGTATTACGTTTAATACGAGCACACAGATAGTTTAGTGAGCCATAAAAGTGTTTAGATTTAGAGATTTGTGATTTCCTTAACAATTTGTGAGCTTTGCTCAGAGAGAGAGAGAGACAGATAAACAGAGAGAGAGAGAGAGAAAGTCTCTACTGTACTCTGAGTATCTTTTTGAGTGTAATGCGTTGTAATGGAAGTCCATCCCGCTAACAGCTTCTGTCTGAGCTTATTTCTGTCGCATTGTGTTGGCCATCTGCCGTTCAGTTGGCCATTTGTTACCAACTGCCATTGCGTCTCTGTCGCTGTCATTGATGGCCTCAATCAAAGCTGTCATATGCAGCGACATGGCCTTTCAACGCCACGCATCGGAGAAGCTGATGAACCTCGACGGAACTACGTCTCCTCTGTCTCCACCTCCTCCTCCTCCTCACCAGCTCTCATCCCTCATGTCCCTCCAGCCAGTTGACTCTTTTGTCTTTCAGTCAGAACGTGTCGCACAGTCAGTGATGCGAAAATTATGCAAATGAAATTGACTTTTGCCTCTGCTGCTCTCATGTTTATTGTGTGGTTTTTAAATGCTTCCTAGTGCCCGAAAAAGCAACAAAATGATTATCTTGGCTATTCTCTCAAAATATGAAACTATATCGACTAACGAGAGCTAATCAAAATGATTGCTGAATGTAGAACACGCTTAGAATATTAAATAAACAGAGCATATTGAAGAAGAAAGATAAAATTACAGTATTGAAAGCTTTTGTTGTTTTCTTAAAATTAACAATAGACTGCCCACAAAATGTCTGCACACAATTCAATTTTCGAACAAAGCTTGTATGTCAACGCGGCGTATGTGTGATATGCGGTTGACCAACTTAATGACGTCGCATCTAAAGCATGAATTAGTGGGCAAACAACTTTTGAGTAAGCACTACATACCATGACAGGTTTAACGACTAAACACCAGACTAGTTCACCAATGATTTCTGGGTTCATGAGTAATATTAATTTATATGTAACTTTACCTAACGTTTTATTTAATTTTAATATTGAAAGAATAAATTCAAATGCTCGCCAAAATTATGTTCGTTATGCAGATTACCCTCGGGCTCCAGGTTGAACAACTTCAGAATTATAATGCCGCGCAGATGTCGAACAATCGCATTGGCCAAAACAAACGCCTTGAAGATTATAGCCATGGCCAACTCGCAATAGAGAGCAGTTGAATTGCTGGTTGGCTGATTGTGATAGATTTGCAACACAATATCATATATGTAGAAAACGCTGGCAGACCAACTGATGACAAAGAGCACAATATAGGGGCCAAAATACACGAGCAAGCATTTGTCGTAGGGCGCGTAATTCCGATTGCCAAGATCATTGTCATCATTTGCACCTCCAAAGAAGAGGCAGCGACAACATGAATACAGCCGGGTCATCAACTGGAACATCACGATTACGACATATCCCTGGGTAAAACCATTAAAGGGCAGCAGTGATGTATATGTCAGCGAATACTCCACGCTTGTTTTCCAGAATAACCACTTGGTCTTCTCCTCATTGAGGACGGGAACCACAGATGCTGCTCCGACCATTACCCAGAGGTACGATAAGGCTAAAAAGATTCGCAGAATCGTCATCAGGATTCGAAAAAAGCTCCAACTATTTTCTTGTTGATGAGGCATTTTTTTTTAAATTATTATTGTTGCTTAAGCTGCTAAATCGAATTTTAATTTCGTGTCGTATATGCTAAAGTGGCTGAGAGAATTATTCAAATACAATTTGTATATTTTATTATGTATATAATTCCGAGGCCTACCTTTAAAGTGATTTAACTTTTCTGTCTACAGAAACAAAGTATTTGTTTGCCATGTATTTTAATATTAAAATTTTAATAAATAATAAAAAAAAAATAAAAAATAAAGTTTTAATGTAGAATCAATTTGGAAGTTAATCAATGATAATATTGGCATTCCGAAACAAAATCGATTGAGTTTTGACAAAGTTATGAGAGTTCAAAGTTTTTGAAAACGGGTCAAGGGGTCAGTATGAAATAAGTGTACATTGTGGGTTGAAAAAATAAATTTTGAAAAAAAAATTTCAGAATGAAATTCAGTAAATTCTTATCTGATGCGAAATTACCGTGATAACGACAACCATTTTAATATATTTCATTCGGAGCATTTTAAAGACTTGTAGATAACGTCTACTATATCCATTTTTATTATAATCGATTCATAAAAAAATTCACTAATATTATTATTGCTTAAATTTGCTGCTTTAAATATATATTTTTTCTTGTTGGCACACTTAATTGTGCTTGAAGTAAACACAGCCTTGTAAGCACTGAAATGTCAGAGTTCATTCAAGGAATACACGAACAGGCATTTTTGCAATTCACACTCATATAATTAATCGAACCACCAAATATATATATATATTTATATATATTGTTTTTTTTTGTGGCATTGCGTATACGCGCTGTGTACACATTTTCATAATGGTGTAAAAACATTGGATTCCTCATTTTTGATTACGTGTTTCTGGCTCTGTAGTTGAAACTGTAGTTGCAGTTGCCATGGTTGGAGTTTCTTCTGCACTTATGATGCCGCAGGTGTTGGGTTGAAAAATCGCAGCCAGCTGTGAGATTTTTATTCTCCCGCGAATCAAGAGAAATTTATGGAGAATTCATATTGCTGAAAGACACTTGAGAGTTGAGTGTTGTAGCTTGACCAATCAATATATTACACTTTAATTTAAGTTAGATATTTATGTGCTTCAATAGCAATGAGCTCAGTTCTTAAAGTCAAGATGAAGTTATATCATCTGGCCCTGGTAATTATGGCAATCCTTTTACCAGTCTCGGCCAAGAATTGTCCCAATGGCAAGCAATGGAATCAAGCAGCCCACAAATGCATTAAATATTATTTGGGTCCATAATCACGTAGTAGTTGGCATAAAAAGATGATAATAAAGTGTAATATAAACAAAAATGGCATTAATAACTGTACAACAAGGTGAGAGCCGACTATTAGGCTGAATGGCACTAATATTTGGGTTCTACAACACACAACAAAACACAAAAGAACAGAGCACAGTCGTCATTTATAACATTTAAAGACAAAAACGCCTAAACAAAGGGGGAAACTGGCGACAAAAAATAATGAACAACATGAAAAATTAAATGCCATTTTGTGGGTCTTGTGAAATGAATGGTGAATGGAATACAACCTAAGTTAACCCGAACAATACGGCGATGATATCCTTTGTAGAGTCTCAGTTGAATAACTGGCATAAAGTTGTCAGTTCAGTGCATTGTGAGCATTTTTCTGTTTTATCCTTGCGTTTAATCCTTTGTCAGTGACAATAAAGTGTTCAATATGCCGTTGTCGAGCAATTCTTATAAAAATATAAATGGCAAATGGCACGTTATACCTATAAGAGCCCACATTTGTACCTCCATCAAAGTATCCACAAAGTTCAAGCGACCAACATAACAAATTGATATAAGGGAAAAGGTCAAATTTTTTGATTTTATTTTTTTTTTTTAGCGGACTTTTGATTATCGACAGTATATTTTCTGTCCCGCCCACACAACTGACAGCTTTTCACAATGAAAAGAGAAGTTTACTTTTTTAACAGTGTTCTGAAAATCAAATTTAGATTTGAAAGCAACAAAAACTTTAGTTTGAACGTGTTGTAAAGTTTGTCAAAAGACAGAACTTAATTATTTCCGCGTGAAATTCGTGAACTTTTTAAATAAAAATGTCACGAAATGGAGCAGAAATCGATTTTAGAACTCAATTCCCATGCTCATGAATGTTCAGTTCATTTTGCATAAATAATAAATTTTTATAAAATATAAATGTATACAACAAAAACAAAAACAACGAATCCGGCTAACATCAAATATGAACTTTTAAAGCTGTACAACGTCACGTATACGCAATCAATTGTAAATGACCGTCGCAGACATTGGCGCAACAATTTCAATTTATGTGCATTAGTTTTATTATTATTATCTGCATCTTCCTGCCGGCCAGCTGCAAATTGAATAATCGGCCGTGGCAAATTGTGGAAAGTGCGGAAAGTGAATACTGTATGAGTAATTGTAATAACTGCCAGGTGGCACCACCAACCACCAACCACCAAAAACCCAATAACCATTGCTGTCAACGCAAATTAATAATAGTTCAATACTATTAATTGGGCGGAGCATGACATTGAATTAAAGTACATTCTATTTATATGACGCTTAAATTCAATAATATTCATTAGCTCATCGACGTTATTTCTATCGGGACTCTTAGAAAAGACTTGTCACGTCATGAATCGAAAATTAACTACCATTACTTTCTGGTTGAAAGGTTCACAAATCTATGGCCAGAACGAATGCCAAATGGGAATATAACAAGTCCAATTTAAAACTAGAATTTAGTTGCATTTGCATTCAAAATGAAGCTACTTCTTTATGTCGTACATTTGTTCCATCTTTTGCTTCTGATAAAAGCAGAAAAGCATTGCAAAAATGAACAGATTTGGAATAAGGAAACCAACAAATGTGAAACTCCAAAATGTCCACGTTAGTTGAAATTGAAATTGTAAGACATTTTAGCAACTGCAGACTATATTTATTTGCTTTAAATACTCTTAGCTGGTCAAGTGTGGTATGAAGATGTCAAGGCTTGTGCCAAATTTAAAGAGATTGCAACTGGACTTGTGGATGAAATTGCCTCACAGACTTCGGAGGGCAAAACAATGTGTCAGAGAGGCTTCAAGTGGGTTCAGTCAATGAAATTGTGTGCAAGAAAACCTAAAATCTGTACAGACGAAAGCTGTCACTCAACCACTCCGAGACCGAAAACATCCAAGGACTGCAAAAGAAGAAGAGTATGGGATAATAGAAGAAAAGCATGTGTGCTAATAAAATCAGTTAAAACTGAATTAAGTGAAAAGAATTAAGGTAAAAAAATAATAATAATAAATAATAAAATGAAATATATACTTTGTCTATGAAAATTGTTCAGCTTTCTTTATTTATTTTATTTATTATAATGATATGCGAATACAACCAATTGGAAAACAGACAAAATAATAAAATAAATATTTAAAATTATTATCTAATTTGTATATTTCTTTATTTCCAAGGGTTTAAGCATGAAAATAAACCGATTTATAATTTAAAATCTCTTTTAACACAGTCAATTTCGGCTTAATATATTTGTTATTATTTTCATGTGACTAGACTTCGGTTACTTAAGTACTTAAGCTTTCACAGATTGGCAAATTCAAAAAGTTGCCATGGCAACTGAGCCAAAAGCAATAACTATTCGCACTAATACTACTGCCAGGAAATTTCCAAACGTCGCCAGCGGACAGCTCTCTTTTTTTAGCTTGAGGATTAAAATTTAGCTGAGAGAAAATAATAAAAATCGAGATGCTTAAAATAGTAGTCGTTTCTCTATCATTTGTCCCCCGGCCTTGTTGTCAAGCGGGTAGCATAATGAACACAACTGGTGGGGGGAGGTGCATTGTTTACGAGAGGAAGTGTGATGGCGGTTGGAGAACGAATAACGTATACGTCATGCTTGCCGCTGGCGAGGAGGCAACAGTGTCAAGTGAAGCGACAGCCAAAGGACAGCTGTCCTCCATTGAGCAGCCAAAACAAATGAAGTTCGAACTGCACTTGTCCCTGGCAAATAATCACTTGCGGCTGTTCCATGAAACGCTTTCAACGCAAATTCACCAGAGTGTAAGAAATTACTAAACTTATCAGCATGAATAGAAGTAAGTGGAAACTAGAAGTGGTAACAGTTGCAATTTCAATGCAACGTTTACTGCTCAAAATGGTGTCCTTTAAAGGCGCACACACATGTTGTTTTATGCGTGTGTATATGTTCTCTGTGCGTGTGTGTGTCAGTGCAGAGTTTGCCATATTTTGCGGTTGAAATCCACACAAAAGGTGTGAAAAGCAGCAGCCGGCGTGCGGCTCTTTTGATTGGATGCTGTTGCTGTTGCTTATTTGGCACGGATTTCATTTGTCTTCCGTTTTACGGCTCGCCCCCTCCCATACTTCCTTTTCCTCTTGCCCATCAAAGCTGCTGTTCAAAAGCGTTTTTAGAAATTGAATTTTCATGTGTTTTTGCAACTGCAAATGTGCGATAAATGCTGAGTGCAGCGCGGTTGAATTTGTGACTGAGATGAATGATAGAAATATTTGCAGACCTTTTTTATTCTTACTAAAGTGGAATTTTTAAAACAAAGGGCGTATTTGTGGTGTAATAGGGTCAGAATTGAAAGTTGAATATGTTTGAAATTAAATTGAAATACATTTATGAAATTTTTAATAACTAAGCCTCATTCTATTATATAATTAAGTCCGTATAATCAGAATAGATTATGATTATATTAATTATAATCTGTCTTTTTAATATATAAAATGTTGTTACCATTTAAAATTTATTTAAAAATATGAGTTTTACCTAAATTTCTTTGATCAGTGCATTATTTGCTTAAAAGCTTTCCATAAAAAAGTCCAAAATGTTTCAAATTTGCAAAGCAGTTTGTTTTCCAAGTATAGAAAACGATAAAAGAGTCATCAGCTATCAGCATAAATATTGTGTGTTGGGAGATGCATTGCTCACTTAGTCGTAGCTGCTTTCTACGAGTATGTTCTGAGCACTTACACAACGCTTTTGTTTTTAAAGCCTCATAAATTGCGCATACGCCATGTTGCACAAGCAAGCAACGTGTATCTGTGTATCCGTATTCAGACAGCCAGAGAGATAGTTTACAAATTTTTTGCGACTCGTATGCAGACGAAGCGCATAAATTTACAGTTGAAATATTTGTGAGTCGTGAAAAAGTCAGTAGAAAAAATGATTACTGAATGCCAAACGCGAAGCAACGAAGCACTTTAGACATTCCTCCGTTGAACTCGCATGAGTTGCACTGGGGAACTCAAATTGACATGCAATGGCAATTGCAATTGCAATTGTAAATTGCTCTTGTCCCTTTTGAGCTTCGCCTGTGGCATGTTCAATTTTCGGAAGTCACACCTTCGTCATGTGGCACTTGTCCAATTTTGAATTGTGCTCTCCGCGGATTTGTTGCCATTTACACGCTTAAATTTTTGGCATATTATATTTACGGCTAAAGGTTAAGCGGTTGCTTAAAGCACCTTCACTTTGACGTCTCAAGTGTCTTGTGTTGACTAAACTTACCTTTACATAGAATAGAATTCACACAGTTGCTGCTTTTTGTAGGTCAAGCGTTGGCGTTGCCGTCAGTCAGTCAGTCAGTCAGTGGCGACACTCTGGCAAGAGTCAAACCCCATCAACGTGCTCATTGTCAGTGTTGTGTCATTGTCATGATTGTGTGCTGTGTGCCATCAAAGTGCCCGAGAAGTGAGAAGCTCGCGTTTTTCTCTCGCGCTAGATTGCAGCCACAGCATTCTTTTTTTCTCTCTCTCTTTTTCTCTGTCTCTATCTCACCTGACTCGTAGATAAACTCAAAACTCTTGCTGCCCACTTAGCAGTCAAGTTGTATCTTCTGTGCCATCAATAAAATTACCAGGCAACTGATGGCATTTTACGCTCTCAAGTTGCGAGTATTTTTGGATACTGCGGGTTGAGGAATATTTTGCACTGATTTGCGGACTATTTTATTTATGTAGCACAGCAAATGCAAATGTCAAATGCAACAACAGACCTTGAGAATTGAGAAGAGACAAGACAGACGCCACTTTTCGGTCCACTGATGAGCTGTTAGCTGCGGGCCAACAGAAAATCGTTAGATGTTGGCCATGTGCATGGGAAAAGTTTAGACACGGTTTCTACTTAGAAGGCTAAAATAAGTACGCTTGGCCAGGATTAATAAGAGTGTTCCTGTACATTATATAACTACTTAACATATAACTAATTGTTAAGTAGTAAACTAGCGTAAAAGGCTATAGTCGAGCTCCCGACTTATTTGAATAAATTAACAAAAACAGTGCATACTTTTAGGCACTTATATTGCATGAAACTTATATTAGCTATTACTACCGTTCTGTTAAGCTGATCTTGTTGCGATTAAGTAGAATTAAAGCTTTTAATAATAGATAATAATATATAGTTTAATGAATACAAAATACCCTTTTACGTATTTTTTAAGTGGCTTAAAAAAAAACAATTTGATATTTAGCATTTTGTCAAGTTTTATTTAGTTTTATTACTCAATTAAAATTTAGTTGGGACATTTTAGTTTTTGCTGTTTTCATGTTTCTGGATGTATACTCATTTTGTTTTTGTTTTACTTTTATCATTTACTCATAAATATTTGTTTGTTTTCTTACTCTTATTTACTTTGGTTTAATGTAGTTTTTATACCATTTAGTAGAATTTTACTTTCGATCTCTAATATAATTTTATTATTCATTTGTTTAGTAGTAATTAATTTGAATTTTAAATATTTCTCTTGTAGTTGCTCTTGTAACAATTTCCGATTGCTGCGTTTCGTATTCAGCATTTGTTATTAAATGTTCTCCAATTTTTTTTTGTTTAATACTCGTACGTATGTATATATTTATTTTTTTGTTCTTTTTTTTCTTTATTTTTGTATTTTTGATAATATATTTTCAAGTAGACAAACTTGTAGTACACTTGGTAGAAAAACAAAAAATTGTGCCACCAGATTAGTTTTTGAGTTCTTGTTTATCAGTTTAAGTAGCTCGCTGAAAAATTTGTTTGTTTTATGTTGACGTTTTTTGTAGCTGCTGTCGCTGGAGTACCCCTAATGTGCCTTGCGGGCTTATACAATTCATCTTTTAACATCGAGTATCAGTTAAAAATTATGTTTTATTTTTAGTATAATATTTTTTTTTTTTTTTTAAATAT
Organism: Drosophila subquinaria; assembly: GCA_037043405.1. Classification (NCBI taxonomy): domain Eukaryota; kingdom Metazoa; phylum Arthropoda; class Insecta; order Diptera; family Drosophilidae; genus Drosophila; species Drosophila subquinaria. The sequence goes on from JBAMBL010002839.1 coordinate 143,256, forward strand.
TTTTTGTTTATTTATGTAGGTACAACAATACACTGCATTTGGTTTTATGTAGTTTTTGGTTTTGGCTTTGGCCAGACAAACCGGTTAAGTTTTCAAAAATGTTTCAGCATTTCCCTTAAGTTTGTCTTCATTGTCTGCCCTACAATTAATTTGGAACATCGTGCCTTTTAACATGCTTTGCAAGTTGCATTTTTAACACTGTTTATCATAAGTTTTTAAGGATTTGCATTTATCAAAGTTGTTCATTATGAAATTATAATGTTTATAATTTAAAGGAAATTTCTGGAAGTTCGATAAAGTTTTAAGAAATTTGAATACTTTAGAAGAAATTGATTAAAAGCGTTTTTCATGTATAAATTCCAGTTATATTAATCTGAAGAATAAATATTAAATTAAGTAATGAAATAATTGAAAAATGTAAATTTATTGCTAAGAATTTTAGCTAATAATTGGCTCGGGTCGGGCTTTTTTTGATCGAATTTACGCGGAAAACGCTGGCAAATCATTCCACATGAAATTCTCACTTACAAATTTCTCTCTAAATGTTAATTTTTATATGCTTTAAATCATCTAAAATGATAATAACTGAAGCGCTTGCTTTAATTGTCTATGAATCGAGTTTCTTATTGCTTATAAATTAATGAATTAATAGTTATATTATTATAATGACAATTTTGTTTATTTGTAATTAATTAACATATTTACTAAAAAGTTTACAAGAGTGCAGGCTTCTTAAATGTCTTTGCACAGTTACATTTTACCAAATTTCCACATTGTTTCATTTCTTTCCTTTAAAGTTTCTTTTTTGTTTTATATACTTTTTTGTAGACTGCTTTGACAGTCGACACCAACAAATTCAAATAGTTCCCATTACTCTTCCTATTCGGGATTGGCTTCTTTACGAGTCTTGTGGCCGCGGAACGAGGCTTGGATTTTAGTGGCTGCCTTGTTCAGCTCCGGATCAGTTAGATCAATGTCCAGTTCCTCGGCCACCTTCTTGGTTATTTCCTGGATATCCTCATCCTCGGGCACATCCTTGTTGACCAGCTTGCGTGCCAAATGGCCACGGAAAGTTGATTGAATCTTCAGTGCAGCGTGGCACAGATCTGAAGGATATAGAGAGAGAGATGAGAAAAGAGAGTATGTGTTAGTTGACGACATATTAAACTTAATTGTAAAGTTTGGCAAGTTTGGCAAGTTTGTCCTCATTCTAAATGCTTTCACTTGACCAAGTTAAGTACAAAAAAAAAACTCTTACTTTTTTCCCATTTCAATTAAAAAGTTTTCACAAAAATTACAAGCATTTTAACTACTTTTCATTAGCTAGTTTTCGTCGTATGATACAAAGTCTAAGTAGTTGCAAATAAGTAACACACTGTTGACTGTTCACGTATCTGTGTCAATCACAATTATTCAACAAATTGCACAATAAACAAAGTTGCAAAGCTGAAAGGGATACGAATGCTAATAGATACGAGAACTCGCAGTAGAAACTGGAAACTGAAACCAATAAATCGCACAAATTTGCATTTTATCGTCTAGTATATGGTATCTGGTATCTCATACATTTTAAATGTGACACATGGCAATTTGCATGTGATCAGCGTGATAGATTTTTATTAACAAAACATTTCACACATTTGCATTCCCAGCGGAAACAAGTATATAAGCATCCTGTGGTCCAGATTGTGTGTGTGTGTGTGTGTTTGTAAAATCTGCGATGGTTGTGAATTTTCCATGCGCTCCAAATAATCGAAATCTAAACATAGTACAAGTCCCCAAAGGCTCTTCAGCCACAACTGGGCAGACAGAGCCTGTCAAGATACAGCTCCAGAGACTGTAGCAGTCGAGCTAATCACATTACGCATACGCAATGTGCGCCCCGAGGTCAAACGGGGGAATTGAAAGCTGTGCATGTTGACTGCATATTTAATGCAAAAACTCGGATATGGCAATAAGCTTCATTTGCAATGCTCGGCTGGGAATGCTTGTGATTTTGTGGCCATCGTTTGGTCAAATCAGGAAGGAGTAGAACGTGATCGTGAACTAGCAATTTGATTTAGTTGAAAGAAAGGTGTTGAAGTGTCCTAACGAGCTTATTCTTTGAATGTCCCTCAATTGTGAATCACATTAAAAAGGGAATGCATTTTATATTTTTATACATTTTTATTTAGTTCATATTTCAGTTTATTTAACTTAAACAGTTTTTCGTTTCATTTCCTTTGCAATTCACATTCATTCTTGTCACATTTATTCATTCATTTCTTAGAAACTACTTAAACATTCATACAGATTTCATCTGTAGAGCCGTACGTTACAATAATTTCCATTTCTTTTCTTTTCTTTACTTAACTTCAAGTTACGTTTCCTGTCTTCCATCCAAAGTTATGTAACTGCAGTTGCCCTTCATCGTTTTTCTTTCTTGCTCCCTGCTTTTTGCCTCTATGCATTTATGCAAATGTTAAAAAATCCTCATTTTTAAATTTCTTTTGATTACATTTGAGCTGCTGATTCTGCTGCTGCCTGTTGAGATTTTGCTTAACGCTACAAAGTGCATATATTAAATTTAGCAGGATGTGCCTGGCTGTGTCTGAAGATTCGCAGATCTCAGCTGCTGAGCAGGCAACGCAATTAGGCGTTAACACGAAATTGGCAACGGACTGGCGGACTGACTGCTGTGTTAATACGTTAAGCTGCTGGCCGCAACTAATTGAGGTCGCATTTGGAAGGAAATGTTAGTAAAAATACGTATACGCCATGTGGACAACGTGACTTTTGTTTAGGTCACGTGCCATGCGTTGGTTCTGCTGCGTTTATGATTATGTTTATTTATAAAATATTTAAAATAACTACAAGACGTGCAAATAACTGACATTACGTAGCTGCCTGCTGTGACATTTATAGGCCAAACTCGGCCTCAAGTAAAAGTCAGTGAGAAGCAACGTGTGTGCCTCATAAATATGCATGATATAAACTCAGTTCCTCTGCATAATTTAGACACACGCATCTGCCGATCTAGCCATACATATAGTTACTTAAATTATACATAAGCATAAGAGGAAAGAAGTGCTGATTCTGAATGTTAAGTTAAGTTTTTATATCTTTATACCCGTTACTTTAAAATAAAAAAAAGGTATATTGTAATCGTTGACCCTATAAAGTATTGCTTTTAGAATCATCCTACTTAATTGCCACAAGATCGGCTAAACAGAACGGTAGTAATGGATGAATTAAGTTTCAAGCAATGTATGTGCCTAAATGTATGCAATACAAAATATTGTATATTTGTTTAAACAAGTAACGGGTATCCTATCGTCGGGAACTCAACTATAGTCATTCTCGCTTGTTTTTCTTAAAGTTTCTTTAAATTTTTCAGGTTTAAACATTAGTAATCTGCCCAAATGTAGAGTAAACTGATTTTGGAAACTTCCTGACAGTGGCTGCTTCGTGCCTGTCACGCTTTAGTTAAGGATTTGCCTTTGGATTTGTCTCCGTTGCTGTAGCACATGTTGTGTGTACGCTCACGTACAGAGCGTGTCCTGTCACAGGACATGGCTAAGAAGCAGCTAACACTGCTTTAAATCTGTACACACACACAGGTGCCATTGCTGTTCTGCTGCCACTGCCACTGATATTGGCCCCTATAAATTGAGTTTGTATTGGGCTGTCTGCTGTCTTCTGTCTGCTGTTTGATGGCTTGCCTGACATCGCCATCGCCTGAATCTGATTCTGCGGCCAGAGGCACGATCCGACAGCTAACTTGATGTTTGGCAAGTGATTTGCATGTGAAACGCTCCCAGCCGGATTGACTGACTATCAGCTGAAAGTTTTTGAACTAGATTTGCACGTGCTGCTTTCAGTTTGACTATTACGTTATCGTTTTTGTCGAACTTCTCTGGGAAAATTACTTGTTAATTGCCAGTCATGCTTCGTCCATTAGAGTGACATTTCACAGGAAAAACTTTAAATTAATAGCAAACTTAATAATGAGAAAACGTACAATATTTTTTTAATAACATTTCGCTAATTTATTATGCGAAACTGCATGTAAAGCTTTTTCGCCGATTCATGGTCTTGACCTGTCTTTTTTATACAATTACATTTGGAATTTTATTCAATTAATTTAATGAAATTTATTTGCAAATTCACAGAGCTTAACTTTTTGCTGCAAAAGTTTTTATTAACCCGATCAGCTTTAAACTCACTCGAAACACCCTTAAAGTTTTACTTAAAGTTTATACATAAACAAAAATTTGTGTGAAACTGTGCTATACAACTTTTTATTATATCGCGATTGGAAGTTAATTTTATAGTTGTACAAACAAAATGCATTAGAAGTCTGGGTTAGTGGCTCAAAAAGTAATGCAGTAATTGTGTTAAAGACAAAGTTTATTTTAATTAGATAATTTATTTAAGCCAACAATACAGATACCTGAATCGGTAATTGATTAGGATTCATATCAAATATGGATTGTCAGCTGTGCTATTTTAAATAGTTTTTCTATCATACTACATTCGTAGCTTAAAGTACAAAATGTTTTTTTTTAATCCCTCTAGTCTCGATTAAAGCATTCGTGTTATCTACTTAAACACTCGTCGCTCTTCATCATTCATTTTTAAAAAGTCTTTTCAATTCAACTCCTTAGCTATTTATCTTCATCTAGAGACTGAGTAATGTTGTCTAGTTGATAGCGGGTCGAGTAATCTTAATAGCTTTGCCTTTGATGCGTACAACTTCTATCTGAGATTCCAACAAGGATTGACACACAGGGCGTATGTGTAATCAATCATACGCAATTTTACAAAAGGTGCTGCTGAACAATGTTGTTGTTGTTGCTCTCCTTCGATATGATGATGATTATTGGTATTATTGAGAGAGTGCTTACTGACTGACCAACAATGCCACAAGAATGGCTGAATGGCTGACAGGGAATGTCCTTCGTCATGTGTTGCCACTTCACAGTGTGTGGCATTCAACGCTCTTGACCCACATTTTGCGAGCACAATAAAAACAATGCAAATTTATATTAAAAATAAAACAATGAAAGACACACGAGAAGAAGATGCCAACTATGTGTGTGTGTGTGTGTGTGTGTGTGAATAAGTGTTGCTGTGTGTGCCATTAGCAAGAGTGAAAATTGTGTGACGTGTGCTAAGTAATTGTGTCATATACAAAACAAGCACTGACTCAAACTCAGACTCAGACACGTGCTTAATGAGCACATAATGCTTTCTAAAACAAGAGGGAATTCTTTTACAAAAGCAGCGACTATTTCAACATACACTTACTTATGTAAGTATGTAATCAAATAAACTCTTGTGTGTTAAAAATGTTAATTTGTTTTATATATACTTTTATCATAGGCTTAAGACGACAGCTCGGAGACTTTAAGCTTGAGTTCAATTTGTTGCAAAATGACACAATTAATATTCATACTTTATTGTCTGAGAGATGACAAAATTATTATACCCTCTGTCAGGGTAATTGCCCTGTATTATGGCAGGCTAAGTGCAAGTGTGTGTGTGTGTTGTTGTTGTCCCTTTCTATCTTTAGCTTTTCTCTCTCTCTCTGTCTCTGCGTCTGTCATTCTCAGGCATCTGTCATAATAACTTTTGTTAAGTCTTTGTCATAAATCTGAATTATAATTACTTCAGCTAAGCACACACCTAAGAACTTAAAACGACATCATTTTGAAATTTTAAATGCAAGTAACGGCACAGCACAAAATGGCAGCTGCAAAGCAACAAATTTTACTTGAATCTACAATCTGTAGAGCCTTAAGTCTAATATACCTACAAATCTATCTACTGTACAGGGTATTCTCGTGATAACAACAAATTGTGAAAAATGCGCAACGATAATAAGTTTGCTGAAAAGTAAAGGAAAATAACGAATTGTTTGACAAAGTTTTTTGCGACCTCAATCATTGTGTGGCAAATGTGTCTTTTCTTTTCTCTCATACCCATTGTTCTCTCTTCTGACTGCGTATTGTGGTTGCCAAGATTTTTGGGCTCTTTGGCATTCTCAGTTCTGGCCCAAAAACTAAGCCCACTTTTCAATTTCCGCTAACTGAGTCTTGTGGTTAACCAAAGAGGTTTTATTTTCCCTTTCAAATTGCCTTGTCATTTTTATTTTCTGTTTTTTTTTTTTGTAGACTTTTCGGCCGCAAATAAATCTCCTTTGGCAGAGATGTGGAAGAACTAAAGATAATTACGCATACGCACTGTTACACCGTAATTAAAATGATCGACTGCAAGTATAACTCTTGGACAGTTGTGATTATTAATATTAATGCTGCGGTTAATCAGTTTGTCCCTCGGCCCGATTAAGTGATAATTTGCACGTAAATGCAACCCTCATAAATTTGGAGCAAGATGCTAATTAAACTTCAAACACGTATAAATTCTCTTGTGGTAATCACATTTAAGCCAACCGAATAATGTCGGTCTACGGTCCCATTGGTAATTTGTGAACCTGGTTGGAACTGGCCTTTAGCATGTTGCCTTTTGGCCTTGTTGTGCGTATAAGCCATATCGACACCCACGCATGTGTGTGTGTGTGTGTGTGTGTGTGTGTGTGTGTGTGTGTGTGTGTGTGCGAGAGGCCACAGCAAATCAAACAAAAACTTTAATTAATATAAAGCTCGACACACAGAAGCAGCTTATGAATTTTTGTGAAACATGAGTTGAGTTTGGGTTGATTTTTGTGTAGGTTGCTTAAGCTCACAAACTAATTAAAAGTCATGTGAAGCTTTAAGGCTGACTAAAACATTAAGTGTAGGCAGACAGTAGATTAGAAATAGTAAATTTATAATTAGCATTAATCTGCTGGTAAATAAAATTATATATTTGCAAAATTCATAATCATTTCTTCAAACGAAGTGAAATTATGAATTCTCTAATCTCACAATTCGAGCTTTACCCATTAATTTAAGCTTTTAAATACATTTTAAAAGGTTAATCCAAGCTGTTGTTTAATTGATCAAAAGTAGATTTAAAAATAGTAAATTTATAAAATTCACCAATCCGCTGGTAAATAAATTTATTATGAATTTATTAATTAAAAAAAAAGTAATTTGGGCATGAATCTGCTGGTAAATAAATTTATTTATTCATAGAATTTATATTTATTTCTCCGAACAAAATGAATTTATTAATTCAGCAGTAAGTAAATTCTGTAATCTCACAATTCAAACTTTATGCATTAATTTATAGAGTTTGTTAGTTGACCTGCGAAAAATAAGTACATTTTTAAAATACGTTTATATTTATTTCTTCCAACAAAGTAAATTTATTATTTATTATTATTTCGCACAATTCAAGCTCTTTGCATTTATTAAAGAGTTTCTTAGTTAAAATGTTAATCCATCTGTTGTTTAATTGACCATAAAATGACTTGAGGCCAACTTTAGCTGGCCAAAAGCTAACACAGACTTGGGTAAACATTTCCAGTTTTCATTTAGTCAGATGTTATACAAATAAGAAAATTAAGTATTGAAACCGCAATTAAATATTTACAAAGCGAAATTTGAAATTTCAAAAGCAACAATAATCTCGTTTGTGTATTTTGGGCTTAAAGGGTGTTGTTGTCGTGCCCCTTGAACCCTGTTTTGGGCAGGTCACTGTGCTTATCTGCTGCTTAGGGCAAGGAAGCAAGGAAGTCTGTGTAAAAGGTGCAAAATTGTTAAAATATTTAAAATGCGAACGCCAACCGAGTGTTTAGCAGCCAGAAAAAACCCAAACACACAAGCAGCTGTCATTTACTCACACTCCAACACCCACAAAACACACACTCACTCACACTCACACACCCACATACTCGCACAGAGATAAAGTTACAGATACAGTTACGTTGTGTTGTAATCTACGGCAGCTTTTGGCCACTGTGCATTATAAATTAAAGGTCCAACACCGAAATGTTGTCGTTGTCTGTTTTTCATTCATTTCTGTGGTCGCTGGAGTTTACTTTTGTTTTGTTTTGTGTTGCCTACATTGCGGCGCACCTGAGCTTATGCTCCATGTGTGTGTCGTTTGTGTCGTTTGTGTTATGTGCGTCGCTTGTGCGTTTGTGTGTGTGCGTTGTGCGTGCGTTGGTGTGCGGCAAAAGAAAAGCGCCAATTCAGCGTCCAAAATGTTTTTAGTTCATGTCGGTTATTGCGTGTTTCATGTTCTTCTTGGTTTTGTGCTTTTCTTTTCTCTGTCGTTTTTTTTCTGTACTTTTTTTTGTTGATATTGTTGTCTTTATTCGCCGCATTACTGCGCGTGTTTTCCGCATCCGCCTTTTGTTTGAACTGCTTCTGGCACAGCTGTGAACAAGCAACAACAACAATAGCAACAACAATAGCAACAGCACTAACAACAAAATACACAAACAATGTACTTAAATGTCTCGCCCTCTGGTTATGTTGTTGTGGTGTAAATGAAATTACAAGCGCGCTTAAACCTCAAAATCCAATTAGAAAATGCGTTGCGCCTGTTTTTATCGCAGATGTTGCTATTGTTGTTGTTGTTGATGTTGTTGCTGTTGCCTCACGTATTATCAACATCCGGCAACAACGCGCACAAATTCTACACTTTGCCAGCTAACCCAAATTAATGCTTTTAACGAACTTTCTTTGTGATCCTCGAACTTAAAATTCTTTTAGTAATTAATCGATAAAGCATATAGTTTGAATAGTGTAATTTTTCGATAGTTTCGCCGTATTAGAGAGTTTTCTTTTAATTTTTTTTTGATAAAAATTGTAATTGTAAACAATTAACTCTATAGCTTACTCGTTAATTAATCTGAATTAAACAATAGCCTTTTTTTTTATTTTTAGTTAGTTATCGATATATTTACATTTCAAAGTATTTGAGCTCTATAGTAAATATTAAAATTTTATATTAAGTAATTACAAACTACAGTAATTACAATCGTGGAATAAATGTCTATATCAGATGATGTTTATAGTGTAATTATAGTTTAAATAATAACACATAAACTTACGTTAAATATCGCCCAATTATTACAAAGCATCGTGTTAAGTATACGTAAACCAATTAGTTGTTAATTGGCTGTAAACATTTATTATCTAACAGTAAAAGTCAATGTTGAATTAACTATAATTATACTTTGTATTTGTCAATTCAATATTTACTTGTTATCATAACAAGCAAATATACAAATACTCGTAATCCTCAAAGTTACGTATACGCAATGTTGAACAGAACTTTGCCTGCAGTTAACAACAATTAGTGAGCAATGATTATGCAAGTGAAATGAGGGCAACAATTGCAATTGGCCTGGCCACAAAATACAACACAAAATACAAATTGGCAGACAACTGGGCGACCTTCAAAGGCATTAGGCCAAATGCTTGCAACGTTTTCCAACATTTGTCTGCGTAATCTTTGTGTGTATTAGTTTATGTGTGTGTGTGTGCGATTGGCAAATGAGTGTGTGTTTATGCACAAAGCAAATGCTCAAAATACCAAAATGGAAATAATGCGAGTCCCGGGCCAAGTCAAATGCGAATGCGAGTGCAACAAGAAAATATCCATTAAAAATCCTTTGGCTTTCGATTTTAGTCCTGTCAATGCAAGTGGAGTGTGTGTGTGTGTGTGTGTGTGTTCCTATGTGTGTGTGTGTGTGTGTTTATAATGTTTTTGGTCTTTGTGTACATTTGCATATGGTAGGCCAAAAAAATAACGTTGTGGCTCTTTCGTTTTTGAGCAATGTACTCCAGGCTATTTAATTTGCTCGGGCCAAAAGTTGTTGTTGATTTTTGTGTTGTTGTTATTATTGTTATTGTTATGGTTGCTTGTTGTTTAAATTGTGCAATATGCTAGCTACACATTTGAAAACTAGGCCAACACCAACTGCTCAACGTCCATTGTTGTTTTTGCTCGTTTTTGTCGTCCTGATTGCCACTTTTAAATAATGATGAAGTTCTAACTGTCGGTTTTTTGGGTGCAGTTGCTACCTGATTAGAATTTATGTGTGTTTTTCAGGTGTGAATTTATACTGCACAGCTAGCAAGTTGTTAGTTTTAGTTGAGAGTTATGTACTAAAACATTCGAATGAATATTGAGTGAAAAAACAGAGAAAATTAAATTGTAAATCGAATAATGCCAATTAAAATTCTAATTGATTTATGAATTCAAAAGTAAAATATTTATTTTACTTGCAGTACAAATTAAGTAAGAATTTGTTATTGAATTGTTATTACTGGACTTGTGAGTTGACTTATAGCATAATTGTGTTTGGTTAACTGAATTGCATGGAATTATTTATACAATTTAACTTGCATAAAATAAGTAAAACGATTCTCAAGTAATTTAATTTCTAAAAATATGTAAACTTTTAGTAGAAGTCAAAACAAAAAAATGTGAATTCATATAATTTTACTTGTAATAAATAAGTAAAAATATTTTCAAGTTATTAAATTTGTAATTACATATGTGAACTTTTAGTAAACTTTAAATTAAATTTTACGAATTCATAATATTAACTGGAGTGGAATAATTAAGTTAATTTACTATTGTCAAAATAAATATGTATAAAAAGGGAATCCTGTTTTTTCGCTCAATCAGCTAAGAAATTAAAATGTACATAACAATATCAAGGTGACAAAGTACATTCTACTACAAGTAGCTAAGAAATTAAAATGTACATAACAATATCAAGGTGACAAAGTACATTCTACTACAAGTAGCAAAACCAGAGTAGACAATTCCGAGTGGAAGACGAAATGTGGAACACATTCAGATGTATGTGATATGTGTGTGTGTGTGTGGCCTTCATTGCCGTGTTCTTATTCCACTTATTCCGCTGTAATTGAGCGCAGTGTACAACCAACAACAAGTCGAAATCCTTTTTCATGCGTTTGTCACTCGCTTTGACTTGTGAACCGCGCCTAATTAGCCTTTGCCGCCCATTGTCATCGTGCATATGAAAGACACATGAGACATGTACTGTATGAGATATGTATGCCCTCTACCATAGTGCCAAGTACCATAATTAAGCTCAGATGTAGAGGAAGAGACTCAAACTGAGAGTGAGACTGAAAGACTGAGACTGAAGGTGTCTACCTGCTAGGATGTCATGTTGTCCTCGTGTGCACCGATGACAAGCGCTAAGTTTTTAATGAGTAGCCTGGCAAATTATGACTAAAATTGTCAGTGGCTGTTGCGACCTAATGGGGTTAAACAGAAGATCCTCAGAGTCAGAGTCAGAACTAACTCCGTTTCTCGAGTTTCCCCAGGGGTGAATGTTTGTGTCACTTGAAGTTTTTGTTTTTTGTGCGTTTTTTATGAGCGTTGGGGATCTGTCAGAGCCACGTTTAAATACGCAGTGGGCGTGGCCATAAAGTTTACATACCCATGCGGGCTATGGGCTTTGCAGTCTGTCACTCGCAGGCAACTTAAAGCTTGCCACAAACGCAACTTTTCTTCTTTTCCCCAACTCACAAATTCATCGTCTATATTGCGTAACGGTAACGGTAACGCCAAAGTTTTCATTACGCTCGGCAAAGTTGTGTAAACTGTAATTCTAGCATGTAGTTTGTCTTGGGTGTAAAGTTGCTGATTCGCTGCAAAATGTGCGCAGGGAAAAGAACTTGTTAAATGGGAATTCCGACTACGACTCGAGAAACGCTTAGTCTACTTATTACATAAGGAATTTCGGCAAGTGTAGGAATGATTAATGAGATTGCGATGAGCCAGCAGGCTAACAAGATAGCACTTAGTCAAAAGTATTCGCATCTCTGTCACGATTGTGGCTAATGATGACCAAGTTGTCTGCTAAATATATGACTATATGAGTCTCAGTTTCTTGGCTCGAGTGCATGTGACGCTGCATAAATGAAAATTTAAGCTCTCTGTGACATTTCTTAGAATGAATTTAAGCTTTATAAAGCTAAAGTTTCCTCAATCTGATCTAGATTACTTTATTGTTCGTCGCAGCTTTTGTCAATCTTTGAGTTGTTCTAAGTAAATGTTTGCTGTACGTAAACCAATACCCAGTGTCCAGTTTCAAGTTGCCAGTTGCCAGTTGCCAGCTGCCATTTGGGAATCCTTGTTAACACTTTGGCTTTCACTTACCTTTGTCGTTCGGATCGAATTCGGCCTCGAGCTCCGCTTTGGTCGGCTCCAGAGCTGAGGCGGCTGCCTCTGCCTCTGCGGCGGCATTGGAGGCTGCATTGGAGATGGCGCTGCCATTGTTGGTTGCAGTTTTGGTCTCCGATTTTTTCATGGTTTCTCTCACTTTGTGGCCTCGAAAAACGGCTTGAATTTTTGTTGCGGCTTTTGCTGCAATTAAATGTGTGCAAAGAGGCGAGAAGCATATTACATTCAAGTGTCTTTCAATAAAATATATAAAGTTTGATTTTTAATAAGTTATTATGAAAACTCTTTGACAGTTTTTGCAGCTTCTTCTTCACTTGTAAGTTTTGCAAACCAATTAACTTTTATTTCTCTCGACCAGACTTCCAAATAATCGATCCATTTCTGATTGAGCCCCACACACAAAACTCTTGTCAATTTTCTTTTGGCATTTTGCCAGCAAAAGCATTGAAAGAGCTTTGCTAATATACTTGAAGCGTAACTTCTGTGCGTGTTTGAGCTTGGATAGGCAACATTCAATAAATGAAAGCACTTAAATATGTTTTACAAGTCTACGACTGTGAAATACCCTGCTTAAATAAATGTAAAAGAAATATATAAGTTCTGTTATTTTATAACAATTATAATTTAAATAAATAGCAAATAAATAATATTATTTTTTTTTTTTTGTTAGCACAATATACCCCACTGCACATTGATTAATAAGTCCATATAAAAGTGCTTTATTTACCGACGGGTAAATTATGCTTTCGTTGTGCTGCTTTTGGCCAGGTCAGCGTTCATTTTTTATGGCACTTTTCACGCAGATACCAAACTGCTAGCCTTGAATAAGTTATAATAAATTGGCACGTGAGGCCTTTTGGTCAACACTATCAGTAAAAGCAGCCAAAACAGAAGCTGAAACTGAAACAGAAACAGAAACATTTCTGTGGCTTGAAAAATGGTGTTGTATTGTGCATTTTTGCAAGGTTGGATGTGGCCACTGTGGTGGCAAAGCTGTCCGACAGTAGAGGCAGTGGGTCAGGCGGCTCGTCAGGTGGCTCGTCAATTGGGTCGTCAGGTGGGTCGTTAGCTGGCCGCATTTTGTTGATGGCTTTTGTGGGTGTCAAGCGGCGATTGCCCCCTTTCTTCCTCTTCCCCCATCGACTACCAAAAGCCCAAAGTGCTCCATTCTAGGGCATTATATCATTCAATGCCATGAAACACTGAATATTTTTGTACACTCGTACTTTTCAGGGCAACTGCGAGTTTAAATGGATGGCAATTAATCAATAAACAATTCAAATAATAAAGTACATACAATACACTTTTTTAGCCAACTTTATGCGCTAATTAATTAAATTATTATGGTTTCGAGTGAAACTTTTACTCGCAATAAATTTGAAATATCATTAATTTAACTGCCAAGTTCATATAACAAATGTTTCGCATTTCACATTGATAAGCATTCTTCACTGAGTTATTTTAAATTAAAATTTATTAAAAGAATTTAACGTTTATTGAGTATTTTAAAAGATAAATCCAAAGTGGTTTATATTAAATATAGTTGGTAAGCCAACTGCAATTATGACAGCTTTAAAACCAATTTAACATTTAATGTGTGCAACTACAAAGTCAACGTGTTGCCATACTTCAATTAACTTTTTTTTCAGGCTTCACTTCACTTAATGGCCTCAAATTTAGTGCACTCATAAAATGAACTAAATTATGCGTGGCAAAGTTATTAAATAAATTTTGCATGCGGTTCATTAAACTCTGACAAACAAATGGCAAAAGCGTCGAGCACTTGAGTGGAAAATAAAATAAATAATTGCACCACGGAGGTAACAAAAATGTACACCTGTCTTCACAGTTTGACACGCAAGCACACAATAATAAAAGCAGATACCAAAAATGCCAAAAGAATCAAGAGAAAAGTCATACAAATGGCGAATGAAACCTGCACGCATCCAATTAAATAGCTCCGAGGCGCTGTTATACATGGCGTATGTGTAATATACTCATACTCACTGGGGGATTGAAGCTCAAGCTCATCAACGTCAACGATTTTTTATGCTTAATTAATACATAATAAGACATTTCCATATATACCGCCAAATTGTCTGCCTTGCGCCTGAACTGAAATCATTTCCGTTTCCGTTTCCGTTGCCGCTACATAAGATGTTGTCAAGATGTTTCCATTTTATTATTATTTTCTTCTAGTGACAACAAGTGGCTTTAAGTGCGGAAGGTAAACGACTGCTTTGAATGGCCAGTAAATGTTCAAGTCAAGTTATTTACATAATTAAAATTCATTACATAAGGCTCCTTATATAATTCCTACTGTGAATGTTGTCGTTGTTTTTATTTCGTTCATTATTGCTGGCAGCTCGGAAACTGTCTGTCTGTGGCATGTTCCACTCGTATTTTTCTATCTTGTCTATCTCGACCAAGGACCTCGTTGACTTTCACCGGTTTTTGCCATCATTAATGCATTCAAAGCGGCAGTCAAACAATGTAGGCGGCAACTTGTGGGCGTGGTCTTATCAGCATACTAAGTTATGCTAAAGTATACAGAAAGTGTAGGCAGAAAAAAGCAATACAATATGTGCAAAATAAAATACACTGGTAAACTGAGATGTATTTAAAACTCTGTGAGTTCAGTACAACATTTTTGTTGATTACATAGATTGGGAAAAATACTAATAAAACATCAACAAATTGAGAACAACTCTATTATTTTTTTTATGTAATTGCAATAATTGTTCACGTTAGAGTTCAGCATGAGGACTAGAACAGACTTCTTCGATTACATATAGATATGTTTTCATATTGATTTTTGTGCGACTGCATTTATACTTCTTTTTCTGTGTATACATTTTATTGACCAGTGACCAGTGACCAGTGAGCAGTGACCACTGACAGTTGACCCTGGAACTGGATCTGGGAGTGAGTTTGTAGTGGGTTTTTCCAGCCCCATTCAGTAACAGGCAATTTAGCAGAACACAATTCACTTGAGCTCATCCTGTACAGGACTCTGACTCTACAAATGACTTGCAATTTATTACTTTAATTAAATTGTAGACGCTGGATTCGCGTTGCATTTTTATCATGATTGTGAGTTTACTTTGCATTTAAAATGTTTACACAGATGTTGCCCCAGCGGGGCATTACTTAAAGTTCTATCCAGTTAACTCCTTGCTAGGTATCAGGGCAAGGTAACAATGCTGGCAGTAGAATATTAAAATGAATGAGTTATGAGCGAGCAAGTAAAGGGAAAGTTCCAGGTGAAGGCATAGAGCCAGGTTAAGGAACAGGGCCTACAAGGGAGGGAGACAAACTTTGGCCAGCTGTTTCTCTTCGTGTTCCAATACTTTGGACCTGGCCTTAGACCATAAACTGGAAGCTCAGTCGTGCATGCAGCTAAATAATAGTCTTAAATAAATAAGCAGCAGTCGCCGCTTTTAGCCATAACACAAGACAGAGGCTTAGATGTGATGGTATGTACAATGTTTTCACAGACGATTTCAGTTTTTTACTGTGCCATGAAGTTTGTAATTATATGTACATCAGGTTGCATGACAATTTCAAGCGATAAATGTTTAATTTCGAGTTGCTCAACTCGCAAATGTATACACCAAACTCTTGGTACATTTAATGTTCAATTTAGGGCTATTTTCAGCTTGTTTATTAATATAAATTAAAAGGCGTAAATGAATATCAAATATTACAAATATATTTCATTGATAAAATTTTTTGTATCCATTTGATTTTAATATCCGCAGGCTATTAAATTTAAAATTATATCTGATATGTTTTATTTATTGTTACTTTATGCTCTATGTTTAATACAATAAATCCATTGCCTTATCAGTTTCGAATAATTTTAAAATTAAAGTCCTTGGCACTTATTTCTGTGGAATTAAATCAATTTTCACGCACTGTTTGAGTTGATATTGTTATTGTTCTGTTCGATAACAAAGAGAGTTGTGTGTTTACAATAAATAATCACACGCACTGCTGATAAAACCAAATATTTGTGTGTGGCACAACTGAAACAATGACAATGACAATGCCCAATACACAGCAGCAATAACAACAAATAACAAACTGCTGATTCCGCTGCTTTTGATTGCATTTGAGGTCAAATGTCGCTGTGAATGTAAATGACACGCACTGTGCGGCAAATAAAAGCCGTGAATATCTGCGGAGCTTGGCAACAGTTTCACGGCCAACATCGAAAAAGCCAACTCGCTGTGTGCCACTTCATTGGTTAAATGGTTATTACCTAAAGTATGACAAGTTGACTCATAAATTAAATCGGCTTCCTCTTTACCATGGCATCTAAAAATGATTGCAGTAATAGGAAGCACGAGTAAGCCCCTCAAATGATAGTTTATTAAAGCCAACGAGGTGTCATAAACCTTCGTGCCACAAGCAAATACGACTAACACTTGCCACTTGCCACAGATTTCAGTCTACACTCATGTCTCATAAGTGAATCTTAATGGCATAAACTTTTCCTTTTCCTTTCCATATAATATTATATATAATTTTTTGTGCTTCGGGTTAATAGAGCAATGGGAACTCAAATAGCTCCACAGGGAACAAACACTGCATATTACGAAGGTGTGCCAGGAAAATTTGTTATAATAGACAGTTAAATAAGTGAAATATATATAAATAATATTATTTTTTGTTGTACTAAATTTAGGCTTTTTTATGTATTTACTTTACTTAAAAAATTGTTATGTTTGCTTTATATTTAACTTAATTTTTTAACATTACTATAATTTAAAATATTTGAGGTAACTCAAAGCTCATAGATTCATTGGTATTATAATATTAATTTTCAAAGAGAGTAATATAGCAATAAATTGCATCAACCATGGCAAATAGAAACTGACACACTGTGGCCCAGAGCAATGGGGCAATTAAAAGAATTAATGTGGAGTAATTTGTATGGACTCTCGCTTAATCGTTCAGCATGGTCAACTTTAATTAAGGGGCCTACCACAAACATAGATAGACATCAAGTGTCCACATGAGTAAAAGACAAATGTATCCATAAATTGTGGCCACATAAATTGCTCATAAGCAGCGGGAAATGAGAAGCTCATTGTATGCGGGCTTTACATAATTAAATTGGACTCGATTCGCATTTGTTTTAATCGGATTTAATCATAGGTGGGATTACGGAGCGTGTATGTTCAATTATTTTTTTAATTTAATTAGTAGTAGTAATGCAGTACTTTTTTCTATTCTGACAGTTAAAATTTTAATTACATTTATGCCTTACTAAAACTCAGATAAAATTAATAATTGTAAAATATGATATATGCATGTTCGCATGCCAATTGTGGACACAATCAATTTCAATTAAGCAGCAAGTTGAGCGCTTAATTCGACAGTCAACACTCGATCGATGCACTGATTGACAGACAGACTGTGTAAACTTTCGACAGCTGCTCGAAACTCTCTTTGCCCGCTGGCATTTAAATGCGCATACGCTCCGTATGCCAGCCAGCTAGTCACTCAACCATCAAGCCAGTCTGCAAGTCAAATAGTCCTTCAGGCGAGACACATAGAAATTTCGAAAGGCAAACAAAAGGCAAACTATTTGATATGCAATGCGCAGTGCTTGGAAAAATTATGAAAATGCCAGCGTGAGGCAAAAGGAAAACTCAACAAAACTCAAACTCAAAGTAGGCTCGGATCCGGATCCGAGTCCAGGGTCACGTTTCTCACGTGCTATGCAAAAGAAATCCATTTGTTGACAATTTGACTACGTGTTGTGTTTTGCTAAGCTCTGGAAATTTGGTTAACAAAACTGTGAAACACTGAAATGAAGAAATCTTGTGCAAAGTTTCAATTCAGACAATCTGTTTTTACGTTGTAATTGCGTTGCTTGAAATAGAAAATTAACTGCTTGTTGGATGAGAAAGTTACAAACATTTAATCACATTCCTCAGTTTCTAGTACCAGAATCTTTTATCGCATTAAAATCTACCCTTTAGCATTAGAATTTTTGAGAGAACATTTGCCGCAAGCAGAACATTACTTTATTCCACTTCCTTGAACGTCCATTACACCATTTCCTGTCCATTTATAAGCCCAAAAATATAAATGCTGCCAGGTACATACACGAGTACATATTTATTATTAAAATGTTGCACGGAAAAGTTTGCAACAAAATTAAAACTGGCCACAAGCAATGGGCGCCGAAGTAGAACAAAAGTTGCCCAAAAAATAAAATAATATTTCTAGAATTTATTTTCTTTCTTTTTTTTTGCCAAAACTCGCGCAGGAGCTAAGCCAAACTATGGAGCTCAAAGAGCACTCAGAGTTTTGTTTAGATTAGAGAGCTGAGCATACCCAGTCTGCTATACAGCACAGGGTATGGGAAACAGAGGCAGAAACACTCTGTTGCTGGTTAATAAAGAACACAGTCAAATGCAAAGAGGGAAGTGGTTATGGTTATGGTTACCATTGCACCAGGACCAAGTGCCATTTGTTACCGCTTCTCTCTCTCCCCCTCTCTCTGTCTCTCTCTCTTTTCTTTTTGTGGTGTTCTTTTGGCGGCAGCACGTTAAGGACAATTGAAATTGGAACTTATAATGCCGATGACGCCAGAACAGGCTCATAAAAACCAAGTGCAATGAGCTTGAAGTCGCATCTGCAACGTGGACAAGGAATGGGTGTAATAATGGGTGTGGAAGTGGGAGTAAAAGGACAAAGTTCGTGTAAGGTAACTGTAGAGTAGGCATGCCAAAATGCAATTTGCTGCCCGGGAATCATATTCGTGAAATTGCGCGAGAAAATTGCAATTGAAGCCCCTGGGCGGCACAGTATTAACAACTGTGTGCAATGAGTTCCGGAAATTACATACGAAAAATGCTGCATACTTTCAGGCGCAGCATAAAATTTAAAAATTTAATTTATTTATAAAACAGTATAAACAATATTAAATAAATGCCACCTGTTGAGATCTCTGTTTCCTCGGGCTGTTTTTATTATTATGCAATGAACAATGGCAACAAAAATGAAATATGTAAAAATGAAAATTAATTCAACGCTGACATGCGAAAATTTAATTTTCACATCGTATAAAACTTACGACACGTCACGCTTACGTGGAAAATGTTCTTCCTCTTCTTCTTATTCTTCTTCTTCTGTTTCTTCGTATTGCTCTTAGCACTTTTGTTGCTTTTCATTCTGTTCTCTGGCTGTAAATACAACAGTTTCCGTTGCCTTTTTTGTTTATTTTGAGGCCATTAAAGGACAGGCGATTGTGCGTAAGCCATTGTTGTTGTTGTTGCTATTCTTTATAATAGTTGTTGTTTTTTATATATAAAGTATTTTTGTTGCTTTTGTAGTTGGCATTATTGTTGCCCGTTGGCTGAGCTTATATTTATTGTGGTAATTTATACTTGAACTTGCGCCACGTGCACAGGTTTCCATTACATTGTTTTATGTCGCCATTTTGTCAGTTTTATTTGTGATATTTATATAAGTATATTCTTAGATGTGCATGTGTGTGGTGTTAGTGTGTGTGTGTTAGGCTATTGTATTAGCTGGTTTTCATACACGTCTAAATTAACAAAAGTTACCTTTCCAAATGGGTTAAGAAATGTGCACGTGACCTTGGAACTGCGCTCATTAAATAAAAATTCCTACTTACATTAAACAAAAAATATAAATATTGTTAAATTAAAACTTAAATACAATAGCTGAAATTTAAAAAGATTTTTAAAATTCACTTTATAAGATAGTTTTAATCTTATTAAATACTGAAATTAAACCGTCTTGGCTTTTAGCTAATGAAAACTTTTTCTAAATGGCAGATTATTCCTACAAATGTTGTCTTGAAAATAGAGCAAAAAGCCAAATACTTGATAAAAGTGCTTCTAAGCTGCTGTCCGATTATTCCCCTTCCCAGTCCCATTCCTAAGTATTCTCTGGGTCTAATTCCCAATCCCATACTTAGCTTGTAGCTACATTTCATTTCCATTTGCTCTTACACAACAGCGGCACAACTTGACCAGCCACTCAATTAAGCAAGAACACAGAATTAAATTAACTCGACGCTGTGAAGCCCAAAAGAGTCATAACAAAGTCCCGTTCAGAGGGTGAAGTTGCGGGGAGGGGTGAGGGGGGTTGTGGCAAAGCAAACATTGTTTGTAATGTAAACAAACATGGGGCATGTGGAACAGAAAATAACTAAACTATAGTAGTCTCAAGTGCCGTTTTGTGGCGCATGCAAAAACAATGGAAATGAAAGAACAACAGCTCATCAATAGCCCAAGACAACTAGTTCAACCAAACAACATAAAAAGGAAACGACTTGAATAACATTCAGAGGGAATGTGAGAGAGTAATCGATTAGTAGATACCACTTAAGAAAGCATTTGTCACTGAAGAATATTGTGGAAAGTTACAGAGAATACTCTATTTATATAATAAATATTGCTATTCGTACTAGTATGCTGTAGCTGCCTCTTTCAGCTATTTTTATTTACAGGGTATAAGGAGAAGTGCTCAAACGAGCCACTAGCCAGGCATTAAGAGGCAACGCATCATCATCTGCAACTTGTAGACATGGGGAAGGGAGAGAGAGAGAGAGAGAGAGAGAGTTTTCCCAATTTGATAACTCTAAAATGTGCTCAGCGGGAAAGCTTTACGACACCGCCAAACTCGTTACGTTGCCAGGCAACGCCGCAAAGTGGAGCAACATAAAGTGGCACATACTAAAATTTTCAGTTGCTTGATTATGACGAACTGTACACACGAAGTGAAAACTAATTTCGCACTTATTTGTATTTGTATTTGACTTTATAAATGCATGTGCATGTAAGTGTGTGTGCGTGTGTGTGTGTGTTAGCAAATTGGACAAGTGTAGCTAACAAATTTAAGTGCCACTCATAATGTTTGTCAAGCGTTTATCACTGACAGCAACATTTTAGTGCAAAATATTAAAAATATGAGAGAAAAATTGAGAATTCAATTAACAACTGAATTTGATTATGAACTTTAGCAAAATATAGAATTTAATAACTAAAAAGTGTCATATCAACTGTCATCAAAAATTATAAATGTATCTTAATCCAATCAGAAATTGCATACATAATTCTGGACTAATCAGGAGTTGACAGTTTTAGTTTCAGTTTCTCTCTTGCAAGTTGATTTCGTGTACAAATTTCAGTCTACATTTTATTTACATTTCATGTTTGCGCAATTAAATATTAAAACCAATTAAAGGCTTTAAGCTATTCCAACTGCCGTTTCAGTCGGAGAAATTCCGTCTACGTTTTTTGATTTGTGTCCCGTGGGTAAATTCAGATTACAGGTTTGTTTGTCACATAATGAGAAACTGCAACAGTAATTAAATTTTAAATACGGCAGCAAACAGCAAATATAAATATACTTAAATATAAATATCAATCTGCTTGAGGCAATTTGTCGGTGCTGACGGCCTTCTGATTCAACAGACTGGAAATGAAAATTGCATGAACTCAAATCAGATTAATCAAACTGAGCTGTTAATAATAAATTTATCTGCGAAGCAATTCGAAATGTTACCTAATAAATAATATAGTTTAATGAGTGATCTAACTATCTAGCAAGTCAGCTAAATCGATTTTCATAATGTTCCATATTAAAGTAATTTCTAAACTCTAAATTGTTAATAAATCTTTGATGTCAGTTTTTCTTAAATAGTTTGACTTCCAAGCAATTTTTCAATCAACATAATTGCCATACAAATCTGTACAAATGTATAGAAAACATGAATTGTGGGCACATAAGAATCTCTTTTAATATTATCTCAGACATTTTACCACAAATTCTATAAATAAAAGCAAAATACAAACGGCATTTTTTTTGTACTGAAAAATTTTGGCAAATCTCATACTCGCGTTGTATAAATCCCATAAATCAGTTGCTGAGTCGCCCCCATAAACATATCCTCTGTCCTCCATATCCTTGTGCGCTCTTCCTCCATTCATTCATTCCCCACTTCAGTTCAGTTATGTGATAGCCAAGTTATAGTTTCCGTTTGTGTTTTGGCTGTTTGTAGCCATAATAATTTTCAGTTGCAAAAGTCAAACTAGCGCTAAAAATAATAAACAAAATAGTCGAGTCGAGTGGTGCCGAGTTTCCTGGTTCAGTGTTCAGTGCTTCAAGTTTATGGACAACGGCATGCAATGAATTGAGAAGCGCCCAATTTGTAGACTGAGGACTTGAGACTCGAGGACTGAGTAAAGATTTGAGCAGACGTGGGTGCTCGACTAGGAAATACACTGTAATCTATTTGTAGATAATTTATATATAATTTATATATATTTTTGAAGTTTTAAATTATAAAAATTGATTATCTACAATATATTATTTAAAGATTTTTTTTATAAGTTTCTTTAGTATTATTCGAGAATATAAAAATATGAAATTATAATTTACATCAAATATTTATTTTAATTATTTTATTGAGTTAATATATTTGTAATAATATATTTTACAAATAATTTTCAATTTTTTTTGACTGCTAAATACACCTACAAATATTTCTGATACGCTTTCATTTTTATTCCTGACATACACACGAAATATGTGCAAAGCACTTGCTTTGTTTTAAGTTTTGGTTTTGGATCCAGCTCCTTTGCCAGGCTAGGAAGGTCCTGCTCATTTGAAAAGCG
Source organism: Drosophila subquinaria (assembly GCA_037043405.1). Taxonomy (NCBI): domain Eukaryota; kingdom Metazoa; phylum Arthropoda; class Insecta; order Diptera; family Drosophilidae; genus Drosophila; species Drosophila subquinaria. Next base: position 166,028 of record JBAMBL010002839.1, read on the forward strand.
GATAATAAAAACGGATTTACAGTTATGGGCGCAAACATGCCGTAAAGCAAATATATGTGAAGGGGAGAGAGAGAAGGAAAGAAAGAAAAATCAAGAAAATTCACCAAGGGCGCTGGCGAAGTCCGGACAAATAGTTGGCGCGCTTTTCATGCACTTTGCCGTGAAGTGGCACGCAGAGAAAGAGACGGAGAGAGTAAGAGAGAAAGAGAGTGAGAGAACCCGGAACCACAAGCAGGTGTGGGTGCGTGACCCTGGAAAACACCGACGACGACGACAATTCAAATCCAATTAAAGTAAAAGCAATTTGCTCGCCAGTTCGAAATTGCAGCCGTGAGATTCAGTTTTGCTCTTGCTTTGATACGGGCAAAAAATTAGAACGCCTTAAAAGCTCAATTTAATTAGACACTTAACCGATAATAGGACACAACTGGAACTGGAAAAAACTGTTTAAAGGGCGCAGCTTAACAAAGGCCAAATGAGAACGCGTTGTCACATTGTCTCGTTGAAGAGGTTGAAGAGTTCGTGGGCAGCAGTTGCATTGTGACGAGGACATGCAACAAAGGAGGACATTGACAGATGCGAATGTGGATACGGATACAGATACGAATAGGGATACGAATAGTGGGGGAATTGTGGGTGGTAAATTGACATAGTTTATGACCTGACGTCAATGACGCTGGGTTTGTTACACATCTATTAATTGATACCTGATGATGGCAATCGTTCTTTCTCTCTCTTAAACAAGTTCACTTTTAGATAGACATCTTTTATTCAGCGGTCAGAGTATTTAATATTCGGCGTGTGCAAAGTTCTTTTGTCTCCCTTCTTATTGAGTGTATTTGAATTGGGGCCTTATCGAAATCAGCGCCTGCATCGACGTCACTGCACATTAAAATTGCAAGGGACACAGTCAGCGTGAAATCGGGAGCAGGGAATGGGACAGGTTTAAGGGGCAGGGACAGCAGAGGGGATCCTTCAATGCGACAAGGGCCACATATATGTATATATACATACATATAAGCACGTAAGACTTTCAATCAGAGTGCATTGAAACGGAAATTCTGCGCTGCAGCGCAGAAAGGAAGGAAATACATGCTTGAGTGAATGACTGAATGATTGAATGACTGACAGACTGACCGATTGAATGACTTATTGACTGCTTGCATGATGGCAGTATTGATGGTTTGATGGCCAACAGAAGCCGTCGTCTTGCCAGTCAACTAACTGTATCAAATAATATTCAAAGAAGGCAGCTCACACTCATAATTTGCATCCACTTCGTTGCTTATACCCTAAGCTAAAAACCCGAAGTGCTTAAGTTAATACAGAACTGTACGATTAAAACGAAAATACAAACACATTTTAAGACCAAAATATTTAAATAACATATTACATGAAATTAGTTGAAATGTTATAGCCGCAAGTCTTTATAGGGTATCTAAAAATTGAGTACTTCCAGCCACAGCACTCTTACTTGTGTCAAGCTCAAGGAACTGTTGATATGGCGACCATACCAAGGTTGCTGCTGTCAGTTGCCAGTTGCCAATTGGAGCCTGGGACATAGGGATACAGGGGCCAAGGGACAGGGGGCAAGGGACAGGGTGCATGTGCTCTGTTTCCGACTTTGCATACTTTGAACTTTGCCAATATATATTGTATTAAAGTTGCCCGCTTGTCGGCATTGTTAATGTTGTTGTTTCCGATGCTCTTGATGCAGTCAGTTCATTTTTCGAAATGGAGAAAGTCCAAAGTATCGTATGAAGTAAGTATTTAAAGTACAGAAGCAACTATGTTAGATAAGCTGATGAGGATGTTAGTTAAATTTAAATATGGTTTCAATGAAATTTGATGAGCAAGTATTTGCCCTTAAGACAGCCGGAGGAGTTTCCAAAGAAGGAATTCCAATCGATATCTTTACATGCATAATATTAAATTTCTTGAAATTCCGCTTACAGCTAAATGCTTATCTAAATCATTAAGATACGCAATTTTCGTTAACAAAAGAAACCAAATTCACGGTCTGATAAATTTGAAAATATCCGTTTCAATTTCCTGGCTGACTGACATCAAAACTCACAGCTTGTCGATCCTGTCGATTTGCCAGTCTTCTGTATAATATGAATCCCATTAAGCGTTCAAAGTAATGACCGAAAATCCGTAGCAGAAATAAATTTGATTTTATTGACAGTGAATCAACGGCGAACAGACAATGGGGAACCAGGTAAGGAAATTACATTTAGGCCACCATTGTTGTTGGTTGGCTTTTATCAGAAAAAGCAGTCGACGCAGCAAATGAATTATGATTTGCCCAAAAAGGGGTTTACCCCAATAAAGTGTACCCACTCCCTATTAACCAGTACCCCAATTTGGTCAAAACACCTGCGTCGTCGTCCATTTGCCCAGCTTGTCAACGGGACGCATAAATCTTGGCCACCTCGATTACGGCTCGTTAAAAGTTTTCCGTGTTCCGTGTTGTGCTTTGTGTTTGTGGCCCAGTCCATTGTTATTAAATATTAAGGTAATTTGTAGATTTACACGATATCCGGCCAAATGTGGGTCACACTTATTCATGGGCACAGCTCTGGATTCGTTATTCGTGTTCTTAGGCATTTCTGTAATTTATTAGCCTCGTGTTTCAATATTTAATTGAATCCCTGAATCCTGCTGTCCTGCTGTATAGATAAATGGCGTCCTGCGTCAAAAGAGTGTGGCATTAAATTGTCGGGCACTTAGAGGACAGCAACATTTGCTCTTTTATTAATAGCCACACAAATTTCGTATATAAACAGATTCAGATTGCCATCGAATACAATATAGCATTGCTGGCCAGAGATTTGGCCCTGGTTCTAAACGCAAATCATGTCAAATTCAAAGTTAATCTAGAGCTGAGCGTGTGCACAAATTATTTACCACATAACACGACACGAATCACGAATTGCAAACTGGCAAACTGGCTAATACGCAACACGCGAATGTTGGCAAAAGTAATCGTGATAATCGTGTTAAGCTGACTTATATCATGTTTTCATGCTTTCTGCTTAACACGAACAAACACACAAACATGTCATGCTAAGCTCTGTTTGCTCGTGACACGAAACAAGAAATTTACTGGAAATCTTATAATACATATGTGAAATCACGATAATATTTAAGCTGTTATACTAATATAATTATGAAATTGTGTTCTGTTTACTTAATAACTATTGTACTGTTGCAATTATGTAATTATAATTAATGTAATCTATATACATAAAACTCTTTGTCCTAACTGACTAACTGTCTGACTGTGAATCAACGTGTAGGCCAAACGGCTAAAGCTAAAAAGCTGAAATTTTCATACCACATAGACAACAACTGAGACAATTTAATCGTGCAATAAGACAGGGTATTGCTTAGTATGGAAAGTTTTTTTGTTTCTTTAAATATCCCAACCTTACTTCCAGATTGTGTATTTGGGACAGTCTGTTATATCCTGGCCAAAATCGAGTTCCTATATCATAAAGCTGCCATAGGAACAATCGGATTATATTTAAAATATGTTTATTTAGTTGATTTTATTTTAAGTGTTTTATTTTCTACCTATCATTAATGCTATATTTATTAACTGCATTACTGTTGTCATTACCTATGAAACTTGTGTGATACTGTGTTTTCTTAATACTATGCTTTCTGTTTTATTATTGTTATTCTGTCTGCATTTCTCTCATTTACTTGCATACATACATATGCTTAAGTTATTATAAGTTTGTTGTCTCAGAATGCCAACCATAATAAGTATGCTATTTAGTATCGCTCAGAGTTAAATAGTAATTCAATTGTTCGTCGAATCTAAATCTACAGTGTTCAACTCACAAGTCTCTTTAGCTGGAATTCGACTTTAATTCGTTGTATAACGACGTTAAGATTGACTTTAGTGCGTCGCACACTTTGCTGGCTTTCCTGAAAGTTGACTTAGCTTTCGCTACAGCGAGCAGTCAACTTACTTGGGCACTTTGATGTAAACCGCGAGCCATGACAAGGCCAAGCACGTAGTTGTAGTTGTAGTCAAGGAACGAGGATTGAGGACCGAGCACTCAGCAGTGACTTCAATGCACTTAAAGGTGTGTATGTGTGTGTGTAAGTGGCGTAGACTGGCAGTCTAACCGTTAGATATGCAAAAGTCAAACACACACACACACCTGTGTAAGCGGCCAGAGGCAGTTTTAGGCCAACGATGGCCACAGCATGTTGGCAGACTGTTACTGGGGCGTATGCGCAATGTGTGTTTTACAGCGATGCATGTGGACTTGGGCGTGACTGTGTTACTCTGTTGGCAACTGAACTGAACGCTGATTGACTAAATGTACGGACAAAACAGAAAACAACTGTTTACACTGGCATTAATTATGACTGACTGCGTGTTGATGTGTTTTTGTGTGTGTGTGTGTGCGTAAAAAATGGCCAACTATAAGAATATTTATGGCAACATCTGTCAGGCATTAGCATTTGACAATTTGTAACATGAATTGACGAGCTTGCTTGAGGTTTTTCTGGTTTATTTGATAAAACATATCCTTATATCTTATGCGAGATAAGCTCAGACTGATGTGCGCATATAAGTATGCTATATATTTTGTCAGACTTGACTATGCATCTTGCTGTCATTGTATTGTATTGGAAATTGAATTATATCAAACTGAATACGCAGTAAAAGTCACACACAGTCGGGAGAATGAGAATCTTTGGTCGAGACAGAGACACGTAGCCAATTTGTTGTCTGTCTTTGTGTGTGAGTTGATGGCCAATCTAAAGGCTTCCTTGCAATTTGACATTTGTCGAAACAGAAAAACCAACACTCACACACACTCACAGACACACAATATGAAATACTGTCAGTAGAATGATGCTGTGCTTTGCTTTTTGTGTGCCTCAATGATTTCCTTTTGTGAAATTGATAACTCCATGTGACTCTGGCTGAATGTGTATGAGTATGAGTACTCGGATGTATTTGTGTTTGTATGACATATTTAAAAATGCCTTGGCTTTGAATTTCCCAACATTCTGGCAGCGCTCAAGCCATGGGATTATAACAAATTAATGTCGTGTACAGCTGCCGGACAGACAGAACTTTGACAAGGGCTTATTTTGCAAGTATCATCGATGAATATATTTATATTTATACATGCACACATATATTGTATATTGAGCAGTCATGTGGCAAGATAAGTCAACGGCAGCTGCCAACTTTATGGATGCTGCACAGAGTGAAGAGTGAAGAGCACTTCAATTCATTTCGTCATGTCAACATACATACGCATGTATGTAGTTGTTGTGTGGTCGCTTAACTCGAAATTGAAAGAAAACATGAAACAGCAACTATATTTGAAAAGCCAAATTATCAGTGGGAAATCCGTTTAATCGATATTAACAAAGGAAGAAGTGCAGCCAACAAATAGCTTAAAAGGATGTGGAAACATTCCCTTAAAAAGATTAAACATTATTTTAATACACTGTGTAAGACTGTCACTAATAAAATAAGAGACGAAATGTCTTAGTTTAGTGATAAAAACACACACTCTTTGTACAATCTGTAAGACTATCACGAAGTAAATAAACTAATGAAGTAAGTCAAATTTTTGTAAAATCTTTTAAAAACTAAAAATCTCAGTTTTGTGAGAAAAGTATTAATTTTATTAACGACCCTTTAAAAACAGAGCAGAAAATTTAACTATAATATGTAGCATATAATTTATTTTGTCTTAAATATTAAAAAATTATTTATTTAATGCCAATTTCCCTCATATTTTTCTTCTGTTTTCATCAACTACTTCCCAGCTGGCACAAGTTGTGGCTGACAACATCGTTGGCATCTGTGGCACATTGCAGCTGCTGACACATGAGTATATTAGCACATACCTAAGAAGATGCTTAACGGCATCTTAAGTACTCACTTAGCTGGAACATTAAGAGGTGAAACTTACTGCAGTAGCAATATCAACGCCTCTCTCTCTCTCTCTCTCTATTACGCACTAACAAAGGCAATTTCAGGCCAAGACTATAAACATTTTTGGCTGACCGCAAATGCAACGCCCCCAAAAAACAAAAGAGGGCGAAACAGCAGCTGGAAGGAGATATAATGTAGAAAGCGCTGGCCACGTGCAGGATATAATCTGAGTTTAGTGTTGGCTTCCCTTTCCAGGAAAAGCCAAAAAATAAAAAAAATTTGCAGCTTCCGTGAAAGTTGAAATTTTCATCGCACATTTTGGCCACAATTTCATTGGGCATCTGTCGTAAGCCCCAATTTATGAGGCTATATTTAAACATTATTTTTTGAATATATAGTTTGATGATAGAATTTCTTTTATGCTTTATCCGCATATCCATCACTTTTATTTATTTTATAATGTATTTACACTTTGTGCATAACTCATAAAAGTTTTCGCTCAACGCGCAAATTATGCGTTAAATTATAGTTGGCAATGATTGATTGGCCAAAGCCAAAGGCAATGTTGTTCCCTGTTTTTGATGTTGTTGTTGTTACCTCTTCAATGTCCCACCTTTTGTTGGCATATTTGCTTTGAGTCGCGAGCACGTAAAGCAAGTCATAAAAATATTTCAGCAAAGGAATAAAAAAGTGAGCGGCAAAAGTGAAAAAGAAAAATAACAAAATGTTGTAGGTCATGTGTCATTCCCAGAGTTCTCAGTTCCGTTCGGTTCCATCCGTTGCATGTTGCTTATTTGTTTGCACTTTGTTGTAGATTGAGGGGCGGGTTGAGGGGTGAGAAATGGGACTGCCAAAAACTTTAACATTTTGTTACAAATATTTTAGTCGTGCTGTGGCAGCCAGCGGCTAAAATTGAATATTTAATTTTTACTTTGTCTCTTTTGGCATTTTTGAACGGGGCGAATGGAGGTGGAAAGGAATGGGACAAATATTTTAGTCAACGCGGAAAATTGTTGATGAGTTTTAGCAGCTGATGATAAAACAGTTTGTCTCTCGTATGGCAGGTAGAAAATATTTGAAGCATCTTAAACGCTGCCAAACGATAACAGATAACGTTTGAAACAAAATATGCAAATTTTGCAAAGCGCTTTTTGAAGGTATTCAAAACTTGGCCAAAGAATTTTTGCAGTGCCTTTAGGTTACTTATATATATTAAACCTATAGATGAGAATCATTTAAGGCATGCCTAGAGCTATAAATTATTTGAAACAGTTGAGAGAAGTGAAAAAGGTTTAGTTGACAAATTTATCTAGACATAAGTTCAACATAATTTCATTATAAAAAGCACAGCTTATTTGTTCAATATGTGAAGATTGCTTTGATTGATTCTTTGAGTCATTTAAAAAATACTATAAAAAACTTATATAGCTAATATTAGTAGGTTGTAACTTTAATTTGTATGCTCAATTATAAAATCTGCAATTCAAGCATTTTTTAATTTTGTTTTGATATTTTGTAGCTTACCAAAAAAACTAATAAAAGCTACAACAGACCTTACCTATCCCACCTCTTTTTCAGTTAATTAAGAACTGACTGAATTATTTACAATTTTTACGAGCCAACAATTTTCCTATGAAATTTTAAACGAACTTAAATAAAATTCTAAATATTAATGTTAGGTAATATGAAGTAAAGTAAAGTGCTCGTCCCAAGCTGAATTTATTTTAAGTACAGATTAGGACAACCCAATTTACTCGCAAAATTCTTCCACACTTCCGACCTTTTCAACAAAAAAAAGCAAACGAATCCTTTTTTGTTTACACAGCCAGTCCACAGTCTGCCCCAACAGTTTGGCCAAAACGATGGCCAAGAGCCTGAAGTCCATCTTAACAACACTTAATTAAACTACGCGCTTCATTATTCTTTAGCAAAAGGGTTCGAATTAAACCATGAAATCCCATGAAAAAAAGAAGAGGAAAATCTATAATAATGTCAACACTCAATCATGAAGAGTTCAACATAAAAATTGTCTGCCATAAAAAATGCGACACATAAATGGGTCAATCGAGTTGGACTGAGGGCAACAAAATAAGCAGATAGAACTTTTAATTGCCATTGTATATCGATCTGCGATATATACGGCATAAAATAAAATCAAATAGCCAATTCTAATAACCGTCAACAGCGCCATTTTTCAGGCTGATCAGATGCAAATGGCGGCGATAAAGAGACTCGAGTCGAGCGGAAGCCAAACTAAAGCCAAAGCCATTGCCTCAGCAAACAAACTACACATCGAGCAGCAATTGAAAAGCCTACGAAAAATATTGCAAGACCCCTTGCCAGATTTTATGTTATTTTTATGTATAAAAAAAGTAAAAAAAAAAGATTATGCGAAAGAAAAAGATGTGTGCGGATGGCGCACACAGAGTTTTTATTTATTCATGGCTTGTGCGTCAGAGGAGCGAGTCCAGGACACAGGACACAGCTAGAATGCTTTAACCAGGCGCACAATTTAATATATAAAAAAGAGAAAATGTATAAAAATTTGTCTCGAAATGTTACTGTGTATATTTTAATGGAATTTTGTATTTTTATGTTGTGGCCACATACCTGCAGCTCGTAAACTGATAAACAAACAAACGAAGCACAGCAAAAAAGGAACATATTAAAGTTAATATTAAAATCTACCACAAAATACTTAATTGAAGCTCGTACCTTGTCCAAGTCCTTGCTACTTGTAGTTGCAGTTGATGAACTTGCCTCGGCCTAAAAGTTTGCTACACTTTTTGAATTTCAAAAATTTTACTTTGGGTCGCGCGCACTTTCGCTTTTAAGCTGAACTGAACCTATCGAACCGAACGCCTCGCTTGATTTGTGAAACTGGCCTCGTTTGTTTCACGGGTTTGGTTAAAAAGCGTAACTGTTAGCACGGATGTTAACAGTTAGACGAGCGATGTTTTGGCCACTGTTAACTGCCGTTGACTTGGGGACTTGGGAAACAAACTGGAATCGAAACACGACGGAAACATCCATTGTTGGGCTGGGGTGGCACTTCAAAAGTAGGTCTAACTCTGAGTGAGAACTCATCGATTGAAGCGAGTGCAATTTTATTCACCTTGGAGTGATTCTTAACCCTCGAATTGTGGCACAAATTGTGACTCTTGAGTTACCCAAAAGCTTAACCGAAAGCTTTAAATAACGGGAATCCTTTCAAAGCTTAATATTCCCAGTATTTGAAAAAGCTAAAGCACAAAACAATGGTATTTTATTTTAAAAGCTTTAAATACCTGTTATTTGACGTAAGCAATTTATTTAATTTTTTTATCTGTAAGTTAGCCAATATTTACCTGCAAATAAAGAAGAAAAATAAAAATAACTATTACAATTATATTGTTGCATTTAGAAATGGAGACTTTAACTGTAAAACACACATTTAAGCACACAAAACAACAACAACAACAACATAAGTAAGGGAAATTTCAAAGAGCTTTTAACAAAATGTTACTAAAGTACGAAGAGAGACGTTAATAAATTGAGAGAGAGAGAGCTTTTTAGAGCTTTTAGTAGAGAGAGCGTTGCCAGCTGTATTTTATTTTTGAATATTACTTTTGAGTTGTTTATTGGAATTAAAAAACAATTTATGTACAAAAACATGCCAATGAAATATTTAAAATAACATTTATTTAGAATTAGTTTTAGTTATTAATTAAGTAATTAATTATTGTTAGCAAAGTAAGATAAACATTAAAAAAGAAACGTGCACAGTTAGTGAAAAAAGTCTTCGATAACTACATATGTTTATAATCAGTTTAACAGCACTGTTTAACACTTAACACTAAGACGTAACTTAGTCGATTACTATTATTAGTTAATTAGAGCAACAACAACACAGCACACCACAAGAAAAAAAGAACAACGTGCTCTCTAGACTGTTACTAGATTTACAATTAGGTTGCTAGGCTTCATTTGTTGTTATTATCTTAGTTATTGTCTTAATTATCATATAACAATAACAACAAGTTATCCAGCTATCAAAAAACACACACACACCAGTTGATGTTGTTGTTGTTGTTAATGTTGTTCTTGTTGTTGTATTTGGTGCTGGCTAAAACGAATTAACATCGAATTTAAAATCGAGATCCAAGTTTTTCAACGGATTTCGATGGAATTTCTTGCTGCCATGATGATGATGGTGATGTGGTATAAGTATCTCCACTTCCAGCTCGTCATCTGCAGTACGAGTTTTTATCGATATTGCGATTTGCGATTTTGTTTGGATTTCATTTATCAAATTTTTAATTAAGTTGTTCGTGTCGATTGTTTTTAATAAATATACAAAGACAAATACAGAGAAATATATCCATTAAAACAAAATACCATTAAAATAATTTTATTTTATTTTTAAATTTGATAGACATAAATATTATTTCATTGTGTGAAGTGCATGAGCAGTGAAAAATAAGCGTACAATATCAAAAAGAGTAACATATGAGATTTATGTATAAAATGAATCGAACAAAGTGAAAGTCAACTCAAAGTTGCACACACGCACACACACACACATATACAGACACACACTTCACATGTAATACAGTGCGTATGCTTAATATTTATTCATATGTGACTCAATTTGCTGCAAACACGCAGCTGCTTATTAGCATTGATTACAGCCACGCAACTTTACATCATGTGCTGATGTTGCTCACGTGTAAAGTGCGTTTCACTTCCCCACACAACAGCACTCCATCAATTTTCCCAATTCCCGAATAATTTCCGTACACACTCAACTCCTTAATCATATAAATAGCAATAAAGGGGAACAAAAGAAGTCTGAAGAAAGTTTTTGAGTGCGAAAAAGTAGGCAAATAATAATATTAATAATGGCAACGACATAATAAAATGAAACTAGCCAAATAAAATGCCAACTCTCCAAGTTTTCTGTCGAGTGCTCGAGTCCTCAAAAAAGTTACACAATACTTGCACTCGAAGTTATGGCAGTTTGTGAAGTGTAGTTGGAGTTGGAACTGTGGAGTCTGCTCTTGAGTGAGACTTGGGCCTAAGTACTTAGTATAGATGCATTTTACTGCCACCTGAGTGCAGGGATATGTTTGCCCAAGTCTCAAAAGTTAGATAACAAAGCTTTATTGACATTATACGAGTACCTATAGGTATCTATATCTGAGTCTACTTTAAGAGCAAAGTATCTGCTTTATCAATAGACTTTCCTTGTGTCTTGTCGCATCACTAATTGAATTGTTCATATCATTGTCAAAGTTTCCAACAATGTAATTCTTGTATGGTAATTCACAAGCTTGTTAATTTTCAATATCATGGCTCATTGGTATGCACCGCCAATGTGTCAGCATCTGAAACTTGCCTGGTAATTGTGGTAGCTTCCTCTCCCTCTTTCGTATAATGAAGAAGGCAGACATATGTACATATATAGATACACACACACATACATACGTTTGCCTACTAAGCAAAGTCTAGTAAAAGTTAGACGTGTCTGTCTGTCAGACGTCTGTCTGTCTGTCTTTTGCCAGCTGCCCCAACTTGTTTGCCATTGCCAAAGAGTTCTCGCCTGGTTGGCACAACTTTTAATCAGCTCAACAAAGTTACGACCTGGGCGCACAATTATTGCCGAATTTCAGCGCCAACAAAAACATAATCAAGTTAATTGCATAAAGAATGTTATGCAAAAAGCCAACAACAAAACGAGAGAACAAAACAAAAATGGGGGAAAAAGAGTGTAAACTGGCGCCAAGTTTATTGTGCTGGCGTCCCAAGCAAAAACAGTACAACTATATATGTAAATATATATATATGTACGTGTGAATGTGTCCACTAATATATATGTGTGTGTGTGTGCTACTGTTAGCATTGCTTCCTGTTGTTGTTGTTGTTGTAATACTCGTACAATCAATTTCCGCTTTTGTTTGTCAAGAAAAAGTTGCGAGCAACCCACGCCTCGAAAGATTGTTATGTTTTGACTTCTTTGCGCCACTTTACATTGTTTTTTGTTTTGTTTTCTTATTTTTCTTCTTTTCTCTTTATTGGCTGTTGTATTTTTATGGAGCGGAAGCAACAGCTCAGCTGCCATTGCTGTTCAAACATGACGTATACGTAATATTTTCCCCCTACACCAACATATTATTGATTGCCTGTCATTGGCGTTAGAAGCTTTGGCTTTGGCTCTAGTATCGGTGCTTATGCTGCTAAGTACACACTTTTTAATTAAATTTCCTCTTTATGGCGCGTAATATCCATTATCATCTTTGTGTGGAACAATGGATGCCATTTTATTGGTCGCCTCTTTGGCTAAGGGGGAAACTGTTTGTTATTTGTGGCATTGGCTTTGTCCAATTAGCTTTTGTCTTATGTGTGCTTGATTAAGGAATACCACAGACACACACACACACACACAAATATCACCCCAAAATAACGAGTAGACAATGCCTTAAAGGCATTGAATTAACTCATACATTTCCAAGTGCGACAAAGCATAAATTCTGATGCGTGCGGACTCTGAAAAGTTTTCTTCGACTAAATTATGTATTTATCAATATTTCAGGAAACCTTGTCCTATTAATAATAATTTGTTTCTGGAGCAACCTTTAACACAATTATATTTCTATTTATATTAAGTGGTCTTCAGTAAAGAGATCTAAGGAAACACGGAAAATATCTATGTATATGTCAGGTTTAATTTTACTACGTGAGTTCTGCTCACTGATGATTAATGCTTTGCTGTTTTATTTCTACAACTCAGCGTAATGTCTGTTTCCATTCCACTTAAAACAGATAACAAATTGTTGATGCGAAGTATTTAAATTTGATTGCCAACGTTTTGCTGCAGTTGGTAAAACATTTATGATTACAAAATATCCCCCGAAAAAATTCATGAGCCATTAAGCACCAGTAGAGAGAAAAGCTTAGGGAATTGCCTTAAATATTTCATTTGAGAGAACGTGAAACCGATATTAAATAATCACAGTCAATTATTTACAGTTAGGCGAGTGTCGGATAAATTCGCAAAAATAGTGATATGAATGTTTCTGTTCCTGATATCGTCAACGTCATCGTGCAAGGACATCAGCGGAATTTCTGAATAAATGCGCATATATTTCCAGTTCCGTCAAGTGACAAATGCCAGACATAAGCGGCAGAGAGTGTAATACTTCGACTCTGCTGATAGACATCATAAATAATGTACGGCATATCAATAGCTCTATAATAAATTCATAACCAGTAGACGGCAGAATGGCAATAGGAAAAAAAAGGCTGACATTTTGATTTGTAGACAGTCGACATTGTTTTGCTCAAGTCGGAGAAAATTCGCAACCACAGAGATTTAAATGAAACTCATAATAGATAAGACTTTCTGAATTTTGAATGAAATTTAAATGGAACTCATAATAGATATGACTTTCTTAAATTTCAACATGTTTGCAGCCAGTTAAATTTAAAATGAAACTCAAAATAAAAATATAAAATATTAATCAAAATATAAATATAATATATGTATATTAAACACATTTCTAAAAATAAATTTAAATTGAATAAATAAAATCTGTTGCTTTAACTTAATTTTTTACATTTTTTTATATTTTTCAACATTTTTAAACTAGCAGAAAAAATTAAAACTCAATCTGTCTATCGATCTTTTTATTGAAATTTTTATCTTTGCAAATTCAATAGTTATATGGGAGAAAATATCTTAAATACAGATGTTTTTTCTACTCTCTGAAGTACCCTTAGTTCTGATATATTTTTCGGTTAATGGTTTCAGTTTATATATTTATTTATTTGCTAAACAGTCAATAAGCTGTCAACTGTCTGTCTTTAAACAGTCACTGCGGAAATGTTAAGAAAAAAACCTAAAAAGTGAGAAAAGGAAGCGAATCGTAAATGAGAGAGAGGAAATGCTAAATGGCAATGAAGCAAACGGAAATCCCACGGGTATAGCTAACAAAATGTCAATTTATCATTTCCGTTTTGTTAACGCGTCGTAAATTGTGGGCTTTGAAAATATATTTGCGCGCTTTTAAAAGCTATTTCAAGGCAAAGTGCGAATAGACTGTAATAAAGAAATGGACAAATGGACAGTTGAACTGCTAAATGGCGAACTGGCAGTGGCAAAAGCCACGCCCCTTAAACTGCGCCCTTAGCCCCGACATTTATGTGTACATAAAGATATGCATAATTTGTGCGTGGCGCCAGTTATTCTCAATTCCAGTCCAGGAATGCGAGTCAGAGAGACAAAAATATGTATCAAATAACATTCTGGCACGCATTTCTGTTATTTGTCCGTCGCTTTAATGCGACTCTGGTGTCCAATTTTGGCTGGGCTGAGTATTTTCATGCTTTATGCATTTCTTTCGTGTAAATATGCAGCATTTAGCCACATGATGCCCGCCCCCATCCCCCTTTTCCTTATCCCCCATCCCTCTGCCCCTTTGACCTCGACCTCGCCAGCATTTGGCTTTCATAATTTTATTTTTTGGGCAAGGCCACTGCCGCCTATTTTTGGCCAGACGGACGCACCTTTTAAGGCAAATTAAAATAAATGCCAGCACAAGAGTTCACTCTGGCGTATACGTAATATTGTTATGCCTGCCTGCTTAATGCCATGACCAAACGAGCTGTGAATAGTCCCGTGTGGAGACGCTAAATTTGTTTTTCAATGCTTTTTATTTTTTCTGACTCTTAAAATTTATGAACGGCAATTTGTAGCTCCCCATGTGGCCAATGAGTTGAAGTGAATGTGGGAACAGGACAATAGCGAACTGATTGGACCACGCACTAAGTAGATAGGAATGTGAGAAGAAGAAGATGTGACTGTTTGTTACTTAGCTTATGTAATTTGCACATTAAAATAGAAATCATTCGATACTTTAAATGTGCATTAATAGAAATTGTCGTTGTTAAACAAAGAAAATTTAGTTATTTATTACGATTCCGTTAATTTCAACTATAAAGTTTATAGTGTAATATTATTTTGAACATTGTTACAACCCACAATATTTATACAACTGTTTTGTTAGTGTACATAGGTATGTTAAGTTAACATAACGTGACACAAAAAGGATCAGTTGGCAAGACTTAAAGCATCACTTTTTCTGGATAAGTTAAACAGCAGAACAAGAAGATATTTAGCACACTCTCTTAATGTCAAGCATAGTATTGAAATATATTTTAAGATCAAATTCTGTGTGCTAAGTGACTTAATATATAATAGTAGAGATTTTATCTGCCTCACTTCTACATCAATTATATACCGGGTAACTCTTCACCGGGAATTAAAGTTTTCATTTTATTCCAGCAAACAACAATGTGTATTTCAACCAAGTAAAAGAGCTCACACCTAAAAATTTGCTGTAATTAGCCGGGCAACTGTCATGCAAATCAACGAAGTGAGCTGCGAACACATAAAACACGTCAACACAGGGCGATGGCGAACGTAATAGCAATGAAGAGGAGGGGATAAAATGGCCACACCTCAACACAGAACAGAAAGCAAACAAAATATCAAATTGAAAGCATTAGCCGCCAATAAATCAAATGGCTGTCGGGAGCAAAAGCAAAACGCCCTATTAACTCTCAATTAGACAGACATTTGCTGAACTCTGCCCTCTGTCGCATTGAGCTGAGGCAGAGACATAATTAACAAGACACAATGGGCAACCGGAAACGGAAACTGGCAAGCCCGCAAGATAGTCGTATATATGTAGTACATATTATGTACATATTTATTTATGTATGTATGTGTGTATTGGCTTGAACTAATTGAAACCGCTTGTGGCTCAAAAGCTTTGACCAAAACTCAAAGCATTCCGGCATTTCAGTTTTAATTAAAATTATGCAAATATCTGATAAGCTCAAAATATTAAGTATACGCCCTGTGTATTTGCCACCACCGTCAGTTTTGAGTTGCCTACTTTTGAGCGCTTTTGGGGGCAAACATGAAAACCCATAGCTATTTAATTATACACTACAATTAGAAAGTTGATTAGTTTATGCATTCAATTTAACAATAATAAAGTCGATTAATTTATGCATTCAATTTAACAACTTAAAAATATGTTCAATCGAAATCGAATTTATTAAAAATTAATTAATTAAATAAAAAAAAAATATAATTATATTAATAATATAATAAAAATAATTAAAAAGCCATTACTTTCTTCATGTTTCATATCACATATTCTTCAGTTTGATTTAGTTTAGTCACATTTTAACAATTTGAATATTCTATTTAACAAATTTATTTTATTTGCGCTTTTTCAGTGCTATGAAAATTCGATCATGAATATCACAAGTAAAAAATCAAAATTAAACATAAGAAAATTAAATTCAAAAATCAAAATTAAAATTAAAAAATAATCTTTTTTTTTTGGATGCATGAAAACCCGAAATGAACCCTTATAAATGAAACGGTTATTTCGGTTTACAGAGTTTCGGTTTAAGGGTTTCGGTCAAATGAAAATTTTATTTTTCGGTTACGGTTTCAGTTACGGCATTAAATTTCAATCGATTTTTACCGGTTAAAGGCTATAGTTTCGGTTAGGGTTTTAATCCCTGATTGTAATGAGTTTATTTTGAATTAACGTGAAAGCCTTTCAGGCATTAAGCAATTATAGATGAGAGTATAAAACAGTCGAGCTACGTTTTGATGCAATCTGCCAGCACTTAGAAATGGCTTAATTGTTCACGTACAACAACAACATCAACAGCAACAACAATGGCAACACTGTGAGCACCTCTCACGACTCTCGAGCGTCTATTTGCATTTGACATTAGCACAAAAGCAGCTCAGAGATACTTTACGAGGACTTAGCAGCAAACAAAGTGTTTTATTGTACTTTACGCTTTGCGATGCTTATTTATTTAGGCCGCCTTTGCATGTTTGTATGTGTGTGTGTGTTGCGTGGATTTTCGCATGAGTTGACAACTTTATTGCTAATTTGTGTAATTTTTGTAAGACCACGCCTCCGGACAGGTAACGAGCAGTTGATTTATTTTATGTCTACTTGGGAGCGGTCAGTCATAAAGATAAAAATACTCTTAGTCCTCATCTACAATTAATCAACAACACGCTTATTAATTAGTTGTAAATGCTTTAAGGGCTCTCAGACATTTCTCTAGACTCCTTTACGGGTTGAATAAACTGCACAGTTGCATTTGCCATTGCCATTTGCTGTCTGCAGCTTCTGATTCCGATTCAGTCTCCGTTTCAGATTCTGTTTCAGACTCTGCTGGCAGCGCAGTTTTTTAATTTATTTTGATTTGCTGCCAACAGAAAAAAACGCAAACACGCTCGGAATGTGTTGAGTCTGGCTACGTGTTTATAATATGAATTTGTTTCTTGGCACAGCTCACAGAGACCAGAAGACAGAAGACAGAGGACAGAAGGCAAAAGACTGGCCATAAAGCGACGACGACTCAAAGACTCAAAGAGCATTTGTATGGTTGACTTCCCTTCACAGTAGTTTTTTTTTCACTGCCTCCATGTTTTTATTCCCTTTGCAATTGCCTGCTTCCTTTTTTTATGTTGCTGGCGGCAATTCAAAAAAAAGGGAGAACTTTAAACTTAACGAGCAACTATAAAAACATTTTTTAAAACATCAAATTTTGGCATTTTTTTTGGCCAAATGAAATTCACTGCAAGACAATGAAAAAGTAAATATACTAAATGAAATTGGGCTTAAATTTCGAGTATTGTAAACATTTACATCCCGCTATTGATATCTTCTAACGCTTACCCCAAACAGTAAATTTTGTTAAGGCCCTTCAAATATTTGCATTTAATATTGGATATAAATTAATACAAATTTCATAGATCTATACTTTCAATATTTAATTTTCTTCTTTCAATTTCACTGCTGCATGAGAGAGAAATAAGTATATATTATTAATTTAACCATATTTTAATTTTAATTTTAAATTTTAAAATTATAGAAATTCTCAAACGTAATTTTTGACCACATCTAAGAAATTTTTAATCGGGAGTGCTAAAGCTAAATGAAATATTTAGATTACTTTGTCATTCAGCTAATTTCAAATCAATCTACCATTTTATTAAGTGCTTGACATCTCCAAAGGTAGATGCTTTCTTTTTTATTATTTAATATTACGTTTTAAATTGCACAAACAATGTAAATAAATTTCCTTTAAATCCCAAGCACATCAAACGAATATATCAAGCGCTAATTAGCGCAGCCAAGCAAATTCTGCCCATTTATATTATTTATTTTTATGAGCATGAGAGGAAGAAAGCACAGCTGAAAATGAAAATCCGGGCGACGTACGCATGAAAATGTTTAGCAAATTAAAAGCAACGACAGTGCAAACAAAAAGTACAGCAACAACAAATTGCTAAGCAATAATCATAATTTGTGGTATTAGCACAACGCCAGAATATGGAATACCATGGAATACCATGGAACCTGTGGACCTTTTCTCTGTATTCCTGGCCAACGCTTTATGGTCGCTGATAAAGTGTCGCTGCGCAATTTATCTGAAAAGCAGTGGGAGAGGAAATGGAAAGGGGGTGTCCCCTCTGGGACTGGGACTGGCCCTGGAACTGGGACTGCAACGTGTCACGTGGGAAAACACGTCTCGTTAATTTATGAGTCATACTTTTTCAGCTCTGCACTTTTATTTGGCCTCTGGTTTTTGCTTTTTTGCTGGCACAACTCGCGCGCGAATCTTTTTATTTCCATTATTTGAGGCAAACAAACCGCAAAAGTTTTTCTCATTCGTTGGCAAAATTTTCTAAAAATAACTGTGGTTGCTGAGCAAATTTAAGTCAAAAGTTGCGGCGTTGATTTGTTGAACAAATGTTATTACCAAGTTGTAAACTTCATTTGCCCAAAAATTATGAAAACTTTTGCGACTGCCAAACATCACTAGCCTGTGGTGAAATTAACTTGAAAGCAGGTGAATGTAAATGAAATTTCATAAAAAAATATGACCATGGCAGACGAAATATAAAGGTATAAATTCTGGGAAAAAATAAAATTTGCACTAAACAAAAGACTCAATTTAAATGGGGGCCAGAAGAAATATGCATTGAATTTATGCCTCTAGTTAATAATATATTTATGTTATGCTCTTGGCACTGTCGTAAAGATATTTATGCGGCGCTTATTAGATAACATAAACAGGGCAACATCAGGGCTATCATAATGCCAGAGTCAGAGGTCAGAGAGAGGGTCGACAACAGTGCGGCTACTTAACAAAGCTAAGTGCTGCACAAATTTGCCAATGGGCATAACAACATAAAGTAAAAGGACATGTTGTTGAGTGTAATGTAGTGTAGTGTAGTGTACGGCGCATAAAGAAGTCGTTTGTACGTATACTTATTCCCTAACTGTATTCCCTAATCTTGTATATATGTATT
Organism: Drosophila subquinaria; assembly: GCA_037043405.1. Taxonomy (NCBI): domain Eukaryota; kingdom Metazoa; phylum Arthropoda; class Insecta; order Diptera; family Drosophilidae; genus Drosophila; species Drosophila subquinaria. The sequence continues at coordinate 185,353 of JBAMBL010002839.1, forward strand.
GTATGTGAAGCAATATATATTTGTGAGGCCATTAAACACGTTATTGGATTAGAATTCGAGGCAGAGACAGAATGAGAGAGGCAGCAACTGGGATAAGGATAACAGATACAGTCATAATAAATAATAATGAAGGTAGAAAATACACACAATACACACACATTCACTCGCACACATACATGAATGATTTTATAGTATAGAGAGATATTTGAGAGTGGTCTTAAGGGTCTCTTACCTTCATCCTCGACATCATCGTTGTTGAGTTCTGTGATTTCCGTCTTATCGTGGCCATTTGTTGCCTTCGTCGTTGCCGTCGTCGTCGACGTCGCTGCTGCTGCGCTGCCGCCTTTGGAATTGACGGCGCTTGTTGCCGTCTTCGCATCGCCATTGGAGATAATTGAATTTGATTTGGCGTGATTTGTTGCATGATTGTTTGAGGAGGACTTTGATCCGCCGCCATCCGCCAGCTCCATTTGTGGAGCACTCGGCTCCGGTTCCCCATTGCTGACCGCGTCGATGGCGGCGCCGTCCTTAGTCTTCAGCTCCTGGCTCGTGTTGCAGCCCATTATATTGAGTGTTGACTGTTGACTTTGACTCTCGACTCTGACTCTGTTGCCTGTTGTTGGTCTCTTGGTCTCTGCGCTTCGAGTTGGCCTAGGTAACCAGACCTAACCAGCTAGTTGCTGTTGTTTAATCAATTGCAACAGCAACAACAATGTCACAACTCACACACACACGCACACACACACACCCACAACAACAATTCGTTTTGTACGTACTTTGTTAGGCTTTGGTATTTGCACTTTTTTTTAAAGACTTTTTTGCTCTGTTGGGCGAAACCTTTTTGCATAAAATCAGTTAGAAAAATATTATTATTTTATTTTTATTTATTTGATTATATTCACGTATTCAAAAGAACTACAAAAAGGTTCACAACCACTAAATTACCAGCCAGTTTGTATTATAACAATTTAAATATTTTGAAATCGGTAGCTCTTGACTGTCTGACTGACTTACTGACTGACACTGGCACAAGCTCAGGCACAACTGACAAACGCAAGCGACGCGTCTACACTAAAGCTCAAATTGTGGTTGTTATCCTGCAGGAGCCAAGGCTCAACAGTCGACGTCGACGCAACGGGAGCAGCGGCAGCGGCAGAGGCAGCGACAGAGGCAGCAGCAACATCAACGACACCGTCAGCCGGCAGTCAACAACAGTCAACTGACGGAAAGGAGCCCCAGAAATTGAGAGAATAAATTCTTAGTCCTTTGACAAATAAGAGAGCGCAATTCGTGCTCTCATTTTGTTGCTTGCACAGTGTGGCAAGTGTCGTGAATAAGTGTCGAAAACTGAGAAAATATAATGCTCTTATCTATTTGCATTGTAAGTTTGCGTTATCAGCATAAAATTTGATTATTGTGAATAATAAAAAAGAAAATTTATCCTTACTAATATTGAAATAAATTTTTATTATTATAAAATTAATTTTTATATAGAATCCACAACTGAAATGATTGCTTTGTTTTCTTTGACACTAGTTCCTTAAATTTTTTCTATTTTGGAATGTTGAAATTGAGCAATTGAAATGGTTGCATTGTTTTCTTGAACTTTAATTTATTTATTATAAGTTATCTATTTTGGAATGTTGAATTTCTTTTTAAATTAATTTAAATACAAATCATATTTCATTATACGTTTTTATCTAAGTAAAATTTGTTAATTTATTTGATCTATTCAAATATTCTAATCACAATTACTTTAATTAATTTAAAATATTTTGTTTGACATTATTTAAATGCTACAAATGCTTTAGTTTTATTTTTAACTATAAAATGCCATAAATACAAATTTTAAACCCTTCTTACTTTCATCACTATTCAACCAGTGTGCTTGTAAATTAAAAGAGAGGCCAAATCATAAAAAGAGAGAGGCTAAAAGAGAGAAAAATCAATTTGAGAGCGGTCACAGCAACATCAGCTGCTATCTGCCATTTTGAGTTGTTGTTGTTGCTGTTCCTCGGCTTTTGGCTGCACAGTTGTTGGCAAATAAACAAAGCGACAGGCAAAGCCGACAGTGAACACACACAAGCACACACACAAACAAACACACACGACTACAATACACATAACAGTGTGAGATTCGGAAGAGCAGCAGCCATTGCTGCAAAGTTGGTAAGGCAATGGCAATGGCATCATCATCCTTCAGGATGTCTGCACGCAGCAACTTTAACACACTCACACACCCACACACCCACACTCACTCACACACACTCACAGTAAGATATTCGCTATACCTTTGCGTGTAGCGAGCCGTAAACAGCTACACAGAGAAGAAACCAAAAGGCAAATAAAAAATTTGCCCATAAAAATATCAATGAAAAGTTCTTCTGTTATCTTTGCTTTTTTGTTGTTTACTTTTTGTTTGCCCCAAGCACAGCACACATATACATACATGTACATGCATCTATACATATGTAAATATATATGTAAGTAGCCAAATAGTTTTTCTCTTATTTCTGTTTTATTTTCTTCATGTTCCGCTACGCTTTTTGCTACGTTTCAGCAACCTTTTATTTCTGTTACGCTTTTTTGACTACTTTTTTTGCTTCCTTTTGGGAGTTTGCTTTGTGTAATGTCTGCGTGTGTGTGTGCGTGTGTTTGGGTCCATTTACATATGTATGTGTGCTTGTGTGTGAGTCACTCAGAAATGAATTGGGCTGCTCTTATTGTGTTTCTCCCACCTTTGACAGTCGTTGGACAGGGTGTCGTTATCATAAAGTCAAATGCCCGCCTAGTTTGGCAATCTTCATAGTATAATCGTAAAGATGTGACTGCATATGTAAATACATAGAGTGAATTTGTGCCCATAAGTGAGGCATACTTTCAGGCGTCAGCTGGCGAAAGTCTAATCAAAAGTGCGACAAGTATTATACTTACCCCACAACTTAAGGCACAACTATGCAAATGAGTTTTACATTGAAAATGTACATATTATATAAGTGTACATATGTTAATCAATAATAAGACACCCTGTATGCACACGGTAAATATGCAAATATATTTCCGAGCTTATAAAAACACCATAGAAATGGCACATCAGTTACAAATTGAAATGCTGGTCAATTAAAAAAATATAATATAAATATATACATATAATAAAATAAAGCAAACTAATCGTTGCAAGTGTGTTCCGTATTTCTCTATCGCAAATAAATCTCATCATTTGAGTTTTAATGCCCCAAAAGCTGTGCAACACAATGAACTTAAGACTTAATTTAAGTCTCTGTCGACAACTGAAGCTCTTATCTCTGCTTGTAACTGCATTTTAGTAGTCAACACTCACAAGACAACTCGCAGACATTTTTTGAGCATGCCAGACGTGGAGCATACCCTATAGAAGTGGTGAAAAGTCGACAACTATCGACAATTTTACTTTATCTCAATAATCTGTTTTACAACCAATCGAGTTAATTAAATCGATTATCAAGAAAAATTGACAACCCACTGGAGTTTGTTTATGGAAGTTAAATTTAGTTAATTATGATATGAGGAGTTGATAAAATGTAAATACTTGATACTTCGATGCCAAAAACTTAATTGAAAAGAAATACTAAAAATTTGAATTCAGAATAAATTTAAAGGCACCGATCAAAATGACTTTTCGCATCAGTTTAGTCGCAGATATGAAAGTTTAAAGTTGGTCTGATTTTTAAACTAGCAATCTTTCAAGTCAAAATCTTTTTTCATTTTTTTAGCATGATTTTGAACAAAGATCTTAAATATATATGCAAAATAAGACTTCAGATTTAAAATTTTTTTAATTCGATTCAGTGCTTGGTGTTTGGATTTACATCACTAATTAAGACTAAGCAGCTCCTTATGCTCTCATCAACACAGGGTATAAGAGTGTCAGCTGCCGCATTCGCAGTGCTCTCGGAAACAAACAGACAGACAAAATGGACGGACAAACTGAAGACGCTCGAATTTAACGTAATGCGTGAATTTGTACATTCCACAGGACGCCCACAAGAGAGGGCAGAGAAAGAAAGAGAGAGGGAGGAGGAGGAAGGAACAAGAGTGCAAAAACCAAAACACAACCAAAATGAACTGCAAAACATTGCGTCGCTGATGTCAACTAAGACTTGAGATAGCGCAAAACCATTTTCAAGAGAAATGCAAGGAGGGGAACTTGCCATAGAAATTTGTCGCCTCGCCTGGACGAAAAACGAAGAATTTTGTTTTGTTGTTGGCATTTCTTTAGTGTTTTATTTTGGGCACAGAGGCATGACAAATGCGAGATGTAAACCCTTTGCTGAGGTTGATAAAGTGACAGACAACGAGTTGTCCCAAAAGTCAGTCATAATTGACAAAGCGAGCGAAGTTTGCGCATCATTTGCCCGTTGAAATGCAAAGTCATTATTTTCTGGCAAAAGATAAAAAATTCTAGAAGCTGCCTTCTGATCTGGGTACATTTTGATTTCGATTTTTCGATGCTGACTTGCACAGGGAGCGTGCCAGAGCAAATTACGTATACGCCGCGTTGCTTCACAAATCTCTCGGCCTACAAACACACACACACACACACATACAGAGTGACAGGAACTTGGACCCCAATTTGTGTGTCTGTTTGAGTGTCTGTTTGTGTGTGTTTTTGTGTGTCTGTGTCCTCTCCAGGGGCAGCTGCCAAGTGGAAAGTTTTCGCGTCCCTTTTTTGTCTGAAGTTCAACGGCGCGCAACAACTTTTCTCGGAACAGCAGCGCAAATTGACAGCAGACCAACAAAATATTGTTGTATGCGAATTTATGTTTTAAAGCAGCAGATTTGGCTGTGGCTTTAGGCTAGCTAGCGGAAAACAGCTTCAGCAGTTTATGTTCTAAGGCCAAACAAAGTCAATGCCCAAAGCCAACTTGAGTTTCTCCCATCCAAATAAATTGTTAAGCTCAAAAGCTTTAAAGTCCACATCAATTGCTTTAACAAATTTGCTGCTGCTGTAACTTTGCCAACAATAAACTAAAGCCAAATCTAATCAAAAATTAATTTGGCATTTATAATTCATAGGAAAAAAACAAAACATTTTCTTTTCGTGTCAAATTTTTTGTTGCTTATTTCTGCAGAAATACAAAACTACAACATTTCTGGTGGCACCTCCATTTTTTTTTTTTGCGACCTGACACACTTTGGTGTTGATTTGTGTTGCCTTCGTTTGGGCGACACAAAAAGTCGCTCAGAATAATTGAATTAACGTTGAAATGATATATGATTCATTTGTAGGAAAAAAAAAGAAAGTAGTTTGCCAAAATAGCGTCAAGTGTTTTATTCGTATGTATATTAATCATACGCCCAGTGGTCTGGTCGAAATTAAGCGTTGAAATCTAAGAAGGACATTAATTTTAATATCATTATATTTAAATAAATGTTAATAAATGATGAAATCGTATTGGGAGACAACTAAAAAGTCGTTGAAATTAATTTTATTTGGTGTTAAAAGCAAATTTTCTTTTTAAATTCATCATAATATAATTTTTGGTCAAAGGACAAATCTTGTAGAGACATTAGAACGTTAAATACCTGTTTTAATTACTTTCCAAACATATACTATTAAAATTTCTTCTTTCAATACATATTTAGTAGAGACATAAGAACTTTAAACAAACATAAACTATTTTAAAGTTTAACCACAAAAAGACAAGGAAAATCCTTTATCGTTCCTAATTTGGAATGTTTCCAAAGGATTTACGATAAAGTTTTCGAACAAATTTAGTTTTGGCCACTGAACGCTCCCTCGTGTGTGTTGTCACTAGTTTTCTAACTCTTAGCTTAATTTGGAGCACACACACACCTTAACAACACACACAACACACACGTGTCCTCAACGACGTAATTGTTAATTAAAAACGCGCTCGGGTCACGAATTGTTTTTTGTTTACACGACGGCCATGAAACACGAACCTCGAACTACGAACCATGTTCAGTTTGAGGTGCTGAATATAATGTCATAAAGTCGTAACTGGACACCGTGATACTTATTTGTTGAAAGCAGCTTAATTTCAACCAACAAGTCCGTTTTATTGAATGAAATTGCCCAGCTCTCTTTTTCTTTTATAGACATCGTAAAATTGTTTAGAAAATAAGTTTATGACACAAAAATACGAGTTTTATATGTTATTCTAATACATTTTTAATGCGCCCTATGAGAATTTTGTGGGTGGGGATTTGAATTGTGTTGAGGACAGGGCTAAAAACAGATAAGTAATTGGCTGGCAAGGGCAATGAAATGTGAAACATTTTCTGATTGGATTGCAACATAAACATGGCTGAATCATGACTCCATATAAAATTGGCCATGGCAATGGAAACAGAATATATGGATTTTATGCACTAAAAAAAAAAATTAATCTTAACTTAAATTTAGTTGCATAACTGATAAAAGATACTAAAAAAAGAATTTTAAATTTCTTAAAATATATTTCAACTTTTTATTGATTTTTAACAATGTTAAAAGAAAACTTATCTTGAATTTTTCTTTAAGTGTATTTGATGACAGAGCTAAAATGACTGCGTGATTTTAGCCGATTCTCCCAAATGTTGCCAAAACATTTTCGGGTTAATTTAGATGACATTTCATGCACTACACAAAACTGGGCACAAATCTTTGTCAACCTTGACTTGAATTGCCAGAAAACAACATCAATCACTTTGCCCACTTGGCAGATAAAACTGGCCAAAAATTCATCAATCAAGAGGCGTCTTCGGTTAAAGAAACTAACCAGAAAAGCTGAACAGGAAACTAGACTCTGAATCTGAATAGAGTGTGATTTTGTGGCAGACATGTCAACCAAATTGAAAAAGCCCATTGAAATGCAAGGCGATGCCTCACACAGCTGATAGAGCTGAAAAAAGGAGTTTGGGTTTATGTTGTTGGGTCTAGGATTTGAGTTTGGGGTTTTCGGATTGTAACTCCCACTTCTTGTCCTTGTTGACACCCACGTAACTGAGAACTGTTGGAGTTCCGATTGCCTGTCTGTATATCTGTCTCTCTGTCTGTCTGTTAGTCTGTGCGCCTAAATGTATGCTATTGTTAGGGCACATTCACTTAGTGCAATGGGCAAAACCAACAAAAAAACAGACAAGAAAATACAGCTTAGGTAAGTTGAAGACTGTATACCCTTTATAGATTACTATAGATTTTTGTTAGAAGTTATAATATAAAGCAACGTAACCATATTTTCCAAAAGTATACCGGTTTTATTGATTTTGAGATTGTAAAGTTTACATAATATCAAATGTATAGCAAAATTCTTTGAAATACAAAAAATATGTTTATACAAAAATTCAATTATCGAAAAATTTTTTGGCAAAACAGAAAAGAAATAAAATAACAAGAACCATTTATAATGATATATAATTTTTATATTTTGAAAAGTAAAATATTTTTAAGTTTAAATAATATCTAATAGATATTAAATTGTGTAACAGCATTTAAATAAAAATAGTTCAATAAAATAAATAAAATTAATCAATTTTCCTTGAAAAACAAAATATTTTCATATAAAGATTCAGTTTTAGAACAATTTTACGGCAAACAGATATACTTAAACAATTATTTACCCTTGAATAAACCTGTAGATTTTAAAATATTTTCAGTTGATAAAATTCGCATCTGTGCCAAATTTTATTAAGAAAACTTTAGAACTGAGAGAGCATATAGAATATATATTGCTATAGAATATATATTGGCGTATTGATCAAATATACCGTATACAGCCGAATAACTTGAATTTTCTCTAGCTCGAATTAAATGGAATGGCAATAGAGTATACTAAACTTAAAAAAAAGATTCCATAAGTCGAAGTGTCCATAATTCGAGCTTTATCATTGGATAATGATGATTCTAGTCTGGGAAGTTCGACTGTATACATACATATATTTGCCACGCCTGCTTTAAGGTGTTACATATCTAGTGACATAACTAAACAACTCTCTGCAAGGTAATAATGAGGCAAATGACACACACACACACACACACAGACACACCAACATACATACATACAAATACACATGTTGGTAATGCAAATAGTCCGTGCTGTCTGTCTGTCTGTCTGTTGGGTCTGTGGCGTGTGTGTCTAACATTCATGTTGCCCCTTTTCAATAAACATCTGAGTGGATTTTGTGCATTCGCTTTGGTAAGGCGGTGTAGGGGGCGAGGGGCGTGTCTGTATGCAGTCACCACAACGAGACGAGTAATTGAACTGACTACCTATGTATCTGACTATATATGTATCTGTATCTTTCTCTCTGTAAATGTATCTGTATCTGTGTGTGTGTGTGACTCTTGAATGTGATTTTAAAGTCAACATTGAGCAATTTTGACATACGAGAACTGCCAGTTTTGGTTTGCCGCTTGTCTGCCAATTGCTTTTTTGACTTGCTCACTCCGCTTCGATTTCCGTATCCGTATCCCTGTTCATGTCCGTGTCCGTGACGATGTCGATGTCCGTGTCTATAGCTTGTGATAATGGTCATGTTGTGCACAATATGATATGCAGCTATCCCCCCCTACCCCTCAGCCATCGTCTGTTATGATCTGGCTCATATTGTTGGCTTGGCATGCAACCAGAGTCAGGCTAACTACCAAATACACACAAGTAGAAGTAGAAGGAGCGGAATTTGCAGTTGGCACTAAACAGGATATGGTTAGAGATATAGATTGCCATTTAAATTTTGCTCCTAAGCATTGCTTTAAAAGGCCATCAAATTGTTTGTGCGCCTTTAAAGCATAAAATGCTTTGAAAAAAAGGGGCTGAAACCAACGCCCAAAAATTCTATTGAAAGGAAAAGAAAGCCACAAAAAAGGACGAGCTGCGCCCTTGGCATATGAAGTGAAAGACTTGTGCCATTTTAATTACATTGTTTTCTGCACCTTAACGTGTGAAAACGCTATTAAAGGCTGTTCAAAACAAACGCAATAACAAGAACAAGTTAGAGAGAGTAAGAGAGTATACAGAGAGTCGAGTTGACACGACAGAGAGATACTCTGTACTCTACAAATTAAAAAAAAATGTACTACATATTTAAAAAAACACTTTATTATTGAGGGGAATGAAAATGAATGAAAATTACGGAAAAAAATCGAATCTAAAAGGAATACATTTTTATTATTTAGAAATTTTTTTTATAAAAAAAATAAATTTAAAAAAATTAATTTTTGTTAATTAGACACTACTTTTATTATAAAAATAAATAAATAAAATAACAATAAACAAATAATAAATTTGAATACAAATAAGTCAAAATTAAATATGTTAAGTATTAGAAAATTTATGGAAGATCAAAGTTAAAAAACAATCCGTCATGGGCAAGTAAACCAATTTTGTAAATTTTTCGAAAAAAAAATGTTTCATAAATTCACAAAATTTAGATGCTAAAATTTAATTAAGATAGTTTTCAGCACGGAATTCCGTTAAGTAAGTAATTCCGTTGCAAGGTGAAAATTAAAAAAAAAAAACGTCAAGGGATAGGTATGGAAATTTTCTAAATTTTATGAAAATATGTAAGTTATACAGATGATCCAAATTTAGATGAAGATGTAAAAAACAATTTTATTTATCATAAAATTTTTATCGATTATTTTTATTTATTAGTGATATTTCTTTCTAATGCTAAATTCATTAGCACCAATTTATAATACTCGTTTTCCCTTTAGACAATGAAAATAATAAGTCCAGAGGTTAACAAAGGAAATCTACCAAGTTTCTTAACTCAGACGACTTTCAGATACTCTCTGCAATTATTTTTCCATACGTGTTACAAGACTTAAGCAACAGTGAAAGTGCCACAAAATACGTATGTGCTGCAATTAAAGGTGGCACCCAAGTAATCAAACAGTTGACGCATTTGTTCAGCTGCAAATGACGATAGAATACAGGTATGGGTTACAGGTAACAGTTTAAAAATACGAACACCCTTTTCGAATAATTGTTTGTGTTGGTTTTGTTGGCCTGTTTCTGTGTTTGTGTTTTGGCCAACTGACCGCGTGTTTAATGATTAAAACGAAACGATAATTTCCGTTATTTTTGTTACTGTTGCTGTTTGCTCGAACTGTTGTTCAGTTTGTGGCAGCCACAAAGTGTGCTTAAACATGCAAATTTCTATTTAGTGGAAAAGCTTTTTGACGGCACGAAATGCGATACGGGAAATGCGATACAAATGCGATATGGGCGGGCAACAGTTGTGTGTGATGGCCACATACACCTGGGCATTCAAAATTGTAGCTGGACAAGCAATTTAATATTCTAACTAGTGGTAATCCATATACTAAGTACAGTATGTACATTACACTAACAGTTGCCATCTATTTTTAAAGGGTTCTTCTGAAATGTCCAGGCCACGGCCCAGCGTGTTGTGTGTCCTTGATGAAACTCCGTGGTGCTCACATTGCAAATCTTACGATCTTTGAGCAGGTTCAATATCTTTGGCAGATTGGCCTTGACGCCCAGCATGCTGGTGAAAATGCTGCAAGAGATGAACGTTAATAATGTTCAAATTGAGCTGAAGTTAAACTTACAGCACTTGATCCTTGTACAATTCGCTCTCTTCAATTATACGCTGCACAAACTGCACTTCTCCGCCGGCGCAGGTTAACTCCTCGGCGCTGCCAGTGCGCACATTGTTGGGCGCCGGTCGTCGCTGAGGATTGCGAGTGTTGCCGCCAAAGGGATTCGCGGCATTGGAGTCGAAAAACGGAGGATTGCAGAGACAAAAGTGAAACTGGCGTTCCTCTGTTCCACTGTCTGACTCAAAGTAGCTCCTGAAGATGCTCTGCTTGTCGGGCTGTGCGTAGACTTCCACCAGCTGGTGTAGCTCATTCCTCTGGACATTCTCGAGGGCATATTCAATGTTGGATTGCTTCGATTCCAGTGCCAGCATTTGCCATTGATTCTTCTTGGCGGCCAGCAGCGAGTAAATGCACGAGGAGCCACAGCCTGCAAGCATTTGATTAGTTGCCAATCTAGCAAGGTTAACAGCACTTCTTACCTATGTCAATGCCACGCACAGTGTCCAGTTTGAGGGGCGCCAGCAAATCCTCCAGCCACAAAATGTAATTCAAGCGCAGCGCCAAAGTCGGCACCAAACTGCCAGGTGCGAAATCCACGTGCAATCCAAAATATTCCAGCAACAGCATTTTAGTCAGCTCACGCAGTGTGCGCTCATTTCGAAAGTTCAGCGACACTTTGCCATTCAGCTCCTTTAAATTGTTATAAAGTTATTATAAAGTTCAGATTCAATTGAGGAAGTTTGTGAAATTCAAACCTACCAATTCACACACTTGGCGAAAGTCTTTATGCTTGATGGCCAGCTTTGTGTAGTCTGGGGCCGTGCGCAGCACATTGCGCGGGTGCATAGCAAACTTTTTATTGCTATTTTTAACCATTTTAATTGAATAAACAAATAAAATTAGCAAGAAATAGGGATGGGAATCGATATGGCGATATCGATACTATATCGATATTTACAAACGATATCCAAGCAGTAGACGATATGATATTCAATGCGATACCATTTAGATATATCGAACTTTAATTCGATATATCGAAAAATTCAACTCATCTCCAAATTTTCGGTTTTTCCGTCTTTTCTGTGAGCGGTCTTTTTGTGATACATTCGTGTGTGCACGTTATACATTTCAAATATGCCAAAGTAAGTTAATTTGAAACATTTATGTGATTTTTAAACACGTGAAATATTCTGCATTTTAGATGTAAGTTTTTTGAATTTCTGTTATTTGTTTACATTAAGTTGCTTAAGAAGCATTTCTTGTTATAATTTTTTATTTAAAAAACATTGATATGTATTAAAGAACCTGAATTGAATTAAATTTAAAATTTTTGTTTGAAAACATAAATATCGTTTTTATCGATATTTAAGGCGATATTGACGATATTTACTACGATATGATATTTTCGATATGATAATATATACGATATTATATCGGATATCAATATCGTCACAATTTGGGATATCGCCATCCCTAGCAAGAAAACGTTCAAAATGAAATTGTCGCAATTAGTGTGACCGTTTGAAATCCTGATTACCGAAAAGACCAAAATAAACAAAAATACCAAAATACTAAATATACCAAAGCAATGCAGTACTGTTGGTCACACTGCTGCATGGTGACTGTTAATTAACATAGCGCTGTTTCTCGCATTGTAATAACAAAATTTCTGGCACAAGCCGCAATTTCCAGTTTTTGTTAAATTTATTGATTAAAAATGTCGGAAACTAGCTCCAAGGAAAACGTAAAGACCGCTATGACATACATTTGTGGTGGTAAGTAAATAACAAAGCCGCAATGTGAGAGAAACAAGAAAAGACGAGACCTGGCAGACGCGCACATGTTTGCGGCAACAACAGAACTTGGTTTGTTTATTAATGCACACTTTTCCACAACAATTTACAAACAGAATGTCACCACGAGAATGAGATGCGCCCCAGGGATCCAATTCGTTGTCGTGAATGTGGCTACCGCATCATGTACAAGAAACGCACCAAGCGTCGTAAGTAGCACGTTCCTGTTGATTTACAGTGCAGTTAGCATTGCCTCTCAAACTGTATGTAAATAATAACATTACGTTCGTTTCTTTACAGTTGTCGTTTTTGATGCGCGTTAATTTTGGACAACAATTTGGCAGCAAAGGAAAATATTTTAGAGTTTAGCTTGTAATTGAAGAATATATTCTTAAATATAAGACACTTGTAATCAAACTAAACCAAATGTCTTATTATTGCACTTGAACTTACAGTTTTAGAGCTACTGCTCGAGCTGTTGATGCTTCGAATTCCACTTTCGCCTCAATTTCGCAAATCAATCATAACCTGCTCCAAAAGTTATGCTATAGATATTTTCAAGTGGCATTACAATACCTTAAAAATTATTTTCTATTTTTAAAATAAAACTTCATTTGTTTTCTATATTTTAAACTAATTTACTTTTATTTGAATGTTTTTGGAAATATAATTTTTAAACTAAAAACACTTATAATTGTTTTTTTTTCTTTTTATATTACTCATTTGTTGTATTTTTTTTTTTTTTTGCAACTTGTGCTTAAATAAAATGTAAAGTAATTTGTTCATTTCTTACGTTTGTTTTTGTATCTTTACTCATAAATGTCTTTTTTCGTCTCAAAAATTTTGTCTAAATGGCTTTTTGTCATCCAAAAATTTACTTTACTTAAGTTTTTGTTTGTTTTTTTATTTTTAGTTTAGCGTTTGGTGTAATAAATTTATGTTTAATTTTACCACATTTAGCAAAAACACACAAATTTACACTAAAAATTGTTTATAGCTTTATTTACGTTATTTATTTGTATCTTCTCTTCTAATATTTTCCCCGACACTTTTCAGTCAAATATTTTCTTGTTCTCAGTGTGTGGTAAAAATGTATTATATATTATTGTTATTATTATTATTATTAATTTTATGTATATCGTATTTTGTTTCTTTGAGTATTTTGTGTTGTTGTTCTTCTGTTTTTGTTTTCAATCTCTTCTCCTATTCTCGCTTTCTTTCGTTCTTTCTTTGATAAAATCATAGGGACAACTACACGTACAGTTATATATTTGTAATAATAAACTTAGTCCTTCAGGCCACAGGAGCCCAGTTATATAGTAGGTATTGTTTTATGTGTTTTTAAATATACTATAAACTTTTCATTTGCCATATGTTGTTGTTTTGTGATTGTGGGCATATTGTGGGAACTAAAAACTATAACTAAATGTACATAATATGCAATATTCATGTTTAAAGCTTAATTTTAAAAAATAAGGCAAAAAGGTATTTTGAGGTTTGCATTCATTTTTTTTGTTTAAATTAAATATGTATGTATATGTTTGTATGTATGTATGTATAATAACACAACTTAATTAACTAGAAAATTACATTCTTGTTATGTATATAAGATGGCAAATTTTACTCGCATTAAGTAACTAAAAATAATAATTATTATTAATTAATTATATAAATGAAGTTTTTAATAATGGCAAATTAAAGCTATTTTACTTCACAAATGATTTAGCAACGAATTTTCAGATATTTGATAAATGCTCGTCAAATATCTCAAAATTCTATTAAGTATTGTTTTCTTTTTTTTTCATAAATATTTAGGTGTAAATGTTTTTTTCAGTTGTTTATGTCTTTTAAAACACTATATGGTGAGTATTACACAAACGTGTGTGTTTGTGTGTTTTGAGAGATTTGAGAGTGTTTGTGTTTTTGAGAGTGTGCTTTTACATAACCTCAATTATACAACTTATACAAGTATAATATGAAATTCATCGAAATGGGACGCTGCTTTCTACAATATCATTTTGTTTTTTTTTGTTTGTTTTGTTTTTTTAAGAGAAATCATATTTCAGGTACATCACAACTTAAAATTTAACAAATAAATGCAATTTTTAATGAATTTTCAATGTTAATGCCTAGTGCGTGAGAAATGTGTTGTTGTATATGGCAAGCAAACATTTGCTAATTTAATGAGAGAGCGGCTTCTCTGGGAGAGAGAGAGCAGAGAGTCGGAGAGCGGCGTGCTTCAATCGGCGATGCAGCTGTAAACTGTAGCCTCGTTCAAACTGTGCACTGCACTGTTTGCAATTGCGAGAGGCAGCTCTCAAAGCTCGATGCTTCCAAAACCGATGCAGTGCGAGAGAGCCAAGCGTATGATAATTGAAGCTTACGCCGCCGCCGCTGCTTCCGTTGCGTCGCTGGCTGGCCGCGCAGCTGGCGCAGCAAAGCTTCTGCTGGCCGAGCCGATTGAGATGCTTGTCGCGCAGCATGGCGACCACAGCCTCGGGTGTGAGTCGTATTTTCTTCGGCTGCGCCTGCTTACGCGAACTGCGCCCAGTGTCGGCATCTGACTTTTTGCTAAAGTCAAGCGGCGCTGTTAAATACTCCTGCTTGCTGGCTGCGTCGGCGAGCAGCGGCAGCAGCGTTGCCAGATGATTGAGAGACTTGCGCGGCGCATTACAGTTGCTGTTGTTGTTGTTGCTGTTGAGAGGGGCTTGGATTGCTGCTGCTGGCTTCTTGGGACTTTTACGCGGCGCTGCCAGATCCAGCTGACGTTTGAGGAGCGACTGCGACGGCAGCGTTGGCGCTGGTGTTGGCGTCGGGACTGATTTTAACACTGCCGGTGCGCTGCTGTTGGTCACCTTTGGTGTTATGGTAAGCGTTATGTCCTCCTTGTTGCGCAAATACTCAATGTACTCCTCGGTCTCGCTCATCAGGCGTCGTCGTTTGCCGGGCGACAATTGCTGCTCGCCGCTCTCTCGCTCTCTGTTAAGCTGCTCACGCTCTCTCTCGCGCTGCTGTCCCGTGGTCGTCGCCGTGGGCAGCGCTGCTGCTGCCGCGGCCAGCATAAGCGGCGTTTCGGCTGTATAATATTTGTTAATAATATCCTTAACATAATTCTGAAATTGTGTTCCAATGCGATTGAGATTCTGGTATTCCATTTGTGTGAGAAAAGGTGTGGTGGTTGTGTTGTTGTTGCTGTTGTTATTGTTGCTGTTTGGTGTTGCTGTGACACCAGCTGCTGCTGCTGCTGCAGCGGCAACAGTTGCTGCCGCTGCTGCTGCCGCCGCCGCCGCTGCTGCTGCTGTTGTGGTTTCAGTGCTGCTCGTGTTGTTTTCCTTATCATCTTGGCGATGAAGTACGGCATTTCTATGAGATTTCTCTTTGTAGTAGCTGTTGTTGTTGTTATTATTATTATTGTTGTTGTTGTTTAGTTTATACGCGGGAGACGATTTAATAAGCTGCACTCGCTGCTGCTGCTGCTGTTGTTGTTGCTGATTCTCTTGATCTTCGTCATATTCAATTTTGAGCTTTCGCTTGCTGGCGAGCAGCTCGATGGCCGTTTGTTCGTAAGCTGCCGCTTCCAGAAATGCCGTTGCCATCATCGCCTTGTTGTTGCTCTCTTTGTGCTCGCTCTCTTCGGAAGCTCGCAAGCTTTTGCTGCTGCTGCTGTTGTTGTTGCTGTTGCCATGACGCGACACTTTCATTGGCGATGTTGTTGCCGACATGTTGAACTCATCGCCCGAGTACGAGGACGATGATGCCGATGAAGGCGTATTCTCATCATCCTCTCCCGTCGAATGTTGCCGGGCGCGCATAATGCCAAACTTTTGTCGCTGTGCCAAACTTTTGTCGCTGCTGTTGTTGTTGCCGCTGCTGCTGTTGTTGCCGTTGCTGCCCATGTTGCTCAAGCTGTGAAGAAGCGCTGCAGCCTCACGTGTCGTCCATTGCGAAGGCAGTTTATTATTGAACAGGAGTTGATGATTTGCTGGTATTTTCAACTCGTGCACGCCTCCCGCTTTATGAAAATCCTGAGCGACCGAAGCTGTGTTGCGACTAATGGCGTCCATTTTGAGCAGACTGCAAGAGTGGAAAAGTTATGAGATTAGAAAAGGTATTCTTTAAAGTTTTCAATTTAAATAATAAACACATTTAATTAATAAATCATAAAATTGACGAATAATAATTAACATAGTGATAAATAGATTTAAACCATCAATGTAAATTGGCAATAAATAAATAGAAATAATTTGTGAATTTTGGCAACAAGGCAAGGCGAAAAAAATGATTAATTTCATTTAACGAACAATGAAATCTAACAACAAAACAAAACGTAACAATTTGATCGAAAATTAAATTGAGAGGAAAACCAATAAAATGTGGAAACAGATAAATGAAAATACAATATGAACTTTTGCAACAGCGCAGAAAAAATAATAACAAATTAACAAAAGCTAAAAACGAAAATTGACAGTAAATAAGTCGAATTTTTTTTGAAATTTGGCAACATATAAAATAATAGAGTGAAATTTGGCAACAATGCAGGAAAAACATATATTTTAAAAGAAAAAAGCGATGAAAATTTTGGAACAAAAGATCAAAGAAAACAAAACACAATGCAGGCAGAAAAAGAGACAAAATGAGAATGCAATCAACGTAAAAAACAACATCAAGTGAATCAAGTGACAACGACAACGGTGGGGAGGAGTGACAAATACCGCGCATAGTCCTCCGGATCGCTGCCCTCGGCTTCGAGGTATTGAAATAAACGCTCCGAGCCGCGTTTTTGTGTGGCGGCATTCGGCAGGCTGCCGGTGAGGAGATCGTGCGGTGGTATCAAAGATCCGTTGGCACTGAGACGCCAACCCACCATCGATGTGGGATTCACAATGATCTCCTGCAGGGGTCCGCCCGTAATGTTGTTGCCACTTCCGCCGCCTCCCGAGACACCCTCATTGGTGGTTGTGGTGTAGATGGTGACGGCTCCACTGCCGCTCACATTGCCAACGGTTTGGCCACCACTTGATGAACTGTTGTTGTTGTTGGTTGGGGGCGAGAACGAGTTGAGAGAACAAGAACGAGGGTAGTAACTAGAGTTAAGAGCTTTGTGCGCGCTTGTTGGGGCGGGAAGTTTTAGGGGAATAAGGAGGAAGACGGTCTGAGAACGTTACCCAAAAGCGTTGCCGGCATTGTGAAACGTGTTCAGTTGATTATTGGCCACCAAGGTGTTTCCAATGGTTCGCAAGACATTCAAATTCTGGCTATGTGTTGCATTGTTGTTGCCATTGTTGTTATTGTTGTTGTTGCCGCTATTGTTGTTGTTGTTGCCGTTATTATTGGTGCTGTTGCTGCGCGCCGGACGATTGTCATGCGGACTGAGCGGCAAGTTCAAGGAGAAACGAGTACAAATTCAGAGAGAAATAGAGAAAGAGAGGTAAAGAGAATTTAACTTAACTGAATGACCTCTAAGAGGTGATTTAATTATATAGTATAATAGATTTGTGTAAACGAGGAACGTTTCAGTCGAGTGAACAGGACTGTGAATTACCCGGTGGTGGAGTGTGCTCAACTTTGATATACCTGGTATCCATGTGGGGTGTCAATTAAATTTAATAGCCTAAGGTGGGTACAAGAAAAAACGCAACAGTCGAGTCTACTCGACGGTGATATACCCGTTAACTGCAATTTGTGTCCTTTGGTTACAATAATTATAGATTATAATCAATTAGATTTATAACCCTAATCTACAAATGAATTCAACAAAGTGTGTTACAGTCGAGTGTACTTGACTGGGATATACCCGGTGTCCCTATCGGGTATAATAAAAATAGCTCATAGGAAATCAGATTTTATAACATCATATGCATATTTATACAAAACCCGACTCTAATATACCCGATAATAATAATAGGTTATAATCAATAAGATGTAATAAGCAAGAAACAACGCAATAATCGAGTGTACTCGACATGATATACCCTGTACCCTTTTATAAATTAATAATAATAATCAATAATGTTTTTTAGTGACTCTTATTTATATAAATGAGAGAGTATCTTCAAGGTTTACTTACTGCACATCACTCATGTGAACCTGGAACTCCTCCTGCGTGTCGGCCAAGTAGGAGCACTTGCTGCAGGCCCGCTTGTTGTGCACCTTGAGCACATGGGTGGCCAGGCGCTCGGAGCGGGCCGCCTTGTAATCGCAGAGCAGGCAAACGAATGGCTTTGTGTGGGTGTTGAGATGCCGTTTGAGGCCCCATTTGTCGGCACCCGACCAAGGACAGTAGCAGCAGGTGAAGCGTTTCTCTCGCTTGGGCTTCAGCAGCCCTGAGCCGCCAGCTGAGCTGCTGCCGGAGCCGGAGCTGGAGCTGGCCACCGGCTGTTGGGCGTTGTTCATGATGGCGCCCACATGCAGGGGCATCACGGAGCCATCGTCGAGCTTCTCCTGCTTGAGCTGGGCGAGGGGCATGTCGGCCGCGGAGGCGACCGCCTCGATGGTCTCCACAATGCTCATGCTGGTCGAGGTGGGATGTCGCTGGGCCTCCAGGAATGCATTGTCAATGTTGACGCCCGTGGCATTGATCGTCACATTGCCACGTCCGCCCGAATGATGGGATCCGCCGCCGGAGCCACCGCCGCCACCACCCGACCCACTGCCAGCGGGCACATGTCGACGCGTCTTGTTGATGTCGTACTGCAGTTCGCGATGCATGCGCAGAAAGTGTTTCTTGACGTGATCGGCGCGATTGAACTGCTTGAGGCAGGCATAGCACTGAAAGGGCTTCTCATCCTTGTGGATGTTCTCGTGGCGCGTGTACAGATCCCGACGATCCGTCGAGTACGGACAGTGGGTGCAGGCATAACGCTTCACAATGTGCACTCCGTTGGCAGCTGCGGCGGCTGCTGCTGCCTGTGCCTGCGAAGACTTCTTGCGACTGCCGCCGCCGGAGGAGCTGCTGCCGCCGCTGCTGCTGCTGCTGTTGGTGGGCGCTGAGGTGGGCGTGTTTTGGGCCAGATTCTGGGCCGCATTGGCCGATGTGGAGGGGCTGGCATAGATCAGCTCCGTTGCATGCTCCTGACGATGTTTTCTGTTGAGTTAAGAACAATTTATTAATTGAAATTCTTTATTTTTTTATTTCTACATTTTTAAAATTAAATAATTAATGATAATTAAATTACTTTTCACTAGCATAAAATAGGCTAATGCTAGTGCATTAAAGTATACAGGTTTTGAAAAAATAAAATTTATTAAAGAAGTTCTTACGGCATTAAATAATTATAATGAAAGCTAGTGAAATTTGCTCTTCATTGGCAGCATCAATTGTATATTCAGTTAATTAAATTAAAAGAAAAATAATTGTTAATACCAATGAAATTTAGTTTTCATTATAATTAATTATTTCATCCAAAATTGTCATTAAAATTAAATTTTTCAATGCTACTGAAGTTTAATTTTCATTAGCAATACTATTTGCAAAGCCAATGAAGTGAACAATGCACTACAAAAGTAATTAATTAAGCACAACATTGATTTTTTAATTTATCTGTTTATACTTACTTGGACTTGGGCGTGCTTTGATGCTGTTGTTGCTGTTGTTGTTGCTGCTGCTGCTGTTGTTGCTGCTGCTGTTGCTGCTGCTGATTGACCTGGGCATAGCTCTGCAGCTTGCCACCTGTTGTCCACTGGACCAGTTGCGGCTGCTGTTGCTCCGCAGCGCCGGCATCCTGTGCCCAGCGCTGCTGCTGCTGCTCGCCGGCCTTGAGGAGACCCGCTTGGCCGGCGGCAAAGCCGTTCTGCATGAGAGCGGCCAATCCAAAGGCTGTGCTCAGATGATCCTCGGACTTGAAGCTGCCAACGGCGGCGACGCTGGGCGCCGGCACCACAGTGGCGCCACTGCCGCTGGCGCTGACCACCACAGAGTTGCCCGACTCGGATTGTTGCTGCTGCTGCTGTTGTTGCTGGATTACATTGGCCTGGGTGGTGGCCACTGTTGCACCGCCCGCAGCACCACTTGCCTCGTATTCAATGCTGGGCGCTGCGGTGCGATCAATTTGTTGCTGTTAAGGCATAGAAATTTTAGTTGCTGAGATGGTAAATTGCCAAATTTTTACTTACCAAATTGGTAAAGGAGCGTTGCTCGCCCTCGGGCACCGCGGTGGGTCCACTGGTGGCCACCTGAGCCACCGGTGTGCCGAGCGTGTGCAAACCGTTGCCGGTCTCCTCGCCGTACAGTTTACGTGTGATTTCTTTGAACATATCTTCATATGTGGCCTCAACATTTGAGGACTGGGCGCTCGCTGGATTTCCTGCGATCGCCGGTATTAATGTTGCCATTGCTGCGACTGTTGTTGTTGTTGTTTGGCCTTGGCTTGCGGGCGCGTTGCTCTAATGTTGCACCGACTGCTGCTTCTCTCGCTGTTGCCTCCACGGACGCGCTTCGAAAACTACAAAATGAGACAGAGAGAAAGAGAAGAGAGAGTGCGGTTTAGTGAGAGTGTCTAAAGTTAGTCAGTGTATCGTGTATCTTCTAGGCTAAGCAACGCACATTCATATACGGCACATAAAATAACCCAAAGACCCCCACAATTGACGTCAGTAGTTCTGGGAATTGACTGTTGACACACCAACGCCAACAACACCACCACCACCACCAACAACATCAACCACAACACCACCAAGCACCATCGCCTGGAACCTGACTGCCTTGGGCGCTTGCATGGAGGGAGCTGCTGGCGCGGGGATTTTCAATTTCTGTCAATGCTGTTGTTGTTGTTGTTGCTGCTGCTGTTGCTGCTGCTTTTGGCGCAGCATCAGCTGAGTCAGCAACACTCAACACTGAATTGAGCACACTTTTTGTTTACGACATTTTTTTATTCGCCGCTTACAGTGGCAGGCGACAAAAAGGTCAATAACGTTATCACACTTAGAGCAACAAATTAAAGATCAGAAAAAAAAATTAATTTCGTTTATTTTATGCTTTAATTATCAAAAATTTGTACATATTTTATAATATTTTATTATTATTGTTTAATTTTAACCACTTTATGCTTGAATATTTTTATAAATTAAAATATTTTGATTTATATTATCAAATTATATTCAATTAAAACCACTTAATTAGATAATTAACTTTTTTACTGTCATTAAATTTTTATTATTCTATATTTGAAAATATTTTCTAATTATGAATTATGTAATTTATTTTTCCAGCCTGAAGGCCTCCGCTGCTCTGGCTATAAACCAAAATTGTAATTTAGAATTAATTTCTAGGCTACAATATTATAAATAAAAAAAATAAAAATAATTTATTTTTACATGATTTTCGATTAATTCATCAATTTAAAATATTTTGCGTATGAGAATATTTATGCAATAAATACAATGTAACATTTTCTTAACTTTTGTTTAAATATATTTAAAAAATTATTTGTTTAACAAACTAAGTGTTGCTTAAGTGCAAATTTAACAAATCTTATTAACAATTGACTTTACGTGCCGCTTTAATATTCTCGTATTTTCATTCACATTGCGACAATTTTGTCACCTGTTACAGTCTCATTTGCGTTTGTGTTGGCGTCTCAGGTTGGGCGCTCAGCGTCTTTAGCTGCATATATTAATAAATTAACCTACAGCAACAACAACAACAATGTTTTGGTGTGTCAAAGTGACGACAAAAGAGAAGAGAAGATAACGCGCCCAAAAATCTTTGTTTTTAACAGTTGTAATTTCGAGGACTCTGAAGCGCATCTCATAAAATCGCAATACAAATTATTGTTGGCAACAGCAACAACCACTAAGAGCAACAACAACAACTGATTGGCGTTGTAATTTTGGCGGCACATTTGTGGCTTTTGGTGGGTGGATGTCTTTTTGTTGTTGTTGCTGTTGGCCCACATGTTGCTGCTGGCTGCGCCTCGTTTTTCTAGCGAGATGCTGACACAAAAGCAGCAGCAACAACAACATTATGTGTGCGGCGACAAAATTGTTTGTTGTTGTTGTTGTTATGGGTATGGGCACGTTTCGATGGCCCAGAGCCAACAGAGAGAACCACCCACACTTACTTGCCCAGGCCCCAGACGTAGGGGAGGGAGGGAAGCTGGGCGAGGGGAGTGCTGTCTATAGGGAATGGCAGAGTTGTTTGTTTGTTTCCCTACGTCTGTGTGTGTGTGTGTGTGTGAAGCGTGTTTTCTTTGGTTTCTTTTGAGTTCATATTTCGTATTTGAGTCGTTTTTTTTTGTTTTTTGCATATTTGATTTTATGCTTCGTGTGCTTTTTACAGTTGTTGCCCACACTTTGCGCCATTGGGGGCGTTTTGAGTCCTCTTCTTCTTCTGCTTCTTCCTTTTTATGTTTTCTTTTTTCTCTTTGCTTTGCATTTGTGGCTTGGGCTTCGGTTTCGGTTTTGTGTGCCTGTTGGATCTACTGTCTCTTTCCCTTCGCCTCCCCCTTTTGCTCACGCCATATTTGATTGGCTCACTGCGTGTGGTTTCAAGCCAAGGGCATTGTTGTTGTTGCCCTTGTTGTTGGGTGGAACTTGACTTTGCTCTCAACTCAAGATCATCATAGGTTCCACTTGCATGTATTGAGTTAGTGTGTGTGTGAGTGAGTGAAAAGTGCAAGTGTTGTTAAATAAAAGAAATGCGCGTATTTTTTTTTTTTGTAAAGCAATACAGTTTTTAAGATCGTAGAATCAACGCATAGTGATATAGAAAGCATTCTATGATATCAATAAAAGATTGTGAATCACATTAAGATTTAGTTGAATAACTGACTTTTTAAATTGCATCACATTTTAAAAAGGTTTTCAAAAATTATTGCAAAAAAAAAATAATAAGAAAAAACATGTGATGGTTCAAGTTAAACAATGATAAGCAAAGGGTCAACCATTGTGGGCGAGCGTTAGACACACACACACACACACTCGCACACACAGAAAGTAATAAAAGAGTGTCATACGTTGCCAACAACAACAACAACAAGCGTGTGGGTGCTACGTTGGGGCCAGGCACCAACAACAAAAACAACATCCGCTTTGCTAATAGCAGACAGCAAAAAAACGAAACGAAAAAAACCCAGAGACAGCAGCGACGACGGCGTCAAACGGGCGCGTCACCGAGTGGGCTGAAAATGGGCGCAACATTCGCTGCCGCCGACAGCAGTAGCAGGCAGGCAGGCAGGCAGCAACAACAAAATCAATTTACAACAACTCTAACACGCGCACCATCAAGAACAAATACACCCAAAGATCAGTCGCCGTCAGCGTCGCCGCCTCTGGTGGGTGTGCAAAAAAACAACCGACATCAGCTTTGGCAGCAGCAGCGACGCGACGCCGCCGCAATGACAACGCAATTTGGGGGAGTCAATGAGAGCGAAAGAGCACGAGCGAGAGAATAAACCGGTTGGCAGCTGAAAACAAAAAATGCCGGTTGGAAGCTTTTCTATGTAAAAATGAATTAGTGAGAGAGCGAGAGCGTAAAAGCAAAAGAGCAACAGATGAGCGGGCGCACGTCTCCCGATCGTTGTGTTTCGTCGCTCTTCTTCCAGCTGTCGGCTGTTGTCTTGTTCTGTTTTGTGCAGATGCCGGGCAATCGGCTGTTAACGGTAAACGCATTATTGGGTGGCTTCGCTCTTCAATAATGACAGCAACTGTTGTTGTTTGTTTGTCACTGATAATATTTGTCAGAATTGCGCTCATTGCGTGTGCTGCCCGTTAGGGGGCGGGCGTCAAATGCGCTAAATTGCTAAGTTCGAACGCACACAGATGAGGGGGCGAACGAAGCCCAATGACTTGGACTGAGCATGAGTGTGTGTGTGTGTGTGTGTTAAAGTTAAATACAAACACATATACACAATTTAACACCCGTGGGCCGACACGGCCCCGATGGCAGCTCAGGGTGAGCCACAACATTACTTGCAGTTGTTGCTGTTGTTGTTGCGGTGAACGGTGAAAGGCCACGAGAGGAGACGAAACGAGAGGCAGCAAAAGAGGAAGCAGAGAATGGACAACACACGGCTAATGACATGTTAACGCCAAACAACAGCCGTCTGTCCGTTCCAAAGCCACACGCAGTTATTAAAAAGCGCTTTTGCCCGATGACGTGCACAGTGGGGCAAGTTAATTGGTGGGGCTGCGAAATGGCAAAAGTAGACAGCAAATTAAGCAATATAATTTATACCTTACATTTCATATTTAGAAAATATGTATAATACTCTTTGGAAGAATAATAAATTAAAACATATTTATTTTAAAAGTTGCAAGAAGTAAAAAACCTCTAACAATTTTATCAATTACCCAATTCTGAAAATATCACAACAAAATCAGATTTAAAATTAACCAAGTTTTATTTTGCTAGCAACTTGTTACACTGTGCAAAGAGTCTGACATTAGCAGCGTGTTGTCGATACATGCTAGCAGCAGCAACAACAACAACAAAGAGTCGTTAAAGTGGGTGGGTGTCTAACAGCTGTGGTGTCCAGCAAAATTCAACGATCGACAACAAAATAAAATCTTCAATTTTATATGCGCGCTAAAAACAACACTAACAACAACAACAACAGAGAGAAACAACTACAACTACAACGTTAACGTTTAACGATTTTTCTCGCTACTCGTTTCTCACTGCGCTGCTTCACACGCCTACGCAGCAGAGTTGCCGGCGCAGCAGCAGCAGCAGCAGCAGTCGCAGTCGCAGCAGCGCATGCGTGTGGGCTGTAAGTTGTGGATTGCATTACAGCTGCGTGGGTCAACTTCAAAGGGGGAGGGGTGATTTTTCGATAAAAAAAATACAACAAATTTGACAAAACCTTTACAAAATGTTAGTCACACATTTACATACGTTCATATATTTAATACATGTGTAAGTTTTAGTTATGTTAAAGTTGTAGTTGTTTTTGCATTTTTTACAGCTGCGCAGACATCCGCCAGCTTCGCTTTGGGGCAGCGACAGCGGCAGCAGCAGCTCTGCGGGCGCTGTAAATGTGTGTGTGTGTGTTAGTGTGTGAGAGGGCAGCTTTATATGGGCGGCAGGTGGTAATTTTTGTGGCCAGTCAAAGACAACAACAACAACAACAGCAGCGAAATGATGCGACGGCAGCTGCTGCTTTTTTTTGCGTCTTCTTTTTCGAGCTGTGCTTTGCCAGAGACAACAGACAACAAAGCAATGAGTGTTGGACTTTAAAGCTGGTTTCTATATATGTGAGTGTGTATGTCAATGTGTGTGAGTGCATGCATGTATGTGTGCTGGAAGTTTTGGGTGGTGCTGGTGGCACTGCCTAGTGGGCGTTTGCAGCAACAACAACAACAACAACAGTCGAAATGAGTTGAGCTGTGCAGCAACAACATTCACCGCAGCAACATCTTCAACAGCTTCAAGGGCGGCCATCAACTCAACTTGGCTCAGTTCAGTTCAGTTCGATTCGGGCCAAGTCAGCCATATAGCGTTTAAAACCGTCTCTGACTTCAGCTTTTGGCTATGCTTATTATTATTATTGCTGTTGCCGATGTTGTTGTTGTTGTTGCTGCTGTTGCTGGCAGCTGTTGGCAGGTGCGCGCCCTCATAAAACGTCGTCAGACGACCCAAAATGCAGGCGCTGCTGTTGCTGCTGTTGTTGTGGCTTCTGATACTTGTGTTGCCGTTGCTGCTGTTGCACATGCTCAATACATGAAAAATGGAAAAAATGGCGACGTCTGCGTCTGGCGATCGTCGAATGTCCCTCTTTCAAGTGTCAGTTGCACACACGCACCCTCTTCCTCCGCCTCCTCCTCCTCCTGCTCCTTTCCCACTCCTCTCCTCATCTTCTTTCTTTTGAAATCTTTGCCTTTTACTTAACACAACATGTGCATCATTCCTTTGCTCTCTCTCTGTCGATCTCTGCCCCTCTGGGGTAGAAATTAATGCAGTTGTTTCATTTTTAGGGGTGGTTTTTTTTTTCCTCGGCAATCTGCAGATAGTTTTTAGGGTTGCCACAAGCAGGTTGCAGCTGCCACTCTGACTCCTCTTCTGCCTGTTGCTGTCGCTGTCGATGTTTCTGGACTCGACTCCTGGAATGTCCTGCACTTGCTGTTAGGGGTTGAGAGCACTACCAGCTGACAAGTGGATTAACCATATTGAAGGGATGACCAATTAAGGTGTGTACATGGAATATACACAGACACTATATGTGCATGTTTGTATGTCTGGGATTTGTTACACTTCATGGACATTAAATGAATTTCGAGTTAGGATTGGGTGAATATATCAATTAATCTATCGAAATATCTGTTTCAATTTAGAATGATACCCTTAAAATATTATCAATATATTGCTGATTAGAAACTGATCGTAGATTTAGAAGTTTGAGGATATTGACATATCCATATAAATTTTATGCATTTTTTTTTTTTTTAGATATTATTGATATATTTTGGACTCGAAAGTATTTTTAGATATAGAAATATTAAGATCTTGGATTAAAGAATTCAACTATTTGAAATATCGAATATGCGATTTTTAAAGTTTGTTCTTTATCGAATATTTTCAATATTCCCGCTTATAAAGTCCTCTTGGACATAGAAATTTGAGGTTATTGGATGTAAACTTAAATCTATTGACCTATCTATCTCAATTTTAAACGATATTCATTAGATTATTTCGATAGTTTTTGGATTAATCAATTAATCTATTTGAAATATTAATTAATCTATCGAGTTATCTGTCTCATTTTCAAATTATTGTCTTGGGATATTTTCAATATATTCCCCATTGGTTTTTTTCTGTACATTTCGAGCCTAGGAACAGGCTACTCTGCCACATAACCAATACATACACTCATATATCCGCTCCTATGTATACATATATATATATTTATGTACTCTAAACCCAACCCAACAAACCCAACTTTGAAATGTTGACGCTGGACGCCTCTTAAAAAATAACAACGACAACAAGATGATGAAGAAGAAGAAGCATCAGGCAACCACACACACACACACACTCACACACAAAGACTTGGTAATACAAGAGACCCCGACGAAAGAGACCCAATAATGAAATTTCACAACAACCTTCAAACAGACGTCGTCGTCTCGTGTGTATACATATATATTTTTTTGGTTTTTGGGCCGTCTCAACGTTGAATATTGAAAAACGGTTGAGGTTTTAGGCAAATTGTAGTAGGAGGAGGCGATGGCGATGGCGAGGCACCGTCCCCCCGCCTCTCGACCCCATAGAATGAGGCAGCGAAACGCAGATAATGATGATCACAAAGCACAAAGCGACTGAAGGGGGACTGAAGACGAGTTTCGTTCGTTTTCGGGCCACGCCAACGAAAAGACAGGCCCGATAAAGCGAAGAAACCAAACCAAACCAAAATATAATCAAACCAAGAGGTTGCCCCCTCCCCCAACACACAGAGAGAGAGGAAACAGGGCCAGAGCCCAGACGCAGACTCAGACTGAGAGCCCAACCCAAGTTTGAAAGCGGCGAATGGTCCACAAATGAAATGAAATGAAATCCTACGCAATGGGGTGGCTGGAACAGTTGCTGCTGCTGCTGCTGTTGAGGTTGCTGTTGTTGTTGCTGTTGCCCCTGTCGCTGCTGCAAAAGGGGACGCGACACTGAGACGCCACAGGTAAAAAGTAGAAACCTTGAAAGCCGCAAAACAAACAGCTGCTATGAAACAGGTAAACACACACTCTCTTGGGCAGGTAAACTTGGCATGGTCAGGAGAGAAAGAAGGAAGGATCAGAACGGGTCGGATCGGGTCGGGTCGGGGGAGTTGACGCGCTGTAACAGGAAATTCCTATGTGATTTCTGGTGAGATTGTTGCGCACTGGGGTCGATCGGTGCAGCCAGCAAGCAACCCTCATGACAGGCAGGTACCCGATCCACGATCCACGATCCACAAACCACGATCACCGATCACCGATCGTTGTTGTCCCGTTGTCTTTCTGCTAGCCACCCTCCCCTAAAAGATTGTCAGTCAGTCCCCGTTTTGGGCAGCGACGACGGGAAGTGCGTAATTTAGTTTTGTGAAGTTTGCGCTGGTTGCGTTTTTTGGGGTCGCGACTTTGTTCATGGGAACTTGAACTTAACCGATGCGAAAAGGGAGAGAGAGCGCTTATGCGTGTGTCTGAGTGTATGTGTGGGTTGGTCTTTTAAATGGGGTGTGTCAATGTGCATATATATATTTATGTGTGTTTGCTTGACAATAGTCTAATTGGGTATATCTAGGTTGATATATCCGCAAAGAGGGGCAGAAATTCCTTAAAAGAACATAAAAATACTTGAACAGAAATTGATTTCTCATTAGCTAGTTCATCTATGCATGCAAAGATAAGCCAAAGTTCAGCTCATAGAACTGCTCTTTAAGCATTATAATACAACTCAAGAAGCTTTTCAGTGATGCGAATTGGACTCTCTGTGAGAGAAGCTCACACACACACACACACACACATGCAATCCACACTCATACAATCCACACCGATCGACGCATTGACAACTCCTTTGCTTGAAATGATGAAAGCGCAGCACAAACGGTTAAAGCAAACGAAGAGGAGACGCTGTATAAACAACAAAATGTGAGCAACAACAACAAAAAAGTTATAGAGGGCCGAATTATGTGGGGGCGGCAACGCAGACAGCGACCAAGCAAAGCAAAAAAAATAAAATTAAGCAAACCAAAGGCAACACGAAAGAGAAGTAGAGAGTAGAGAAGAGGAGTAGAGAGTAGAGTAATGCAAAAAGTCGTCGTTGGGTGGGTGTAAGAAATTCATCAGAAGTCACAGTCAGCAGTAGAAGCAGGCAGAGCAGCAGGCAGAGGCAGCAGCAGAGCAAAAACTGCAGGCAGACGCAGACGGCAGTGGGCAGGCTGAAGAATTTGTGTGATAAACTAACAGAAGGGTGTGAGAAGGCAAAAAAAAAAACCGAACCGAACAGAACAGCAAAGCAAAAAGCGAGGGCCGAGGGCCGATGTTTAGGCAACGGACGCCAAAATAAAAACCTAAAAAAATCAACATACGACACAGCAGGCGGGAGTCGGGCGACGGTCAGTCGCGTCGCTCGCTGAGAGAGCGGACAGACAGAAAGAGAGAGAGAGTCAGCCGGGAAGTTGAGCCATGCGAGGCGGCAATTAAAGAGCGCAACGGCCATGTGACAAAGCAAAAGAATAAATAGGGCTGAGGTAGGCGACGAGACGAGACGCGTCGCGTCGTTTGACTGCCTGCTGCCCCGGGGGAAAACGGACAGGCAAGATTTTAAAACATCACCCACTCATATGCGTGTAAATGTATGTGTATGTCTGTGTGTGTGTGCGTGTTTGTCAGTTGAATGAGAAACAGAAACACGAGAACAGGCACAGCACATGAAAAGAAAGTAGGATAATAGAGGCACAGGGTTGCCAGGCCGCAATAAAAGTCGAAGCTACAAGTGTGCGTGTGTGTGTGAGAGAGGGAAGAAAGAAAGAGGGCGGCAGTGTGGGAGCGAGAGCGTAGCCAACACACGCAAGCTGCCAAGGATGTGGCTGCTGTTGCTGGTGGTGGTGGGTTTCACATCATTCATTATCGTTGCCCCTTGCAGCGAGGCGTCGCGACTGCGCCAAGCGAGGGAGGGCCGAACTCCGATGGCGACTGCGACTCGTTTTCATGGTATTTGTGTGTACGTACGTGTGTTTCTCTGTGTGCTGGCATCTCTTTTGTGATTGCCACAGGCGGGCCCCGACCCAAGGCACGAAAGGGGTGCCCACTCTTAGCGGGCATTCTTTTTTATTGTTGTTGCTCGTTTTTTTTTTTTTTTGGGAGTGCTGTCTGAGTGTTGGTGCGTTTTTTTGGGCGTTGGAGTGGCTGTCTTTTTTTTTGTGTGTGTTGTGCCTGTGTATAATTGGAAATTGGGTAACCGGTTTGTGAGCCAGTGAGCTACCTGTGGGTTGTTGGCTGTGGCCTTCGGTATGATTTTTGTCGATGGGTCTATGTAATGCATGATAGTGTTGGTGGGTGTATGTGTGTGTGTGCGTCTGTTAGCTGCATGGGTTCTAAGTGGTAACATGTTTCCAGCAAAGGTTCCAGGGGGTGGGCCGAAGTTAAAAATGACACGAAATAGAATATGCAGATCTACATATAAAGTTCTTATGGTAGGACAAATTAAAACGACATTTAAAGTATAATTATTATTTACATTCTATAAACCAGTGAAATAATCATGTCTTGGATTATCCTGTTAAGAGTTTTACTTGTCAATTCTAATCACTTTCGTTTTTATGCTGCTTTCGCTATTTGTCAAGTCTGGCAACGTCCTTCGACAGTTTGCGCACTTGAGATTTGGTCACATTTAAATTTGTGTATGTCAAACACACACACACACCACACACACATACATTTTTATGACAAGACCAAATCTGAAATTTTTCCTTGATTTTGACAGTTTAACCCCAATGTGGCACAGATTCTATGTTTTTTATAGCTACCTTATATTGTTGCAATTTGTGTCTGCGTTTTTTTTTTTTGGCACTTAAGCCATTTCAATTCGTTGTAAAACGTCCTTATGTTGTTGTCGTTGCTTTTGTATTTTTGCACTTGTTAGTTGCACACTATGTTCACTTGATAAAGGGTATGCAATTAATTGCATCTACGCACAATTAAATGTGCACTTTAATTAATCAAACACTGGCCAAAAATCTTTAAAAAACACGCGCCGGCCAATACAAAAATTGTTTGTTTGTTGTTACTGCTGATGCGCGCGAATGCGAGCAAACGAACCGAACGCCACGAAAAATTCCAACAGACTGCGAGAGTCACAGACAGGCAGAATGTGGGAGAGAAGCATGGAACGATGACGCAGCCAGCTGCTGCTGAAATGAACGCGTTCGACAGCGTCAGTTGCGTCGCACAGTGGGCTAACTCCACTTATATTAAGGCAAATAATCATACACGTGATTTTCTTTAGCATGTATGCATTAGGTTAAGGCCTCACATATTTCGAGAGATTAAATAGACACATTGTAATTCTCAATAATTATAATTTTGTATTTTAAAGTTCAGAATATAAGCATCTAATGACGACAAGTGGAATTTTCAAAAATTTATTTTTTAAATCCATCGTACACCGCCAGGGGGCCCAAGCAGCCACCTTATACAACGAATGATCGAATAAAAGAGAAATTGCAACAAACAAGCGGCCAAGTCGCCGGCGTCTCTGTTTCTGTCTCAGTTGGCGTCGACAGCAGTCGAAGCAAGGCAAGCCACCCGCTCATTCACGTTTCTGCTGCTGCTGCTGTTGTTGTGTGGGCCGCTGTTCGCCGTGAGAGCGCCAGAGAGCGAGAGTGGGAGCGAGGCAGTGTGAGCGTTGTTGTTGTTGCTTACTGCGTAGGGTGGTTGGCTTGTAGAATTTCTGGACAGTGTTTCTGTTTTTGTTGCTGCTGATGTAGCGACAGCGCAGTCGCGCAGAAGCAGGTCAGTTTGTGTGGCGTCCGCTGCGCAACTTGATTTTTGTTGTTGTTGTACTTTTTATGCGCAGCCGTCGGCGGCGGCGGGTTGACTGTTGGTAATGATCTTCGTGCATGTGGGTTGCTCTTTGTGGTTGTTTCTGTTGCTGTTGTTGGCGTCGTCGGTTACGGGGGACGTTTGACTGTTGCGTTCATTAGCGCGGCCGCGACTTTTTGGGCTCGTTTTCGAGGAGGTGCCGATACATAGTCCAGGTAGATGTATACAGTTTATGTCTATATATATGTATGTATTTGTACATAAGGTTGGGCAGGTAGTTGGCAGCTGGGTGGCGCTGCTCGCAGCGTGGGCAGCTCTCAAATTGAGGTTAGGTTAAAGTCAGCCAAAGAAAAATATCAACATAAAAAAATCTGTCATTGCTATGCAAATCGCATGACTCACATGGGAAACACCATAATAGTGCACTTAACTTAGTACTGCAAATACCAACAACAACAAGAAAGGCGAGCAACGACAGCGACAAGTCAATGAAATTGAAAGTTGAACGCAATCAATGCAAAAAAAAGAGAAGAGAAGCAGCGACGCGACGTCTGCAGCAACTGCGACAGTGACTGCGACTGCGCTAGTGCATCATCAGTTTTCTGCAGCAGAGATGATGCTGTTGTAGTTGTTGCTGTTATTGTTGAGTTTCTTGTTGTTGTTTTAATCAGAAATGGTAAATCACGAGTAGGTCGATGTTAAAAATGAATAAAGTGGACGTTAAAGTAACGGAATTTAAGTAAAGAAAGTAAAGAACTAACCATTTAGCAGGTTGTACTATAGAAAAACTTTCCACTTTATTTTTGATAGATATTAGTTAGAAACATTTTTTTTTGTTAGAATTTTAAAATGTATTTTATATTTAAATTAAAAGGTTTTTTACAGACGCGTACGAATTTTTTAGATCAGCTTAAAAACTTCCTAACATTCCTTACTCAAACTTCTATAACTCAAGTATAACTCAAACTATAACTATAACAATCTCAAGCTAAATCGAATTGCAAAAAATAAAAACAAGAAGAAAAGAATTCCATACGACGAAGTCTTCATAATTCGAACTTTTTCTTTGAATACTGGCGATTTGAGTTGGGAAAATTCGATTGTACTACCTTTATATAAGGGCCTTATATTATTTTAATACTATCCATATTAAGCTTAAGATTCATATCCTGTATGTCCTTATTTCAATTACATATGTATTTAGAATATTATATTATAGCTAATTAAAAAAACGATGAACTTTAATGAAATTAAATCTAAATTATTTCTTAATTTTTTAATTTTATTCAGAATAATCAGGCCTGTTCCGATTTTCACTTTTGGGAAGGTTTTGCGGAATTAAGTTTCTTTGATATCACTTTGAGTTGATGTCTTTTAGTCCGATTAAGTGTAAAACTATAATTTTTAAATACTTAGCGTAAATTCAAAGTGAATCAATGAATTTCACTAAATGCTAAAAAGTAAAAAGTGAAAACCGGAACAGACCTGATTCGGGCCAGAATAGTAAAAAACTAGTACCAAATATCGAAATAAAGTTAATAAATAATTTAGTTCACTAATTTAATATGTCAAATTCTATTTTTAACGTAACTATTGCATTAAAAATCTTAATTTTCTTACTGAAATTAATTATCTCTCATTTCCCTCTGTCAATTAACCATTCAGAAATTCCTTTGTAGTTCATGAAATATCTCAATGAAATAAAGACAGAGCTACATTAATATTTTTATCGATAGATAAATTTAACTAATTCTACAATTTTAATATAGCTGTAATCTTAGTTATCCTAATTTTCAAATTCCCCCTGCAGAAATCGGAAATGCTTTCAATCGCCCCACTCCTCACCACACCAATGATGAGATACAAAACAGGTTACTCAGCGAAATGGAGCACCCTACTTTTTGTTCAACTTCATTGCCAGTCAAGTGGTGAGCGGATGACGCAGCCACCTCGCTGATCGAAAGGAGCAACCGGGGAACAGGGAACCGGTTTGCAGCAGCCCTGCCCAGACTGATATTGATGCCAGCCAAGAAACATGTGGCCCACTGGCCAAGGAAAGCAGCTGCACAGCCAACAACACTGTCGATCGCAAGTGAATTCAAGTCCTTGGTTAACTTCAAGTACTGATATCATAGCTGTTATTCTTGTTGGGTGCACCAATTTAACTTCAGTCCATCCTTGGCCGTACGAATTTGTGATATAACAAAGACTGCGTAATGAGCAAAGACAATTACAAAACAACAACTATAACAACAAGCAGAGCAACACATGGCTTCGACCTCCGAAGAAACCTGTTGCCCTGTGGAAGCCCTTCTTCGTCTCAGTCTGTGGGAGAAAGTGTCGCTGAGTAGGGCTTCAGCTATAAGGCGCCATTGAGGGACTCGATTCTTCACCGATCATCACGATTTGCTTGCACTTTGTCACGTCTCATTTAACAGAGCACGAAAAAACATATAATGGGAGTTACACCAAAGAGGGGCCGAATCTGAACCCTCTCGCCAAAAAAACAACCAGAGCAACAACTCAACGATAAACGAGGGTGGATTGCGATCGTCGCGCGCACTTTTTCAATATGGCGTCGTCTAGCGTGGGACGAGAACGGTCGGGTAGGGCAGTCGAAACGGTAGTGGGAAAGGGAGCGGTAGTGCTAAAGGGAACGGTAACGCATGCGCAAAAAAAACAAATTTGAATCGTGGGCGTGGGTGGGCCGTCCATCTATTATACACACATATCTTTTATTTTGTTCTCTGAGTGAGTTTATTTGTGTTTGTGTGAGGTTTTTGGATACAGTCCCCACCACGCTTTTTGCGGTTGGGTTGAGTCACGGTCTTTTGGGTTATGGTTGTGTTGTGTGTTGTCGTTATTAGTGGGTAACTTTGCTGCCAGGTCAAACTGGAATTTAATCAACAGGAAGTGGTCATAAGCTGAGATACACTCGTCTTAACTTTCAAAATTTCTATCTAAGTTACGTGAAACGAACTTTTTAACTTTATCAATGGAGTTAATAGACGTATACGAATTATGATAATAGTTGTGAAGATTAATTTTAATTAATGTATAAATTTTTGACAAAATTAATTTTTTTTTCTAAAATCATGCCAGTTTGAAGTCTCAATAAAGCTTTGATTGTAAATTTTTGGTATTTACATTAGGTTGTTTTTTTTTAATACTTTAACACAAAATATTAAAATGTTTTGGTTTGTTGAATTGACACTAATGAAATTATCTATTAAATTGGATTTAGACAGGTTTCTCAAAATTGTTCCATGTAAATATCAGTAGGATTATGAAAGGGCTTTTAAGAATCTCGAAATCGAAAAAAAAATAAAAGGATTTGAAATATTAAAAAGAAATTATATTTAAAATAAGGAAAATATGTGAAAAAACGTAAAAAATGTACACAAGCATTTAAATTATTATAAAAAGTGCTTTAATTAATAAATGTGCATAAAAGAGTCTTACAATCTTATGTAAAAAAAAAACTAAATTGCATTTTTTTATACCCTTGCATATTTGTTCACTATAACTTTGTGCTATTTTTTTTTTTTTTTTTTTTAAATATTTGTTCACTATAACTTTTTTCCTATTTTTTTTTTTAGTAAAATCTTTGCTTTTTACTAAATTAACTTTGTGAAGCATAAATTCATTAGATTGTCGCAGATTACCGTGTATCCTTACTGTATTTCGATTATGTATTTACTTTGAACTCAAGCATAAGATGTCTGCTGAATTGAGTAAGGTTTTTTTAATTTCATTAAGTGCCAGCAAGTGCAATTAAGTCGTCAACCAAAGGAAACATTTTAAGTACAAATTGCAGCAGGAATTTTGTGTGTTATTTATGTATGTAGAGAAGGAATCTTCTCTTACATATGTATATATACTTGCATGTCTATTCATAATCCTGTGTACAAAGCTTTGAATACATTATATAATATACTTTAAATAATGTATGTACATATGTAATGCATCAATAAATCCTCAACACACACACACACATGCAACTCCCTTCCCCTTCCATTTATTTGAATTGCCTAGCAACAAAAAATGGGAATATAAAAAATAGAAGCCTAGAAATAAATGTAGTTTTACAAAATACATGAGCAGAGAAATCATATCAAAATACAAATTATATAATAAAAACACGTACACAAATGCCAATTTGCACCAATACATGTGCAACATATGCCGCATATGTTGCATAAAAAGCAAAAGCACAAAACCATATGCAAAGAACGCCCAACAACGCCCACAAAGTGTGAGAGAGAGACAGACGAAGAAAGAAATGGAGCAAGCAGGATAGCGGAATGCAAATGCATTTTTGAGCACGCAACTGGGAAGAGAGCGAAATTGTGTGGAGTAATGTGCGTAAAGAGAGAGAGAGCGAACAAACAAAAATACAAAGCTCTCTCTCCTGTACTCTCTCTCTCTTTGTGAGTTGAATGTTGTTGTTGTCAAAACTGCAACAATTCCTTTGCACTTTTTTCGATGCGACGAAGAGAGTGGAGTGAGGTATGTCAGTGGGATGGGGGTGGCTATAACAAAAATTGTTATAGACACCAAATTTATGACATGCTCCACGAGGCGGTGGTAGGAAAAACAACCACCCAACCCCAATGAGAAAAGTTGCTCGCTCGCTTGTAGTTTTCAAATGCCAAAGCTTCAATTTCGATGTGTGTGTGCGTGAGGGAGTATGTGTGTGTGTGTGTGTAAACGTGGGTGTGAGCGTGTGCATTGTTATTGGGGGTTGGTATTTTTGCTGCATAGAGCGCCTGCTCCAATACTAAACATACCAATACTAACACTAATACCAATGCCAAAGGCCAACAACATGGCAAATGTATTGACGATGGAAAAATAGAAGTTGGGGCTTTTTAGTTGTTGTGGGGGTTGTTTGGATCCCAACAATAGTTGCTTTGCCTGCTGTTGTTGTTTTGGTGGTAGTGGGGTGTTTCTCTGGAAAAAGTGCATACCGAAAAATATACGCACACAGACAGACAATACGCTCACACACACACAAACGCATTGCGGAAAAATCAATAAATCATTTGTTGGAAAATTTTTTAATTGCCTTCGAACATAGATGTAATAATATTAAATTAAAATTAAGTTGCTTTCATTTAAAGTTCTATACTTAAAGATGCATTTATCACATGATCTCATTTAACGGCATTCATACTAAACATTTAAATGTAACGTATGTAAATTCATAGAACTTTTATGCGTCTCAACTTACCAACATGTTCGCAATGATTTTCGCGCACAGCCCAGAAGTATGCAACACAATATTTCGTCAGCGAGTGCACACAACTGCGCTAAGATTTTGAAATATTTTTCACTGGGCTTTTTTTTATTTATTAAATTTTGGTTCTTTAACTTTCGTCACACTGCACTGGGAACATTTTTGTCGTTTTGATTACTTAGCGCTTTTCTCGAATTTTACCGATACAATTGGTTATTACAACTAACCTCATCAACACTCACACACTGAATGATATTTCGTGACTGAATGAATGGGAGAAGAAGCTACATAACTGCTCCTAAAATGCAAAAGCGCCGACTGAGGAGACTGAAATTTATGTCAGCCCTGGCTGACGTTGGAGGCGGTGGCGCCTCCCCTCTCCTCCCCGCCTCTTTTACGCATACACAATATAAACGATAGTTGCTTTTGTAATTCGTTAGTCTGTGTTTTGTTTTTGCAGCTCGACGTTATTGCTGTTGTTGCCGCTTCGATTGCCAGTCGAGCAATAATTGCGCTCTGAGTTGTGCAATTGTACAAAAAGCTTCCTGTTTATACTTACTACGCTTTGTTGTTGTTGTTGTTGCAGTTGCCGTTACAAAAAAGCGCGCGCATTCCAGAGCTCTCCCACACACGCAATAGAAGCTAACGCTTGCGTTCTCTCTGCCTCTCTCAATTTTTCTGCTCTCTCGCTTTCTCATACCCTGGCCGCCATGTTTATTTACAAAAAGTTTACGGTTATTTGTGTCTAAGGCTGAAAAAGAGTCCTAAGGAATTAATGAAAGGTTTGACATGCGCTCTTGAGATTAAAATTATTTTAATTTAAATTATAATAATTCATATTTAAAGGTATAAAATATTATTTGTAAAAGAAAAGAACAAGTAGATTAAATTATTACTATTCAAATATTTTTTAAAAGCTTAAACTAAATTAATACAATTATTTACTATATTATTATATATTTTGGGTAGAAGTTTTTCATTTAGCATTTAAGTTTTTATTTATTTTCTTGTGCACTTATTATTCAACGAATTTTCGAATAGTATTTTGTTTTATTTTGTAAAATTAGAAACTAAACTTTATCAAAATTGTGTATGTCGCAGTTTCTCCTTTGTGTTTGTGCATTTGAATTTGCGCGCTTGTTGGTAAATCTGGCAGCTCCATACGCACTTTGTTTGGCGTTGCCACACAAATAGCCGTGACAGCAACCGGCAGTATATGTCCAATAAACTGAATGCTATGACACTCTGATTGCTCGTTTGGCGGTTAGATTTAAAAAATAATGTTATTTGATAAAAAACAGCGTCCAATTAGTGAATTTGTATAAATTTTCAATAGATATTTTTAGTTTTATAATGATGTATTATTTTATTAGAATTATTGTCTGAAAAATATACATTTATTCATATTTCTTTATGAAGTATCTATATTTTTTAATCTAAAAAAATTTGTTTTACATTGGATTTTATCTTAAAGACCTTTAGAATACAAAGTAACAATTATAAGAGCTAAACTTAAATTTATGTTGACTTGATAAATTAAAAAAAAAACCTTGTAAATTAAATTTATTTTAGAATATTTACATAATATTTTAATCAATTATAAGTACATTTTTAACCATTTGTTGTTAGGCTAGAAAAGGAGTCAAACGAGAGTGTTGTGAATCTCTTCCACCCACATTCAAATATTTTCTTATGTCCTGTCCTCTTTTTTTTTGGCAACGAAGCTTTTATTAAATTGCATATGTAAATGCAATGACCATATAGGCAACCGTCAACCACCAACCAACCACTTCAATCCACTACTAACCTAATTTTCTTGTATTTTACTTTTTTCTGCACCGTCAACTGTCTCAAATAGTTTTTAATCATCGTCAACAGCCACAACAAATTTTAGTGTTTTTTGTCGGTTTTTCAGCACTTAAGATTTCCAAGTACAATCAACTGTTGCTTTATTTTGTTTGTGTGTTTTTAAATACCCTATGCTGTGAATTGTAAAAACGGGCAGTTAAGTTTTTTGTGAATGTGAAGATAACAAATTTAAGCAATTATAATATGTAATTCAAAAATAATATTGACAAATCCAATTTTTTATTTATTTATTAATTAATTTATTTAATGTCTACTAAGTACAGTTGACCAAATGTACTTACAAAAATTAAATAAATTGTAGTAACAAATTTCACTATTATTTTATTATGAATTATATTTCAATTTAAATTTAATTTAATTTTTATAAATAATTTACTAAGTTCTTTGCATTGTCTGCAAATTTCCATCTAATCGGATGAAAAGGTCAGCACAATTTATACGTGAATTTGTTCTTTATCGTCTAGCAGCAAACTATTTAAAGGGTATCTCTAGGTCGAGCAGTCGCTTTACTTACGAGTTTCTTTAAATTTTCTTGCAGTTTTTATTGTTGGCCCCGATTTTTGCAAGCGAATATTTCGCCACCGGCAAATTCAATGCAATTAAAAATATAATTCATAATACGTTGCGGTTTTGTTGTTTTTCTTGTTGTTGTTTTCATTATTGTTGTTGGCCGCATTTCCATATGCGGCTTAATTTTCCCAGCGTTGCCTGCTGCCTCTACTTTTATAATTTGTCTCCCATTTTGGTTGAGTTTCAGCCCCCTACCCCCTACCCCCTTTCCCCTATTCCCCTTTTCCCCTATTCCCCTCTGTCAACTGTAAGTGTAACACTTTTGCTTGTTTGTTTTACACAAAATGATTTTTAATATTGTAACATTTTACGGGCAACGAACGGACTTTCGGTTTATGCATTTAATTAAAAGACGCAGCCCAAAGCCAAAGCCAAAGCCAAAAACACCAAATGAAAATACAATGCAATAAAAGCAAAATAAATACAATGGACGGTTGGACAGAGACAGAGAGAGAGAGCAACAGAGATAGAGATAGAGAGACAGAGATAGAGATAGAGAAACAGATGAGGAGACAAACAAATGTGTTTGGCTTAAAATATGCAAACAAGAAACGGAAAAACTTATTTAGACGCCGCAGCGACACTAAACAACAAAAAAGCGCAACACCAGCAACACTAACAACAACAAAAACAACAAAAACAACAACAACAACAATA
The DNA here is from genome assembly GCA_037043405.1 of Drosophila subquinaria. Taxonomy (NCBI): domain Eukaryota; kingdom Metazoa; phylum Arthropoda; class Insecta; order Diptera; family Drosophilidae; genus Drosophila; species Drosophila subquinaria. The sequence goes on from JBAMBL010002839.1 coordinate 225,482, forward strand.
CTAACACTAACAACAACAACAACAACAGTCAACAGGCGAACTGCAAACAGACAACGGGGCCAGAGACAAAATGTTGCCCCGGCTGCTTATGAAAATGGCGTCACAAAACGGAAAAACTCAAAGCACACACACTCACCGTTACACACACACACACACACACTCAGCAATTGCAACGAGGCTCCCACGCGTGCTTAGCGCTGCCCCAAAACGTTGCACAATGGGCAACAACAACAAAAAGAATCATAATTTTAATTAACAATTTAAAGTGCAAACAACATAAGTTAAAAAACAAATATATTTATTTTGTTTTGTTTTATTGCATCAAAATAAATATTCAACAGCGCAGTTAAATTTGTAAAAAATAATCAACGTGTAAATGTAAATGCAAATCCTGTAAATAAAAATATTGTTGAATTTCTTCAAATAAATAAATTTGATTTATATAAATTAAGTTAAATAAAAGCAACGCATAACTGTCAACAGAATACTAAAAAAAAGAGAGTTTGGGTGGAAGCTTTAAGCCTTTAAAGGGGATTAAAAGTCCAACATCCTGATGCTTTTAAAGCTCCGTTAAGCTTTCGCTAACCTTTATAGAAGTGGGCAAGAAGTTATCGGCATTTGCTAAACTTTTCTTAATCCAATTTTAATTGCTATACTTTTGTCAATTTTCTAACTATCCTATAAAAGGTAGAGCTTTCATGTGCTTTAACACAGAATTTATGGCCTAATATAACTTCACATAAATAATTTAGAGAGTTAGTATCAAAATTTTAAGAAATAAAGGCTGAGTTTTTGATTTATGAATGCGAGAGATTTCATGTGCTTTTTCAAGAAAATTTGTAAATATTTAAAATTCAGAGATATATTAATATTTTAAAAAATAACTTGAATAAAATGAATGATAAAGCTTTCGGAATTTTCTATGGCTTACAAGAAGCAGCTTTAATGTGCTTTTAAGCATTTGAATCATTCATAGGCTCTACAATATATATATTTTTGTGATTTTTACCTTAAAATTTTGTGGACATTTTAAATCTTTTTTATAAAATATTGTCTAAAAAATATATTTTTTAATTTTCACCTTTTTAATGTTGTGGCCATTGTACGTTGCGTTGTCGACCTGCTGCTGCTTCTTCTTCTGCCGCTGCGGCGTCTGTTGCATGTGGCAAAAGACTTTGGCCGCAACAGCCCCCAAAAACCCCATTTGTGATTGTGATTGTGATTGTTGTGTTGTGTTGTGTGCTGGCGAATGGAAAGCATTAAAAAATTCTCTCACCATTGTTGAGCGCGTGGGAAGCGTTTCAATGTTTTGTTTGTTGTTTGGAACATTTTTGCCGCCGCACAGTGCATAAATTTTTGCCCATCTACGGAGTCAACTCTCAACTCCAAGTTCCCGGCACCTAGAGACTCCAGTTCCCGACTGAATCACAGTTTTAAAAAAAAACAACTTGCCATCAGCTGTGACTATTCTATTATATTTTTTTTGCTGTCTTGAGTTCGTTTTCTTTGTTTTTTTTTGTATTTTTTTTTTTTTGTCCAATTGCAATTATTAATACATAATTCATGTTTAATTGCCGCTTGGTTTTTTAATTATGCCCCGCAAAGTTGGCAACATGTGGAGCAATTGGAACAGTAGAGGAAAATGGGATTGGAAATGGGAATGGGAAGGGAAAACTGTGTGCCAAAAGTTGTTGGCAAAACTTTCGCTGATTGAGTTGCATTTAGTTTCATTCGATGATCGATGCACGTTGACAGACATTTCAATTAGCTGAAAATTGCGGCAGGTTGTTGGGGTTGATGGGGCTAAAAGCAACTGACAGTCTACGGGAAGAGAAAAGAGAAGAGAGAGAACAAGAAGACCAAATCTACAAACTGACGTCGTCGTCAGTTTGAAAACATTGTGTGCGCCGCGGGGTTAAATGAAAATTGGATGAACAGTTGAAGAATCGAACGATGTAGACGAGAATAGAGAAGAGTGCAGAGGGAGAGAGAGATAGAGAGAGGGTCAGAGGTTGGGGTTACTTGCGGCAAATGACACGGGGACACAAAACGAACGAGGGCAGCACACAAATTGATTGACTGACTGACTGACTGACTGACAGATTGATGAACACACGAATGTATAAAGTTCTTACGATTCAGGCTTAAATAATGAACTGACTGTGAAGCGTTTAAGGATGAAAGACAAAGTGAATTTAGTATTTCCAATGAAAAAGTTGATGATAATGAAAAAAAATAAATTTTCCAAATTAATAAAATTTTTATAAACATTTAAAATAAAAACAAGGATTAAAGAAATTGGTTGAGCTTTGACAAAGTTATAGCTGTTTGAAATTCTTGAAAAACTATCAAGGGGTAACCATGGAAAAAGAAGTAATTTTTGATGAAAAATTAAATATTTTTAAATAAATACAAATAAAATGCAGCACAAAATTAGATGTCAAGCAGGGATAAAATTGACATTCCGCAAGAAAATCGGTTAAGTTAGTTATGAGAAATAAAATTTTTTGAAATAGTGTCTGGGGGTAAGATAAAAAACGTTTATGCAAAATGAAATTTTTAAAAAGTGTTAAGGAGTAAGCAGGGTAAAAATTGACAAATTTTGGATAAAATATAAATTTTTAAAATGAATAAATGATGCAGAATCAAATAAGAGGTCAAACAATGATTATATAAACAAAACTCAGAAAACTTATTAAATTTTATTTTTTATTAAATTATCAAGGGAAAAGTTAACATATTTGGTTAAAATTTATTTTTCCAAACGAATGTAATTTTGATGTTGAATTAAATCAGAAATCAAACAATGATAAATTTGACATGTTGAATTGAAAACGGCTAAGTTTTGACAAAGGTGTGACAAATTGACGTATTGGAAAATGTGTAAAATTTAAATGTTTAAAAATGTTCGCGATTGTTATTATAATAATCATTTCTATATATACATTTTAAATCACCCATTAACTGATTAGATCTATTCTGTGTAGATGTTTTTACATAGATTCCCCTCGCAAACAAAACTTTCATTGACTCGCTGCGGGTTTTCCACAAAAAAAAAACAAAATCAGAAAAAAAAGTTGCGGGTGGTCACGGCGCTCAAATCGGAAGCAAATGCAACAGCTGCCCCCCTCTTCCCTCTCACTCTCTCACTCGTTCTCACTCCCTCTCTATCTCTTCCTCATTTAGGGTTCTCGTTACACGTTTCACGTTTTCATTTCCTATATTTTTGTAGTGGTTGTTATAGTTTTATTTTTGTTTTTTTGCTGTTGATTTTAAAAATGGGGGGAGAGTGCTCTGCGGGTTGCAGGTTGAATGATTCAAGTGCAACAGAGAAATGCAACAACAACAACTATAACAACAACTACAACAACAGCAACAACACGAGGAAACTCAACGTTCAGTCAATTTTCACAGTGAGCAGTAGAGTTATTGGCCTGCAGCCCGCTTCTACCATACTATACAGTCCAGCCCCTGTTTGTTTGCTATTGGCATTATTCCGATTCCGATTCTGTTTCTGATTCTCAGTTTGATTCAGATTCAGATTCAGATTCTGTTTCTGAGTTTGATTCCCAGTATATTCCGTGGTTGTTGCTTGCTAACAACATCGAGCAATTCGCAATTTATTCTACGCTTCATGGCCACAACTTTCGGATACTTTTCGAATTGTATCTGTGTGTGTGTGTGTGTGAGCGCTGCGGGTGATTAATTTGCTGGAAAAAATGGAATGTGTTCGCTTCTATACGAAATTATGGTTGGTTTTTCATACATATGTACATATGTATGTGTGTGTGTGTGCAAACGAAGGTAATCACTTTATGATTGGGTCGAGTGTTGAGAATTGAGAGTTGCCAATGAGGGTGGACTTAACGTACGTATGTGTTGATTGAACTTGTCCAAAAAAAAAACAACAAAAATAATTTTTTTTTTTATTGAACGCAAGGAAATATTGTAAAACTGGCTGGTTTAATTTTGAGACGAAAAATTGCTTAAAATAGGAAATTAATTCGCCAATTAAATATCTATGCAATTAATTAAGATAATATATTTTATATTTTAAGCTATCATGTAATCATGTAAAAAGATGTATGATAGATATTAATAAATTTGTATATTTTATTTATTCAAACACAGTTTAAAATCGTCTATATTTCGATTCAAAATTTTTCAGTATATTAACTTTATTTAAAATTTAGTGTTTTAAAATTCTTATCAGTGTTGTGCACTTATCATTTTCATCTGCTTCTCATTAAATAAATAAATTATATTACATTTATAATTAATACTTTGTGTTAATAAAATACATTTTTAAATAAAATATATACATGGATAAATAAGTACAAATGATCACTTAATTTATTTTTATTTATATTAAAATAAATGAACATTTCTGAAATCTCAAACTTTAATAGATTCGCAATGAATTTCTCCATGTTTTGGATACTAGTACATACAAATACTCGTATATGTATGTATGTATCTATTACTTCTGTCACAATCTATACGTTCTTCTTTCTGTACATAGAATTTGATTAATTAAGTAAAGTACTGTTTTTTTATTTTTATTTTTTTAAACAAATTTAAAATATTTTTAGTATTACAATATGTATTTAAAAAATTAATTTTTTGTTTTATAATTATTTAAATATTTGCAAAATATCTAATCGAATAGTCAAATCAAATTGTCAAGTTGCTAGACTTGGTTGAACGATGTTGCATACCACAGGTTGCAAGCAGTCCTGTTTGTTGTTTGACTTGCAACAAGTTTGAAGTTGCATCGCAGTTTAGTGACTTTATACTTAACACTGCAGTGCACTGTAAGGATTGTATGAGACGATACAAATATAAGATGAAGTTGACTTATACTACTGGCAAAGTTAATATAATATAGTAGACTCCGTATAAGTTGCAGTCTGCAGTTGTATGAGTATATGATTGTTTTGTTTACATTTTTCTTAGCAAGAAACTAAACCCAACAAGTTCACAACCGAATCAGATGTAAACAGAGCTGGAGACTGAACACAACTTGTAGCACACAACTTATACGTATACGCTGTATAAGTGGCGGGTCAAACTGTTATATGCTACGCATACAAGACTTATATTATATTATATTAGTCTTATATTATATTAGTCGTCTAAACAACTTATACATGCTTATATTGGCTGTTGCACATTGAGAACTTGCCAAATAAATGGTGTTTTAAATAAAAATATGAATTTGCAGGGCCTCAATGCTTTAATTTATTTTAATTTCACGCAAAAACTATAAGTATAAGTGAATTATAAGATGCAATAGAAGACAAAGCAGGCTGTATAAGACTTATTATAAGACACTGCTACGCCTAAGCATGGCTTATAATTCGATTACTTGCCATTTCGAATGATTCGAGCAAACTCTTATATGTTGCGTATAAGTGCGCTTAGCAAAGACACAAACCAGCAATGCAACCTCAAACATGTTGCGAGTCAAACCGCAAGCAAGCACACAACCTGTTGTGGATCGAACGAGGAGTGTGGGAGCATTAAGTAAATAATAAATAAATAGAAGAAGTAATTATAAAAATCAAGATATTTATATGTATATAGAGATGTCGAAATTGAAAATCGATTGTGGGGAATAATTTTCGGAAAATAACTTATAGTTGAAAATAAATGAGACTTAGGACTGTGTGTTTGACTGCAACCAAATGCAACTTATGTGTAAGTGTGTGTGTGTGTAAGTATGTATGCATGTGTGTGTGTGTGTGCAACTGAAATGCCTTTGCACGACTTTTGACTTTAGTCCGCCGATGTTTTTAGCTGTTTTAAAATTTATGAAAAAGGGCAAAAGGCGACGACGTTGAGAGTCGCGCATTGCAAGCCGCATAAATATCCACTAAGTCCCTTGCACACACACACACATACATGTGTATATATGTGCTATGTGCCACCCTTAAGTGAAAACTGAAGAAGAGACCTGACAACAACAACAACAACAACAACAAGAGTAACAACAGCTTCTGAAATGTTGCGTTTCTCCCCTTTGAGCTGCTCTCGAGGCTGTCAAGCGTAAATTCAATAAATATGAATATAAGATCATACACACACACTTTCACTCACTCACTCACACACACAGACACACACACACATGTATATAGAGCACTTGTTGTTACATTTTTCACTCACTTGGACTAACTTGGCTAACAACACCCAGCAGCAGCAGCAGCCCCAATTCAACAACCGTCTTGGCCTGGCCATGAAGATGACGATGACGATGACGCTCAAATTGTGTGAAGTACAAACGATTCAAGAGTTTTTCTTATTCTTATTCTTTTTCTTGTTGTTCTTGTTGTTGTTCTTGTTGTTGTTCTTGTTGTTGTCATCTTATTTACTCGATATCGAAATCTTTGTTTGTGCTTATTATTTGTAGCTCTCGTCCTTTTGTGCTGTTACTCGAATTTTTACGATTGGCAATGACAAAGACCGATTGACTACAGTACGATTAAGTGTGTGTGTGTGTGTGTGTGTGCGAGTACAGTGAGTACAGTAAAATGCCACGAGGTTCGTTCATATAGTGTCGACGCCTTTTGGAAAGGAATTATTTGATAGCAACTCTATCAAATGTAATAATAATTGTGTGACAGTTGCTCAAAATTTGATTGATTTTGATAGAGATATTTACAAGTTTAAGAAATCGAAAATGGTTGGAAATCAGTTGAAAACAGTATGTATTTTTTTTAAGATTGATTAAATTAAATTTCTTTGAAATAATCTTAATTAAATTTAAACGAAAGTAATTGGAAATCTATTAAGAACATAAAGTATTTATTTCTTTTTTTTAAAGATAAATTAAATAGGAGTTCTTTGATAAATTTAATGATAGCTCTGCGGCACCTACTCAACATTTCGGTTTGAAAATATATATATTATTTTGTAAAATAGTACAATTTGGAAATCAATTGTTTTAGTTTTAAATTCATTAAATTAGAATTCTTTGATAGAAACTTCATAAAAGATATTGAAAGATCTGCTGCAGTTGGTCTTAAGTTTAGCTTGATTTGGGATAATATAAAATCATAATAATGAAAATTATTATAATCTTAAATAAGAGTGTTGTAAATGTTAGAATTTTTAAAATTTAGAATTCTTTAAATGTTAAAAATTTAAGAAAAGTGGAAAACAAGAAAATATAGTATTTATTTATTTAGCTGAGAATTCACAGCTTATTAATTAAGGTATTAAATTTACTTAATAGTATATGCTTAATAAAACAGCTGACATTGGCTTGTTTAACAAACAAAAGAAGTTTGAAGTAGTTCTATGCTGCTTATGATGGATTCATTCAAACCACCCTCGCAGTCTGCGGAGAAAATATGAAAATAATTCATTGGTACTCATAGCATAGCGACATCGACATCGACATCGACATCGACATCGACATCGACATCGACATCGACTACGACTACGACTACACATCCACATCCACATTCACATGTTCTTGTTCTTGATGTTGTTGTTGCTGCTCATCGTCATCATCGTCTGGTCCACACAGAAAACTGAAAGTGTGCAGCCGGCAGTCTGGCAATAAAGTCAATGGAGCTATCAAAAATCGTCAACGCAATGAAGCTAAAACTTGCCAAAGTGCCACGACGCATATGTGTGTAAGAGAAAGAGGGAAGAGAGGGAGAGGGAGAAGGAAGGATAATAGAACGGAAGAGTAGATGACAGAAACAGAATCAAAGGCAGCGATCCAAAGTAGCTACTGTTCATGTGTTTTATTAGTATGTATAGAACGGAGTTTGAGTTTGAGTTTTTGAGTTGGAGTTAATGCAATGGCCAATGCATTGGCATCTACCCGCTTGGCTTGGCTAGTAAAAGTGGCAACAACTGCTGCATTGATGGCACTTCAACTTCTCCCTCTGTCTATCTACATATACATATATCCTCACATATGATTAAGTAGAGAGCACTAGACTGATAAATTCTGATGGGAGGTTCCTTCTCGTTTCTCCTTCTCAGGCGACTTAATATTGCTAATGGCAATGCAAACTTCAAGTCATAAGCAAATGAGCAAGCTACTAAAATGAGGGTAAGTACTCTAAAAAAAAAAATAATAAAAAGAAAAATAAAAATAATAAGAAGGAATAGTTGCTCAAATTACACAGGGCAACAGCATTAAAGTTCTTTGCCTTCATTATTTGCTCGTATTACATTTAAAATAAATTGCTTACAGTTCCTTGTCGCCAAGTGTAATTTCGGCCCAAAACTTGCCAACTTTAAGTTAAAGACAAAGCCATAAACGCATATTGAATGCAAGTTTCTTAGGAAATGAAGAAAAAAACAAGCGGGAAAGGCTATAGTCGTGTTCCAGACTATAGGATACCCGTTTTTTATATAAAAATATAAAAATATTTTTTATTGCATACTTTTTGGCACTTATATTGCTTAAAAGCTTAAGTCAGCCATTATTACCATTCTATTTGTTAGATCTTGTTATGATTTAGTAGGATTATAGCTTATATTAGTAGTTAACGTTACAGACAGACGGACATGGTTATATCTCTCGGTTGTTAATCCTGATCAGGAATATATACACTTTATAGGGTCGGAGAAGATTCCTTTTCTCTGTTACATACATTTCAAAGAATACAATATACCCTTTTTACTTATTTTTTAAGTAACGGGCATAAAAACATAAAAATAGAAATACTGAAGGGTTCATTTAGGACAAACGCGGGGCAAAAGGGCAAATGGGGCCAAAAGCAGAAAGCAAACGGGTTAAAATAGTTGCGAGGTTTGGCAAACTTGGTCACTCCATTGGCCTGTTTTTGATGGCCAAATTAAGCCCAAGATAGGCCTTAAGTGCGGTGCGTTCCTAAAGACCAAAAACAACTGCAACAATTGCTGAAAACGGACCGAGTAGATATTGCAAAAGTGGCAACTTTAAGTAATTCAAGTTGCCAACACAGGAAAGCAAAAGGTTTTAGACCAGGTTAACCATACTTACTCCAAAAGGATTCACAAAACTTGCCAAGGCCAAGAAGCTGCAAGAAACTTTGGCTAAGAGGATGCAGCTAAACAAGAAGAAGAAGAAGAAGTGCAGCAAAATGAGGCGAGAAAATAAAGAAAACTTTGCTATAAGGAATATACTTAGATATACAAACTTGCTATTGTTGTTGGCCTGGTTAATATCAATTGGCCTCAAACTTGAGGTGGGCACTAAAAAATATAATAATTATTATTATTATACTAAATTATTTTAATATTTATTACCCTAGATTCTACAAAACGAATTAATTTTAAAGGTATAAAAGAAGAATTAATGTAATAAATTATTAAAAATGTAGTGTAATGTTTCTTTTAAAAAAAGTAAAAAGCAGAAAAAGGAAAAGGTATGTAGGTCTCAAATTTCACTTGAAAATGTCCTTAAAGTAAATAAATGTACCAACATTTTTATCAATAATAAACCCTGTACTTCACCTGTCAAACTCCCTCACACTTGCCATTACTTTTCTTTTTTTTTTGGAACTGTCGGCAACATGCAACAACATTAGCAAATATTGTATGTAAGTACATTTATTTTTTTGGCAATTTTACCTTAGGGCTAGTTCAACTCCATAAGCTGTCATCATTTTGGCCTTAACAATATGTGTACATAGTATATCCAGGCTGGCATTAACATTGGCAACAAGAACCGAAAACAGCCAATTATAGCTCCACTCTCGCAGGGACTCGAAGGACGAACCCTTCAGGTGGACTTGGACTTGGACTCGGAGCGAGTCTGTATATGACAACAACAACGTATGAGCAACTTCCTCCCACTCCTACACACACACAAGTGAGTTAAACCCTTGCCACAACCCTTTTGGCCACTAAGCCCACAACTAAGCCCAGTTGACGAGCCAAATTTTCAGGGATACTCGCATTTTTACTTTTGGCTATGCGAGGAGAGTGAAGTCAAGTGAAGTGGAGGGCTGAAAGAGCAGGAGTTGTTAGTGGTATGGAGGGCATACTGTACTGTTGCTGACATGCACTTGAAGGGTCTAGAAGGGAGCAAAGCAAAAGCGAAAAGCATCAGAGAACCAGACTTCATGTCAAGTCCAAACTCGCAAGTTTTGTGGGGGGAAAACTGTTGGCTGTTTAGCTGGAAAACTCGTAACTGGTAACTGGTAACTGAAAACTGGTAACTGCGGAAATGCTAACTGCGAACTGGTCTCTTAAATAGACGCCATAAAGAGCAGGACAATTTTTTTTTTGTGCTGTTGTTACCAAATAGAAAATCTGTAAATCTGGTAAACAAAGTAAACAATTGCACAAAACTCCAGCCAAGGGTTGAAAAAAGATAGAAGAAAAATTGCGGAAAATAAGATGAAATAAGAAATGAAATGAAAAATAGAATAGAATAGAATGCAGAGCACGGAAGTTGTCAGTTGTTGTTGCCTTTGTCTTCTTGACGTGACATTTTCTGGGCTGGTCTTATGTTGTATAACAAACCAGCTTAAAAATTGAATTTTATGTTCAAATTTTCTTTCAATTTATATTTATTTTATAATAGGTTTACTTTTTTTTTGAGCTGGCTAATTTATGGCACGCGTCCGTTGTCTAAGTCGATGTTCCACTATAAAAAGAAAAGTAAATATTTTATTACACACATTTATGACGCACTTTGGCGCAGCTCTGGCGAGTAAAACTTTTGGGACGCAAAACTGCCAAGTGGAACTATTAAAGCTGTAAAAAAGTTTGTGCCACACACACACACTCACATGTCAACTAGGAAAGCCCCAGGAGCATAGAAAGAGAGAGAGAGAGCGCAAAACAGGGTTAAGCGAATGAGAGACAGAGACAGGGAGAAATAGAAATAGAGAGAGTAAGATGAGGCAGAGGCGACAGAGAGAGGTAGAGGGGGGAGGAGAGGGAGAGGAATGGGACACACAAACATGCGGCTGGCGTTGTCAGCAGTCGCGTCGTTGTCGTCGTCATTTTGACCGGAAATGCGCAGTTTTTAGTGAAGTGCATGCCATTTTGAATTGCCAACACACAGATCCATATGAACACACACACACACACAAACAAGAACGTTCTCAAATGCACACACACACACATACACACACAACGATGCTAACCATTCGCGTTTGTCAACACAGTTCGCGCGCACTTTGGCTAAAAACAAAACGAGTGGACAGTCCCCCTTGCCCCCTTCCCTCCTGCCCTCCTCCCACTTCCCATTCTCCCCATTCTCTCTCTCTCTCTCTCTATTTTTGCCTCTTTTGACTAAACCAATCTGCCCCCCACCACACACACACACCCTCTCCTAATGCTTGTTCACTGCATGCTGTACTCAGTTGGTCAATATGGCGGTTTTTTTTCGGACTCGCGTTGGACGCGTTAGCTGTGGCTGAAACTGCAATTTCCAGAGATGGCCACGTGAAACTTGTCTTTAAAGCGATAATTAAAAATTTGCATTATGAAAATATATAAACAAACAATATTATGAAAATATATAAACAAACAATATTAATTAAATAATATTGTATTACTATTTGGAATTAATTAAACATAATAAAGATATATTTTATAGAATGATCAAAACTATTCAAAAGTTAAGAAACTTTTCAACTTAATGGAATTGCGAGAAAATTTAAAAAATGTTAAAAAAAGAAAACCTTTTGTATACAAATTTCTGATTAAAACAGTAACAATTTCCTATAAACAGAACATAGCTTTTGGAAATTTATATCTAGTTTTTTAATTTTAGTTTTTATTATTTTATTTGAAAATGTATATTTTTTAATTTTAATAATTTTGTGAATCTTGAAAATGATTATAAAAGCAACCTCAAATCGAAAATGCTCGACTGGGTTAAGACAACTAAATATTATGATCTTTGTTCATATAAAATTTAATCTCCTTCAATATAATTATTAAATTATTTATATAATTATTAAATATGTATTTGTAACTTTTTTCAAAAATAATAATAAATCATTTTAACTTGGATTTTTTTTTTTTTATTATTTTTATTATAATTCAGTTTATTCCATAATTATTAAATATTTATATATTTATTCTAATTTAAATTTCATTATAATTTGAAACTTTTTTTTTCATTCAACTACACAAGGTTGGCCCATTTTTAATTTGAGTAAAAACAAAACTTAAAGATCACTGTTACAAAATTTGGCGTATCAAGTCACGGCCACGATCACAGGTCACAGGCTGACATCGCTAGTTAGTAGAATGGTCAGTGAACCTTCTGGCCATATGTGTAAACTGTAAACTGTGCGACTGTGTCGCTGCTAACTGTCGCTGTCGTCTCCTGTCTCCTGTTTGCTGATGCTGCTGCCCCTCTCTCTGTCTCTCTCTGCCTCGCTGTATTCGCAATGCTTATATCGACATTTCCGTTTAGGATTCATTTTGCTGCACAGCCGTTAGTTGTTGGCTTTTTTTCATGCCTCGTTCTCTCTGTCTCTGTCTGTGTGTTTATTTCATTCTGACCCAAGGATAATTTTCCACAGTGTCCATTTCACTTTGCACTTTTCTTTGTTTTCATTTCTTTGGAATTTCTCTCTGTTTTTGAATTGCGGGCTGCAAATCATTCACATGCTGATTTAACAATTCCTTTGAAAAGTCGCGAAGAGAAAAGCAAAGTTGCTTTTATTATTGTTTGTCACATAAAGGAATTTTAAATTCAAATTACAATGAATTAAGGACAGCAAATTAAACAAATTGTCAATCCAATCAAAGTTGAAGTACAAATAAGAGTCGCAAATATATTATTAAATTTTCTTAAATTAATTTCATAAAATTTTGATATTTAAAGTTAGAATGCTTTTTTTTGCACATAAATATTTTATGAATTGAAATTATTACTTACTCAGCAAAAAGCTGTATGCAAAAAAAAAATATTAAAAAAAATCCTGTTAATAATTATGCATTCATAAATAGGATTTACAATTCTGAAACACATTGTTATATTGTTGCAATATGTTAATATTTAAAAGCTAATAATTGCTGAGTTGATTTTAAATAAAATTAGTATCAAGTGTTGAAATATTTATAACTCAATTCGTCCAATTATAGTCAAAAAACATGCAGTTCAATTGCCTCTTTTGCTCTTTTGTGTAATTCAAAAGCCTTGTTCTTAGCCAATCATTCTGCATAATTCCAGAACCTTCTTTAAGTTGACACTTCTTGGAATAAAAATGACTTTTCTTTTATATATGTATGTTCTGTTTGAATCAGGGCACTATTTATAGTTGTACATTGTGTAATTCCACTCAATAACTCAGCGTTGACAGCTTGTGTTTCTGAGTATTCTTAATTTGTTGAAATGACATCTCAATCGACTGTTTCTAAGTAACAGCGCTAAACGACTTTCCAACATTTTATTAATCTCATTAAATTAAAGGATGTTCTCTTACTAATAGTGATAGTAAATATATCGAAAAATGTTAGAAACTCGGATTAAAACACAATCAAACATTGCGCTTGTGTGCGTAGCAGCAAAACACGAAGTGAACGAAAGGTTTTACTGCCTTACACTGAAAAATATGAAATGAAAGGATATTCGAACTGTCGCATCGTTGCAGTTGGCAAGAGAGCAAAGCATTATTTGCAGTGTATGTTAAAAGTCTAGCGCTGTACGGTCTCTCCTCATTGAACGCAGCTTAGCGACTGACATTAAAAAGGATCAGCCGAGCAGAAGCTTCGTGAGAGAATACAAAGCCGAATTCACGACTCGTGAGAACACAAGCCGCAGAGTGTGCTATTTATAGAACACACGTATTCTCTCTCTCTCGATCTACGTGTGTCGGTTGCGACGGCGGCAGATTTATGAAAACTGAAATAAAATAAAAAGGAATAACAAGTTTAATATGGCTCTTAATGCTAGGAAAGAGAACTCTGAACGGAAAACTCAACAAACTATTTTATATTTTAAGTAATTAAATAAGTCAAATAAATTTGAATGCAGATTTCAGACGACATAGACTTAAAGTTGAAAAAAATGCATTAAATATGAAGTGAAATCATTGTTAAGCTGCAACAACAGAGTTAAATCCGCTTATTGCATTTCAGCGCATCAATTAGATATTTTTCCAATAAGGTGGAAAAATAGCTCAAAAAATGGCGGAAAAACTGAAAACTGAAAAAGCAACAGCAACGCTCCGTAAAATTCTCTCTCGATGGCAAGCGGAAAAATCAACAGAAAACAGGCGATGGCCAAGGCAAAGTCAACGCCAACGGATTTCGACTTTACGATGGTTAAGAGGGGGCGTATGGAGGGGGATTTTGAGGGGGGTATATAGTCTCCACCCCTGACAGTCTGACTGTGTGGCAGGTTAGCTCAGCTGAGAGCTGAGAGTCAGCGCGCAGTTTGGCAGCTTATTAAAAACTACTTGTTAAGTTTGTTGTTGTTTTTGCAGTTTTTATTTTTTGTTGTTTGTTTTTGATTTTTTACGAGTTTGTTCGTTTGTTTGTTTGTTTGGCCAAATTGGCGGTAGAAAATAGAAAACGCATAAAGCGAAATATGTTGGATGGTTGTGAGGGGGAGAAATGTGAGGCGGGTTGAGGGACCGTGAATTTTGTTAGCTCGGCACAAAATTGCAGCATAATTGTTGCAAAAGCAGGTTTCAGTTATTTTTTTGCTTTTTGCTTTTTATTGTTATTGTTTTTCTGTTTTGTTGATATTGGTTGTTTCTCTGTTTGACTTGAGAGCCATAAAGGGTGCTTCACTGATATCGCATCGTATGTGCAAGTTTTTGATTAACTTTTAATTGAAAATAAATGAAGCTCGATTCCGTTGTTGTTGTTTTGGTTCAACGTTTGCCCAATGAGCCACGATTTGCAATTATGTTGCAGCTGATCAGATAGACAATATAAAGAAGAAGTTTTTTCTTAAATAACAGAATATACTTATTATTAATGGTGTTTACTAATTCTACACTTAAGATTCTTAACATAACGCGACTCTGCATAACATTTGCTCAATCATTTCTGGCTTTCTCTATGACAAATCCGTGGATATAACCGTCTTAACAAAATTATGTGTCACACAGGTTTGGGATGGTTTTAAGGCTCATTTTCCCAGGTGTATTAGACCCAAAAAATAACGTACGGTTGCAGCACAATAATCATGGTAATTAACATGCAAACGAAATTATGAAAGAGAGCAAAAGGTAAACAGACAAAACGAGACGAGACTCAATGAAATAGCATTGTGGAAAACCCGCAAGAGGCAAAGAGGTTGAGGCAATGTTTAAATAAACATGACACACACAACGTGGCCTGAAAATGGGAAATGCCTTCGATGATGTCTGAGAACCAAAATACCAAAACGTGATGCGACAGTTGAGTTGAGAGTAGATGAGATGCGGTCTCTTCTATTGCCATTGTCATCTCACTGTCAAGCGGGGCAATGATTGGCAAAGAGTCAAAGTCTCGACCTTTGTGCGTGTCTGTGTGTGAACGCGTTAATTAAGCAAAGTGAGCGAGACACACGTTGCCTTTGCGTCTATTCAAAAATGAGGGAGGAATGGAAATCGAAGGGAATGAGAGCGAAGACTGCATTCAAATAAAATGCACAGACACAGCACAGCACAGGACAAGGTTAAGCAGACTTGCACACACAAAGGACAAAGATGAAGCAGAAATATTTGTGGACGCTGTCGAGGAGGGTTGTCTACCTGAGCACAGCCACAGTTACAGGCAGGTTCTTCTTATAATAAAAAGAGAACGTTGGTAAAGATGCATTGAAGCGTAAGGCAGTGATAATCACGGCAAGGCGTCGCCTCAACACGTAACGTCAAATGCCAAGACACGGCAGCAGGACAGGAGCAGAAGGGCAGCTGGAGGGGGGCAGAAAGGGAGCAGCCAGGAGGACAAGGCTGACAGGCAGCTATTGTCATCATTGCCAGCCAGTGAAATTGCACGATAATCACAGCAACTTGAGCTCTCAAGTGTAGGCAAAAGTAAGGCTAAAGAAATTCCCCCCACTCTTTCCACTCCCCTCACCCCTCTCTAGTCTCATAATGCCGAGTCTGTTTATGCGTGGTAAGCCAATTTGGATATGGAAGCGCTAACCAAAAATTCAGAGAAAGCCGAGGGCGTTGCCATTGTCAAAGTGCATGCAAAGTCATCCGAGGACGACAACAACAACAACAAGAACGATGATGATGAGCACGGCAATGAAAATTGCCGAGCTGAGGCAAATGATATGTCGGCGACAGTGTAATGACATTCTGAGTTATTGTTATTGTTGTTGCTGCCACTTCTACTTCTTCTTCAGCCAGTCTGTGTTGAAAGCGAAAATGTTGGCTTTTTAATTGTTTTGTTTTGTGTTCGTTTTTCAAGAACTCAACGAGACGTGATAATCTTGAAATGCATCGCAAAATATGTTAAATGTCCTTTTCAAATGTGACTTACTGCAAATCTCAAGCTCTTTTCAATCAGAGAGAGAATTTAAAGTTAAGCTCAGTATGCAATAATTTTTTATGCCAAGTCAACGCAAAAATCCAAAGATAAAACGAATTTTCTTTTTTTTTTTGTCCAACAACTTATTTAGATTTTGCAAAATGTAACAAAATCGATACAAATTTTTTCAAGCTGATGCTGCAATTAATTTGCTGTCTGAGCAGCATTTCTAGTCAGCTTTATATTTCACAATTGCTTCAAATAAGAAAAAAGAATAAGTTCGAGTGACTATGTTAGATATCCCGTGAGATACCCTAACCTATGTTTACACTCATCATAATTAATTCAGCTTTAATTCCATCATGTCCTAAACAATAATAAATAGTTTTTTGAATAACTTTTGTGTTGACTATCAGATTAAAATGTCATTTTCGGCTTAGACAAAGTATCTGACAAAGTATCTGTGATAAAGGTAAATATAAAGCATGCTCATATTTTATTTTGTTACACAGGGTAGCAAAATGCAACGACTTGTGCAATTTTTGGACCCACAATTTGTTGGCCAGCTTAGTTACCAATGCATTTTGGTATCATTTGAATGCAAAATCTCTGTAAGATTTAAGATGACGATTGCAATTTGCAGATGCCATTGGTATTATGTGGAAAATGAGCAGGTATTAAGGACTTTAATTGAATTTCTACATATAGGGGCTTTATTAAAGCCATTAATAGAAATGTTAGATACTCGAGAATATGTAGGCCTAATTGGAGACAAGCCATCAAGTTGTGTGTTGAATCAACTTTCATGCCACAAAATCATGTCCAAGCTGATTTGACCCACATCATCCGCTTAGAATACTTATGGACCTACCTCAAAAAGCAGACCGCATTTAAATGCCACAAAGAGGCGTGAATGAGATGGCAGACAAAACGAAAGAGAGAGAGAGGGAAAGATATACACACATAGCAACAAAAGCTGTAGGCGCGCGTATCTATGACAAGTTCAATATTATAATTTGTTTACGAACTTTCGGCTGCATTAAAAATAAACGATAACAACAAGAACTCGTGAGATAAGGAGCCACAGCTAAGGACAATAGACCAAAAAGGACATGGCAAAAAATACGTACGAAACGAAACTCAATTTTCGTGAAATAAAATCAAATTTAAATAATACAATAGGGGAAACCCTAAACGCGCAGCGAAACCAGCAACAAGGAGAGAAAGAGGAAGAAGGATAACAACAACAATGACAACAACAAGGGGGTATAATAATAACAACAACAAGTCGCAGGCAGCCGTGAGCGTGAGCGACAAGAGCAACAAGGACATCATCAAGTATATCGCTGCTTATTTATCTTTATCGCAATTCTTTGCTGCCTCCTCCCTTCCTCTCCTCGCCCCCTGCACTTCGACCCTCCGCCTTGTCGTCTATCGTTTTCATTGCTGCGGGCGTCTTTTTGATATGCCAGCTGAGTTGATAGCTGTGAGAGAGGGGAGGCATGATAAGGGCAGGGAAAGTACAGGGGTCTGGAGAGTCAAAGACGACATCAATATTATTGCCATAAGTTTCATATTTGCAGGCCTTAGATGCCGTTTAAAATTTCGCTGGCAACGTCTTCGTCTTCGTCTCCGTCTACGTCTCCAACTCCTTCCCCACCTTCAATTTCATTCTGTTCGTTGTCTGCAGATTTTGCTAGAATCCTGCACAGGACAAAAGTGGCGGCCAGTTTGTTTTTCATTTCGCTGTGGCTTCGAATTCGTTTACTTTTGCCTTTGCCGTTTTCCGTTTGCCTCGTTTTCTATACATTATATAGCATAATTTTTTATTGATTTATTTGGCTTACAGCTTCACCAACCTCCTCCTTATACAAAGAAATGTAATGGAAAAATGTTTGCTGAATTATGTGTGTATATATATAAGTGTGTATGTGTGTGTGTATGTGTGTAATGCAGGCAAAATCAAACGTAGACAAGTGAAAATTTGAAACGATTTACGCGCAATTTACGGAAATTGCAGTGGGGCATATCAAATTGACAACGAGATGGGGATAACTTTAGGTTTGGCAGGGGGGATTGATGGCCAAAACAGACAGACAAGAAATGTGCCATACAAAAAAAAATAGAGAAAAATGTTGAAGTAAAACTAATAGCAAACGCATGACGGAATGACTGAATGAATGTATACAAATGACAGACGGAATTGGAATGAAATGTTTGAAAAGTTCGTGATGAAAAATGTTGGCCAAATAGTATGACGAGATATTGTCAATAACGAGCATTTGCATTTAATTATCTAGCATATTTCATATTTTCGTATTTATGCATTGATAATTGCATAAATTATAAATATCATACATATTCGAAAAATTACATTCTATTATTTCCACTGGATAAATGACTTTAGGCTGACTCAATTTTGTTGATTGGTGTCACAAAATAAGAAGATTTGGAAGTGAATCCTAATTTCAGTGATGAATACATAAAAAGGAATTTATCTAGCTGTCATTTAGCTATTTACTGTGGAAGTAAATATACGAATTATTATATTTAATAATTTAATAAAATTGTGTTCTTATTGGTAAGTCATTGTCATGTATTTTGCATTTTCGATAGGCTTTACTTAATATTCTATAAAGCAGGTTTTATTAATAACATATTTAGCTATTTTAATTAACAATCAATTATGTTGTCATGAAAAACTTTGGCCAAGACGAGAGCTTAAATGATGATGATGTGCGCTATTGGCTAGTTAATAATAATTAATAAAGTTAGATGTCAACAAATATACTATCAACATCCTCCGGGCAAATATTAAATACATTTGTCACAGCCAAATATCTTGGCTGACAAATATTCATTAGCTCGAGCTAATTTAAGGCTATGGATTCAGAACTTTGTAACATAAAAGTAATATTAACTTGTCAATGAAATCCATTGATATACTCATATAAATTTGTCAATAGTCGGGGTAAAATTTAACAAGTTTTGTCTGTTGACAGATTTTACTTTAACATTTTAACTTTATGGTAAATTAATTGCAGTTACAAGTCAAATAATGAATAAGGGCTAATCATCGACCAACACTGACCTTTAATTCCACGAAACCATCTTTAAAATCAACAAGTCTCATTCTAATTAACTTTGACAACCCAAAAAATGTTTACCTTTTTTTTCTTGGCGGTTGAACGGGCCATTAGAAATTTTGCATCTGTCCAATCTGGCTTGAGATAAAGTTGTTTAAAAAAGGAAATATGCGTATAGACGATAATGATAGACTATGGAGTGCCCTTTAAAGAGGAGATTTATATTTTTTTTCTGAATTAATCTGAATGAATCTAAAACAGTGATAGGATAGGAACTCTCAGAGAGTGAGAGAGAATACGTGTGTTCTATAATTAGCACGCTCAGCGGCTTGTTTTCTCACGACGCGTGTGCTTGGGTTTTTGAATCTCTGACGAAGCATCCGATCGACTGATTTATTTTGATGTCAGTCGCTGATCTGCGTTCAATGAGGAGAGACTGTACAGCGCTAGACTTTTATTATACACTCTAACTAACTCTTTGCTATCTTTACATTGATAAGTGTAACGATGCGGCAGTTCGAATTTGCTTTCATATTATTTTTTCAGTGTAAAGCAGTAAAACTTTTTGTGACTTCGTGTTCCGCTGCTACGCAAACAAGCGAAATATTTGATTGTGTGCGTTTGGACACCACTGTTCTTAAATATTAGATATTAAAGGTTCCATTGTTAGATGATCTGTCGCTGAAATATTTTTATTTCCTCATCCGCGTTTAAGGAAGTGATGAGCCCTTGCGCACTTTTAGTATACCCATTTGTTGTTCTTCTGCAGGGTATGAAAAAACTCAATTAAAAGTCTGCTTAGTGCCAGCTTAAGCAATCTGCTGCTGAAAGTAATTGTATTTATTTTGAACAATTTCGTAATCAAAGTCAGCCGAGCAAACAATCAACATTACTTTGACCAAAATGTACCTAGCTGGAAATAATATAAAACAAGAATAGTAATAAAAAACAACCAAAATGAATAAATAAGTTGGTACGATGGAAGGCAAAAAAATTGCGCCAAATTAATGAAAAGCGCAAATGACAGTGCGAAAAAAAGATTGCCGTGAATTTAAAGCGGCGTAAAAAATGTGCGACAGGAAAGAGCACAGAAAACAAAAAACAGAAAAACTCTTTGAAATTAAATTTCGAAAAATGCGAAAGACAACCAGGCAAACAAAATGCGAAGCAAACGAAAAAGAAAGTACTTTGGCCGTGCACTTTGGCAGGCCATACACTCAGAGAAATGGGGGGGGTACACGGGGGTACAAGGGGTGTGTGTACAAATTCCGGAAAACGCAAATTTATTTCAGCATTTTTACAGAAAAACTCAAGAAAAAAATAAGTGAAAAAAATGTGCATTAAATAAGTAATAAAGAAATCAAGAGAAGTTAAGTTAAAATATAAAAATCAGTTGGTTGTCGGACGGCGCTAACAAAGTTGCCACTTGTCAGACGTCAGTTGTCAGTTGTCAGTAAATGTTTATGAGTTAATCAACTTGTAATGACCAAAGGAGGCAACAACTGGGCCGGATGGGGGGTTGGGAAGGGGGGAGGGACAGACGGTTAGTCAGTTAAAGTGCGGGAAGGAAGAGGAAGGCGCACAAAAAATGTGTACGCAGTGAGTGAGTGCAAAGAGTGAGTGTATTCACAGAGTATTCAGCAAAACACAAACTGTTGAAATATAAAACTTAATTAGCTTTCATTTAAAGGCAGAAACAAGCTGCAGATAACACAAAAAGACACAGACCAAGGCTGAGTTGAGTCCAAGCTGCAGATGATGAAAAAACAAGAGCAACAACAAACAACAAAAACTAAAACAACTGCAACAACAACAGCATCAACTTAAATGAGCGACAAATAAACAAAAGTAAAAGTTTTCCATCCAAGAGCGGAAATGCGCAACGCGAGTTGTTAACACGAGATTGTGGCCAAAAGGCGGTGCAAAGTCGAGGCTAAAGTGGAATATGAGTATATATGTATACATATGCGAGTATATTCCACAAGTATCGTGGCAAGTGTGTGTAGTTGTAGTTGGCTAGCCCTGGGACAACACAAATGTCATCCAGAAAAGTTTTTGGCCTTAGCCATTTATGGAATTTCTGAAATGTCACTCGGCAATTTGCACTTTTACAGATGCAGATGCAGATGCAACCGACTAGCAAATTGCAGACAATTATCTAGAAAGGGCATAATACTCTTGTGGCATGCAACATCCTACATTTGGGTAATTGGACTCTGAAGCAGCAGGCTCCATATAAAACTGATATCAATTGTGAATTGGGAAACTAATAATTTTATCGAATTTAAAATGTTGTTTTGCTCATCAAACAGGAATGAAAATGAATGTTTAATATATAATTTTCTACCGCAGATATCAGATTTATCAGTCTTGTAAAGTTGTAATTAAAAGGAATAGAACATTTGAATACTTATCTGGTCCCCAATTATGATCGAACACATTTAAGTATTCTAACAAATAACAAAGCCACAGGTTGTTTTCAATTACAATCGCTTGACACCAAATAATGTTGCAAGCACCCAAAGCAATTAATAGGGATCTATGCCAAACAAGTTTCTATATGCATAATCTTATGCCCAAAACAATCTTATCCATTACTAGGATTCAAAAGCAAATTATATTGTCAGCATCAGCATCAGCATATGAAGCAATTCACAGGTAAGCATCAACAACAGATCCAAGCTCACGCCCACAGAGCACAGAGTAAGTCCGGAATTGTCAACATAATGTCTCTTCTATGCTCGCAATAAAACGTTGTGAAATTTGCACAAGCGTCGACAATTTGCTCGGGTAACAATATTAAACAGTTAGCATAGTTCGTTGGCAGTTTTACCTGCCTGCCCCTTTGGGCGACTGTCTTCCATTTAAAGTGCTCCAAAAGGCTTTTGACAAAAACACAACAATTACTTTTACGATGCCACGATGGTTTCTAGGTGACAAAGTTGGGGGAGGAAGTGCGAGGAGAGAGAGGAGAGAAGGAAGAGAGTTGGGTGCGTGTGCTCACTAATTTCTACAAAGATAATCAAGAGTGATAATTATTTTTGTTGGAGTTGTTTGGACGATGGGAACCGCAGCTAACTGCGAGCACCTGCTGTGTGAATTACTTGAGTTGCGACAATAAGTTGGCATCCCCTAACAGCAGACCGTTAGAGCCTCCCCTTAACCCCCTCTAACCCCTCAACCCCTATTAGTGTAGAACCCTAAAAATATACCAACATTTTTGGGGTTTGGGGTCTGGCAACGTTTACTGAAGCTGCTTCGACTCGGTTGATGATGATAACATTTTTGCCATAACGTTGACAACGACCAGCGTTTATATTCAGAGCTGAGCGCCAAAAACTTTCGTAATTACATAAAATTTTTGGGGGTAAATAACTTTGAACTACGGGCAGCAGCAGAACGACCAAAACGAGCTAACTCCCCGCTGGCTGCTGCGGCTACTACTGGGCACCTGCCAGTCCACCAGTCCACAATCCACCAGTCCACAATCCACCAGTCCACAGACAACCACTGCGACTCTCTGACTCCGACTCTGACAATAACTCTGGGTCTCTATCGGGGCCCAGAGCTGACCCCGCAAAATGTTCTCTAAGTGCGCCCGCACATTTGAAGTAATTAAAATTTTGTGTTTATGTTTCGTAGGCAATGCACTATGGGGCGAAATCCGAAAAATCGAATATTTATTAATAACTTTTAAAATAAGCTAGGTTTTTGAATGCGACTTTTTTATTAATATTATGTACACCCTCAGAAATATTTTTGGAAAAGTGGGCGTGTCGCCACCCCCGCCCTTAATTTTTTTTTTTTTTTGTATGTATAAAAGCTACTAAGCTCATAATTTTTATTTCAAATAACAAGCTTTGACCTTGTTTATTATTAGCAATAAAGAGAAAAAGTAATTTTTTGACAAAGGAAGTTGTGTGCTCTTATAAATGGTTGTGAGCATAAAATTTAAAAAAAAAAAATTGGGGCGGAGATTTTGACATGCCCACTTTTTCAAAAAATTTCTATGGGTACACATAGCACTGGAAAAAAAACCGCATCAAAATATCCGAAGTAGTTTTCGAGTTAATAATAAAAACCTCAAAAACTGGTCAAATATCTCATACGACAAGCCAGCAAATCAACACTGAAAAATGGTGAGGTTACGTCCTAAAATATTCATTTGCGCAGATTGTGGGAAATTGTGGAAAATGAGACATATTGCCTTTAAATAACAATGAATGGATCTACGACATACAGTTGGACGTACATTAAGCCTCGTTAAGCAACTTTGTTAAAAGCTTCCTCAAAGTTGAAATTTCTTTCCAAGAAATTTCCTTTCAAAGCATTATCTAATTTTACAAAATATTAATAGAACACGCACAAATACAGAAAACTAGTACAATCAACACATAGTACAAACCCGTATTATTGGTTTCCATTTTAAATTTTGTAAAATAAATGATTAGTCTTTAAGAAATCCAATTAATAAATAGGCTGCAAAAATATTGCAATCTCAAAGCACGTGCTTTTTGACAGCAACATCGGACTTTAACAGCTTCTAGGTTTAACATTGGTCTGTTATATAACATTGTTGGTACCGAACTTTTACAGTTTAAAGTTTTCTTTACATGTTAACATAAAAAATATAGCATTATTAATACTTTGATAAAATGACTAAATATTCGATTTTTCGGTTTTCGCCCCATAGTGCAATGGACACGCAACAGCAGCAACAACAACAACAACAACAGGAACAACAGGCATGAACAACTTCTACCCGGCACCAGCGACATCGACCATGAAACATTTTTAAGCAATTCTTGGAAAACTTAAATTATTGAAACCGTACATAAAATGTTTATAGACACATTTTTCACGCTGTCACAAGTTCCTCAGAACTATGCTCATAATATTTTGAAAGGGTATCTGGATTTGACCACAAAGTTTGCCCCAATTTATGTACATTTTGTAATGAAAAAATTCTTAAACTACTCTTTATATATATAATTTTTTTACAGAAATATAATTGTTTTAATTCAGAATTTATTTTGGATATGTTGATAATTAACAAATTTTAAAATCTATCAAATAATATATTTATTATATTCTATATTTTGTACTACCTCCATTCAAAGATATTTAAATATAAATTTTTAGTTAAATGACTAAAAATTAACTATTTGATTTACTTTATAAATATTGTTTGTAATTGAGTAGTAAAAGTTTTTGAAAAAAAAAGTTATTTGAAAATATTTGAATAAAATTGAATTTAATTGGCAATTGAAAAAAATTGAATTTAATTGGCAATATTTTAATAAATTATTTTTCCACAACAGAGTAAAATATTTAAATATTTTTTTATAAACATTTTAACATATTGAAATTAAAACATGTTGAGTAATTTAAGTCAAGGTAAAATTTTTTTCAGACCTAAATAGTTTTACTCCACTGTAATTTAAAAAATGTTTCCAGTTCTATTTTTGAATTTTTGTTATTATTAGAAACTAGACAATGTATAAAGGCATGAAAGAGGATAAAAACGTATCAAGATAATTTTCTAATCAAATATTTAGAACTTATTATATTATTTCTGTTATAGATTTATAAGTGTATTCCACGTTCGTCTTGTGATTGACTGGTCTTGCTTCTTATAAGTGTTTATATTAAACACTCTGAACACATTCATCGCGTTCATTGCAGACGCTGTTGATTACTGGTTACTATGCACACCCCGCCGGGAAGTGATCCACTGTCGAGAGTTGACTCAGAGTCAGAGTCTGAAGCAGAAGCTGAAACAGAGAAACAGAGAGAGTCACTTGATGTTGTCTGGCAAAGAGCACGCGAGGCGCGACAATTAAATTAAAAATAATTAAAAATTATGAAAATGGACAAGTCGATGGCAAGTGGCAAGTGCAGGGCCATTGACCCAGCGGGCGCGGCAGTTGTACAGAGTACAGTTTGTATGTCCTGCCACTTTGACTTTGGACTGGACTGTGCATTTAATGAAAATTTATTCTATGCAATTTGCGACGCCGACGACAACAGCGGGTAGTCGGTTGGAGGAGGGGGGGAAGGGGGATTGGGGGTGGGTTGAAGTAGTGCGGTTAGTGAATAGGAGCGGTTGTTGCTGGTCAGCGACTGCTCCGATTACACAGCCCATCGTTTGTCTCGTGTCAATCCAAATGTCTTTTGCCTTAATTAGAA
The DNA here is from genome assembly GCA_037043405.1 of Drosophila subquinaria. Classification (NCBI taxonomy): domain Eukaryota; kingdom Metazoa; phylum Arthropoda; class Insecta; order Diptera; family Drosophilidae; genus Drosophila; species Drosophila subquinaria. Next base: position 251,146 of record JBAMBL010002839.1, read on the forward strand.
TTGCTGGCACTGCCACTGCAGAGCGGAAATAATTTTATGCATTCACTGTGGTGGCTGGAAAGTGGGGAAGTGGGGAAGAGGAGGGGGTGGTGATGTGATACGATGGGCAGTTCGGCTGCCCTTTGATGCCAAATGTCGCCAGCAATTGTCGCCTCTGTCTTCGTCTCCTGGCACTACTCTCAATGTTCCGCATGTGGCATTATGTTTTGTGCAATTAAATGGGCGTGTCTCTTAGTTTGCGGTTTTCTCTCTCTCTCTCTCTACGCTTTCTCTACCGACTGCCTGTCTGTCTGTCTATCCGTTTGCCTGTTGATCTTTATCTAATTGTTGCCGCCGACACTGTCTGCAACATCTGCAACAGGCAACACATTGATTGGAGACACTCTGAGGTCTTGCCGCCAGTTTTGATGTGGTGCCAATGTTGCACCCTTCTCATCTCCCTTTCCCCCTTAAAGTGGCGTTTATAGTTACAAAGTGGGTTAACCCGAAAGGGGAAGTAGTTGCGTCAAGGTGCGGTTTTGGCTGTAACTTGCATTTGACCACTCGCGGGGGCAACATCATGTCATCAGCAGAAACAGTTGCCCAACTCCCAGCTCGTAAATGTCTTACTTGCGGTAAGTCAGCAGTTACAGTGCTGCTAAATGAAATAATAAACAAACAAGTATTTTTACTGCTATTGCGTGAAAGGTCTTCAAAGCTATAAACTGCAAAATTATTTATTTTTTGCTAACTTGCAATTGCTTAAGTACATTTTTTAAATTACTTTATTGTAAGCTAAATTTTGCAATCATAAAAAATAAAAGCAAAATAATTATCCAATGATAAAATGTTTGTTATGATTGGTTCTGTGTGGTCCGGTGGCTCCGTGGTTAGAGTCGCCGACCTGTAACATAATTAGAACTTTCAGTTTAAAAAACTGGGTTCGATTCCCCCTGTCAATGTAGTCAAACATGTGTTTTTAAATTCTTTGGAATGAAACGCAAAGATAAATACTATCCGTCATTTAAAAAAAAAAAATGATTGGTTCTATAAAGTTTTAGTATTAATACTAAGAAGATATTTTTAAACTTGTTTCTCCTAAAAAAAATATTACACATTAACTATTTAATACATTTCTTATATCCGTGAATTGCGTAATACAAAAAATATGCATGCAACAACAATTTTCTACATTTTTAAAACTTGTTCGTCTGAAAACAAAACAAAATAATTATTTAATATTAATATCCTTGCATAAATTGTGTAAATTTAATTTTGTTAAGAATGGTATAATTTAATATTTATTAATTCTATTCAAAATTCTAAACAATGTTTCTAAAAACCGTACAAATTTAATTCGGGTATTAAACACTTTGTAATATACAGTTCCCCAAATTGTAACTTAATATTCAAGTGAATTTCTCTTTGGTACTGTCAAACTCATTTGTATAATAGGCGACTAACTACCATATACTATACTAGTTATCCAAAACCACAATCCACAGCTCTGTCAATGGATGAAGTGTCTGTTGCTTTGTTACCAAATCTGAAACTAAGCTCGCAGTTTGAAGCAATTTGACATTTGAAATGGTCTCTGGTTGCAGCTGCTTAACTTGAATTGTATTTAATAGTCGCTATTGTTGCTTACAATTACATTAATTAAGTTTTAATGCATCGCTTATGCTAGGGCAATTACACTGTACAACAACAACAACCAAAACTAAAAGTGCTGCCACATGCACAATTCAAATTAAACAAATGCATTGACATTTGAGTTATGGCCCCAGACATTTGAACATTTTTAATTTGTGCTGCAGCAGCAACAAGAGCAACAGCAGCAACAATATACACATAAATCAAACAGCTGACTGCTGTCGACATCGGATATGGAAACGGGTTCGTTTCCAGGGGTCAGGTGCGGGGTCAGGGGTCAGGTGTCACAGACTGAGGCCCTTTGTTGCCTGTTGCCTGCAAAGCTTTGCAGCTACACCTCAGCAATTTTGTGACAACCTGTGGCAAGCCTGTAGCATGTGTGTGTGTGTGTGTGCGTGTGTGTGTGTGCGTGTGTGCCGGAAACATTTGGTCAAGTGCCTGTGCATGTTTCGTTGCCGCCTCTTTGTGCCCTTTTTGGGGCGTGGCAAGTTTAGAGTATAGAGCATATACCAAAACTAGTCGAGAGACATCGAGTGCACCCCTGTTACAGTGTGTGTTATAAATTTGTTAACCGCAACAGCAGCATTGTAATTATATATTGAAACCCCTTGCATTATATTCGTGTTGTTGTTGTTGTTTGGGTCTCCTTTTGACTTGGTTGTTGGTTGTTGTTGTTAACGTGTCATTCGTTGGTTTGCATGTTGTTTTATTGCATGTTATTGCATTCACATATCATTTATATGATTATAACGAGTATTATTATTATAACTATTATTGTTATGGCTGTGCTATGGTGTTGCAATTGTTTAACGCGCTGTTATTTATGTTTGGCATTAATGCGACTCCTGTGTCCTGCTCGCTGTTATCCTGCGCTCTGTTATCCTGCATGTCCAGTCTATCTGCCTCATATCCCGACACTCGCTTAATTAACCAACAGCACAATATTTTTTCCTGTTGATATTTTTACTGCTTTATAGCCAGCAAATGAAGCTCTTTAATGGCCAGGCCAGAACCAGTCAACAACCAAAATTCGAGCCGCAGCGGCACTGAGCCATATCATTCTGTTGACCACAATGAACGGTAGGCGGATATTCAGCGATTGTTAAAGTCGACGAAAAAATAAAAAATAATGGAAATGGACTCATAAATGTTGAGCGTGTTTTATGGGAATTTATGGAACTTTATAAGTCGTTTCCAAAACCAAACCAAACAATTAAAGTGCCTATTAAAATGTTACGCCATCTATTCAAAACTCTCGTGACAACATTCAGAAAAGCTTTAGAACTATTCAATAAGAAAGCGGTAGGGAAATGGGAAAATAGCAAACATAATGATTTATTCATATGCACATATTTGGCTTCCACAAATTGTTCGATTCGCTGCGTAAGAAAATCAAATTCGATTAGGGACCTCAGGCATTTTGTTGGGGTAAGTAATAATAAAGGCAATAACAACACCCACAGCGTGTTTTTTAGCAGCTGTTTAAGAGGAAGTCTCAGATGGCAGATGGCTTGTGGTGGTATGGGCCACAAATGTTGCCCTATTGCCGGTAATTGTTTGTTTATTTTGTATTCATATTTTTCGTGTTTTTGCTTTAAATATTGCCAAGGCTACCTAAAAAGGCCTAAGAGATGCGGAGAAGCGGTGCCACTTGTTGAGAACGCAATCCAAAACGAACAAATTGAATGGAAGTAATCGAAAAGTTGCTCAAAAGGCAAGATGAAGATGGAGAAATTGTGGAACTGGCATCAAAGACGCATAAATAGCGAACCGACAGCGAAAACAGTCCGAAAATACGAGAGAGAAGAGAGAAGAGAGAGAGGGAGAGAGAAATGAAAGCCATTTGATACTCTACTCAGTCTTAGCGGATTTCTCAGCAGCTCAAGCAGCGAGTCTCAGCCTAAGACTAAGACTAAGATGCTGTGGCTGAGGTCGAAGTTGAGGCCAGAAGTAGATTGAATCTGATAAGATAGCACGAGGCTTTTGACAGCGACATTGCTGAGCTAAGTGATTTCACATAGTGGCGCTGAGCTCAAAAGTTTACTTTGAACTGAGTCAAAAGGACACAAGTTTGATTTTATAACTGGTCACTCGAAGACATTGCAACGAAATTAAGCTTAACTTTTGATTATTTCTTAAAATATATTCCAAGAAATACTACAAATATCTTTCATATTATTATTATATATTATAATTATAATATTATTTCAATTAAAATTACAAAGCTTCAATTTAGAAACATAAAAATTTGATGTTTCAGTAACTTCAATTTAAAATAAAATTTAAAATAAATAATAATAATTTAATAACAAAGTGATAAATAAAATTAAGAATGAATGAATGCAAATTAAGAAGAATGAATGTACGTTCTATTACATTCATTCTTCTTAATTTTCATTCATTTTTTTAATAAATTTTTTATCAATTAAAAATTATACTTTGGTAAAATCCATACTACCGTGACATGATTTCTTTACATTGATGTTTTTTGTTAAATTATGACTTTAAGGCATATTACAATATCTTTGTATATCATATCGAATATTTAAAAAAAATTCAATAAACAGTCTTATCTTGAATACTTTCGCATGCAGACTCATGTAGTGAACCTTAAATACGAGTATTCTCACGAATGCTCGTTGTTCTTATTGCAACACTCGACTGTGTGTGTGTGTGTGTAACATGAGCCAGCAGAAGCAACAATGGCAACTGCGAGTAACTGGCAACTGGCAACTGGAGGCAACGAGTTATGCGCTTCAAGCGGCAATCACCAGGCGACTCATCTGCTTCAATGGCGGATCGTCTGGCACGAAAAGCCCAAAAAAATTGACAGCAACAGGAGCTGCCTGAGTTTCTGCTGTTGTTGTTGCTGCTGTTGCTGATGCTGTTGCCGCTGGGCCTTTTTCAAGTGCCCAACTGTCTGGCGTACCCATGCCCAAAACACTTTTTGTGTACGTGCCACATCGCTAAAAATCATGGCCCGCATTTCTTTTTAAATAAACAGCAGCAGCAACAACAACAGCAACAGCAGCAACAGCAAAGGCAGCAGCAACACCAATTCGCATATTTATTTGTTTATTGCATGCAGAGTCGTCCTGCTGCTCTGATGTTACACGTGCGATATGAGAATCCCCCTCTCCTTCTCCTTACACTTACGCCTTTCCCTTTGCCATTCCCTCATCTCATGCGTCCCTTTTAGCTGATGGTGTTGCTGATTTCTTTGTTGTTGCTGTTGCTGCTGTCGCTGATTTCTACATACAGTGTTGGTATGTATGTACGTCTGCTTTTATGCCATGCTGATTTATTCCAACAGCTATTTAATGTCAAATGTAAAAGCCCACGCTAAAAAAACTGTTGCCTACATCTGTGCGGCGATTGCAAGAACTGAATGGTGAATGGTCGTCGTGTTGGCAACCAATTGAAATGTGGATGCGTTTTGGTTTTTGTGGCTCGCGGTGCCTTTTGAATCAACTCAACAACTCACCAAATGAATCATTTTAGCAACTGATTTAAACCAACAGTTGGATCAACAATAATTTAACAACATATTTGTGGTCTTTGCAGCTTAGTTTTATCTATAAGCGCTGTATTTTTTCAACTAATTCATGATTTAATTTTTCACAAAAAATATAAAAATAATAATAATTCCAAGTTAAGCGCCTTATAATTGTTATATACATACTTATACGTATGTTTAAGACTTTTAGCTTTTATGTAGGTATATTTTTCAGCAGTTGCGTTTATTTAATCTCTGGCACTCCACTGATAACTGTCCAGTCTTTTCTTCTAACTATTCTTTTTCTCATTTGAGAACGTGCACAATGAATTCTTTTTACACACAGGCAGCTTTCAGCCCCTGATCAACTGGTTATTATTCAAATTTACATTTGATACATTTGGCATGGGTCTTTAAAATGTTTGCATAGCGTATGGATGGAAGGATGTGAATGAGGATGAGGATGAGGACGAGTGCTCGTGGGTGTGTGAGTGCATTAATGGCGGTCAGTGTTGGGCAGCCAGCCAAGCTGCTACGTGGTTCGACACTCTCCCTCTTTCCATTCGCTCTTCTCTCTCATCTCTTGCTTTGGACAGGCAATTGGGGCTGTGGCATTGGCTGCCTTTGTCAGGCATTGTCTAGACTTTATTCGAGTGCCTGCGTTGATTTATAATTATTGTGTGTGTGCCGACAATGGGAAGAGAATGACAGACAGGCAGGAGTTGGACAGGACAGGATACGAAGGACAGTGTTTGCCACACCTCAACAAATGCCACACCCTCCTTCAGTGTCGTCGTCTGTCAACGTGCAGCGCTGACTAATAACCAAATTTCATTTCCTCAATTTTTGATTTCCTGCACTATGCGGTCAGAGCCAGAGCCTTGGGGCAAAGTCATACATAAATGTATATATACTATATATGCGTGTGTGTGTGTGTGTGTGTGTGTGTAAATATGAATATACAGCAGCACATTTTATTATTTTAACACGCGCACAAGTCAGCCATAGATGGTAAATGGTAGATGGTAAATTTTTGGCACGCACTCGAACGATCCAGAGAGCCGCAGGGTCGCACTGACAGTGCAAGGGTTAACAGCTGCAGCCACACCCGGCGCCAGAGGGCCAAAACAAGAAGCAGAAGCAGAAGGTAGGCGGTAGGTTGAGGAGATGCCTTCTCCTTCCTACTATTTGTATGAGTTTGTCAAACCAAAAATGTTTGGGTTTTTATTATACAAAGCATGGCGAATGCTGGGCGCTATTGTTTGTTGCCAGAAATCATATTCATAAATAAAATTTGCATTTGGCATTTGTGCGGGGAGAGCGGGGAGCTGAGGCCCGGGGGGAATGCGAAGACGCGTCTGGTCGCATGTGTTGCCAGTACGAGGAGTGGCCATGGCCTGGCATTTGACACTCACACGATTGCCAGTGGACTAAATCGAGGACGAGGACCAGGATAGCCACTGCTCTCCCTCTCTCTCTCTCTTTATCCCCCTCTCTTTCATTCTTTTGCCATCTGTGTGTGTCTGTGCTAACTGCCCGACATTATGGTACAATGGAATGTCCTTTTTTACTTACGTGCTGGGCTAATATATATAAATTTGGTCGCCAGGCTCTGACCTGACCTTTCATAATGCTGTCAATTTGTGCGCTTGCTTGCACAAAATGTACATACATACATACATATGTACATACATATATAAGGACACAAACTTGAGATCAACTTGAAGACGTCGTCACGTAAATACACTTTTCAATGCAATATCAAATAAATCACGATTTTAGCTTATTCTATTTGCCAATTTCTCAGTGTAAAGTGTTGCTTGAATATAAAATAATATTTTTAAAACATAAAAAGAACTGAATTAAATCAATTTTTTCAACTCGAACGAAACTGAAATAAATATTAAATTAATTTCTTAAATAAGAAATAGACTGAATTAAATATTAAATGTATTTTTAAAAACTTGAGTAAGATTGAAATAAATATTAAATCAATTTTTTAAACTTGAAATTGACTGATATAAATATTAAATCAATTTTTTAAAAATGAATCAGACTGAAATAAATAATAAATCAGTTGTTTAAAAGTGTATAAGACTGAAATTAATAATAAATCAGTTTTTTAAAAGTATACAAGACTGAAATAAATATTAAACTCTTTATTAAATGACTGAAATAAATAAAATATTAAGTTTTTAAACGTGTATAAGACTGAAATAAATATTAAATCAATGTCTAAAATATGAAAAACACTGAAATATTAAATCAATTTACAAAGCCTAATCTCTTTCTTAGCCAATTTCGTCAGTAAATTGTCAAACCTTTTGAAAGTGTATTTAATACGAATACAATTCCATTTTATACATTTCGAACAATAATAATGGAATTATGAATATTTTATATATGTATAAGTAATATGCCTTTTTTGTGCCCGAGACAATTGGCTGGTTGTTAGGCTGGAAAGAAAGAATAAATTTGCGATTTTATTTCTTTGAAAAATAAAAATAATAGCCAAAGTCTGAGAAATTGCAGCTATGAACGTCCTACGATTATTTTCTATACTAGACTTGGAGTTTAGACACTGTCAGTGCCTTTTCAGGATATTCAATAACAAACACACACACACATACATACTCAAATGAAAGGCATTCATGTGCATGTGCGTCTAAGTTGATACGAAAACTTAAACATTCAACAGCAAACTAAACAAAACTGTGCAAGGGAAACTGTCATAGAAAGATTTCAGACAAGTATGTAAGTCCATATGAACCCAAACAGCAAAAGCAAAACTTGTTACAATGCACAGTGGACTATTTACAAGTTTCAATTAGCATAATTTATTGAGCAGCTTTTCGAGTACAAAATCTACACATATAAAAAGTTATTTGATGCTCGGACCCAAAGTTTATGATCTAGGCAACATTGTCTTAAACATTTTTGAGCTGGTTTTAGTTCAGAGAACCAAAAATACCAATGGCTAAGCCTCTAAAGGATAAAGTTTTATTTTGAATTTATTGGTTTTATTATGTTATTTTAGGCATTGAATTTGAACTGAAAATTTAACACTATTTGCTCTACATGGTACGTCAAAGTATCTATTAGTTAGTTGATTGCATTTTCTTATATATTTAACCCACTGTATCACTAAGTTGCAGATAGAACAGTGGAAGCAACGGAAACGGAAGAGTGTGTGGCAGGAACAACTCGAGGAACATATCAAAAGTTGTAGCGCGACTTTAATTAAACTTCGTAGCGAGAATGCAGAACAGAGAGAAGTACTTTTGGCAGTTCAAGCTTACACACACACACACACATATACATATACATACTCAAATTCAGATTCAGTTTCAGGGATTGGCAACAATAAGTAGGCAGACAGAGAGGGAGAGAGATAGAGGCACGCTAAGAAAGTCTCTCTCTGAGCACAATGACTGTGTCTAGCGTCGAGTAACAATGGATCAGAATCAGGAGCAGAGAGGCAACAGGACTCTCTGCACACCAGGTGCCAGGGATGTTGCCACACAATGTCATCGTCGTCGTTGTCGTCGTCTGATTTGAAACAAACTGTTGATGGCTTGTGGCAGGCAAGTTGGCTGAACGATGGAGGCACCTCGTTGTGTATTAGTGTGACACCCAAGACAGTTAAGGATTAAATAGTAAAATACCACAAATTGCTGAAAATGCCGCAAAGTTTGCAGAATTTAGTGCCTGTTGTTGTTGTTGTTGCCAGCAGCCTCTACAACTTCAACTTCAGCTAGTACTAACTAAACGCTGCTCCACTCGTTGATGTTGATGACAGTTGAAGTTTGTCTAGCTGTGCATGAATATACATATATATATATATGTTAGTTGCAATAATGTTGCAAGTGCATAAAACAAACACAAAATTAGTTGTAACGTGTGCTGTTTCTTTTTTTTCTGTGTTTTTTTTCATCATCATCTTTTTCGTTTCAACGAGTTGCCTGTGGCTAAGCTGAAAAAAAAGATGTCCAGTTCTTCTTTTCTTATACTTCTCAACTTTAAAGCTTCAACTATCTTAAGCAATCGTCGAATATTTGAATAAAGAATAGTCTAATGCAATAAATTTTTGAAGCATTTTAGTTCTAACATTGGAATCAAAAGAGCGCAAACAAAATTGCTGTCTATTTATTGTTATCAAACAATAATGTAGAAAAATAGTAAACTCGTAAATAATAAGAGTTATGTTTAAATAACACAATCTGCATTTATTTATTGCCATTTATAATATATACATAGCATATTTGATGGTAAACTTTTCTGTAAGCAGCTTAACGCTGCATCCACTTCATTTGTTATGTGTAATCCTATTATATTACACACTCCACTGATGTCCATATTGTGTGTTGTTCAACATTTTTAGTGTGTCAACTTCCTGTTTGTGTGTGCTTGGCAGAAAAATGCACAATACAGTAGTAGTAGTATACGACTATTGCCGCCTGTAAGCACTTTAAGTTTTTGTTGCCACTTTAAGCGTTGATGAAATTTGTTGCTTATAGACAATTTGGGTGCAAGTTCTTGGCACTGTTTTGTCGAAACTTTTACCTAAGACCAGACGCAACTTCAGTTGCTGTCAAGTTTCCAAAAAGCTGCAGCTGCGACGTTGGCAAATCAGCGGCACCTCATTGCGTGCTAAATGGTTTCACACAGTGCAACATTGCAGCCACAGATGCACTGAGAAAAATGTATTTAAAATAAAAGCTAAAAATTCTTGATTTTGGCAAGTATTCAGGATATTACTTTTAAATTAGCATTGAAATTTAAATATTGCTAAGAGAATCATTAAAATGGTCAAGAAAGCCTTAAGCTTTTGACTTCACTGAAAAAAATATTATAAAGCCTCCTTAGCTTAGGAAAATGTAGTATAACCGAATCTTTGACATCGCATCGGATTGATTTAATCCCAAAGTCCCGGATATTTCTTTCCGTGTACTGACGGCGAGAAGTCAATTGACGAATGGTTAGTTGACAACTGATTCAAAAGTGGATTAGTTTAGATTATATCACTGTGAACATGCCTAATCAGTGTGACCAGTTAAAGGTACATTTTTATTTCAATTATTAGATCGTTATGCAATTAAGTTTATCAATTTTGCAACTTTGTTAACCATATACGAATGTGTCCCACATAGTGCTCTACACTCTGCCAGCCCCAACATAGATGCCATTAAGTATGCACAGTGTTACGCACTGTGTGTGGGTGACCCAAATAGGGCGCACCTTTTTGGCCCATATCTTAGTTGGTTTCTGGGAGAGTTCTCTAACTCATTCTCGTAGTCGTACTCGTTCACTGCGTATTTTAGCTGGCGCCATCTTCCATCCATTTGCATGCAACATTTAACTGGAGCGTTGAGTGTCGGGTCTTTGGCAACCGCAACGGCAATTAATTATGCCATTCTTTAGCAAGATTTGTGTTACTTTTCTCCCTCTCTCTCCCTCTCTTTGTGTGTGTGCTGAGCATGTGAAACTAGCCGAAGTCGTTAAGATTTTATGCTCGGTTTGGATTTCAGCTTTGCTTCACTTGCCGCCCTCACTCAGCTAGGCAGCAAACGCAGCGACTTTGACTCCCTTTGCTTAACATTTTCCGGGCTAATGAAAATAAAAACTGAAAAAAAACTAAAATAATGTAAAATAAAACAAACTTCATTTTAATTGTTTTCGAGCTGAGCCACTTGACTTGTACGTTACCCTTTTTTAATAAATAAAATTTGCGAACTCTCCCTTCTCCGCTTCTCCCCATCGCGCAGTTGTTTGCAACAAAGTCGACGGTAGAGTTTAATGGAGTGCATGCTGGGAGTTTGTTGCAAAATGGCGGCAAAGGATCAACTTGCAAGGGAGAACAGCAACAGCAATAACAACAACGGTTGAAAAAACGCAAATAGGAAATCAGTTTAAATGCAACGAATTGGGAATACCCTTTTAAACTATGGTATTTATTAATATTATTTATGAGCTTATAAAATTGAACTAAAGTTACAAATACATATGTAACGAAATTAAATTAGTATCAATTAAATTTAAATTTAAATTTAAACTTAAAGAATAAAAAAGTTAAATTAAAAAATAAGAATGTGGTAGTATTCAAAATTATATAAATTATCCAACACTTTCTGCGAGGATTGGGGAATACTCAGAAAAATTCAATTAGGTCAAAAGGTTTAAGCATTAGGAATTAGTGTTAGTTACTTATTAACATAATTAAGGTCTAGGATTTCTAAAAAGGAAAAGGGATTATCATTTACATATATAAATTATAAAATAAAAATATTATTTATGTAGATTAGTAAAATTGAATAAGAAATAACTTTATTTTAATTAATGATAACAAATAAAATAGTTTATAATAAAAATAACTGTCAGATTAGTTGTCAAAATTTCAACTAGATAATTATAAAGTTTACTATATTATTAAATTACCAATTTCATATTCTTAAGTACTCTTCATGCTTATGACAATATTGTTTGAAGTAAACAATGTTGCAACACTGCGACGCGACGCGACGCGACGCGACGTTGCTCTGCATCGTTATTTTACGCTTAGTGTGGCGCGAGCGCATAAATTTTTGAAATTAAAAGCGGCAAAGAAAACACGAAGCTAGGCAGGCAAAGCAGCGTCCTTGTTGTTGTCGTTTTTGTCGCGCATTGTTGCCGTTGCTGTTGCCATTGCAGTCAGCAGAGGAGTGAGAGACAAAGGCAGAGGTAGAGAGCAGTGGCAGAGGTAAAGGCAGAGGCAGTGGCAGAGTGCAGTCAGGGGCCAGGGCATGGCAGCAGTCAGGCAAACACTCCAAGTCGCGCTTCCGGTTGCCATGGCGTATACTTGATATGGCTGCTGTGGGCGGCGTTTTGATGTAGCACTCGCCACACGCTGCGTTCGTTGCACTCAATTTTGAAGCGTTAAGTTGCACATAAATTTAAATGGGCGTCTGCCTCTTGCATTGCCCATGGGCCTCTGGCCCACTCTGGGCATCTCTGGGCATAACAATGCTGCCTGCCATTGCCCAGAGCCTCGAGCCTCGAGCCAACATTGTCCGGCTAGTTTTTAACGTAGCTTTGCGTTACGCCTCTTGCAATTAATAGTTTTGACATGCGATGTGACTTATCATGGATCGAAACGGGGCTTATCATAATATATATACGAGCACCATTTATTGGCACTTTAAAGCAACTTAACTCGCCATACTTTTACATTAAATTTTTATTCAGTTTGCAAAATGTTCCACTTCATTTTAAGCTTCAACAAAGTACTCGTATTCATGACAAATTCATGAGTTGACTGGGATGCAACTAATGTAAACTATTTTTCAAAATAACTACAATGTTAACTAAACTAATAAACTGTGTTTTCCTATTTTTTTTGTAGTTGTCTGTGTAAATATATTATGTTCAAAGTACATTTATTAACAGTAACAAACTTGTTTTTATTTACCTTGTTTTGTTTACTATTTCTAACGCAATAAAATTGTTGAAATAACATAGCATAACATGGATACCAAATAGTTATGCTAACTTTTGAACAAAGCATAAATTATTTTGGTTTGTCTGTTTTTATTTTTGCTGTATATTTATGATAATAGTTAACTAAAATAATAGTAATCTGTCTGAGATTGAGTTGAGCTAATTTATGCTGGACTTTAACATATAAAATTCACTCAGTCACTCAGCATAAAATTTGCGATCATTTGAAATTAAGATTTGAATAGAAACCTCATCAAGTTGTTTGTTTACTTTCTAGGCAACTGAAGGTCTTGACTGCTTTTATCTTACCATGACAATAACCCTATTTGTGGTCCACTAATCATCTTTTGTCCGTATGCCAACATGTTGTGCCCCCATAACTATAAAATTTAATCAAACTCAAATAAAATGAGCTAAACATAGGTGTTTCATAGACCAGAAGATAATTTAAATGCCATTCGAAATGCCAGCGATAACAATTAATACCAGTTTATGAGTGCACTTAAAATGAAATTTAAATTCATTTATTTCTATACTTACACACACACACAAACACACACACACACACACACACACACACAGTGTGTGACATCATTAGCCATGGATGAGCCAGAAAATGTTTGGAATTTGTTCGGTTGTTGCTTTTGTTTTGTTTTATTTGTGATAAAAGTTTTCTAAAACCAAAATTATTTTTACCCAATGCAATGCAAAAATTTTGTGCATTTTATGCACAAAATTTTAGTTAATTGCGCATAATTTATATGCTGCATGGCACATAATTTATTACTGCAGCTTATTAGCTTTTTGCGAGTTTGCGAGACAGCCCGACCGAGTCATTTAAATGAAATGAAATAAAATAAATGATAATAAACATTATTGTTGCTCAGTTGCCGCAACTTTGTGTTGCGCCCGCACCCGCCCACAAAAAGTGCCAACGTTTGCACTTCTTGCCTGTCCTGGTAAATATTGAATGGATTTATGGGCCACCCAAAACATTCACATGCCCACATATACACATACTATATAGTAAAGCCACTAAATCGAGAATAACGGCTTGCACTTGAACTGAACCCACTGAACTTCTGTGGCAATTTGATTAAAACAGACTCGGAGTATCAACAACCAACAACCAACAGACATCAGGCAGCTTAGCTTTGAATATTTGTTGGCTATTTTTCCAACATGTTGTGGTCCTTGTGGCATAAAATGTGGTCAGAGTCATGGCAGCCATTTTGCCAGCATTTTCAACCACACACATACACACATAAGTAGTTGTCAAAGGTATCACGAAATCGCCATTTCCTTTAGCGTCACATATTCTTGATTGGAATAACCAGCTTGGACTTGGACTCTTCATCTTTCGCTTTAATGCAAGCTAATGTATTACTTTTGTATCTATTTTATTAAACTTGTCTTGCATCGTTATATCATAAAAAATCTAGTTATGAACAATTTTCAATTCTTTAATTTGATTATACTTTAACGATGTATTGAGTTAATTCAATCGCTTTTCATAAATGATTTTCATTATACTCGATTCACAGCTTGTATTTTATTAAATCGATTTTCATAAATGGATTTCATTCACAGTTTGTATGTAGCAATAATTTACATACTTCTTCTTGACATATTTTCAAAAACTTAAAACTTTCATAACTTTGTCATCATTAAACCCATTTCTTTGCAAAGCTTCACTTTAGTCACAGTTTGACCTATTCAAAAAAACTTTTAGCTCTCAAAACTTTGTTAAAATTAAACCGATTTGTTTGCTATAATTCAGTTTATTATTGTTTAACTTGTCCACTTCTCCATAATTACCGATACTTTTTCGAAATCTTCAAGATATCATATTAAAATTTATTATATTCAATAGTTGCTACGCAATTAACAGGATTGTACTAAAGTTCTCAATTAATTTTAACCGAATGATGATAAGAAATGCCTAATGAGATGAATGTGATCGTTATGCCAAAATTGGTTAGGCTTGCAGCCTTGGTTGTGGTAATGAGTCAATGCCGAGTTGCTGCTGTTGCTGCTGTCGCTGCTGCTGCTGTTGCTGATGTTGTTGATGGTAGTTGCTGTTGTTGCTGCTTTAGTTCCGTAGTGCTCGTCGTTCAGTTGTGGTTTATGCGCACGGAGATATGGCACAAACATATGGAGCATAAATATATGGGGGTCCTGTTTCTGGTTCTGTTTCTGTGGGGATCTGTCGTTTCCTGCTCGGTTTTGTTGTTGTTTGTGTGTGTTGGTGGCAATAAAACACATGAATGAGGCGAATGTTGGCCTTAGAAATGACAGTGCCACTGACACCGCCATCGACAACAGCAACAGCAACTGGACTAACAACAACAAGAGGAACAACAGCAAAAGCAGCAGCTACCAATATTAGCAATGAGCCAATGACAACAATGGGCCGAGTGGCCACAGCGCGTTACCAACTGACTGCACACATGAAAACGGCAAATGCCAACTGGATGTGTTGGTATGTACATACATATGTATGTGTGTGTGAATGTCCTAACCAGTATGTGAATGTTATGTGGTCGCAGAATCGACTGCCAACTGGCAACTGGCGACTCCTGACTGCATTTGCAGCATATGGTCCAGAGCGCGAATCCAGTACAGGCCAACAAACAAAAACAGGCAAAAAAAACACAATACAAATACTAGAAAAATAGAGTAGAGTATAATGAGCTCAGTCAGTGGATAGTTTGAACTGGCATTTCAATGGGGTTTCTCTGTGGAAT
Source organism: Drosophila subquinaria (assembly GCA_037043405.1). Taxonomy (NCBI): domain Eukaryota; kingdom Metazoa; phylum Arthropoda; class Insecta; order Diptera; family Drosophilidae; genus Drosophila; species Drosophila subquinaria. Next base: position 266,494 of record JBAMBL010002839.1, read on the forward strand.
CATTTCCTTTTTTTTTTTTTGCTAGAATTACAGTGAAACACCAACAAGAGTGAAAGTGGGTTGGATTGGCGTGCTCGTAATGAGCAGTTGGTCTGACAGTTGCTGCAAAGCTGTAGGGCATAACTTTAGTCTGCCAGCGAGTGTGATTTATAGTCGTAGTTGTAGCTAACTGGGAGGGGGGAGGGGACATTATAGATGGGCACTCGTATAGTTTTGAACTCGCATTGGGCTAATATATAAGTCAAAACAATCCCGAAAAGTTGCTAGCTGTGATTTACTGTGCATTGGTCGTATTTCGTATTTGAAACATTGAATCAATGTGTATCATGTAAATTACAATCATTGCAAATTTTGTACTATTTATTTATTCAGTCATACTAATGTGATAAAATGTATTGTAATAAATAATTGACTCTCAATCCAATTATTTTGATATAAGCTGCTTATTTTAGACAGTAATTTTACAATTTCAGTTTTGTTTGTTTTAAGGAATTAGATTAGATTTTAAACTGTGCCATTGGCCTTAAATGTACAATCCCAGATCAACAATTGTTCAACAAAATGGGCTACAAAACTTAACATTCATCCATCTAACAGGCGCCATGTTTTTAGCGGTTTTTAGCGGTTTTTTTTTGCTTTTGTGCTGCTACAATTTCGCATTGTGTGTGTTGGCCCCAAGCAATTTAGCGTAATCTATGGCGCTTGCAGTGAAACTACAACCCGACATTAGAATAACAATGAAATGCCTGACATGGCATCTATGTAGCTAAGGAGCAAAGGAGGAACCACGACAAATTCGCGCTACCTACGCAGAAATCAGCCGAAAGCGCGACGAAAACCCGAAAAACCCGAAATATCCGAAATAGCTGAAACCTAAAACCAAACCTAAAACCCAAACCAATTGACGTTGCCATTGTCATTCGCATACTCGCACATTCATTTACCACACGCGAGTCCAGTGCGGTGACCGCCTGGGGCGTTCTAGTGTTGCAAAGCGACAAAAGCAAACCGAAGCCTGTGCACCAAAAATTGCACAGAAAAAAAAAAAAAATCATTTTTAAATTCAATTTGAAAATTCTTAATTTTATCATGTATTTTTAAAGTAATAATAATATCCTGTATTATGGTTAAATTAACATATTTTGTCAGGCGCACACTGGCGGCTGAAAGTTAAATTTACAGCTGAGCTTATAGCCAAGCTGATAATTTTACTAAACTGATAACTGAGCTCTGCTTTCATAGTTGAAAGTTACAACTTCTCAGCATTAAAATTGTCAAATAAAACCCCTAAACATTTGATTTAACTAAAAAATTTGTACAGAGAAATTTTAAAATCGTACTTCAATGAAGTATTTTGAACTCAATTAAAGAAATTCTGAGATTAGCGAATTTTTGACACCGTTTGGGATTGATTTTATACTAGCTTTTTTTTTCTGTGTAGCACTAGCGCACAATTGAAAGTTTCGCACAACGCTGCGTATACGTAATTTATTACAAGCGACGCCATTTTGCGTCATTTCGCGCCCTGTGCGCGTGGGCAAGCTGTATTCGAATGCGTGTGTATATGTGTGTGTTGTGTGTGTGTGTAAGTGTGTAGATAAAATGCAAAATAGACGTCACAGCAGCTGCTGGTGTTTAGATAGGCGAGTTTTCCCCATGGACACTCAGCTGCCATTTGCTTTTCATTTCATGTGCCCAGCTACTTGCCCAAAAAATATGTCAGCGCTCGTTTTCAGACCGTGAATCGAGTGTACGGGTGTGTGTGTATGTGTGTGTATAGGTGTACGTGTACGTCTAATTCAATTACAAATGTTAAATGCAAAAAAGGCCATCAAAAAATCGCTGTGTGACCTGGCCAAAAGAGGAGACAGAGACAGAGACAGAGACATGGCCAACTAATTTGCAGTCAACATTGAAAACTAACTAACAACAAGCAATTTGGGACAGTTGGCAGCCAGAGATACTCAGTCGGATACTCTGTCTGCCTCTGAGCATCACAAATGACGGCAATTTCAACAACTTTTCATTATGCAAATCAATTTTACACTTTTTATTGCTGTCTCTGATGGAAATTCATGCATTAATTTTGTACCCGAGTCGTTTAAGTGAGCGACTGCCGCGACTGCCAAAGTTTGTTTAGGTGTTCTCATTCCCATTTCCATTTCCATCTACATTTCCATCTTCATTCCCACCTCCATTCCCTTTTCCGTTTGCTCCTCCTGTTAGTTTGGGTATGGACATTATCGCAGCGTTAAAATCATTTCGAGTGCAAATCTTCAATTAGGCAAAACAAGAAAATTGTGGAAAATTCAGCGCCGTTGGCAGTCAGCATCGTTGCTGCCGGGACTACAGTATTTTCTGCCTTTTTTCTTCTCATTCTTGCCTTTTTTTAAATTTTGTATATATATATTTTTTGCACAAAAAACCTCCCTCGCTTTTGCTGGTTTTGGCTTTTATTCATCGGGCTAATTATGCGCTACAATGCGTCGCAGTGGCCATTGTGCCTCCTGCAAAACTCCCCAACTCATCACTTCTGTCTATACACTGAATGGGTAAGGTCAAGGACGGAAGTGGAAGTGGGGAGCAGTGCTTTTCGGCGGCGTCTGCATAAGAACATGCCTCGTTAAATGAATGAATGAGTAAAGGGTAGAGTATGGAGGGAATAAGAACAAGCATCGCTTTATATTCGCAGATATGAGAGAGTTTGTTCGCAATTGGCATTCAGAAAATTAAGAAAATTTTGGCTGGAAAACTTTTTAAGCACTTTGTTAATGTTCGACTCCGTTTATCTAGTTTTAAACTTTTCTGAAAATTTAAACAATTTGCTGCGTAGAAATTTGATAAGTTTTATGCAAACAATTGAATGGTATTCGCGTAGTCGAAGATTGATCTGAATACCTGAATACTTTTCTAGTTGATACTTTTATATCTCTTAGTTTGGATTCTTTGTGATAACGACAGTTCTTTGATATTCTTGTATTTGATGTTTTGGCCTTGTAATCAATGCTGCAACATCAGCCTGGATAATGTAACAAGATAATTCACTTTTGTGCCACAGCTGTAGCTCATAAAATGTAACATACACCCTACCTACAGTGACAACACCCTCCTTTTCTCACACCCCCTCAATTACAAGCTATTTGGTCTTTCCGAGAAGACGGTTGCTTGTTGTTGTCGTTGTTGTAGCTCATAAAAACTTTTGGTCTATATTTATACAGACTTGTACAATTAACACGATGAAAAATTTCAACAGCATTTGTTTATCTTAAAGGCATTCCATGTTCCTTGTTCCAGACTGTGATTAGAAAATTGCCAGCAAATAAATTAAAGGCATTACATTTGTTTTGTTTTTGGGGGACGCAAAACGGAAGGAAGTTACTTTTTTGCTTTTGTTTCACGGCCTTTCTCGGCTTTTTCTCATGCCTGTGCCTGACTTTGAGTCTGAGTTTAATGCTGATAGATGATGTTGATTGGAAAGACTGATGCGACGAACCAATAATCAACTCAGGACCGTTACGTTACTAAGCCCTTCGAGGCGGAGGCAGCGCGTGCCGCAGCTCAGCAAATGTTGATGGCGTATAAGAAATAAGAAGAAAAAAAAAACAGCAAAGAAATTCGTAAATGTGAAAATGTGAATTTGATGCTGGTAAATGTTGAAAAAAGCGCACAATTTCCAGAGACGAAGTGCGCGACCTTTTAACAGTGACGCACATTTTAGCAAAACTTCAAAGTTGTGGGAGAGCCCTAAAATGGAATGGAATGGAATGGAATAAGAGCGGCAACAGTAGCTCCCAGAATAATGCGGCTTGGGGCAGCCACAAGCCGCAGACTCTACTCTGGGTCTGTTTCTTGCCATATTTTGTTTTGCTGCCACAGTTCGCCTCTATATACTTATATAAAGATACTACTTGGCACAAACTCCTTTAGTTTTATCAATAGGTTTGCTGAAAAATATGTAGAATTTAAAATTTAAACATTTAATTATTGTATCTGTCAAAGTCGCCAGATAAGTTTTCTAAGTGAAACATGAACAGCATTTCTAATCAAGATTATATATAATTTTCGAAATTTTCTGATGCGGCTTTTTACTTAAAAAAAAGATAAAAAAATAATTTCAATACCATTAATTTTTTTTAAATTTACTAAATTACAAGAATTTAAATTCTTATAATATTTAGTTAAGATTAGTCAGTGTTATTATTAAAGATAAATAATAAAAATAGAAGTTAAACGTCTGCGTTAATATTAAATGAAAGAATTGGCTATAAATGTTGTTCAAATACTATCTATTAACGAAGTAATTGTAACAAAAAGCTAACGTTAAAATACTGTTAAATAGTTAAAGAGTATCTTAACTTCGTGTTTGTTAATATATTTTTGTGCTTTCTGGTTTTGCTCTCAGTGCTCTCTGTCTCAGTCTTTGTCTCTACATCGTTTCATTTTCTTTTTGTCCTGTTATTCATAGCTTATAAAACAATTCCCCTGGCTATTGCGCTCTAATGTTGGTCGAGCATTTTACCCGCCCTACTCCCTGTTCCCTGTTTCCTGTTCGTATCTTGGTAAAGCATTTACAAAAAAATAAAAAAGAGAAGATGGAAAAAACAACGAGCGTATGACTACTTAAGGTAAATAGATGGCACTAGCCATCGCATGGCCTGAACCTGAAACTGAAACTGAACCAGAGTTGGAGTTGGAGGTGGAGATGGAGTCTGAGGTCTGATTCTGAGCCTTGCCACATGCCACGCGCTGTTGCTGATGCTGATGATGATGTTGCTTATGTTGTAAACATTTTAAGCAAATTGTTTAGGTAAATAGATAAGACGTGACCTTTTTTTTTCACGGGCACAAATGCATTGTCAGTGTGACTTTTGGCCAGCCCCAAAGGTCTGTCTGTCCCGGAGGGACGTTGGCTTATGTCTGGCTAATGTATTACTTACCATTTGCCATTATTATGCTCTTTGCTTCTTTCTATACTGTACATATCTTTTATGTACGAGTATTATTGTCAATTATAAAATAGCGGCACAATGCATGCACACTGCGGCTGAGACTGCGACTCCTGGATCCACTTCGACTATTGTCATTGCCATTGTCCTGGATGACACGGCCATTGTGTGCGGCACAATAGTCCTGGTCCTGCTCCTGGTCCTAGTCTTGGTCCTGGAGCTTCTTCTATTTGCCCCGTCATTGTCGTCTTTAAGTTGAAAAATATGCAAATAAACAAACATAAAGTAGGTAAAATTGTCTGGCCAACAACCCGAGTGCGCCTGAGTGGCCTCGTCCTCGTCCTCGTCCTGTTTACTTTACGATTCCAATGGGATGGAATGGAGTGGGATGGGATGGGTTAATTCAGCCTGCCAAGTAGACCCGGGAGGCTGGCGCTTAAAGTGTTAATGGTGTGGGCGGGTTACCCTGTAAGGGCATGACCCTTTGGTGGGGTGACATGTGCCAGACGTGAGGGTTCGGTGTCATAGATACTCGCATCATCCCCATCCCCAACATCCCACAGCTAAAAGCTGAACTTTCTTCAGCAGTGACATGATAGTTAATACTTATCATTGAAGCCATTATGAATTTACATACATTTCTCAAATGTGGGTAAGAAAGTCAACAAAAACAAACAGATTGGGAGAATATATGAAAAGTTTGCATAGAAAGTCTGTCATACTTTTAAGGAAAACTTAATCTCTTTGCTCTTTATGTAGTCAGTTAATATTTAATCAGAAAATGTAGTCACCTTTATTATCTCACTAATTAGAATATGTCTATTTAATTAAATTATATTTTTAATGCTTTAAATTACCATTTATTTAAGCAATTAAACATAATGCAACTAAAGGAATTATCACGAGATAAAAATGCCACCAAGAGTGCAAATTTGATAAGATAAAAAAACTAATTGAAAACTTGAATGAACTCGAAAAACGTGCTATCAATTCAATGTTGGTTACTACGCATTCAATTTAATATAATATTTTTAGTTTTTAGATAACATTTGGGAATCTCCTCTCTCTCTTATACTATAAGTGTTAAGAGATATGACACTTTTTACTATTTACGGAAATTGGATATATGGGTAAGTAGTGAACACAATTATCTGAATTATATTTGCTATCTTTTATTTTGTTTATAACAATATAATAAATATTAATAAAGTGATAATAAAGACTATTTATCGATTTTGTTTAAATAGTTGAATGCAGGAAATTAATATAATAATATTTATATTCCTTCCCATTAATTGCCTTGGCTTGCGATAAAGTTCGGTAAACTTTTAATTAGTTTGTAGGGAACCTCATTTATATTATAAGTCTAAGTAAATAAATTGAAATTCAATTGCTAACACAGTTCTAAATTAGTTTCATATCGTCTTAAACTCATCTCAATTTAATTATAATTTAAAGTATGTCTTAATTTTATTTTTCACCCTCCATAAGTTCTTCGAAGATCTTTCTGGCCGCGTTCCTCAAGACCTTGCCATTGTAATTCTGTGGCAAGCTGTCGACGAATTGAACTCCCGCATTGAGATGCTTGTATTCCACAACCACCCGCTTGGCCACATGCTCCATGATCTGCTCCTTGGTGATCTCGGAGCCCGGTCTCTTGATGATTAGAGCTCCAGCGGCATCGCTGCGTCCCACGTTCCTGACGCCGACGACACAGACATTCTGAATCTCGGGCAGCTCGGCGATCACCTGCTCGATTTCGTTGGGCGAATAGTCCTTCGACTTGTACTTGAGCACGTCCTTTTTGCGATCGGTCAGATAGAGATTGTTGTCCTCATCGAAGTAGCCAATGTCGCCCAGGTTGATCCAGCCGTCCTTCATGGTAGCAGCTGTATCCCCGGGATTGCCGATGTATCCCTGCCATTTGACACCATTGTCAATGAGTATGTCACCGATCTGATTGTGTCCCAAGGCATTGCCCTCGTCATCCACGATCTTAATTCGATTTCCTGGCAATACGCCGCCTACAGAATTTCCCAGTTCAATGTCCAGATTAATCGCAATTCCGCTGGTCTCAGTGGCTCCATAGGAGAACATGATGAAGCAGTTGTTATTGGTGAGACTCTTGGCCTTCTTCAGTATTGCCACTGAGAGCCAGCCACCGACAATGATGACAACACGTAGACTGGCCAAGCTTTGGGGCGTGGCCTGGGGATGTGTGAAGACCTCAAAGGCCTGCCAGGGTGGCATGGCATACATGGTCACCTTGTACTTCTCGGTCATCTGGATGAAGCTCTCGGCATCGAAGATCTGGTCGAATATGACTTGTGTGGTGCCATAAAGGTATCCCATCATGGTGCAAGTGAAGCCGGTCATCCAGTCCAAAGTGGCGCTCGTCAGGATGACATCAGTGCTGTTGGTTAGTCTGTGGAATATGTGACATGTTAGCATAAAACAAGTGGGAAGGGCTAAAGTTAAATAAATTTAAAATATTTTTTATTGCATGCCTTTAGGCATTTACATTACTTGAAACTTAAATCAGCCATTACTGCCGTTCTATTTGGCCGATCTTGTTGCGATTAAGTAGGATAAAAGCTTATTATAATAGATTGATTATTATAATAGTTGGCAACAAATACCATATACCCGTTTTACTTATGTTTTAAGTAACGGGTATAAACACAGAGTCACAGAATCTTATCTCAAGTTCACTTACGTAGGCGTTTTCATGGCTAGTCTATGGGACAGGGAAACAGCCTTGGCTGTTCCCGAGGTTCCCGACGAGCACAGAATGACGGCTGTCTGATCGCCCCCAACGGTCAAAGGTTCGGGTCTAATAAAAAGAGATCAACATCAGTAAATATGACCATTTAAAATAAATAAATTCATTCACTCACTGATATAAACGTTCAGCAGGATGTGGCTTCAATAGATCCTCAATGCTGGGCACACCATCCACTCGACCAGTCAGCGTTACTATCTTGGGAGCCCACTCAGCTGTTACCTCTTTGATAACCGCATAGTCCTCGCCATCGCAGAACATGATCTTGGGCTTGGTCAGGACATAGAGTTCCTTGACAACCTCTGGCTCTTTGATGTAGGTGTAGGCGACAGCATGGAAAGGTGTAGTATGGAAGAGACAGGCCACAGCCAGGGAGCTGACATAGGTGCTGGCTTTGCCAATGATGCCAACGACATCCTCATGTGTCAGTTTCTCACTCTTGAAGTACATGGCCAGACGTGTGGCCCAGGAGAGAGACTCTCCAAAGGTCACAACCCGCTCGTCCTTGTGGTTGATCTAATTAAAACACACTTACATTAGGAAAAGTTACTTCCTTTATCTCATATTCTTGTCCTTACCTGTATCACATTTTGGGGAAAATTCTTCATGGCGTTAAATATCACTAAACCCACGGAGGTATTGTAATCAAAGAACGGACGCCTTGGGACGCCACTCCAGATTTTGTTCTTCTCATCGAAGAAAGTGGGAAATATAGCTTTTGTAGCCATTTAAACGATTCAAACGATTCAAAAGTAGCCGAGCAACTGTTTGCTTTAGTTGTTGATCAACTGACTTTATATACAATATGATGACGCAGTTGGATTTCAGCATTTACATATCTTTAATTGATAGTGCATATTTATTATTATCATTATCAATTAATACCACAGTGGTGGTAAGTTTCAATTAGGTTTTAGGTTTTCCAGCAAAGATTATGGAACAACTGCTTAGTCACACACACATGAACTTTTTAAATTTAAATAACTTACAGCTTATCTGGTATTTCTATTTTAATTTCCTTTAAAACGCATTCATGTTCTCTATTAATTATTGCCAGTCATTTGGTATTATTCCACTTTTATTCTTTTATATTCTTTAACGCCTAAAAATATTTTGTCAATTGCGCGTTTTATGATAAAACTATATTCCAGGTGTTAATGCTTTTATATATATTTATTTGTACTTTAGTAACATTTGTTTAAAGAAACTAGTCGTTTGCTGTGGCTGTTGTCAATCGGATCAGTTAAAAAAATTTAAAGTAAAGTAGAGAAATGTCAAATCTTGTTGGTATTAAAATCACTTAATTATCTTGAAAAAAAAAAGCATTTATTACTTCCGACCATTTGCAAAAAATTGTTAAATTGTGCATCATGTGACTTTAACTAATAATAATCTAATAAATCAAAGAAAAAAACCGTTCCAACGATTGAGGAAATCAAAACTGAATTAAAGAAGGCACTAAATGAATTTTGAATTTCTTCAAGAGTTGGAAAATTATTTGACATCAATTTTTAAAGGTGCTAAAAGAGATTTTGTTGATTAATATTAATAAAACTTATTTCTACACATTAATACAATTGAGTAAGAATTTCAAATAATTTTAGATAGTGTAAAATAGTTGACAGAACTTTGGACGTGAGCTGCAAATGTGTGTTATCATTTGTTAAATGCTTACGTAAAAATACCGGAAGCATTTGTGATATCAGATATCAGTACGCACACTTCAAACTCCTATCAATGGCAACGCAATTGCTAACAATTGTTAACAAGGTCTGGGCCAGAAAGGTGAAGTTGAAGGTAAATTAAGTTTTACCGGATATTCATGTTTGATAATTTTATAATCATTCAATGATATTGTGGCATTTTTATTTAAATTTAATTTGGCATTCGCTCAAAAGTGTTGAAATGGTTTGAATATTCAATTTGCATCGAACTGTCCTAAAGTAACTTGTGCAAGCTCTTGTGTTTTATTTAAATTGATTTCATACTGAGGTAACTCTTATTTTCCTAAGTAATAATTAATAAAATTGTAATATAATAACATCGAAATTGCGAGTGTTGCCTGAAATTCACACTTAAACTATCAAGTGTTTATAAAAAAAACAGGGAATTTTTCTACCTTATCAAGTATTTAGTTATATTTATTTAATACGCAATTTGAATAGTGAGTTTCCCAGTCAACTATAAAATAATTATATGTTTTCAATTTCCTTCAATTAAATATAAAAATGCGCTTAAAGATAAAGTTATTGATTTACGCGTTTTTATTCGATTTATTAAAAAAGGGTCTAGATGTAAATGAAACTATTTTTGCAAATCTAAAATATTTGGCAGCATAAATCAAACGAAAGCTGCCCCCAAAAAAATAATACTTGTAACGAAGCCAGAAACTGAATACATATTTATAACCATTCTATACCCATATCCATATCCACAGTCACATCCACAACCATATCCATTTCCATATGCCATGTCAGGGGCTGACAAACTAAACTAAAACACAAATACATATGCATAACATGAGCGGAGCTAAAACAAATCCTCAACACAAATAACTGCCAACACATTTGCATATATCTCACAAATAAGCGAAAGCAAAGGCAGAATGGAAACCAAAAGCCCAAAACACCAAAACAACAGAAATAACAACGACACGGCCACAAAGAGAAAGCAAAAGGAAAACGCGCTTACAATTGTTGTTGTTGTTGTTGAAAAAGAAGCGAGCGAAAAAAGTGGAATCAGACGGCAACAAAATGCAAAACACTTCTAAAAATGAGGCATTTCCGGTCGACACACGCAACAACGACAACAACAACGACAACGACAACAACCGGCACATAAAACAAGGGGTTAAAAAAGGCGCGAAAAAGTAAGGCATAATAAACGTAGAACATAAAAATCGGCGCTGAAATCTGCAAACAAAAAAAGGAAGAAAGAAAAACAAAAACAAATGTTCTGAACAAAAGCTAAGGGACAGGCAATATTTAAAGCATATGCCACGCTTAATACAATAATATGAAAGGCAATAAAAATCGTGGCCGGATCGGGATTCCGATTCGTGGGCAGAGGTAGAGGTAGTAGGGAAGGTGCAGCAGCTGCTGTTATCAGTGTGAAGCCATCAAATTCGATTAGATGTCCGTCCGTCGAGGGCTGGCAATAACGGAAAACGAAACACTTGACTGTTTTGGCAGCTGCAAAAGATGAAGATGACGGAGATGACGAACCCTTGTCGACCATGAAGTGTTTTTTTGGGGACTAAAGCCAAAGCCGTGTGGTGCGAGGAGTGTTGCGGGAGGCGAGGGAGGTTAGGAGGGAGGTGCGGAAAGCCGTTGTCCTGTTGCCTTCTTGTCCGCAATTGTTTGCTTTTTGTGTTCATATTTTCTGCGTATTTATCGTCTTTTTTTCGTTGTCGTGCCATAAAATAAGCCGACAGACATAAGGAACACGTAAAAACCATATTTTTCTCTTTATCAACAAACAATTTTCGCGTGTCTGTTAATTGCAGTTGATAAAAAAAACCCATTGATAACAATATGATTTGATAAACATTGTCTTATAACCGAGTATAATCGAAGAGTAGTTAACTTGAACTCTTGGAATATTGACAGTCCCGACTATAACTGGGGAGCTTTAATAATAGATTTCGAGAAATTTCCAATTTGTTTAGTAAATCCCTGGTAATATTTTTCATTTCACGTTGAAAATTGATATTTTGATATAGGCGTTTCAAAGCCTTAAAAATATCTATTCACTGAAAATATTAAAACAGCATTTGTTAAATCTAGTCACAGAAAAGTGGAAATCAATGTGCGGGCTTAATGCAACTTCGTTTTCTAAAAAGGCGGTAAAAAAGCAACTCGAGCGTCGGCATCATAAATAAAAGAAATGAAATCATTTCAAGCAATTTGTCTACAATTTTGTGTCACACTTTCTGCACCATTTCTCACATGCCATAAAAATGTTACACACATACACACACACAGACACCATTGGACCCACTCCTAGAGATTCTGGATATCCCGGACCAAGTTGGCCACCCGGCAAGGTGTCACGCTGATAAATGGCGCTGCCTTACTTACGCCAACTTCTCTATCGGTCTGGCTACCTCTACACTCCCTTTCACTCTCCCCTCCCCCCTCTCTTTCAGTTTACCATTTCACGTTTATTTTTCAGCAAAACTTTTTTCGTGTGCCAATTTCAAGAAAGATTTCCTTTAAGTGTAATAAAATGCAGTGTCGCTGTCATAAATCTATTCCGCTCGATTGTCGACGATGACGCACAACTACCGCAAAATTGAAATGCATTGACATTGAAGAGTTATTAATAACAAAAGAGTGCCAAACTTTAGAAGATCGCGTCAATATTCGCGTTATCATTGGTATTTTATAATATGCAAAAATTCTGTCGCAACGTTAATGCGGAAATTAAATATTTTTTATAAAGCATCAGCCCGAAATGAAGAAAACGGGCAGGAACAAAAACAAAAACAATAACAAAAAAAAGAAACCGCTTCGAAACAATTTCAAAACATTTTCGTTGACAGCGGCCCCGGCCAGACAGACATGACGGACAGACACCACCACACAAATGCTGTCCCTGTTTGCGCACGAAAGTATGCTACAAATAACCGTACTGCGTCAGCAGGCGAAGAGTTTATCGCTCGTGTTCCGCAAAACGCTTTCGCATCGATTTCGCTAATTTAGCAAAAGACAGAAAACGTTTCATTTACTTACTACTAACAGTCAACAGAGAGGAACTAAATTATTATTAGAATTATAATAGAATTAAGCAATAAGAATGCGAAACTCAGTTTAATAATATTAAAAACAGCTTGAATTCATAACTGAAAATGTTTAAAAGTCAAATTATATTAAATTAAATATATTAATTATATTAATAAATGGTTTTATTGCTCCATTCATTTATTTATTAAAATTATTTGAACCGAAAATTCACTTTTTCTATTTAAATTTCAGGAATCTGCAGTCAGATCTCTCAAGAGTTTGGCGAAATATGGCAGATTTCAATTTGGGGAGCACAAAACATTTAAACTGATACATGTATGTATAGTTTCTGTGCTGGCAAAAACGTTTCTGGGAGCCGGCTTAAAAATTCTAATAACACAAATATTTGCAGATGAAAGAGGTACTAAAAGGCATTTGGCCGCACACTCCACTTGTCAAATGGAGATAGGAAGACAGAGAGAGAGAGAGAGAGAGAGGTATAGTTTAAACGAGCTGCATGGTGTAAACAAGTGGTCTGGGGAAGGGAATAGGGGGAAAGAGAGAGAGAGAGAGGGAGAGGGAGAGAAACCTCCAACGACCCCTACTAACCCTATGGATACTCAGTACTGTTGTCAGTCGCAATCTCCCGCCCGGATGGCAGTCCCTGTCACTCCATCATTCTGGGCCAGCGTTGGCATACTTTTTGACAACACCAGAGACAACAACAAGCCACAGACAAACTAACAAAAACGACTAACACACACACACATAAATAAAGAAAGTAAGAGCAAAAAAATTTGTAATTTTCGTAGCATGTTTGCTGCGTTTTGCACTTTTACTGCACATTTTTCATTTGCTGCACAAAACTTTTTGACATGTTGCAGAGTAAATTGAATAAGTCTGCAAAAAATAAATAAAAGAAAAAACTGACACGGCAAAACAATAGAACAACTGTGTGTATGTGTGTGTGTATCTGTGGGAATGTATCTAGTTGAATTCGAGATCTGCCCCCTGGTCGCAATAATCAAATTTGCATTGTTGCAATGTTGCAGGTTGCAGGTTGCAACGGGAGGCCACTGTTAATCGCTTTCTAATGAAGTGGCCACCTCGTCAATATTCCAAGTGATTCTCAGCAAAATCGTACTCCTATTTGTATTCCTGGTTTTAAACCGAATTTCAATGAGCAAAGCACAAAATGAAGCAGCACAACAACAGATACAGATACAACAACTAGAGAACTAGTATATTAAACCAAAGAGACAATAAGTAAGTAGACCTAAGGTCTACTCGTAGTGTGCTAAACACGAAAATGCTCTGGAAGTTGCGATGCTGAATTGGTGCATTGTGGTCAGTGTGGAGTTAAGTTAGTCAGCAAGAGTTGCCATATCATCAACAGTTAAACTAGGTCGCTGGAGTTGCCCTTCCAATTGCAAGTGAACCGTTAAAATGTACTGAGAATTCATATTGAATGAGTAAAAATACGAGTTTAGTTAGTCAAGTCTTTGAATTGGCAAAATAAAAAATAATCGCGCTTGTTAATCTTTATTCAAATATCCTTGTTCTTTGATAAGTTAATGGATCTCATTATTTTTTTAAATTACATTAAAATAAATTTATAATGTAAATAACAAATATAAATAATATTCTTAAACTTTATACTTCCATATTGTTTAGTATTTATTTATTCAGATTCAGAAAAGTATTGTTTAAAAATGTATTATTTTGGCAAAATAAAACAATGCTTGAATGTCTGTATATATTTATTATAAACTTTTCGAATAGGATGGAAGTACGATAACGATGGTTTGAAAGCTGTGCAAAAAGAAGATCTTTTATAAAATGTGCATTGAGCTCAAGTTTATGAATCATACTTCCTTTCTCTCTCGATGCTAATTTACCTGGTCGATATGTAAGGCATGCTAACACAATCAAGCTCTTCAGTTTTCTTATGCCAACCCAAATTGAATTTTGAAGCCCTACATTCAATTCATGACTAAAAAAAAGAAGTTGGAAAATAAAAGGGAGGTAAGTGCTTAACATTCAACACACTCATACGTAGCACACAAATATGCATACACACACACACACATCGTCGTTTGTATTGTGCAATTTCAGTTTTCGGCTCTGGTCCGCTGTTCACTTTGTCTTGGCGTTTCGACACGATTTTTCTTCATTTTCCGAAATCAATCAAATGCAGGCAGCCACCTCGTTGTTATTGGTATGTTGTTGTTGTTGGTGTTGTTGCTGTTGACCAGTTATAGCCATGCCCACTACGTGCAGGCGCCTGGCCTGTCAACGCTGGGAAGAAGGCGAGGCCAATACTGAGGCGTCCTGGAAAGTCCTGGCACCCTGTCGGTGTGTCTGTTTGTCTGCCTGCCTGCCTGCCTGCCAGGCTGCTTGTTGGACATTCATCAAGCCATTTCATCTATTGACTGATTGATAATATTTTTGATAAATGATTGGCGGCGACGTTGACGTCCTCCCTGTGTGTGTGTGTGTTTGGGCCTGGTCCACATGGCCTTGCCTGCCTTCCGGCAGGGTTATTTACGGCGTGCAAAAGAGCCCAGGCAAAGGATTTATAGGTACGATAGCTGGCGATAGCTGAGCTGATGCAATATGCAAATTGATGGATCCTCGATAGGTCATGTACATATGGCTCAAACGGCGTTGGTGTTGGTACTACGGAGAGTTGGCCAATACTAAGCTTATGGCTTAAGCTTGTTAGTTGATTGAGCTATCCAACAATGTATGTGAGGAAGACACTGAAAGGGCCACTATCATCCACTGGACTCGTCACTTGCAGCTCATCATTTTTCATAAGCAACGACAGCGACAACAGCGACAACAACAACAACAACAACAACAGCAGCCAAGCGCATAACGAGTTGAACTAATAAAAATTAATTGAAACATCAACATTAACACCACACTCCAAGCGATTAGAATCAGTTCCAGGCAGGCGCACACATTAAGGTGTTGTATTGTTGCTATCGCTTGTTGTTGTTGCTATTGTTGTTGTTGGCAGTCAGGCACGCGCCAATGTTTACACGGCTCATGGCACAGGCGACATGGGGAGGGGAACGATACTGGCCATATGCGAGGCAAGAATCACAACAATCAGCCAAGGCAGCCAAACAGACAAGCAACAACCACAACAACATCGGGTAACAGCAACAGCAACAGCAACAGCAACAACATTTAAACACTAACAACAACTTAGGGACACGGCCACATAAAACGCCCACATTGGACGCGCAGATTCGCAGACGGACGCGCTTATACAATAAGCCACATACACGGCAGAGACACAGCGGACAGCGGACAATGAAGAAAGATGCAAGCAAGGCAGCGAGTGAGAGGGAGAGGGAGAGAGAGTGGCGAGTGTAGGGGGCGAAGGTAGAATTTAACGTACGTGGACAGGAGACGGACATTTCAGGTCTGCGCCAAAAGGTAGCTAAAATCTTTCGTGCAGAACTTGACGGTGCTGCCAGTGCCACATTTATGTATGTGGCAAGGGGCACATTAACTTTGTGATACCTCAAAACTGGGGAACATTCAAGGAAACGGAAGTAAATGAAAGTAAAACAAATTAAATAAAAAACCAAATTTAATAAGGAATAAAGGATTTATAAATATTTAAGTAGTAGTTTAAATATATTTTAGTTATTCTAAGCTCTTCCAAATGAATATTTTTATAATTTATATTAATATATTGTCATTTATTTATCATTGTATTAATATCTTTAAGAATACAATTTAAATAATTTTAATATGATGTTAACATTGTGATGCCTCAAAATAATTACTTTGAAATTATTAATATTTAAGTAATTGTTAAAAATGTATTTAAATGATTTGTGTTGTATTAAATATAACTTTTTATTGTATTAATCGTATTTAGATAATTTCGATGTTATGATTTAATTTAATTTTAATTTAATTTAATTTAATGAATTTTATGATGCCCTAAAAATTACCACTAATACATAAAATTAGTGAAATCATTAATATTTATGTAATCATTTAAATTGAACTTATATGTTTTAATCTTTTTTAAATACACAGTCTGATAATTTAATTTGAAGTATTGCATATTATTTTAAATTGTATTGATCACTTTTAGATAAATTCGTCATAATTATTTTAATTAGTTTTATTAAAATATCACTAAGTTATAGCTTTCGTAAGAGTATTTAGGCGTCGACTAATTGCATTTGGGTTCCCTTTGATGTTGTGATTCTTGTTGTTGTATCTGTTGCCTTTGCGTTTGTGCCGTGGTGCTTCCACTTCCAGTCCCCCTTCCACTTCCACCTGAGCTGAGCTGAGTTAAGCGCCGCGTGACTTATTTGATTGTTAAACAACATAATCTGTTGTAGCCTGGATGGGATGTCGGCGTGCCTGCTGCTCGTTGTTGCCACTGCCACTGCCACTGCCACTGCCAATTGATTTTGGTCAAGTGTGGCAAATAAGTGAGCAAACACGAGGTGGCCAAGTTGCCACGCGAGCAGGTGGCCAAGTTGGCAGGTGGCAAGCATCAAGTGCAGAGACAACGCTCGAGATTGAGATTGAGGATGAGGATGAGGATGCACCTCGAATCAAGGGGAGTGACGGAGTGACGGGTCGGAAACGGACAATACCCGTAAGCCAAAAGCAATTCAAGCAATTTGCAATAAGGCGACCGAAGACTGCCGCCTTCAATTGCTAACTGGTTGCCTGTCTTTGACAAGCGGTTCTACAAAAATAAAAAAAAAATAGAGAAAATAAAAGTTTGCAGCCTTCTTTGTCTTTGTTTGCGCCTCTGTCTAAGATGCTGCTGTCTCGCTCTCTCGCACACGTGTAATGAAAATGCAGCGTAGCGGAAAATCTCACCAAAGACACAGGGCAAAAAGTTTAAGTGTGTACGTGTGTGTGTGTGTGCAAGTGGAAATTGAAAAGTAACGGACTGAAGTGCCAAACTGCCCCCACTGCAAAAAAAAAAGAGAGAGAGAGAAGAAAAATTGAGAGCATAAAACGAAAGAATATTGCGAAAAAGGTATGAAAATTTCGTTCAAAATTCATGCATGAATACAGCGACCAAAGTCAGCGAGAAGCGGAAGGCGGAAGACGGAAGCGGATTGGCAACTGACTCACTATGGTGTCTGTGTGTGTGTGTATCTGTGGTAGTGTGGGAGTACTGTAACTGGGATTCCAGTTCGGGGTCTGCTGTCGTGCGCACTTTCTGACAGTCAATATTGCCGGGCGGACAAAGCCACTTTAGGTGTTATTGTGTCAATGTCTCGTAGCCAGCGTAAAACCCCCTGAAGTGCCTGCCCAAACTGCCATAGTGGATTTTTTATTTTGTCGGTATATACCCTGTGGCAATACAAAACGGATAAAGTGGGTATGGGAGATACATGCAAAACGATCTAACCAATTGAAGGTTGCAAAGAGAGATCAGATAGATAACTGAGTCATAGTCAAGTGCAACTTGATCCAGATATATTTCAGATATTTTAGATATGTTCACAAACTCAAGTTAATTGAGAAAAAACATATAATCTTCAATTTTGCTGTAACCATCTATATATGTATTCCGTTACTATAATTTCAAAAAAAGTAATGCCAAAAACTTATCAGAAAAATTCTATATTCAAAACCTTCTCGATTTAACAGAGTAGCTCTAAGTCGAGCACACCCAACTTTAAAATCTTCACTTGCTTTTTTCTTGTTGTATTATTGCGACTGCAACAGTTCCAAACAGAAATTGGTAGTTCATATTTTACAGCAATTTCCATTTGGCCATATTGCCAGGCTTCAGTGCACTCTTAGTCCCTCAGTCCTCAGTCTCCTCTTAGCCTCATGCTTGACACTTTCCTTACTGTCCTTGCTGTCTACATGCAATTGAAATGCATTTTTATTGTGTCAGGATTCATTTGGATGCTGTCTTAGAGCAATGGTTATGGTTATGCTATATAACTATACTTGGTCCGTGGTTTATAATTTGCCATGCAGCTGTTTAACAAACAAATCAAAGTTAATTTCAATAATCACCACTTTTGTCGCATGTTCTCTACTTACACACACACACACCATGTTCAATTCGTTGCGCTTCCTGTAAGCCATAACAATCTGGAACACAGTGTTGGCTTATTAATGGCCAAGACATGGACAGCTTGGACAGAAAGTCGTCGAAGTGATGCGCTACATTTTGTTGACATTGCAAGTTATGACTGTAAATTTAAATATATATTTATTTAAAAAAAAAAACTTATTAAAATTTAGATAGAAATTTAAAATTAGAATATAGAAATTTTAATTCGTAACTGAAAAGATTAATAAATTAAATAAAATTTTATTAATTATTATTAGAATTTTAATAGAAATTTAAAATTAGATAAAACTATGCAATTAAAAAAATACTAAAAAATTAAATAAAATTGTATTAATGATTGAATTAAATTATATTAAATAAACAATTAAATGATATAGAAATACAATTTTGATTCATACTTGAAAAGATTAAAATATAAAAAAAAATTGTATTTATTATTATTAGTTATTATTAGAATTCAGACAGAAATTTAAAATTATAATGTAATTTTTGCAAGTAACTTGTGTGGAAAAAGAATTTTAATTCGTAACAAAAAAGATAAAAACAATTTATTAAATTATATTAAATTAAATTTATATTTAATTAACAATTAAATGATATAGAAAAACAATTTTTGTTTTTATCTAAATAGTTTAAAAAATTAAATAAAATTATATTAAATGTCTGCTGTGTTCGAACATTTAATGAAATATTGCCTTTCATTAGATATAAGCTCCTGCTTTGTGCAATAACTAATGTGCTCAACTTGCATGTTACTTTGTGGCGTTGCCTAGAAATTGCTTTGGTTACACGCCACATTATGGCCACAATGTAGCTTGTGCCAAACTCCACCATCTCTGTCGTCCACTTCCTCTAAGCAAATTAAGGCACTTGCCTTTGCCTATGCAGTGCCTGCCATTCGGACAATTGCCTTAAACTATAATCAAGCGGGCCAACAACTGGCTAAAAATAAAAGTGGCCAGGCCAGTTACTAGTCAGAGTCCCTAGCACTAACTATTAACTAGTTCTGCCGAGAGTAAATCAGAGTCGAGCCAAACGAACCGGATGCTGGTAATAATATTTAGATTTTTAGCCCTTGATGCAAAACTTTATGCTTGTTTAGATAACATTATCGCGTTGGTCGTGGCCCCGGGTCTGGCCAAGAAAAACGACGACGACTTTGTGGCCAACTTGTTTCTTGGCCGCAAAGGGAGGGGGCTGAAAAACTTTGTTAGCACGCATAAACTTGGCTAATTTACGATTACATTGTGAGCATTGGACTGGACGTATAATTAGGAAAATTAATTTGTGTGCTTTAAAACAGCAACAACAGCAACAACAACGATTATAACAGCAAGAGTCAAATACAGGCAGCATCATAAAGTTTTTAATTTTCATGATGCAGATAATGCCCATTAAAATACGTTGCTAACGGTGTCCAACCAACACCTGCGGCAGCGTCGTCGGATCCTGGCCAGGTTTCAGTTCAGTTCAGTTTCAGTTCCCGGACTGCGGCTCAGTCTCAGTCTCAGTCGAGCCGTGAGCTAAGTGCATTAAAAAATGGCAAAGGCAAAGGGAAAATGCAGCGGCAATGAAAAAAAATTATGATTATTATTTTTTATTATGCAACTGAAAGAAAAGTCGTCCTTTGGGCCGCGTCCGATTGTTGTTGGCCAGACCAGGATGCGCCGGCCTTTTGAACTTGTCGGAGTCAATGCACGTTGTACATGGGCCGAGTTTTACTTGCTGTTGTTGTTGTTCTTGTTATATTTGTTGTTTCTGCCTCGGTTGCTGCTGTCGACGCCGTCTTCGCCGCCGGCAGCGGTAGCCATTATGCATTATTATTATCCTACCCCATCCTGGCAACGCATTTATATATATTTTTTCCTGTGCGGTACTCGAGCTGAAAATTATTACTCGAAATCAATTTCATGCAATTGAAGCACTTAATTTTTACCAATTCATTAATTGATTTCGCTGTCGCTGCCTCAGTTGCTGCTGCTGTTTTTGCTGCCCATTTCGCAGTTAAGGAGAAATTATTAAAAAAAAAAAAAAAACTGCCAGAAAATTTAAAGTTTTCTGTGGTATGCTGTTGACTTAATACTCTAACAGATAACGATTATCTAGTGTGAATTTAAAATAGTATTTTAATAAAAAAATTTCATTAAAATTGTAGTGTAAAGAAATGTGAATAAATAAAGATTCTATTTTATATTAAATTTCACTGTATATACCCCAAATACCCTGTCGTAAGATCAGGTCATATCAATTCAGAGCAAATGAAAAATATTAAGAGAATACAGTTATGTATGTAATAAGACACATTCGAGGCACAGTTGCCATTTATAGTAAGCCGTAAACCGTCGTTATCCCTTTTGCATCACGAGTTTTAATGAGCATTCTTCGATGGATGTTGCAGTTGCAGCTGGAGTTGAATATTAACCAACCTCTCGTCGGGTCTGGAGTTGGGGGAGTTTACAGAACGGTTCACAGAACTCCACTTGACCAATTTACGAGCTGGAAGTTGCTTGGCAAATGGTTCAAGGGATAAATTAAGCAACTTTCCGTTAACGTCGAATAAATTGCAATATTTGTAAATTTAATGGAAATCCGTGTTAAAAATAAACAAGTAAATGCAATGCAACCTTAACTTAAATGTTATTTAATTAATGTGCCATTGTTTATTTACATGCTTAGCATGTTTTGCTGAGTGCAGGTACATAAAAAGTAAAAAATTTTGATTAATTTTAAATACCCTCTAAAAGTGTAAAAAAGATATAATGAAATTGAAGTTCTACACCTATATTTCTTTGATTATAAGAGACAAAGTCTGGCTATTCTTTAATTATAAACAAATTACGGGAATCGAGTTTAGACAGGGTATCTGTAAGTTGAGCCATCTGTTCTAGGCATTTGGAATTCTGCCATCCACAATTCGATTGCGACACAGCCGCAGACAAACAATTGTGCAAATATTTATTCAAGTTCGGTTAAATTGCGTGGTTCTTGTTTTATTTAATTCAATATTAAATATTCAAAGGGATTTTATCATACCATAAGTATTCATTATAGTCGAAATGCACTTGTTATTCGAATAATAATTGATTAATGCTTTAATTGATTATATCCATTTACATTTCAGCAACTCGTCAATTACTTAAGTGCCATTCTAGATATTATAATTAATTAAAATAAAATTAATAACAAACCCAAGTTAAAGAGTCAACTTTACCCGAGATTTTAAAACATTCTCTGGTAATTTTATCATCGAATATCCTTTATTCATTATGTTAGGTTCCCTTGTCAATCTGTCAGCCGTTTAGTATAATTTGTAATTATTTTCAAAGCAAATTTAAATAATTTTAAATAATGCATCACAATTTTTTTAATAAATGTTTCACTTAGCCACCTAATAAACGCTGATGAGCTCTGTTTTGAATTAGCTTAATTAAAGTCATTAAATTTAATATTGAATAAAAAAAAGTGTATTAATTTAATGCAGCCGTAAATAATTTCCATGTCGTTTAAATTTCAGTTCAATTAAATTCAAATTATCGTCATTGTTATCAATTCACAAGGTTTTTCTGCTTACATTTTGATGCGTGTATTTATTAATTTTGTGTGTGTGTTTTTTTTATATTTATTTTGATTTTAATTAAATTATTCAATATTGATTTAATGCATTTGCATAAAATACTTGCATTGGCATTTATTAATACTTTTTATTACTATCTGTCCCAATGGGAGTGCAGCCTTTAGAATGCCGACACTCGACAGTTCAACACTCATTATTGCCTCACTTTAGATGCATTGCCACGCCCACTTCGCGCCATTATTTGCCGCTATGTTCTTTGCCCTTTCTGCGACTGCAGGCTGATTTTTTAATGAAACGCTGAAGTATAATTTATGAATTTTAATGAGTTGCCAAATGATGCCGAACCGTTGATTTTCCATAATTATTAACACAACGATGCTGGACCATCAGTGGCATCAACACCACCACCAACACCATCACCAACACCATCAGCAGCAGCAGCAGCATCACCAGGAGCATCAACAACAACAATGCTGCCTGTCTGTCCGTCCGACTGTCCGTCCGACTGAACTGAATGCAAAACAAGTGGGAAAGGCTATAGTCGAGCTGCCGACTATAGGATACCCGTTACTTATTTAAATAAATATAAAATATATTTTATTGCATGCTTTTAAGCACTTACAGTACTTGAAACTTAAATCAGCCATTACTACCGTTATGGCTTTCCGCTATTGTAGTGATTAAGTAGGATAAAAGCTTATAATATTAGAAAACGTTAATTGCCAAAAAATATACGTAATATTGTAAAAACTGTGCGTGTGGTGTTTTTCCGAGGCTTTGTAGAGGCGGCAACGGATGTGGCAAAAATTGAAACAAACTTGACCTGCTTGCCAAATTTGGTTGCTCTAGCTCTTATAGTCTCTGAAATTTAGCTATATCGACTCGGCTGTTGATGCTGATCACGAATAAATATAATTTCTAGGGTCAGAGATGCTTCCTTCTCCCTATTACATACATTACAACGAATACAATATACCCTTTTACTTATTTTTTAAGTAACGGGTATAATGAACGGGTTGGAGATAAGTCTGGTGCAGTCAGGAGCTGCCAGGCCATTTGTCTGCCTGCCTGCCTGACAGTCAGCCAGACAGGCCGATGATCTGCCCGAGAAAAGTGCAATTCTCGTTATACTCTCTCATTAACTGCCTTAGTTTACCTGTGATGAAATATTGATGAGATTAACGGAGATTTCACAGATTACTTCACATTTTGTTATTACCCCCATCGATAGTACAGAGTCCAGAACTTCAAATTACGATAGAAAACATTAAGATAGAAGTTTCTTCAGAGTATGCACTCTTCGCAGTCAAATATCTCATTTGCAATTTATCTGAAACTTTTAATTTGTTTGTTGACAGTTGGGCTTTTAGCATTCGCTATGAGTTGGAGGTGGGGTGCTGTGAATTGTTTCTCTTTATTATTATCTCTTTTATGTTTTCTTATTTTTGTATTTTTAATTAACAGATTAAGCGCATTTTGCATTATTAAATGCAAAAGGCGCAAAAAACTCACCTTTAAAGATATCTTTAAATACTTCGTAAAATTTTTGCAATTGATTTTCGCGACAAATCCTGGATTAACACATAATTGGCACACATGGCCCATAATGAAGGCTCACAAAGCCGCGGCTAATATGCGAACGCTGCCAATAATGCTTAATTAAAGCCAATAACTGTAACACAAAAAGGCAGTAAAGGGTATTACATAATGAAATTAACTAACTAATACAAGCGCAGCGTTTACTTAATTAAAATGTGCCAAAGCAAATGCAGCGTGGATCGTGGTTGGTTTAAACGTATGAATAACATCAATACACACACAAACACACACACGTACACACACACGGATGTGTACACCTACAACAACAAACACAATTACATGCATACAAAGGGTGAATATTTGATTTTAATGTTCGGGGACTAAGCCGGCTTACCGGTCGTATGATTAATTGTAATGTGCTGCATTACATTGCGTATACGTCACATTCACATTCAACGTTCAACGTTCGCAAATATTCTATTGAAATGTTGCAGCTGACAGCAGCTTGATGTTGTATGCAACAAATATCGTTAGCAATTGCAATTGCTTTGGCTTCTTGCTCAGGTTTAATTACGGCCAGATAATCGAATGCATTTTGAGTACATTTCGTATTTGCCATTGATTCCAATTAAAATCAACATTTGTAATAATATAACAAATCCACTTTAATATACCAGAAATAGAGAGTTGATTATAAGTTTAATCTTCAGATTTAAAACTTTGAATTTGTTTAAAAATCGATATTTTGAGGCAATTTTGACTCAGCAACTTTACAATCAAAGCTTACGCGTATTTTGTATTTACAGCTACCTTTTTTTTTAATTTTGTTTTTTGGAAAAGTTTGATATATCGATATGATTTGGAGATATATCGACAAAACGTTTCATTTTTTATTAACATCAAGCTCGATTCACAGTTTGGATTTTCATCACTAACTTAAAAGCATAACATCTAGTTTTAAAGCAATACTCTTACTTAAATACATGTATATTATCTTGTCCGTTTAAATAAAATGCCATCACCTTTAAGAAATTTTCACAAACAAATTAGCAAAATTAATTCATAAATTGAGTCATTTCCGAGTCGCGTTCTCACATGTTAAATTCAAATGTTGTCCATCAGTTAAATGTCAACCAACATCACTTAATTGTCAAACATTTTCAGCAATTGCTAAACCAATATTGATTGCAATTGCAATTGCTGCAAGTTCCTGGGCCCAGTTTGCAGTTTGCAGGTGGTCAGCATGCAACACCGTGGCTCAATTCATATCCCAAAGCAGAGATATTACAACTTAAAGTTGCCTAATGCTAATGCGAATGCTAATGATAATGCCCACTAAAGTCAACACACATTGACAGTGCTTGAGAAGCAGCAGGTTGATGCAGCATTAGATGCAAATGCGAGTAAATGTTGAGATTCCCAGACAGGCAGACAGACAGTGGGTGGTGATATAGAGAGAGAGAGAGGAGAGGGTTGAATACATGGGGGAGGAGAGCCCAGTATGGAGTAAATGAACTCGTAATACACTGACACGTTAATGCACTTAGAGAGAGAGAGAGAGAGCAGATGATGATAGTTGCTCAGAGGCAGAATAGCACTTGGCACATTTAGCTGGCCCTAACTGCTGCCTAACTGCTGCCTGCAGCTCTGTTGGCCTGGCCTGGCTGGCTGGATGCCTAACGGTAAACAGCAATCACTGCTAATGAGTTTTATTGTAAATTAAAATTGCAATCAGTGTCAGGCTGTGTGGCAGGCATCGCAGACGTCGCATTGTTGCCCCAACACACACACACGCACCAACACACCAACACACACACGCAGAGCAGAGGCAGAGCATGATAAATGCAATAAATGACACTGTCGTACCGTTGGGGGCATCTCAAATCCTTGCATAATAAATATGCCAAATTGCAAACATTAAATAAAGACAATACGTAATGTGCAATGACAAGCCAGATGCCAACATCATCAACAACAACAACAACTACAACAACCACAACAGGCAACAACAACAACAGTTGTTTGAGGGCGACAGACCTTGTTTAAAGGCATCTCGTTGCAGCCACATGTTGCCAACAGCAGGGTCAATAGTTTACCACATGCACACACACACACACACATCACACACAAACACACATCCACACATTAGTGTTGCACATCAACATTTCCAGCTAAATTTCGATTTATTCAGAGCCAACTTTCAATTACATTACATATTAACATTGTTGATAGCGCATTACAAAGATACTTAAAATTTAAGTATTTATGTGCCTATATGAATACCTTGCACAATTTGGTATTAATTGCAATGAATTTGAGATATGAAAAAATTCAATCTCATGAGAAATATTTCAGACAAAGATAAATTTAAAATATAATTCTTTCATACGAAAATTTACTAATATATCTAATTATTTAAATTTAAAATAATTCTCTTTAAGAATTTTCTTAATCTGAATAAAACTAAACCATGTTAAAAAATTACTTAGTTTTCTATAATTAAAATTAAATTATTTTAGTAACCATAAAAATTTAGTGATATCGTAATTTAACATGACTAAACTTAATTATTAGTGTCTTGTTCATGTGACAGCTTATGAACTTTCCCTTAACTTTTGGAATTTAACAGTCCTCTGTATAATCAACTTGCACAACACTGATGCTCACACACACACACCCACACACACACAGACACATACATGCATCGTATGTATGATACACGCATTTGTTGAAGTCATTAAAATGGCATTTATCATTCAGAGACAGAGACAGAGAGAAAGAGAGAGAGAGAGCAAGACAGGGAAATGTGAGGAACAGAGAGAGAGAGAAATGGAGGGGTGGGGGGGACATGTACGATGCTGGCTTATCGATATGCCAAGTTAATAATTAAAATCGCAAAATGCGTTAAAAGTCTATCAGTTTAATTGCCTTCAGTGGCTACAACTATCACCAGATGCCAACCACCGACGTTGACGTCGCAGCCGACGTTGACAGCGACGCTGTTGCTGTCAATGACACTGTGATGAACTGCCAGAACAAGCTGCCAGACTCAGGTTGCATTCTGGCTTCCATCCATCCATCCTGCCGTCCATCCTGCCATCCTTCCTTACTCAATCCGTGCCCATCCTGCTTTTGGGCTGTCCTGTTGGGCTGATCCTGGCCCTGATGATGCTGATGCTGCATTGATATGCAATTAACAGAGCCGCGAGACGAGAGAGATTCAAGCCAGGAATGGATTGGGAATGAGGCAATTGACGCAGTGGGATTTATTCTATAGTCGCATGCATTTTTTATGATTAAATGATAGTTGCCGCTTTTTTTCATTTTATTTTTATTTAAATGCTGCGACAGCAGTGAACCGCCCATTGAACCCCATTGAATGAGCCCGAAGAGCCCAAAGAGCCACTGAGCCCATTGTACAATAATTGAACAATTGGCAGCTGCCAGTGGGGAAATGACCGCGAAAAAGAATGCGTCCCTCCCCATTGCAGCGGATTGACAGCCGAAATCTATTCATACTCAATACTTTAAATATTAAAGTCTATATACAACATGGTGTTTAACGACATATGTACATATGTATATAGACTGCATCACATCTTTTTTAATTCGGATTAATTTTGTGCATATTGTGATTGGATTGTGGCAATTTTATGCTGTATTTTAAATTGAACTGCGTTCAATTCTGAAAATAAGAAACATTTTGTGGTTATACGAAAATAAATAAATATTCGAATTTAAAAACACTTCAACATTAAATACTTTAATTTAGCGCAGAGTTTCTGCTTATAGAACAAGATAAAAAAAAGGTGACAATGCTACCGATATCCAATATAAACATTTTGATAAGCATTGTTGTTCATGGAAACATTAACAAACCTTAACCTACGCTTGTGATATTGCAAAACCTAAATTTGAAATTATTTAAAGACAATTTGATTTTAATTAGAATTACATTTAATAAATACATTGCAAAATATGGATATAATTTAATTTATGGCAACATATTTAATATCTATTTTATTTAATTAATTTTATATTTATTTGTTTTTATATTAAAATTTGCTTATTCCAAACTAGCATTTGCATTGTTCTACATTAAGATTAGTAAAATAATAATATTAATTGAATGTAAAAATTACATCAAGATTGTTAATTGTTGACATTTACAATTTAAAGCCATATCATGAATTTATTTAATTTCGACAACTTCATTGAAGAAATTAAATATGATGCCCACAATAATATGCTGAATTATCCATAACCGAAAATTGTGTTAATTTGGAGTTCTATTGTTGGCTCTGATGAGGTAGCAAATACAAAATTTGGAATCAGCTGACAGCACACAGACAATGATAATGATATTCGCATACATAAAGCTGTGCTAAGCCGCATCGAATTCAATGGAAACTCCTCCAACTTCTCAACTCAACTCAGAACTCAACTCAGAACTCAATCCCCAACACGCGTGCCCATTTCCAATAGGTATTTGGCATTTATGCTAAATGAGAAACACGTCTTAATCGGCTATTCATATGGAAATGCATGGATTATTATTCAATTAGTTACGTTTTGATACAAATAAAAATAGCCAAAAAAAATGAATAAAAAAATTGAATATGTGTATGGTTATATTAGGGTAGCTTATAAGAACTCTATTCGTAGCCCTATTCATAAAGTGAATACACACACACACACATACACACACTCAAAGACACGCAGATGAAAATAAATGGGCAGCTAAGCAAAAGTTGCTTCGCTTCAGTGAATTTTATTAATGAACTGTGGCCAACAAACGCAATGGAGTAACTCGAGCATCGTTTGGCCACGGGAAACAATCTGGAAATACACCTGCGAGCGTTTCATGTTCATTATTTGCCCAGGCAGGCAGCCGTCTCACATGTGCACCTATCTAGTATCTTGTATCTTGTATCTTGGCCAAAAGCAGATTGCGAAAGCCGCAACAGCAACGGCAACAGCAAGAGCGTAGTAAACGCAAATGGCCATGGAGAGCGGGAACTGGAACTGCTGTTGTTGTTGTTGTTGTTGTTGCTATTGTTGTTGTGGTTGCCACTCGCATTCATTCATAAAAATCCCCAGCGCCAAATCCAGTTTGAGACATGGTTTTAAACCAGAATTCACACACGTCTCAAATCAAGTTCAGGCTGCACAGCACAGTGGTACCAGACTTTCCGAAAAGTGAAGTAAGTAATTTGGTTAACAACTTCAAAGTTTCATCTGCAATGATATGTGTTTATTAATTTATTTATTAAAAATCAAAAATCAATTCAATAAAATATGAAAATTAAAAATATAATTTAAATGATTAATAGGAATAAATCATAGAATTTTCTTAAATTAAGTAAAGTGAATATTATAGTAATATTAAAGGTTTAAGTTGCCTCAATTTATAACAAGTTTGAACAATTGACAACTGTGCGCTGCCAACTGACGCCCCCGTCAGAGCAACGTGGAGGACGGACAGCGGATGTTGTGGCAACAACAACAACAACAACAGCAACCATAGAGATGTTAAAAGCTGCCGTTGCTGATGAGACTTTTGATCTTCGTCTGATGAAGCGAACCAGTTTATGCCATAAAGTATCTGTATCTGTATCCATAACTATGTTTAACCCGTCCAGTGTCTTTTCATGTATTTTATTGATTGAAGCTGGCCGCGTGGGCTGCTGTCTGTCAACTTTTTGGTGGGCAGAGAAACATAGTAATTGGATGCCAAATATCGAGCAGGCAATTAATTATAACTGTTTGTGTCAGTGTCGGGCCATAACATGAGTGGGTGTCAAAATTGTGAACCACGTTTCCCTCTCCCCGCTCTCTCCCTCATCTGACTTCAATAATTTGCATAATAAAAGCGGCAGCAACATCAGAAGGGGGCGTGGCAGCTAATCAGTGCGTTCTTTGTTTAGTCACAGCTGTGATTATTATTCAACGTTGAACTCGCACACGAATGTAACTCCCTCTTAATGCACGCAACTCCATTTCTTTTGCTTTTAATAAGTTTAATAAAAGCTTGTTTTAAGTTTGAGCGGTCGCAAGTTTCTCAAGTACCAAACAATTAGCGGCATGCAGCACTGCGCTTTGGGAACGGAAGCTTCCTGCCACTTGCCGCACGCAACATAGACAAACACAAGCAACAACCAAGAAACAACAACCATCAGAACCATCAGGGAGTCGACGATTCTGAACTTGCATTTGAAAAGTTCGCGAATGGACGTGAGTTGCTTCTTGGCTTCATTCACAGTACACACAGAGATCATTTTGCACTGAAAGAAGCTTCGGAACGGGAACGGGAAATTTTATTATAGTCAAGGCATCTGGCGATCTGCATTTGTGGGCTTTCGTTATGCCCTCCACATTCACGTCCACCAGAGTCGACGACTCCTTCACTTGGAAACCAAAGCGACAGGGTATGAAAGGGTAGTATGCACGATGATATGATCTTAGTAACAAGTTGAATAAAAATAAACTAATCTATATACATATTTAATAACATTTTATTTGCTTATTTATTTAACTTAGACTAAGAAAGTCTTTACAAAATCAATTAAACTATGAGTCAAAATAAGAAATACAATTTTAAAAATTATTAATGAGGATAAGTTATAAAATAATTTTATTTGAGAATGAATTTTATTCAAAATGAATATTATCGCTGTTCAAAATTAAAATCAATTCGATTAAAATTAAAATTAAAAACTCTTTTGATTGTAATCAAAAAATATTATTCTAAAAAAGACAAACTGCAATTAGTTTAAAACAAATGCTTGCAAGTCATTTAAAGTGCAGGTTTCCCCATTATAATAATTAATATTGTTGCAAATCATATTTAAAATCAAGTTTTTATTCAAGTACAAATATTTGAATTGAAAATTAATTGATTGCTGATTTAAATCTCAATGAAAGTTCAACTTTCCTCTTTCAATAAGTCCTATAAAAGATTGAAATTCTGCGCAGCTCTAATGTCAACATGTGAAAAACAAAGAGTATCTACTTGTCGACCCTAACTAAAAAGTGTATTAATCGCATATGTTTTGTTTCGTTTCGTTTCGTTTCGTTTTGGTTTTAATTTAGTTCACACAATTCATTTGAGCTTGGCCTAGGTGACTGTCTTCTTATTCTTATTCTTATTCGTCTTCTTCTTAGATTCTGAATCTGACTCAGTGTATCTGTATAAATGTATCAGTGACTTGCCTGACTGAGCTGAGTGATGGTGATGGGAATGACTTGCCCAGAATTCCCACATAAATTATGTGCGAGCCCAAGTGTGACCAATAAACCAACTGTCCAGACTTACGACTAACCTCAAGTCCCGTCCAGTCACAGCCCCCATTGCATCACTTGCCTTCGGTTCGGTTTGGGTTCGGGTGACTTTTTGCAATAAAATATGCCTGGTAAAATCTTAAAGTTGAACTCCTTAGAGTTGACTGTTTTGTTTGGCTACTGTTCAGCTTACAACTTGACTCTCTTTCTCTGTTCTGTTCTGGTCTGTTCCCAACCGCAGACGTGCTTCGAACCCTTCTTCTTGGGCATAACCTCTTTTTAACTTAATTTAGAGTTAAATATTAGAAATTACCTCACGTGCAAGGCATCAGCAGAATGAAAGTAGGTAGGGTGGCTGTTGAGTTGAACATAACTTTTAAGTCATGCAAAGTTTACCAAAGCATCGTCGTCGTCGTCGTCGTCGTCTTGGCCAAATGTGCCTGCAAATGTCTTTTCAATTGGCCATCGACGAAGGCGCAAAAAGTTGCGGTAATATCGTTTTCAGTGTGTTTTCAGTGTATGCTCCTTGGCACTTTGATGCGGTCCTTAGGCAGGCGTAATCCTGTCAAAGTGTTATCGCCACACTCACACACACACACACACCTTAACACACACCTAAGCACCCACACACACACACACACATCCGCAGTTACATCTCATTTTTTGGTCTTGACTTGCATGCAAATTTTTGCACGGCTGATTTCCTGCTTTATATTTTGCCGATAAGTTCGGCTGTTTCTCACTCTTTTCTGATTTCCTTTTTTATTTAGATTATTTCTTTTTTGTGCTGAGTGTGCTCACGATTTTTACGCTTAAATAAAAAATATCCACACTTAACACTTTTGTGTTGCGCCACCGTCCGCAAAATCCGTGCAATATTTTGACTCGATTCAACCCTGGAGTTTTCATGACTTTTGTATCGGGACAGTCATCAGCTGACAGCGGCAAATGGCATCGCTTGTCGCCATAAACTTGAACAAATATGTGGCCCGAGACGTGCCACTTATGGTGGAGCTCACTCACCATTCCACCACCCACTGAACCGCTGAACCCACTGAACCACTGAACCTCATCACCATCAGCATCTTTGGCAACATTTGCGCAAGGTGCGGCGATTGCCGTTTACCATTTGCTTTGACACGTGTGGTCGGATTGGGGCTTGAGGTGAGGTGAGGTGACTGGGGATTGCCACAGGAAGTGGAAGTGGGTCTGAGTCTGAGTCTGGTTATGGTGGCTGCTGCGATGTTTGCTCTCAAAAACGGGCCTGAAGGGGCGTCTTGTAGGTTCCTTGGGCTGCGCTTTTTGTTTGAGCTGCGGTGGCTGCTGTTTCTGGCTGGATGCTCGTGGTTTGATTGAAAGATTGTCTGGTCTTGGCCATGGCTATAACATATGTATATTCTATCAATGTGGTCGCACTGAGCTAAGTATGTACTCTCGTATGAATGTTTAAACAGCCATTGAATGTTGAATGATTTATACACGCAATATTTGCAAAGTATTTGGAATTCCCATAATTTAATATTATGTAAGACGTTGCTTTGTATATTCAACAAGAGCTCAATTATATTTGTGTTCTTAAGTAGAGCGATTAATTTTTGACATCATAATAAATGCAATGTTAGAATATCCCTTCCAGTTGCCATGAACAACAACGTCCTTCTCGGTGTTTGTTCTGGGAAATTACTGATGATGGTGTAATTAGTTTGCTGAAAGTAGCTCATCCTTGATTCAGTCACTCATATTACGAGTACTCGTAGTCATTTGGCAGCTGTGTCTGACGTGCAGCACAAACTGTGTTCGTATCGTGACACGACATTGAGATACAATTTAAACAGAATACAGAATTGGTCATATCAATTAGAGTTGTGATAAACAAGTGAGTAATTAAATATATATCATGTTATTGTGTGTAACGTGTTTCAACACATTTCCAAACACACTCTCATCTCTAATCAGAGCTAACCAATTGCTCATTAGAGTTGGGTTCATTATAACACTGTCAGCGACTGCTGCTGCCAATGAATCCTCCTTCACATCATCAACATCAACAACATCATTACGATCATCAGCATCATCATCATCAGCAAATCTAACATCGCCCACATCCAACAGGCTGTTGTTGTTTTCATGCAAATGAAATTTGGCTCTCTAACTACCTACTAAATGGGCTCATTTTTCAAATTTTATAGCTACTTAACAGAACATCAAACAATTTTCATTTTATTAACAGACACATACATGAACATATATATGTATATATTTACTCATGCATTACATTGGCTCCCGCCACGCGCTGTTGTTTCTAGCAGCTCAATTTATAGCTCGTTTCATATTTTGCGTCTTGTATCTTCAAGATACATTTGTATCTCTAGCCATAATAAAACAACGCTGCTTGCGCCTGAATGGCTACCCAGACAATCCCGAATATACTTGTACTCGTATTCGTAAAGAAAATACTCAAAGCAAAATATTTTTGGGGAAATATATTAAAATAATTGTGTGTTATGCTATGCATGATGGAGCCAATACACATACGTTAATTGAATGTATCTGTGTGAGTGTGTGTGTGTGCCCACAGAGAAAACACACGATGTACGAGTAAAACAAAAAAGAAATATGAATTCAAATGCATGTATTTTTATACACAAGACATGCCCCAAAGGGACTACAAAGCCAAAGTCAAGTCAAGCCGAAGCTAAAGCAGAACCCAATAAATGATTGAACAAAGCAGCGAAGGAAATGAAAACCCCCGCAAAGGTCATGAAAATATAATATGTATATCCAGCAACGGAATGCAGAAAACACTCCGAAGGCGGGAGGCATCAGATCTCAAGAAAAACACAAAATATATATATAAAAAAACACCAAGCGGACCCAGCGGGCATATTGAGGAATGTGCGGTTTAAAAATAAAAAAGAAGTATAAAATAAAACCAAGACAAGATGGGACAGCCAACGGCATTCAAGAGGCACCACATGGACGCCCTATGCTCAACTCAGACAACAACAACATCCACAATGATGATGACTGTGACTCGGGCTAATTACTCGGCCTCTGAGGTGTTGGTGTCGCTGTTGAGACACAAACAAACTAGGACTCAAAGAAGAAAACTTGGCCTTATTTATGAGCACAATGTCAACGGTCGAGACATTTGTTTGAATTCAAATATCAACACATCATCTAAAGGCAGCCAAAGTCCGTTTCAAGTAAGCCGCATCGAATTTCACGGCAAGGTTATCTAACAAATGCCTCCAACTGCCTTAATTTGTCAACATTGAGCTGCGATCAAATTGCAAGCCTGATCCTGAATCAGGCAACTATCTCGAGTGTCCCTCTGTGTGTGTGTCCCTCTGTGTGTGTGTGGCTTGACCTGCAGTTCAGTCAAAGGCCGAAGCGGAAGTCTCGTCTTCTCTCTTTTTTTCAGGTTTGGATTTTGATTTTTGGGCGACATACGGTCGAGGATGTGGCCAGACTCGCCAGACACTTGAAAAGGGATATTGTTGAGAGATTTACGGGCACAGTAGTTTGCCTTTGACATTGATGAGACAGTTTCAATGGGGATTTGTCTATTAGCCAAGGCATATTGGATTTCACCAATAATGTGGCATCGAATATTTTGAAATTAATATTATAAGTAAAAGATGCTAATCTAGAGTAATCAGAGCAGGTTTCTAGTATTCTAAAAGTGAAATTCCCACTAGCTAAATTTATTGTAATGCCGCCAAGTCTTTAATTCGAATTGAGGATTCCGTTTCAGATTTGTCTTAATGCAGTTATCAACATTATATATTTATTTATTACGAGTGTATTTGGCTGAGAGCTTCTGCAAATGTTGCTGTGCTCATTTGCTATACATCAGAGATCTTGAGCCTAACGCGATTCGCTTTGTTTCCCAAAATGTAATCTTAAGCTCGCTCTAATTCTAATTATATGCATACAGACTTAAGAATCTTTGTATGTGTGTGTGTGTGTGTGTGTTACCACCACAGAAAAACCCAAAAAGCAGTCATCAACGCCTAGCCGCCAAAGTTTTTCACTTTGTAATCCCGCCGTTTGCCTCAAGACATTCCCTCATTTGCCTTATAGCAGTTGTTGTTGTTGTTCGGGTTGTTGTCGTTGTTCTGGTTGTTATTGTTGTTGTTTTTTGACTTTTATTTTACTTTGTATACTAAATATATATACGAAAAGCAGCTCGCGCTTTTCATCATCGTCATAATCTCAACAGCAACATCAACAACTTGAAGTGATTTGTGTTTTTTCATCCGCCTGCGACGGCTGAGGCTTACCTGCTACTGTTCCTGCTCCTGTTCCTGTTCCTCATCCTGCTCCTGCTCCTACTTCTACTCCTTCTTCAGCCTTTGGTCCTTGCAGATTCCACTCCTTCCACTTGTAGCACAGCAGAAGGCTTCTTCTTCTTCTTCTGACGCTCCTGGCTGTCTGCCTTTTTTACTTAATCACCTCACAAGGCGCCCGAGCACAGAACACGGCTTTAATCTATTTTAATTAAAATTATAATTATTTAATATAGCCCAAGTAAAAAGATTCTCGACATTGGAGCTGCCAGGTAACTCGTGACTCGGCGAGCAACGTTTTCTGATTTCACTAAAAGAAAAAGCTAAAGAGGCAACATTTCTAAGTGAATAACAGCTTTTAATTGAAAGTTAACTTAAATTAAATAAAAATACATATGTATATCTCGTGTTAATGCAATGATAATTGTAAAATTATATAATTAATCCTTAACACAATATTAATAAGTAGTAAAATTAAAACTACATTTACAGTTAAATCAAAACTAAAATTATATAAATAAAAATAAAAAAAAAAAAAAAAATTAAAATATTATTAATTAAATATTTTTTGTAATTGTGATAATTTTTTTAAATTTATTTTATAAAAGTGACTAGTCCTTTTAATCGAAAAAAAATAAGTAAGTATATAAGAAGTAAGTTAAATATTGCTTAATACTATTTCATTCACTGTTCCACTGTCACAATTCACTTCACTTCACAGTTTACAGAGTTGAGTTTCGGGTCCTCATCCAATTTGTAGCACTTCTGGCAGCCACAGACCAAAAAAAGAAAAGGAAAGAAGAAATGCTAAACACATGACGTCGACAACGTTTCGCATAAAATTATAAAGTATCTGTAACTGGGCCGGAAGAATGGGTATATGTTGAATAGAGTAGGGGAGTAGGGGAGGGTAGGGAATGGGGATTGTGGGGTTGGGAATGATGCTAGGGGTTGACGACGCAACTTGTGGAAACTTTCATGGCTGCGTGCAACATTTTGCTGGCTGGAAAATCTGTGCAGAGGCTTTTGTCGCAAATTCCCAGTACATCATGTGTAGAATTCATTAAGGTGACTAAATACATTCAAGTGATTCAAGAGGCAGCAAGTACGAGTTTGAGTACGAGTACGACAGGCAGTTTGGCAGTTTCTCCAGCTGCGTGTAATTTGTAGCAACTGTGGCAGCTAAAGCGATGCCAAAAGGAGAGGTTTCAGCTTCTGCTGCTGCTGCTGCATCACAGATATTAATTTCTTTTTGCTGGTAAAGGTAAAGGAAAAGGCAAAGTAACTTAAGCCTCAACTTGTAGCAGCTCGGCAAACGAGATTGAGATACAGCCAGCGCTACACTTGTGCCACCGTCTAGTGCTGAGCCGCCTTTGCTTCCTTTAAGACAGCTCAGCTTGCACACTGGAAAAAAAGATCTAGGATTCTGGTATAAAGTTAATCCGATCAGAACTAAGTAATCTCGAAATTTCTTAGATCGAATACGATATACTACTAATTGACTAAAATACGATTTCATAATACCTTCTCTGCAAATATTTTGATTATCATGGCTCTATAAATATTTCTTCAGTTAAATTAAATATTTTAGGCTTTTTTGAAAATTTTAGTGTTGAGTAGCTGCAATTTTATCCCCATATTATGTTAATTTAGCTAAATACACTGAATACATATGTACCTTTAATATAAATAATAAAATCAAGAACTTTAAACTTGATTTTTATAATGATTTTTTTGTTGTGTAGTTGTTGCTCTTCTTGTGCTTGTTGCTGTTGTTGCTGTTGCTGGTGTTGCTGCCGTGCACATTAATTCGTGGGAATTAATTATTCTCAGGCCTGTGACGATTCCCAAGACACTCGCTCACTCATTCGTTCGTTGATACCCAGCACCGATGCAAATCCCCTTCCCCTCCCTCAGACATCCTCTTCCTCCTTTCTCTCCTCTCAATCTGCAGTCCGTTCATCACTGTGTCTGTGGCAAGGCGAAAATTTTCGTATCTCCTGCTTGGCTCACACAGATACAGATACAAATATACGAGTATCTGCAGCACTTTACGCTGTCGCTATGTATCTAGATGTGAGTATATACAGTCACTGACAAAAGTTTATGTACTCGTACTTAAAGCTGCTGCTGCCGTTTTTCTTCAGCTTTTGATTCACAGTCTCGGCGTCGACGTCGACGTTGAGCTAAGCGGCACAATTACAACAGTGGCTGCAAATCGCTTCATCTTTTTTTATGTTTTTATGGTTGCACTGCAATGGCCATTTTGGGACGGTCTTATGGATGGCCAGGCGCTGTTTGTACTTGGCTCATAACAAATCATTTGGCTTGTTAAAATGGACGAGAGTCGTTTGTTTGTTCGTCCCCCCACCACACCTGACCTCACCTCTAGTCCATTAAATTTGATAAAAGTTCAGAGTTCATGCAGCACTAAATTAGCATTTTTTTTTTGGTTTTTTGGTAATTGAACCTTTTTGGCAGAGCTGACATAATTTAAACATGCAATTTATTTGAATTTGAATAGAAACAACACAGCTGCATCATAATCTCATGTAAAATATGTGTTTTATTGGATTCCGATTATAATTAATAAATAAACAAAATCATATTATATGCAAATTCCAAATTCGCGTACATTCGCGTCTGTTTATTCAAACATTATTCTAAACAGAGTAAAATGAATAAAATACAAAAAACACATTTTGGAACTAGTGAACACATGTTTATTAATCAAAAGCTTTAGTCTATTATAGCATAATGGCAATCGACCTGGCTAAAACCAATAATAATTAAACTAATTTAATGCAAATATTTGATTTGTTATAACACTAAAATATTTGGAATATTTATGTCAGTATTTACTCAGTGCACTTAAGATAAAAATTGTTGCAGGACTTTAATTTAAATAGTTAATTTAAATTTATAGCAAATTGATAAGTTTAACTGTAGAGCACCTTAGAGGTCTGCCAGGCTGAACCTGAGTTTTCCATTCAAGCCAAGTTCGCGGTTCACCCCTTTTGTTTTAAACTCCCTACGTGTACTTTGGTTTTCCCGTGTTCGCTTTAGCATAAGGTCTCATGGCTGTTTTTATATTTTTCTTTTTCTTTTTTTTGTTTTCTCCATCTTAAGGCACTCGACATTGCATTATTTATGCACATATAGAGTTGTTGTCTAGAATTTTTGTTAATAATTCTTTGTAGCAGCTTGTAAAAAATATAATTTCGCTTTTTTTTCTATGCCAAGCGATGCTCAGACTATTAAGCTGATGATTTTAATGAGTGAATAATGAGTTTCGGCCCCCTACTGCATTAATGAAACAGCAAACAGCAGCCACAGTTTTTCTGCTTTAATTTTTTAATAACTTTAAAGAAAGAGAACGACAAAGTTCCCCTTTTTAGACTCCGAGTGCGACAACAATTCCAACTTCACTTAAAGGTCAGACTCAACAGCCAACGCACTCCAGAGGCGTCTCAATGTGTTGTTCATTCCTCTGTTTGTTTGTTTTGTTGGCTTGTCGACATGTTGCTGTGTGTCTGTCTGTCTGTCTGAGACTGCTGCCCCCCAGGTCCCAAAACGAGTGGCGCATTAAATTTGTCATTAGGTTCCATGGCGCATTTAGAAAATTACATAACTGCCGCAGAGACACGCATCTAAAATTTTTAAATATTTAAACGTTCTAATTGCCCAAAAAGACAATTCAACTAGCCGTTGGCCACTTGAGGCTCCATTCTCTGCTCTGCATAGAATACTCTGGGAAAATTCTTTCGTTGACATAGATAATTATGCTGATTACGATTGTGTCACAGATTATGTACATAGTACACTGACTGACAAATGTTTGAGAAAAGGGGCCCCAAAAGAAGCTAAAAATTTCGGGGGTGTCAACTGTAATAAGCCCTTGACTTGACTTTTTCATTTCTCGGGCTGACAGAACACATTTCAAGTACTCGACATTTTCAAATGTCATTCTAACTCGCACTCTCTATTTGTTTCTCTCTCTCTCTCTTTCTCTGCACTGCTTTCTCTCGGGTTTATTCTCGGGTTTGCCACTGCATTTTTTTAGCTCTAAGCTGTGACATTTTTTATGGCCTGTGGTGATGTTTTGACCTACTAATTTAATGATGCTAAATGGCGTGGCAGTTGATTGCCAAAGCAAAAGCATGCGGGCTCTCTAGGCGCCATCCCCCCACACCCCTACACTCCCACACCCCTTCTCTCTCTCTAAGTCTCTATGGGAGGGAGGTGTGAGAAAAAGCTCGAGTTGTGCCTCAAGTGCCACAAATGAAAGAAATTATATTTATTCCTTAGGCTTAGGCCCATGAAATACTCAAGCAATGCAATACAAGTGCCCAATATTTTGTGAGAATCTTTTGCAGGGAATTTTTATTTCTTTGGAATCATTCTATAATTAAGAGCTTTATGTTGTCTGGACAAGAAGCTGCTTGGCTTTTCTTGATGTTTCTATTTTAAATCCACTTTAATTTCCCTTTGCAGCTTTGTCAAATCGCTCAAAGTTAGAGCGCATTTCAGTGTTGTTTATCATGGTCGTCAGATTCATCTCCGGGTTGGATTTCACACCCTGACTGACTGACTACCAAATCCCCAGGTGCTTGGCTTGGTTCTCTGGTTCTCCTTTGGCCAAAAGGAAGTAATCCATTCTGCGGGCAGTTTTCAATATCACTTTCAGCGACAACTTCCTGCCGGTCGCATCATCAAAAACTGTTGGCACTTTGCATACAAATGTGGCCCGGGACTGGACGGGCAGCAGCAAAACTTATCGCAACATTTTAATAACTGCCGGCAACAGTAGCCAAAGTGCACTCCCCTCTTCCTCCCCCTCCAGTCATCCACTGTTTAAGCCTTAGCTGTGGCAGCTTTCATTAATTACCAAGAAAAGCGAGTTTTTTATGCCGCTGCACTTTTCCTGCCAGTCAGTACAGGCAGTCAGGCAGTCAACTCGACTCGTACCTAGTCTATATATAAGTATTTTCCGCAACTGGCCAGCACGTCAACAGGTTGGTGCTGGCCCTAACTGGGCAGGGCTGAAGCTGGTTCTTGGCTCTTATCTAGCGTCAACATCACGCAACATTCGCGTAATTTTATGAATGAAGTGCTCGCTGCCGGCCAGGATTCGACTCGTATTCGTATTCGTATTCATACTCGAACTCAGAACTGGTCAGGCAGGCTCTTAATTGCACTCGCACCTATTTTTTTAAAGACGTAGAGCAGGGGCAACAGTGCTCGGTATCAGCAGGCAACAACAGGCAACAGTTTGTCAGCCAGGTTAACAAATTGCGTTAAAGCGTTGCAGCGCAATCGTGAACCGGTTTTCTGCACATCTGTGCTTCTTATTCTGGCGCACTTGTTGCATCAGCATCAACAGCAGCAACAACAACAACAACAACAGCATCATCAACAACAAGCTGAATAAAAAGAACAAGCCAAGAAACTGGCCAAGAAGCCTTTTCACTTGCTGACTGCGACGCGCTTATTAAATATGATTATGCGTTCGATTGCAGGCAGGCAGCTTTCAGTTTGGGGCCTGCAGAATGGAGAATGGAGACTGGAGACTGGCCACAATCACAATCACAGGAAGTGAAGCTGCGCCAGGCGTCGTCACATTTGCCGGGGCCATGCTTAGAACCTGCCCAGAACCAAGCACAATTTCATCCAACCCCTGCCCCTTTCCCTGCCTCTTTCCGTGCCTATGGCAGGCAACGGCTGCTGCCAACTGCTGCCCACTTTTAATGAAGTTTTCCGTTTCGTGCTGCCGTTTGCTTTTCTCCTCAGCTTGGCTCTTGACTCTCACTCAGAGGTGGCTCTCATTTTACCCTAAAATAATTCAATAAACTTCACATTCTCTTCAACGGTTTATTTATAATCAAATTGATTGCATCTTTTTAAATTTTCTACAACTGACAAATTTTTCAAATAATATTTAATATTTAACAATAATTTATGAATCATTCCGATCTTCAATTTACCATAAAATTATTCTACAAACTTTACAATCTCTTCAACGGTTTATTAATAATCAAATTAATTGCATCTATTTTAATATTAAATATTTTTCAATAATTTTTTAAAATTCCTTTCGCTCCCAAATGGTATCAAAGATCATTAATACCTCATTAGTGGCCCAACTAACACAATATTGTCAACATAATTAAAACAAATATTCAGCGTAAAACTCAAGAAGTATATTAATAAGCTCCTTTTCGCTAAGAGTATAAGGGATTCGACCTTTTGCCGTCTTATTTACTTTGGTTGTTGTGTAATTTAACTTGTTGTTGTTGTTGTTATGGCTGCCATTTGACTCTTGTAAAGTCGAGTAAAATAAAAATCCATTGCCCGTTTCAAATGTTTTAATTAAAATTTAATGAATTCAGTGTATTTAATTATGCATTGTTTCTATTTTGTCGTTTTGTGCGCACTCTCAAAGTATGCTGAAAATTAATTTTAATTGTTTTGGCTGTTATTGTTATTATTTGTCTGCTGTCTGCTCCTCAGTGCATCGCATCGAGTGGCAATCGAGGCGATTATACTATATGTATTATAAGTCCCGAGAATAGGCCCCAGCTTGGCTGAACAGGGGCAAATTGGTAATTAAAATTACATTTATTCAATTTTATTTCATAACAAAAACAAACATTTATGCGTGCAACCAATTCTGCATTCGATGCGATAGTAAAATGCAACTTTAATTAACTGACATTTTCCAGAGAGTCGACACATAAACAAATACTAATGTAATAAACAAAGAAAACAGAACGAATATTTTTGTGCTTTTGCAAACAGCAACAAAATGCGATTGTAAAAACAAACATGAAATTGAAAAGCAAAATATATATATTTATATTATTAAATTCATTAATAATTAAAATAGAGAATCGAGGCCATGTTGAACTGTATATAGGGCAAAAGATTAAGTTTTGTTATTGAAACAATCAATTGAAATATGCAAATGAAAATAAAAATGATGGAAAATATTGATTTACATTTGGTTTATTAGTTTATTTGCAATATATTTTAACTTTATTTCTTTCACATCTAATCATGGTATCAGATAACGAACTAAAAGTTATTTTTAAAAAATAGTTTATTCAAATGAATCTCATATTCAGAAATCTATTTATTATGAACTCTGAATAAACGGGTCTAAGACCTCCCAGCAGGTAAGTAGTTGTACTCTGGGGTCAGTGAAAGCTAGAGAGCCTAGACTCTGTAGTATAACTTGCATGATCCGCTAATGCTGCCTTCATAAATTAAGAAATAAATAATAATATAAAATGTGCTATTAATTAAGCGGAGCAGCGACTCGTCGCTATTAATTAATAAAATTTCCAAACAAAAGCCGACACGGTCGCCGTTAAGTCTGGCCCCAAAAACAATTAGGCAGCGTTTAAGGTGCAAGTCGCCACGCCCACTTAATAGCGCCCACGGCCGGATGAAATGCTGTGGCATGAGAACAACGTGATGAACAAAGCCAAGCGCTGATTGATGGCAATAGACAAATTTGGGTACTGCCACAAAGCCATGTGGCATAATGAGGCAGGTGGCAAGGTATCTAAACGTGGACGACTCCTACGCGGCTGAGAGTTGGCCCCAAAAAGAGGATCCCATTAACCCATAAAAAATATGTAGATTTTTTTAATTTTCAAAGATTTGTAAGTAATTTATTCAAATACTTTTTTGTTTAAAGTTACAAAAATGTGTTTTGGATGATTTTTATTTTGTTTTTCTTCTTTTCTTTGATTTGAATTATGTTTTAAATATTAATTACATTAATTACATATACATATATAATTTATTAAAGTTTGATTTTATACACATGCTTATCTGGTTTAAATGCAAAGATCTCAAGTCTAACTTTAATTAACATTTTATTCCATTATCGAATTTTCGCTTCCATTTTCTTTAGCATAATTTTTGGCGCCTTCGCATGTTTTATCATGTATAATATAATTTATTGTCATGCATGATAAAAACTCATTAAATATTTTTTATTTTTTGTTGTGTTTGTAAATACGTATTTCATATATATATTTGTATGTATGTATGGTTGAATGCATGTACTTCAGTATTTAATTCTTGAGCTCTTAAGTCTAACGAAAATCACGCTTAGAATTAGTTTATAATTG
The DNA here is from genome assembly GCA_037043405.1 of Drosophila subquinaria. NCBI lineage: Eukaryota > Metazoa > Arthropoda > Insecta > Diptera > Drosophilidae > Drosophila > Drosophila subquinaria. Next base: position 309,864 of record JBAMBL010002839.1, read on the forward strand.
ATGTTGTCTGTATTATATTTAGGTTTTTATTGTGTTTTTTCTTTTGCTATTTTATTGTTTGTGATTTCGAATCGTTTTTGTATTTTTGTCGTTGAAAATCGTTACGCTTGTCGGGCCTTAGGGTTGTGTATATTTAGATATACATTATATTTCATTTCATTTATATTATTGTAATTATATGTATGTGTATTTGTTGATATTGGTATGTCTAGAGCTTAAACTTGAACAACTGCTAATGAGAATGAGTCACGACTCGACAGACTCGTTAATATTTATGCTAAATGCTAAAAATCGTAATTGCTACTACTTAATATCGAGAGAAAAATGCCTACAAATTATTATTTGAGTGTGTTGTTGTTTGTTTCTTTCTACGAATGCTGCTGTTTTATGTTGTATATATTTGTATGTCTATATACAGTTTGTCAAGTAATTGTTTGCAAAGCCTTAAAAATGTAATATTTCGACTTTAAATAAGAATAATAGCTTATTATATATATTTGGAAAGGTCATTTAATTTTCGTTCAAATGATGCAAAAATATCCTTAACCCATTAAGTACCCATTAAAATATTCGAATTTTAAAAAAGGTCTACTTTTTCAACTTTTTTCCTCGATTTTTTCCAAAAAATGTTGGGATGCAAAAAAATTCTGGAAACAATTCTAAGAGTAACTGCAAAAAAAAATTTTCAAAAATATTTTTGCTAGTATTTTTAAAATTGTTTGAAAATCCTAAAAATGACCATTTTAACCCATTTTTCCTCATTTCATGCAAAAAGTGCCTTTTTTTCAGTTTTCAAAAAATTCTAAAAAACTAGCAAAAATATTTTTTGAAAATTTTTTTTTGCAGTTCTTTAGAATTGTTTCCAGAATTTTTTTGCATCCCAACATTTTTTGGAAAAAATCGAGGAAAAAAGTTGAAAAAGTAGACTTTTTTTAAAATTCGAATATTTTAATGGGTACTTAATGGGTTAAGGAAATTTTTGCACATTTGAACGAAAATTAAATGACCTTTCCAAATATATATAATAAGCTATTATTTTCTTATTTAAAGTCGAAATATTACATTTTTAAGGCTTTGCAAACAATTACTTGACAAACTGTATATATATATTAGGGTGTCCCTTATTGGTCAAAGTCAATATTTTTTAACGCATACGGGCTAGTTCTGTTCATTAGGTTCTAAAGCACTCAGAAATAAATTTTTACCTCAATCGGAGTATGATAACCCGTGCCGATGATCGGAAAATTTAAAGATTATATGGGACAAAAAAAAAAAAAAGTTTTTATTTTTTTAATTTTTTATTTTTTTCCTTTTGTTTATTAGGTCCTAAAGAACTCAAAACCAAGTTTTCACCTTAATCGGAGTACGATAACCCATTCAAATTTGCATCGAAACATGAAAAAACAGTATTTTAACACTGATTATACATTTTTCGATGATTTTTCATGTTTCGATGCAGATTTGAATGGGTTATCGTACTCCGATTAAGGTGAAAACTTGGTTTTGAGTTCTTTAGGACCTAATAAAAAAAAAAAAAACAAAAAATAAAAAAAATAAAAAAAATTTTTTTTTTGTCCCATATAATCTTTAAATTTTCCGATCCAAAGTCGGCACGGCTTGTCATACTCCGATTGAGGTAAAAATTTATTTCTGAAGTGCTTTAGAACCTAATGAACAGAACTAGTCCGTATGCGTTTAAAAATATTGACTTTGACCAAATAAGGGACACCCTAATATATATATTGTTGTGGTATTGGTTGGTTGGTGATGAGAGGGGCAAGCATTTGTAGAGTGGGTTGCGTACCTGCCCCAAAGGCTAATCCAACGGCATCGATTGCATTGATTGATGTGGAATCCATCATTTGACATGCGTGTTGTATTGGGGATATCGTGATGCCATCCAAGTCGAGTGGAGTCGAGTGGAATAGAGTGGAGAGCCTTGGAAACAGGTACTTATCACAGCCTTCGAGCGCCGCATGCAAATGTCTTTTCTCAAAACACATTCAACATGTTTCCTCCATTTGCGCTCCATAATAATCAACGTCATTTAGTAATAATTATAAACAGAAAACAAAACGAACCTCGCAACAGCAACAGCAACAACCAAAAACAAAAACAAAGCAAAAACAACTTACAAACAAAAATCCCTATTAATGACTGAAATCGATTCAATTTCAATTTCAATTTTTATATTCATGTTGTTGTTGTTATTGTTGTCTGTTTCTGCTGTGCTTATGATGTATGTATGAGTGTGTATCTATGTGTGTATGTCAATCAGTCTAGCTGTGTTTGGCTGGTGTTTGTTGTTGTTGTTGTTGGTGTTGTCTTTCGTCTTTGACGCGCTGCACGGCTTAGTAGGTCTATAAAATGAATTAAAGAGAAGAGAAGAGGAGAAAAAGAGGCAAAAAGCGGATATTAATTTTAATAAGCCATTATCAATATCAGAGCTTAACGAGGGTCTCTTCAAAATGTGTGGAAAGTCTAACGAAATTGGTGGCAATTAGTAACATATTTTAAAGTTAATAATATGGCACATGTTACAAATGTTTTCAGAGCAAGAAATACTAAAATTTATTTATAGAATAGATACAAAAAATTTGAATGAAACTAAACTAAACTGAAGTGATTTTAGAAGATTTTTTTTTTTCTTTTTTTTTAAATTCTGTAAAATTAGAATTGAAAAAAGAAAATTTCTTTGAAATTATTGATAAAGAAAGACGTATTAAAGATCTAACCATTTCCCTGTAAAAATTATGGAAACTATCGATCAAAATTCAGAAAAATATGCCGTATAAAAAGGTTTGATACATTTGAATAAAAACAAAGATAAAAATGAGAACTCTAAAGTATTTTCTCTGGGATTATCAACTTACCACTGGTGGATAGGACATGTATTTGTCGCTCATATTGAAGTAGGAGCCATCGGCTGGCGGCGCTGGCGATGGCGATGATATGTAGCTGCCCTTGATGACCAGCGAGGAGGCGGGAGAGGGCGAAGGGATATAGAGACCATTCGAGATGAGCATGTGATCATCCTTGGCACGCATGGGCATCCCGTCGATGAGACCCGTGGCACTGTTGCGTTGACTGTGCCGCTTGGGATTGGGGAGGGTGCGGGTAAAGTCCGGATTGCACAGCGGATAGTGGGGTGTGCACATGGAGCTCTCCTGGTATTTGGGAGGATACGCCGTCGACTGGATGATGTCCACGTTCTCGACGAGATAAGTGGAAGCAGCCGCTTTCTTCTGCACGTCCGCCTGCAATGCAGTGATGGGCAGCTGGTTAGGATTGGGTCAGTCAGTATTTGGTATATAATGGACATGGACTGTAGCTTAATTACCTTATAGACCGACTGGTTGTCATCCTTGGAGTAGGCATCGTCGTTGCTGGGCTCCGTTTCGCCCTGGGACTTGTTCTGTCGACGGATGACGAACCAGGCAACAAGTGCCGCATTCAGCACCAGAAGAACCATGGCTGCCGAGGTAATCCCTATGATCATCACATTGGGCAGCTCATCCTTCTCCGTATACTCAGCCGAATGGGGCTGCGAGCCCTTGCTCAGGGTGAGCTTAAGGTCTGGGAGGAATTTGCTGCCACCTGCCTCGTTGTGGGCCATCACGGAGAAGTAGTAGGTGCCACCGGGCTTCAAGCCCTCCAGTGTGATGTTGTGTTGCCCCAATTTGGCGTCGACATACTTGTACTTATCCTCACCGTGTTGCTTGAAGCGAATGCGGTAAAAGACCTGCATGCCACCATCGAAGCCGGGGGTCCAGAGCAGCTCGACACTCGTGTCGCTGACATTTCCCACCCGCAGCTGCAGTGGGACATCGGGACGGGAGGGTTTACTGAACTCCAGGGTGGTGCTGGCCTGACCCATCGAGTTGCGCACCACACACTCGTATTGCCCGTAGTCATCCGCCGAAGTGCTCTCGACTAGTAGAGCGGACTCAAAGTGCAGAGGATCCACCTGACGATCGAGGCTGGTGAATTTGTTGCGTCGCTGCATCTTGAGATCCTTGCCATGTCGTCGCCAAATGAAACTGGGCTGAGGCGAAGCCAACGCACGACAAATGAGAGAAGCTCGAGCTCCCAGGCGAGCTGCGAATCTCGTGTAGCCAGGAGAGTGATCAATCTCAGGGGCAGCTGCAGGGTGTGGGAATGTGGGTTAATTCCTGTCAAGTATGTCCTGTAAAAGAACTCTCAAACTTACTTTGAACCACGAGCAGGACATTCTGTGAGGCTGGAGGACCACGCTGATTGTCTACCGTACAGGTAAAGTTGCCAATGTCGTCACGCTGAACATTCTCAAGGTGCAGGAAGGCGGTGTTGTTCTCAAAGCTGGACGTGGTGCGTGTGGCAAAATCGTAGCCTGGTCGGGACCAACGCACATGGGATGCTTCTAGGGGACGAGCCTGGACTTGACAGGCCAGCACAGCCTGTTCACCACTCACAAAGTTCTGACCCTCCGTGATAGAGGTTATAAGGGGAGCATCTAAATGAAGATCGAGATGAGCAACTGACCAGATTGGCGGGTTTCACTCTAGTCTACTTACATTCCACTACCACTTGAATCTCCAACATGGCGGTGCCTTGACTGTTGAGGGCTTCACACACATAGATTCCCGCATCGTTTCGATTGAGGCGACTGATGTTGAGACGAGGTCCATCGGAGATCAATCTCTGGCCGCTGAGCGAGTTGCTGCTGATGGGGAGCCCGTCCTTTGTCCAGGTGTAACTGATGGACATGGGATTACCGCTGGCATGCAGCTCCACCTGGAGTGGTGCACCTTCCACGCCCACAAAAGTGGTTATCTGAGCGGTGTCGAACTTGGGAGGAACTGTACACAATGGAAATGTATACTTAGAAGGGCTTAAGAGGGAGATCAAGGGCTGAGATCACTTACAGAGTATGTCCAGGCTGATGGTCTCGTGAACACTGCGCTGCAAGACCTCATTGTGACTCTGGCAGGTGTAGATGGAGCCGTCGAGATCTTGGGTGATATTCACGTGCATTTCCAGTGTGGATACCGAACCACCCCAGAGACCAGGGCGATTGGCCAGATTGAGTCCCTCAACGGGAATGCCATCCTTCCACCAGCTAATCTTGGCAGGCGGATTACTAGAGCTGGAATCACAGATCAATTTGGCACGTATGCCAGGCACCAGATTCTTGGGAGCGACGCTGATCTTGACAGTCTCGGGTGGGACTATAGGAGACAACAGTTTAGAAGAGATCATACCGATAAAGAAGTTAACTACTCACAATGAACACCCAGAGTTTTAGTTGCAAACAGTGGAATATCGATGGCAGCATTTTGAACTTCGCACTTGTAGATGGCATTGTTGTCGGAGGCATTCACCAGCAATGACAGCTCCGAGATGATCTTGTTCTCCGTTACCTTGGATGCAGCATTCACCCGCTTATCGTTCTTGTACCAATGCAAGCTGGGAGGAGGATTCCCTCCAGCCGAACTGCACTGTAGTTTCAAAATGGAGCCAGAAATGAGAATGTCGCCATTGTTGTAGCCAGTGAGCAGAGGCGGCGAAGGGGGATCTAAATGGAACAGATTGGGGCTAAAGCAAACTGGAACAGAATAGAAGTTTCCTTCAACTACTTACACAAAACATTCACCGTGTGGGAACCGACGACATTCTGAGAGAGCTCCGCATTGAGCGCATGACAAACCGTGATAAAAGTGCGACTTTGGGAGTCAATGCTCAGGGTAATGTTGGAGCTGCTCACCCAACCCCCGTCCGAGCTGCTTATCGTCTTATAAGAGCTGTTGGTCAAGGGACGTCCATTCATGGACCAGTTGATCCGAGCCGGAGGATTCGAAGGAGCCGTAACGCAGCTCAGCTGCACAGAGTCCCCGACTTTTGCCTGGGTTGCTCCACTGAGGAAGACATCCTTGGGTGCATCTAGATTTAAGAAGGGATTTACAACTGGGAAACTAGAGGAAATCTAATAAGGCACTTACATAAGACGGTTAGGTTGAGCTCGGCACGCAGTGGAGTGTTTGATAGAAGATTCTTCGCTTCGCAGACCAAATTGGCGCCATTGTCCGAGGCATTGGCCGTAAACTTGTACACATTCTCCGAGAGGCGTCCCGAGGTGCGTTGCGGTGAGTTAACCATCTCCCCGTTGCGATACCAGACCAACTGAGCTGGGGGATTGCCGCCACGACTGCGACACGCGATTTGCAGCTGTTGACCACGACGCAAGGTTTCGCCCTGGCTGTAACCCTCAAAGAATGGCGGACCAGGCGGGTCTGAGAGAGGAAGGAGTGAAGAGACAAGTGAGATACGAGCAAGGGGATAAAACTAGGGGTCGACTTACAGAGCACAGACAGCTGGACTTGAGCACGCATGGGCACATCCGGAGGCAGTGCCTTGTGACGCGCCTCGCAGGAGAATTCCTTGTAGTCATCCTCGGAACGCGGTTGCAGGTGCAGGGTGGAGCTGGTGCGGAACCGCTTAGCCGCCGTTTGATTCACAGTAACAATGGGCACTGCGACAGGTCAGGTCACAAGTCAGACAAAAAGCTCAACAAGCAAGATAATCAATAGAGGACTTACCCATTGCGACTGGCGTCTCTCCCTGATACCAGACAATCTCAGCCGCCGGATTGGCATTCTCCGTGATGCACTGAAGCGTTAAATTCTGACGCTCGATGACCTCAACCTTGGCGTTCCGTGAATAGCCGTCGATATAAATGCTGCTGGGTGCTGCCACAATGCTCAGCTTGGCATTGGCTCGAATTGCCGGATTACCCGCAGCGGGTCCCACCTGGCACTGATACTCCGCATCGTCCTCGAGCGTCGCGTTCTTGATTTGCAAATTGTACGAGCCATGGGAGGCGTCGACGAGCACGGAATACCGCGGATAACCGAGTATCACCGCCGAGAATCCTAATGCAAAGCCGTCCTTGGTCCACTGCACCTTCCCGGCCCGGGCGGACACCTCGCAACGGAGCAGCGTATCCGTGCCCTCCAGTATTTGCAGATCGTGCGGAGTAACCCGGAACTTTTGTACAGCCGGAGCAGGAGGGGGTGAAGGTGAGGTTACGGTTACCTGGGCATTGCATTGGTTGACGCCAACTAAAAATGGAGAAGAGAAGCAGAAAATGAAGGACAAATTCGCATATTGTTAATCGGCACGTTCGACAATTGCGCACGTAGTTGGCAACTGCAGCTGAATCCAGTTTGAATTGCCAGCTCAATCGACAAGTCGACAAGTCGACAAATCGACAAATCGACGCATCGACCTGTCACAGTCGGAGTCAGAGTCAGAGTCACAGTGAGAGTCAGAATTACATTTACCTACTTTTTTGCAGCCCACACATGAAATACACATTACTTAAGCGTAAGTCCCAACGACACAGCTCAGTCACATCTCACTAATTTGGAGCAACTTTTATTTTATTTTCCTTTTATTTCACATGACAAAGAGAAAAAAGAAACTGGCGCACATCTGTATAGTGTATGGGAGAAGTATGGGGAGAGGGGAGTATGAGAATCTCCGAGTATGTGTCAGGGCACTCTCAGGTTGTCATTGAGACATGGACATGTCTCTGTCTCTGTCTCAGTCTCTCTCTCTCTGTCTTTGTTTTTGTCTTAGTCTACACACTGCCAGTCTGTGTGTCGCTGTTTCAACCCACACCTAAACCAAGTAGGTCTACAGCTTGCGGCTCATTAGCATTAAAATGTCTTAAAGAAAAGACCAGGCCACGTTCGATACCAAATTGAACAGACTACTTAACTGAGTATGTGTATATATTGTGTGTTTATATGTATGTTGTCGTCGACCTAATCAGCATTAGAGCAATCTACATAGGTAATATGTATAAAAGCACGCACACTGTCCACATTCCATAGAAAAACTAAACTTAAAAAAAAAAAAATACGAAACTATATTGAAAATTCTATTAATTTTAAATTGCATGACGTAAAGCGATTAACTCGTTTCGTCTGTCAATTTATCAAATTAACAATATGCTTTAGCATTTATCCACTGCAATTAATTATCATTTATCAAACAACACACAGCAAATATTTCATTCATTTTCAACTTGATTGGCAATCAAAACAAGTTCAATTAGTTGCAGCCAACACAATTAAATGCTCAAAGAAGCACAGCAAATTAAACTGGTTCCAAACTGAAATATGAAATTGATTGAAGCGTTTTTGTGACACTGTGCGGTACACAGGAACCAGCAAAGTAAAGCAAACATCTAAACGCTGCGTGAGACGTGCCTACAAATGGCTGAACAAATAAACGTCGCTGTCGTGGACTTCATCAATGGATTAATTGATTATTTGTCGCAGACAAGATGGGAACTACACTACTATACGCTCTTGAAATAAACCCGATTTCCGTTTGGACTTGGACACGACTTTGATTTACATAAGCACATGGATAGATAGAGTCATAGATAGAAGATGATTTAGAAACCAAGGAAACGAAGCGCATCGACCACCCGCAGTATATTTTTTGAGTTAGTCACTCAATTTACATGTGAGTGTGGAACTGTGTGACTGGGCTGCATTACTTGGCCCAAAGTTCAAGCAATTAAGCCCAGAGACAGTTGACCAACTGCACAGCCAGAACATTTCCTGCGGCAATTAACCAACAACAACAAAAACTGCACAAGTTGACAGGTTTTGCGACAACGACGACAACAAATACAAAAAACAGAGACAGAGACGGAGACCAAGCCCAAGTAACGTCTCCGTCTCCGGTTGGCTACAACTCATTTAGTGTCATTACGAGGTGACTTCCCTTGCCCCACTGTCCCCCTTTTGCTCCCTTTTGCGCATCTCATATACATATATACTATACACTATAGAAGACAATAAGCAGTGGGTAATTGTCACACACATATGCATGGCAGGATGGCAGCCAACAAAGAAATCCTTGAAGTGTGACAGTAGGAAGCACCGACAGTACACTCAGAAAAAATGGCAGAGAGAAAAGAAAAAAAGGAGGAGGAAAACACACGCTGTAAAGTGAAGTAAAGTGCAAAGTAAATGAAAGACACAGTAAAGGGCGGTTAAAGTAAAGTCAAGTCAAGTAAACCGAACCGGTTTCCCATTTCATTCATGAACAGTAAGTGCGCTGTGGTCAAGCGGACATAAGGAATCGCCAGCTCTTAGGTCTTAGGGTCTTTTAAGGGTCCGCAGTAATTGTCAACTGGGCCCACAAATTGTACGCAAACTAAACTAACAGCTTAACCACAAAACCGTTCAGTCGATGCTGATGATGTTGATGATGTTGATGATGATGTTGATGATGATGATGATGCCACTGTCGATCCTGTGACTTTAACTCGAACTCGGCCACAAGTTAAGTGAGTGTATTCTATATTCCGCACTTTACTATATGGGTGTGTTTGTGTGTATATGTGTTGGCCTAGGCCTAAAGCTTGCTAATAGTTTGGAGCCATGGTCTCTGGCCTGTTCTGTGGACTACGTGTGGCAATGGCAAGCGAAGCGCAACGCCGGATGTCGCACTAATGGTCAACGCAAAGATGCAACCCTCTCTCTTCACTCTTCTCTCCTTCTTTTTTGTCTCTCTCTCTCTCTCTCTCTCTTTCACTCACTACTCTGTGTACTACTCTCTGCCTTAGTCTCTTGTCTGCTTTGTAAGTTAAACTATCTACAAGTCATTAACTCATACAAAGCCAGCGACTGTCGCACAGCAGGCAAGAAAGAGAGTGTGAGAGAGACAGACTTAGGCCTGCCGCTGTGTGCAACAGAGTGCGCAACATATTGCTGTTGTTGTTGCTGTTGCTCAGAGACAATCCAGAGTGAAGTGGCCTGAACCTGGATCTGTTCCCAGTTACACTCTACACACTCTACTATAAACTCATATTCTCTGCACTGGACCAACGCACATTTTGCTTCCTTTTTTCTCTTCTTGTTTTTCTGTCGCCTTCTGTTTGCCTCTTGTTGTTCTTAATATTTTCCTTTTTTTCTACAATTGATGCTGTCGTTGTTGTTGTTGTTATCAAGACCAGTTTCTGTTTTATGCTTTCTGTTTGTGCTCTGTGTTTGCCTGCAACTTCAGCGCGTTAATGGAAAATATTGTGGCATATCACAGGAAATCCGGTGAGGTTTTTTTTTATACTCGCACTCCTTTTTGCGCCAGGACACTTAGAGTGCACACAAACAACAACATGAACAAACATCAGCAACAACAACAACAACAGCACTCGAATGACTTTGACAAAATTAACGGCCACATAAATCTCTCCTCTATAGAGCTCTAGGCGCTCTTTGCGGCTTTGCGTTATAAATTTAATTAAAATTTCTTCCTTTTTTTTGTTGTTATTTTATTTTTTTGTGCCTTTTTTGGTTTGTTTGCTTTGCTGTTGGCTCTGTTAATTTAACAAATGTCTTTTATTATATTGATTAAAGCGGCTTTGTTGTCAAATTTGTTGTCAGCTATGTTAAGCGCCCACAAAGTGTTTGGAATTGTTTTAAATGGCGCAGCGAATAGGATTTTTCGGGGGTAGCCATGACAATTATTTTCAACATGTGGCTTAGTCAACTCCCACACACACACACACATACACGCACGTACCAACTCTCAGCATGAAGCGGATATGTGGAAAGGCTTATAACTTTGAAACCAGTTAAGTAAATGATGTGCACTCGACTCGACTCGAGGATGAGGATGAGAATAAGGAAGAGGATCAAACTGAGCCGCTTTTGGTCCGAAGAACATTTAGATAATTTCTCAAAGCGGTTTTCCAGCTCTCATATTCGCTTGTCAAGGGCTGTAATTATGTTTTATTTATAGAACTAGATGATTGCCTAGCCACAAATAGATGTTCAGATTTCACAGCATGTTGTCGAACTTAAGCATTGGTTTAAATCATAGCCCGCATTTAAAAGAAATCTATTAATCAGCCTCAGATTTTTAGTAAAAAACTGTTGTAGCAGACTAGCTGGGACAGTTCGCTTATAAATATAAAATATACTTTTAAAATATTTATATTGATCATTTAATTGAAATATTAAACTTTGTTGCAAGAGTTCAAGTTAATTGCGTACATATTTATTATTTATGCACATGATTCGTCTTTACATACATATATGCAATTTCATTGTTCAGATATATTAGCATATTGAGCTTAATTTTATTTACCATAATTGTGCTATTGTCAGCCTTTTATGCTTCCTTTTTTCATAATTTCAATAACAATATTTTGCAGCATCCTTCGTATTCACTTTTCATGGATTTCAATATTCTCCATTATTGTTGTTGTGTGTGCTCTTGGCTATCTTTATGGCCCGGCCCAGCCTTTTAGGCCTTCTCCAGTGTCACGGGCCGAGCAATTTAATGGTCGCCTTGGGCACGCTTAATAAATTCACAATAAAACGCATTTGACTCACGCGTATAACGACCTCCAAAAAATATATTGTATATCTGCCTCTCTCACTCTCCATCTTGACTTGAAAAGTTCTGGGAAATTTCACACAAATTGCCGCATTACCAAGTCTCTGTCGCTGTCGCTGTGTGTATTTGTGTTGTGCCCTGTGCACTGATTGAATTATAAAATTTGCAGCTGAACAAATGTGACCAGCCATATCAAATGGTTGTACACACAACACAACACCATTGCCGTCATCCGCACTTCAGTTTCAGTTTCAGCTTCACCTCCTCCACCTCCCCCGCACCAATAAGCCAACTCTGCCTCTTTGACAGCAACGTTAAACTAATCAACTAATTTGCTATGAACTTTGCGGTCTGCACAAATTAGAGCGCCATTGCCCGGACCAGGCAACTGCCGAGACAGAGAGAGACAGAGAGAGAAAGAGTGAGAGAGGCGGCACAACCCGGCCATAGCATTAACATTAATTATTTTCTGCTTCATGAGCATTTTAGATGAACATGAACGAGTCCGGCGATGAAGATGTACAGAGTAGCTACTCGGACCGGAGAAGCTTTCATCTTTAATTAATTAATAAAAATTATTGCCCCTTTTGAACTATCTCTCTCCATCTCTCTTGGCTGTCAACTATTTTTTTAAATATGCACCCAAATATTTTCCCTTTATATATCAAGTTTTTGCTTCAGTTTTTGTTGTGTGTTGTCCAGACCGCAACAGAAAAAATTGTTTTTGAAAATTGAAAGTATTTTGCGGCCGGCGCATGCGGGCAGGCCAATTAGCTAAATTAAGGCTGGAATTTATCAAAATACACACAATACATATATTCAAGTCAGAAATTAAATGCACAAAATATTAAAGCATAAACAAATGTTATCAACATTTGCCAAATATGGCAAATTGAGCACATAAACCATAGAATATCAACAAACTAAGCCAAATAAAATGTGAAAAATATAAATACTCGTATATCTACTAGAATATAGACATGAAATACTAAAGCTTAACAACACTTTTCAAATGAAATTTAACAGCATTCGGAAGAGTCCAAAAGAATAGCAACAACAACAAAATATATAAATAAATCCAAACCAATTTTTGTGTATTTTTTGTTGTGTTTTTCATAATAAAACGGAGAGAGAACTGTAATAGGTTTGATGATTTTATGACTGTAAGCCACTCAACGAAACATTCAGAGGTTTATACGTTCGTCCGGTTTGGTTTCGACCCCGTTCGAAATGTATTTTTTTTTTTTTTTTTGTTGTTATTGTTGTCACCAGTGCGTGGGTTGAACTTCAAGATCTGAAACTCCCACATACAGGCGGAGAGAAAAATAATGCTTTTTGGGAAAAAAGTTGACAAATTTTATTAGTCATAAATTGTTGGGCAAGTATTAAAATCATAGGCAACACCTAGGCAAACATTAAAGAGCTGAAAGATGGAGAAGAAGAAGAGCGCTGTGTCGGCAGTCTATGAAAATAAATTAGTCAGTGAAAATATATTCAAGAAAATAGCAGGAAGATGTATAAGAAGCCAACAAAAAATATGAAAATATAAAATAGAAAGTTGGCCCAATGAAGCAATGAGAAAGAAGGACGAAGACGAACCTCAGAGCGCCTTAAAATATGCAACAAAATATTATTTAGTGCGCTCGTAAAACTTGGCTGGGTGTTTGTCTGTAAATGGCCAAAGTTTGTGCCACTTCTTGTACTTAGATTGTTGCTGCTGTTATATATTTTGTGGTAGGCAAATTAATTTTTTGAATATTTTTTCTTATTTTTGTTGCTCTACTTTGTTTGGCTTTTTGTTTTGTTTCAGCTGTGAAGCAGTGGAAACGCTGACATTGGGTTTAATGTGTTAAGTTTGGATCTTAGAGGAATGACTACAGGTCTTAAAGCCAAAGCCCATACACCCACACACACAGAGAGAGAGAGAGAGAGGGATCACAGCTGGTCCATTGACACAGCCCACAGGTCCGTAGGGTATTTGAATAAAAAATCTGGCGAGCAAAGGCATACGAATATAAAAATGGTACAGCAATAGACTCATAAAGAAATCAAAAGCAACATTTTGCCAGCTAGCCATGGCTTAAAGTAATAAAAGTAGAAAAGCAAACCAGTTCGAGTGCCACTAACTAACTGAGCCGTCGCCACAACCTACGTGCCTCCAATACGGGTTTATGAATGGCCACCGCCATATGAATGGCTTACAAGCGACGACAAAGACGTGGGCCGGCAAAACGACAGACGGACGGACGTACTTACAATATCCCCTCTTAATTCAGAGGGTGATTGGTGAGAGGGAGGAGGGACTTTCAGTTACAGCGCATATTAAGCTGAATTTCAATACTATGAGGGGCCAACAACAGCCCCAGCCCCAACTCAGACTCTAGCTCTAGTCTTAGCTCTATATATGTTTGTATATAATATTCTTGTATCTCTCTCTCTCTGTGTATTTGTTGGGCACCCAGAGCACGCACCTGGCTTTGACCGTTTTATTTTTATTTTAGCCCGGCTTAGTTTAATGCGCAATGCGAATTGTCGAATTGGCGGATCGACGGATCGACAGCGATCGACGGCTGCACTTGTCGTTCGTTTGGCAAATGCCAAGACACGAAGCCATTGCATGCCACACTCTGCCTCTTGCCTCCTGCCTTCCCTCTTGCCACTTGTGTATGTGGCAGCTGCATAATTATAATGTCTGGTCTCTATCGTTGGCCCGTTGGCTCTGAATTACCTTTTTATTTTCTTGTTTTTGTTTTACTGAATGTCTTGTCTCTACCTGTCTGTCTGTCTCGCCAAAAGGTCAAACTGCATATTTCTGCTGGCTTTTTTTTTATTGACAAGCTGAACTTTGTAGACGTGGCCAAGTGTGAGACCAAAAAATTGACTAAAAATATGTTTTATTTTTTAAACAAATTTGCAAAGATTATACAAATTCAATACTGTTTATTAAATACAGACTTTTGATGTTGATTTGAATAGCTGTCTACAAATATTTGAAGAGCTTTCGAAGGCAAACAAATTTTAATCAAAAATAAAAGAATTTTTTTATGAGTCTTATTTAATCTACATAAAAATGTGCAAATTCCACAGCAAAGGCGAGTTAAGAAAATACCAGAAATCATAAATTCAAAGCTGACAGATTATTTTTTTATAACTTTTGTAGGTAAACAATTTCTGTTCATAATACTTGTATACGAAATGATTGTCATAAAACATAAAACACACTGAATTATAATAAAAGCTTAAACCGAATATATTAATTTATCGACTTGTATGAATATTATCTGTAGGATTCTCAACTATAAGTTTTAAGTCTGTTTCGCATAAAAAAGTATAATTTTTTACCATTAAGTCACCGATAAAACAGAAAATATTATGCAAATAATATGTATGCAATTCCATTTGCCTTTTTATTTATTTATATATATTTTATTTCATTTTTTCGTAGTGTATCCATGAATGAGTTTCTGCCAAAAAGTTTTTAGTATATTTTCGTGTTTGTCTTTTTATTTAATATTATTTATGTATGCAGATTGAAACTGTTTTTTTTTCGACTGTGGGATTGTGTGATTTTGGCTTTTTGAAGACCGCTCGCATATTGTTTTTGTTTTTGTCAAGTTTAATGACTGTCTGATTGCGGACAAAACTGTTCATATTACCTATTTATAATTCCAAGGATGTGTTCATTAAGTCTCAAGATTTATGTGTGTTTCTATGGAGGTGCGTGTGAACAAATGCGGGCGATGTCCAGACATTTCATTTGTTCATCTTCCAAGAGATACATTTTATTTTACACTCTAGTCCCAAATTGGCTTCGTTTCAGAACTCAAAAGCCAGTCAAGCGTTCAAGTTATCTGACAGCATTTTAAAAACTACTCGAGCATAACATTTGACTACGAGAGGCTTTGGCCAAAAGTTAGATAATCGAGCCCAAAAGATACAAAGATACACTCGCAGTGCAACATGAAACAAACACGGTCACACCGGCAGATTAATGGCTTCAAGCTGATTAGTTTGAGGCCAAGACAACGAACGGAGACAAGCAGCAAGACAAAGGCCAACAGCCAACTGCCAACAGTGGAAGCCATAATTAAGAAAAGCCTCCGCAGCTCGAATTTGTAAATCATAGACAAGGTGGGAAGACGGTAGGGGTTGGGGATGAGGGGGGTTAGAGGGGCATAATGCTCCATATGCCCAACAACCAAAATCTTCATTTGTCAAAATTAACACTCAGCTTTTAAGCCAAGAGTCAACTGTGCTGTTGTTGTTGTCGCTCTGTGTTTGTTGCCAATGTTTTGCTATTTTAACCAAATGGTTTTTCGACACGTTGCGTAGGTGCAGTCATCATTTAATTATTTTTGCATTTATCTTTAAATATTTAGGTGTATATTTATTTTTAATGTATTACTTTACATTTAAATTTACTTAATATTTATTTATTTGTATGCGTTTACAATTCCAAGAGTTTTGTTAGCATTTATTTTTTCCCATTAATTTTTGCATTTCTCTTTTAATATTTTACTGAATCTTATTGGTTTGTATTATTGTAACATTATTTAACAAATATTTTAATTCTGACACCCATTTAATTTACTTAAATAATTATGATTATTATATTTTTTTTATTTAATTATTAACGCTTTAAATACTTGTGTATATTACAATTCCAAGAGTAATTATTGCGCTTATTAGCATTTATTTTTTCCCACACTCAATCAATCTAGATACTTGTTAAATTTCGATTTAATTTTCGACTTCGACCTACTATTGAAACATTATTATGTTCGCTTGTTGTAAACGTTGTATTACCTGTTCTGGCTAACTGAAAACGGCAAATTGAAAAGCATAAAAAAAATAAGAACACTAAACAATTTTCACATTGTCGCGTCTTGTTATTAATTAAATTTTTGTTATTATTTTTTTTTTTGGGCCAGAGAGTTACGGTACACTTTTGTGGGTTTTCGGACACGTCCCTGGCAGTTTAATTGAGTCAGCGGAGGGGAAAAGGCACTGACAACTGCTGTTGTTGGCCAAAACCGGCTTGGGCGCGTCGCACACACACAAAAACACACTCATACTCAGACACAAGTCATAGCCATCCATCATTATGAAATGTGTATGTGTACAAGTTCGAGTTTGAAGTATCTGTATCTGTGTGTGTGTGTTAGCTGCACCTGCTCGCATTTTGTTGGCCTGGGAAGAGCTGAGAAGTCGAGTTGAGTGGAGTTGAGGCCTCCTTCATTGATAGTTTCATGCTTTGGGATCTCAACTTTCGCATGCGCAAAGTTGTCGGACAACATATGCTGACCATCCAGCTATAGTTCCAGTTCCAGCTCCAATTCAAGCTGGGATCTGTCTCTAAAGCTGAAACCTGCCCAGCTGGCTCACTTCAGATACAGATACAAACACAAATACAGCTATAGTTTTAGCTTTAGCTTCTGTTTTTGCTCTTGCTGTTGCTGTGATTCTGCGTAGAGTCTGGTTTTTGTTTTTGTATTTTGTATTTTTTTGTTGTTGCTTCTTTTTTTTGCTTTTTTCTTTCATCGTAAGTTAATATGACTTGTAGCACGATGATTGCTTCCTGTGCCGAGCGAGCTGAAAAACTGAAAAACTCTTTGGACGACGACGACGACGACGCCTTGGCGCTGACAGCGCTTGTGACGACGACGCATCATCAGCTTTTGTTGGCCAACTGCTTCAGCTAACTGACTTTTGTTTATGAATGAAAAATCACTGCTGCTGCTGTCGCTGATGGCGGAAGTAATAAATTAATTGAGTAAATATCGATTCAACTTTGCTGGCAGAGCTGACTTGTTAATTGGCAGCACTTGAACAGCTAACACACACACACACACACGCGTTCAGTATTCGAGCATTCAACTTGCAGCTTCCCATTTCGCATACTCCCAAATATAAGGGAATAGTAGTAATAGAAATAGAAGTAAAAAGACTACAGCCAATTTATGTTTGCGTGAATTCAGTCAAATCAACTCAACTCCAGTCAAGCTCGTCAGCTCGACACCAACTGGTGTCGTGTCCTTCTGCTCCTCCTCCTCCTTCTCCTTTTACATCACCAATCTCTTGATGTTCCACACAGATTAATGTCCATTGATAGCGCATATTCAACTCCACAGCGAGCGTATTAATGCAGCTTGATAATTTATTGAAAGCGCTTCTAATGAATTTTTATGTTTTGCCTTAAAGTCAACATCAGCAAAGAGATTGGAAGTGGCTGGAGTGAAGTACTTTGCTTACTTGGTTGCGGGGTTTTCATCTTTGGGTGATGCTTCTAAAGCGATACTAAGTGCCTTTTAACGGCTGCTTCCGCTTTGGCAGCGTTTGACTTGTAATTTCGAACGTAAAGCGCTTTTTTATGGCAGCTTTTTATGGCTAAGATCATAGCATATGGCTGGCAATGCCAACAAGCTGCCTCATCGTGCGTACTAAACTTAATTAATTGGCCAACGGCGTTGTTTAGCAATTATTACTAGTTCTTTACTCATTTTACTCACGAAACTCGGATTCAGTGTGAAAAGCTTTAGCAATTAAAATATATATTTCATTTTCACACTGCATCAAATAAGAGTTTTAAACTCGTTTAAGCCCCAGGGCATGCTCATTAATTTACTACGGAAAATAATAGGAAATTCATATATATATTAATATAATTTATTATTCATATATATAACATGAACAGTTGCTCCTTTTATGACTATCCGTTGCAGTTGAAGTTAAAGTTGCAGTTGCTATACAAATTATATAAATATACATACATGCATTTACAGCTTTATAGCTTCACACGTTACATATCTTTATTTTTGCAAGTTTTTTTTTATTATTTTTTTAGTTTTCTTACTCGTTTTTTGAGTCTGTTGCTGTTGCTTTCTCGAATGTTGCTGCTGCTTTATCGCATCGATCTGCGCGTCATGCATAATTGCATATATCAGATGCAAACACCTAACTGTAGATACATATATGTATATATACATATATGTACATATACTCGTTAAGAGCAAGCCGTCATATGCAGCAGTGGCAACAACAATCAAAAGGCAGCGCAACTGCAACTGTTGCAACTTGTTTGCTGTTATTGTTGCTGCTGTTGTTGACGCCACCTAACTGTCAACTTTCTTTTTTCGCCGGCACACACATAATTACAGCTAGCTGGTGTATCTGTATCTGTGTATCTGTGCATTAAGTTTTACTTGCATGCAATTAGCATAAAAAATATCAACAGCAGCAACGTTTGCATTTATATAACGCTACAAATTATGCATCATTGAAGTTGCCACAGCAGCAGCAACTGCGACAACAGCAGCGCCAAATTGCAATGACGTTGAATAATGACCGAAAATGCAATGGCAACAGCCTCAAAGTGCAACTCGCAGTTGCCACGAGCCGCCAGTTGCCACCGCAGTTGCCACAGCTTCAGCTTCAGCTGACGACAGACCAACGACGATGATGATGGAGATGAAGCTCGAGACGAAACAGAGACAGAAACAGCAACAGCAACAACGCCGTGTGCTGCCGTGTGGTAGGTGCCACCTCCTCAGTCCTCAGTGCCACTGACACCTCACGCACGCCCACTCCCACTTCCAGTCGCAGTCGCAGTCAGCGTCTCTGCCCCAGTCTCTGTCTCAGTCTCTGCTGCTGTCTTAGACCCACTTCAAATGCTGTGGCATTGGCTGCAAATCTGCAATTGCATCACAGACAAACGCATAAAACATTGCGCTTAAGATAGAGATGGAACAGATCATATCTTATAGATATTAATGGATATTATCTATGTATTTATATGTATTATATATAAATGCACTGATTAAATGCACTGATTATAAAATAAAACTACTACAGACTTCTTACATTTTATTTAAATATTCATTTATTTGATGCCATAATTATATTACATAATCCTAAGCTAAATCTCAGCTAAAATTCAACTCAACATACTAAAATCACAACAATCATTTGATCAAAAAGCAAAATAAACAGCAAAAAAGTTAGTAAATTAGTTTACAAAAAAAAAACATCATTTATAAGCATTTGTGAAGATTAACAAATCGAAAACGATGTGAGTGTCATGTGAATAATATTTGTTTATCTGATGACTCCCACGAAGACAAAAGCATAAAAGAAAGACAAACAAAGTAAGGTCGCCTAATAACAATATCGATAACATGAATGAATGTGCTCATCTCTAAATCACATATGACTGTTTGTATATCACATATGTATGCACATTCGTATGCATTGAAAAGAGACACGACACGACGACAGATGGGAAAAGCCACCTCGGAAAGCACGCATGAATAGAGCAGGCATAGAGTCAGGCATATCCATAGACAGCTTGGCGCTTTGAAAGCGCATTCGAAGCTGAATTTTCACTCACTTGACGCTCAAAGTGGTGCAAAATAAGCGCAGCGATGGCCCAACACATAAAGGACAGATACACACATACACACACACACACATGTGCATATAAACAGTGTGTACACATCTGATTGTGTGAGTTTTTATGCAAAAAGACAAACAATATGAAAGCGTATTGCAGTTAAAAAATAAAAAATAAGTACAAAAAGAAGAGCGGAAGATGAGAAAAGTTATATACATATATATGTATATCTGAACAAAAAAAAACACACACAAAAAATTGGTTCAATTTAGCACAAAGACAACACGGTGCACAAAAAGGAGGGGCACATCAGCCAACATCACAGCCAACATCACAACATTGGCAGCATCGGTCGTTGGGCCATGAATGGGGAAGGGGGAGATTGGGGCATGAGCCTATTTGCAGCTCAGTTCAGCTAGGTTTTCATTCCATTTTGTCTTTTATCGTTTTTTTTCGTTTATTTTGTGCAGCTGAAACGAGCGACAACAACTCGTTAGCACAAATTTGCTATGTGGGGTATTTAATGGCAATGGAATGAATGGAGTTGAGAGGTCGATGAGGGGTAAGACTAAGGCTAAAAGGTAAGGGGTAAGCACAGAAAGAGAAAGAGAGCACTTCTCAGTGCTGTCAACGCCTTTTAAATGGGCAGCGACGAAAAAGCTTTTTACAATAGAACCAAAAAAAAAATAACAAAAACAAAAAAGTAAAACGCGTTCTCAAAGCCGCCGCCAAAAACAGGAAAAGTCCCTCCATTTCATTGTTGTTGTTGTTGTTCTTGATGTTACTGTTAATATTTTGGCAAATTTTCATAAACTGTTATTTATTTTTATTGCATAAAGAAAATGTAAGCAACAAAAAATGGCAAATGGCAAAAGACGTTCGCAAAGTTGCGAGCAATTTTCTGGCAGCTTTTCGTTTTTTCTCTGGGTGTGTGTTAATTTTTTTTGATGTTGTCGTTTTGCTGGCAAAAGTCTGTGGCGGAAGTGAATTTGCAAAAAACACAACAACAACAACAACAACATACACCCAAGTACTACACACAACACAAAAACGACCAGAAAAAGTAAAATGCTGTGCGCTTTTGACCAGTTTCAGCTTCAAGCCTAAGGCGGCGCAAACAGAAAATGTTTGCAAAACACACACACAGCAACAGAAACATATATAAATTTATATTATAAAAAACGAAGAAGAGTGTCAGACTAAGCGACTCGTTGAGTAGACGGCAAATATGCAGCAGGAACAACAACAACAACAACTTGGAAGCGCATTTTATTTACATTTACATAAAAACAAATGACCAGCA
The DNA here is from genome assembly GCA_037043405.1 of Drosophila subquinaria. NCBI lineage: Eukaryota > Metazoa > Arthropoda > Insecta > Diptera > Drosophilidae > Drosophila > Drosophila subquinaria. The sequence continues at coordinate 330,956 of JBAMBL010002839.1, forward strand.
TTTTGTGCGGGTCTCCAAGTTGTTAACATCGAGTATAGTCAAAGTCAAAGCTGGGAGTGAGTTGTACAAATGGAAACAAAAACAAAAAAATATAAAAATGAAAAGAAAAAGGTAAGACAGGGGTTGTAATTATACAACATGAGGCGTTAAAAAACAGCAGCAGCAGCAGTTGAAACCCTCAACAAAAGTTGCACACATTGCTGGGTCTATTAGGCAGATGGACTCACTCTTCACTTTGGAATTGGGATTGAGCTTCAGCTCTTATGGAATGTGCTGGGAAAGTTGCTTTAGCATGAGCTGGCAAATATTACATATTCTCTGCTCTGAGAACATTGTGAAAGGATGGGGACAACTTAAGCTGTGGATAGACTCTACTTAAAACTAGCAAAAGCTAACTGAACACAGCTGCACATACACACATAGATTGGCCAATAAGAATGTCACATTCATACACAGTAAAAAAAGATTATAGTACTAAAATACAAGTTTTAAAATTCTTGATTTTCGCAAGTATTTTTAAAGTATGAATTTAGGATATTATTGTCATTAGTTCATTAGATTTAACTAAAAAGAATCTAAAAGAATTTAGATAATCAAAATATTTGCGGAGAAGGAATTAAAAAATCATTAAATTAAATTATGTATTTCCTACTAGAATTCTAAATATCCGCAATTACTAAGCTTCTGACATTCCCTATTTTTTTTTAGTGTATAATGGCGCTTAAACAAAGTGAGTGGCAAGAAAGTCTCAGTTGAGCATAAGACTAAGAATCTGAGCGGGATTTACGAATACTCTTAATGGATTTTATTTATCTGACACTCATTTAATAATTTAATTATCTATCTTACATGCCAAGCATTAATTAATTGACTTATTTATCATTATTCACGTACACTAATAAACTTTTGCTAATCACCCCATGAGAATTGAACATTGTAGAAAAGTTTTTGGACTCGACTCCAAATGGAGCAGAGTTCCAATTCCATATTCCTAAGGTAATTCCGGTCAGTTGGAGTCTTTTTTTGCTCCAACTTATCGCTTTCAGTTTTACATGCATGTGGGATGGCTAACTAGTCTGCTACTTACCACTTGCCAGTTACTACTCCCCTCTCCTTTCCTCCCCTCTCCTCCTCTTCCCTTCCCACAACCTGTTCAACATAATTCGCAGCACTTTTTAATCAGAGCAAGTGGCTCACTGGACGAGTATCCGTACTTGTACTCACACTCACACTCACACTCATACACACTCATAGTCTATTCATTTCTAGCAGCTGCTGCTGCTGGCCACCGATTAGCCGAGCTCCGAGCACTGAAAACTCAACACTGAGTCAGTTCAATGCACTACCAAGTGCTGTAACATATATACATACATATATATACTATATACATACATTTAACCCACACAGTCAACACAACTTTTAGACTAAAACGCGTCAAAAGTTTTATGCCAACACAGAGATTTGAGCAGTGGCTTTAAACCAAATCGCTGCTAAGTCCAGTCGAATGAGCCAAGTGCCGTATGTTTTAGCCGTGGCTTTAGCTTTAATTCAATTTGCCCAGGTAAATCGCTGGGATTATGCATATAGCAAAGTCGGACAAACATATATGTATACATATGTATCTATGCTCTGTTCTCTATGTGGCACACATAAACCTACATATTAAAGCCCTGTCTCTCTGTCTCCATCTCTTCCTCTCTGCCCATCAACGTTTATGTAGGCAAAAGAGATTTGTAAATTCTACACTTTTCACCCCCCGCTTTTTGACTCTTTTACAGCTTAACCACATCCTCAATTTTTCTAGTTGTGCCAAAAAAAATACACAAATAATGTAGAAAAAAAAGAAGTCTGAAAACGTAATCATAATTTGTAGGTTGCAAGTTGCTTTTGGCCGTTTCTTGCTACACATGTTGAAAATTTGACTGCCTTCAAACTGAGTTGAGAGTTGAGAACTGTGAGTTTGATGTTGCCCCATTGCGGTCTCTGCTGGGGCAGGTGTATTTCTTTTTCTTGTTAACAACCTTACTGCCGGTTTTTCTCTACTTTTATTTTTATTATTTCTCTGTATTTTTTTGCAGCTTGACTGGCATTAATTTTGAACGCGTGCAAACGGAGTTGGTGTTGTTGTTGTTACTACGATCACTTGCCACATGCCACATGCAGTGGCAGCTGCTCTTCATGTCCATCTACAGGTCCCTGTTCCTGTCCCTGGGCGTGTGCCAAACTCAGAGACATCAACTTTGCAACAGACGAAATTGCAGCTTCACTTGAAGCCCATTTTACCCTTTGAAGACAGCAAATTGATTGAATGCTCAGACACATTTCGTAAATACTCAAATTAATGTTAATAAAAATCGTTTAAAAAATTTAAAAAAAATGAATTTTAAGTTCATCAATTATTTAAAAACTAAAGAGTCTAAAGGGAACAGCTGCAAATTTGCGTGAGCTTAATCATAAAATTAATGGAAATAATTTATGAAGTAACAAGTCAATTTATATTGCAAAAAATTTACTATCTTCATTATATTAATTTATATATTATATTGTTATATTTATTTATGAACATTATATTAAATATTTTAGTAATAATATTCCAGGAAACTTGCAATAAAATTGAATTCACATGAACAATAGTCACAATAATAATACTCAACTAAATGTTAATAAAAATCGTCAAAAAAATAAAAAGATGATTATTTCGAAATATATTTTGAAGTTAATTAATTATATACAAACTAAAGCTTGTAAAGGGAACAGCTGCAAACTTGCGTGTGATGAATAATAAAATAAATGGAAATTATTGTTGTATTTTATCTCAATTCTATTCAAAACATTTATTATATTTGTTTCCAGGAAACTTACATCAAAATGTTATTCACATGAATAAAAAGTCATAGTGATATTAATTCTCAGTATTATAACACAGTCTATTCATGATATTAAATATCTTAGAATCTTTCTAAAAATATAGAACATAATAGATTTATCCCCACTTTTTATGTGTGGGTTTAACTTCAATTGGATAAGCTTCCAAGTATAAGCCAGTTCAAATTGCAAGTGAAAACAAAAATAATAAGACAAAAAGAATTTGTGTATTGTGTGCTCAAATCTTTTCATTATAATATCAGCTTAAAACAGTTTCCACGAATTTGTCGACGTTTAAAATTAGAAATACAAATACACGTTTTGGATGCTCCTATAAACAGCATGTTAATTAAAAATTCTCTATGGCCACTAATAGATTTGTCATGTGCTGTAAAATGATTTAAAATTGTGTTAACTGAAAGCCTATGTATTGACTATAAATTTTAATATAAATTCTACATTCGATTTTCAAACATTTTCAGCGGCTTTTTATATTCATCTTTTTGTTCCATTTGCTGTCGGGTTTAATTCATTAACAGTGGCCCAATAAATAAATCAAAAACAGAGCTCTCAAAATTAAATGAACAAAGTTTGTTAAGCATTTTACAATATTAAAATTTTTTATGCGCATAGTTTTCAATTAGCAGACAAACAAATTGCCCAGCAAACTATGCAACACAACAAAGGCAGCAAAGTTTATACAATAAAAATGAAAATAGCAAATAATTAATAATAAAAAAAAACAGGAACAGAAACAGGAGCAGGCTGCATGCAACATTCTGTTGCAAGTTGGCAGTAGGCAGTAGGCAGTAGTTGGTAGCAAAGTGCTATGGCTAAAATTAAATTATGTGTGCCACAAAGTTCGCCTCGAATTATGTCGCATAAATCAAATAAACAGCAGCAAAAAAAGATGAAGAAAAAAGCAAAGTTGAGGCTGCAGAAATGTTGAGGCAAAAATTACGGAGAGAAAAAATTTATACGAAAAACTTTTGCATTTAAAGCGAGCCCGAAGCGGGGGGAGGGGGGTGGCAAGTGGCAAGTGTCCCGTGTGTTGGCGCAACACTTGGCCAAAAAAAAAGATGAAAATGAAAGAAAAACAACAATTTTTAGTATTCGTGTTGTGCTGCAGAAACCGCGGCAACGGCAGCGGCAACGACGACGGCAACTTCAGCAAAAACAAGTGTTTAAATGTCAACAGCAAACACAAGAAAAACCAGCAGCAGCAGCATTGGAATGCCCCCCTTTCCCCTTTCCCCTTCCCGCCTTTCCAACCATTCCCCAGCCAGACAAGAGGAGTTATGTATGTGCGGTTGTATCTGCGAGCACCACAATTCATATGGCAAAAGATAAACGCGTCTGCGTCTGGGACTCATCTTCTATTTTATATGTATTTTGTTTTACTGACTCTTTTTTAGGCAGTCAAATGTCATGAACTTTGTGGTCCACACAAAGTCTGCAGCGGTCAACAGTCGCATCTATGAGATACTTTTGCGGCGCACATGGCGTCGCATCTAGTCGCTTAATAAGTAACTTACCCAAAAGCAATGCAAATGTCAAAGTTATCCAAAACTGCATCTTTGCCGCCGTTTGATGTTTGTATTTCTCGTTATTGTTGTTGTTGTTAACTTTTTGATTGAGCACACACACACACACTCACAAATCACCAAATTTAACTTTAAGCTGTGTTTACAGTTGCAGATACCTTTGTATCTTTTTGTTGTTGTGTTTAATTGCAAGCCTCAGCCAGTTTTAGGCTTGGCCACATACATTTGGCAAACATTTTTGCGTAATAATGGCGAAACACACACACTTGCACACCCACACACACACGCACATAAAGCGTTAGCTTGTCAATTCAATTCAAATTGTTGACTAAAATTTGAAAACCACAAAAGTTACTTTTTGGTTCGGTCTTCAGTTGTGCATTTTTTGTTTATTTATTTTTCTCGACTCGACTTTTAGTTGAACGTTGCACTTGACGCTTGAAAGGGAGAGCGACAGATACGCGACGTACATAAACAAGCGCAGACCGTTGAAGACTAAACGCAGATAAAAATTGCGCCTTCGTAGATACGTCCGCCAAACAGGTCCAAACCGAAGCGCAGCTCACAGACGATTGAAGCGAACTCCAACTCCAACTCGAACTCGAACCTTGAATCATGTGGTTCACTCAGGGCATTGAGACTAACTCGAACTCGAACCCGTGCTCAAACACGTACTTATACGCAGTCAATGGGACGAGTATGTACATTTAAACTGTGGTTTGCGTCATTGCTAAGCCAGTCATGCGAATGTTTGGTTGCTAAAAAATAGCTGCTAAACGTTGCAAGTTGCAAATGTGAATTTCGAAAATTAAATTAATAGTAAATAGTTTTACTTTATTTTTTAATTTATCTTTTATTTAACTTAAAAATATATTGTACATTTGCCAAAGCTGTCTCAAATTGTTGTTCATATTGCCTATGTATCTCTCAAAAACGCTTTGGCTGTTACACTCACACACTTGTAATAACTTTTAGTACACCAGCTTCGTTAACATCTTCGTCGAAGTGTTGCACGACTCTCGCACAGCAGCCACGGCGACTGCGCCGCAACGCATTCGAAGAGGTGCACAGCTCTACTAATATTTTCGAAATGTGCAGACTCACTCTTATACAAAACTCTGATACACAGGCAATTGCAATAGCTGAATATAATTTCGACCTACTTTAGCAGAGACACAACTTAATTTATCGAAAAAGAGTAACTCAACCGAATAATAGAAGAGTACGCATTGCAGTCTTATACGCGAATTTAGAAGAGTTCTGTTGTAAGAGAGAGAGGTGGCAACATGTCTGAAGTATCTTGTAGCTGAAGTGTTAGGATTTTGGTTATGAAAGTAAAAGTGCAAACGAGTCTGTCCCATCTAACTATCTATCTGCCTCTCAGACAACAACGCAAGTTGAAAAACATGAGAAAAACTTTAACGTAAATGCAGGCAAGCCAACAACAACAACAACAAGTTTGGCGCAAAAGATTCTAAAAGTTTTGCACACACAAGTGAAAGTGGCAGCCATGGAAGTCAATTTGGGTGCTTAGTGCATTGGACAAGTAATAATACTCCACATATATTGAAAGATAGATTATGTCGAACTTTTCTGCCGTTTGAGTGGTCAAGCAAGATTTATAACTAACTTTCTATCTATCTCTCCATCTATCTATCCATCTATCTATCCATCTATCTATCTATCTATCTATCTATCCATCTATCTATCTATCTATCTATCTAAGCATCTATCTATCTATTCAATGGATGACTTTTGTACTTCAACAAGTTTCATACACCTTCTCCTCATTTCAAAACATTAATTTAAAACCTTGACCAATTTTCTGATTTCTCTTTTCGAATCATAATGAACTTGATTCCGTGAACTTTGTAAGAAATCTCTTTAAGACTTATCCCCGCGGAACTAAGAACTCAATAATGAGGTGAAAATAAATTATTCTAAATATAGAGAATATTAATCAGGGATGCTAAACTAATTATAAATTCCAAGAGTCTCCCTCTTAAGAACTTGCTCAAACTTGAAATTGTGTGAATTTATTTATAAATTTAAGAGATTGAACGTTTTGCAAAATATGAGATAGTTTTTTTAATGTGCAAGATTATATTGTTAACAATTAAGTGGTTAAAATGAACATAACGAAGTTTTCAATATTTTAAACTAATAAATTATATCTATTACTTTAAATGGAAATTAAAAATTAAAAATTTGAAATACGTAAAGTAAGTAAAGTTACAAAAAAAAAATTAATTAGAACAATTTTGTACTGTATAAATCAATTAAAAAAATCTACAGGTCAAAAAATTCCAAAATTGACTCAACGCTTCAAAATTGGACAATTGGATGAGTTGAAGAGGTGCGAGGGGAGTGAGATAGTGAGGTGGGGTGGGGTGTGGTGTGGTGTGGTGTGAGAAGTGATGTGTCAGGGAGTCGGCAGACAGATAGTTATATGTATATAAGTACATTTATACCTATGTAAGCTAGTTGGCAGTTGGCAGTGCTGGCCAGTCCACAGCAGGCTTTATTAATGGCTCATAATGACTTAAGTGAAATTACTGAAGCATGGCAACACATTCCCATCCCCTCCTCCCTCTCCCCTCTCCCCGATCTCCCCTCCGTAACCATCCCTGTCTCTGTCTTTACTTTTGCTTGCGCCTTTCTCTGACTTGTGGCATTTCCCTTTTGCCTTGCCACTGCCACTTGCCACTGCCAACAACAAACATCGAATAGAGCCATGCCGCAATGTGGCAATGTGGCAGGCAAACTCAGACTCAGCTGCAGCCATAAACAGCGAGAATTCCCACGCGGCATTTAATATTCTGTTGCCCAAGTAAATTTTCGCTTGCTGTTCACATGTTGCTGCTGCCTTCGCAAATACCTATTGGCATTTCACTCACTTCAAAGGGGTATATGCATAGGTAATATGTGCATATATTTGTACTATTTACTACTACTACTCACTTTTACTACTACTCCTACTACTACTATTACTACTTATCGAATTAGTTTCTCTCCTCTCCTTCAAATCCTCCCTTTTCCTATTCCTTTCGAGAAATCTGAGCTTATACTTGTACTACCACTAATTAATACTTCTAATACTTATTGATCTGATTGGGCATCTTCTGGATTTTTATCAATGCATGCAACAAATGTTGCATCGTTTAATAACTTTTTTAAACACCCTCAGATTTTTACACTTTTGTTATTTAATATTTTTTTATTCTTTCAGTGTAAATTTAAATATACATTACAAAAATGCTTTTGACCAACTTCTTCCAAAAAAAAAAATAATTGAGAAATAAATATAAAAATTAATTAATAAATAAACGAATAAAAATAAAGTGAATAGAAAGTTCAATAATTAAATAATAAGTCAAAAAACAAATAAATAAATAAAAATACAGTAAAAAAATAAAAAATTAAATACATAAATAAATAAATTTATTAAATAAATAAATAAATTAACGCCTTGCATATCTATGAAAGCTTTTCATATTAATCACTAAATATTTTGTGATACTTTCTGTTATCACACAGGGCATTTTATAGTCAAATACATTGATTTTACTCACTTAACTCTCACTTGTTGTTCTACATACTGTATGTAGTATAGTGTATTTGTGGGTTGTTGCCGTGTTTCGAAGTAGTTAAGGTCAGTTCATATATTATGCTTTGCCTTCCAAAAGGTGCCATAAGTCTATGAGGAGATGTGTGTGTGTGTGTTTGTGTTGTATGTTAAAAGAAACTCTGTGTATATACATATATAGTTTCTTATTTATTTTGCCTCTCTCTCTCTCACTCTCTTTCTCTGCCACCAAGTCGACAACTGTTGCCTACTTTTGTGCCTCACAGTCTCCGATGTCTCTCTGTCTCTGTCTCGTTGCCTGCTAATTAAGCGAAATTTTGCGTAATAAGCTCGTCTGTAATTTGCGCTATCTTTTGGCCTCTTTGTTTTTGGCCAACATGCGTAGTAGTTGTTGTTGTTGTAGTTGCTTTTGCTTCTTTTATTTGTTGTTTTTGCTACGATTCCTGGTCTTGGCCTTGTCGCTCCTGTGTGTGTTGACTTTGTTAACTGTCATCAAGGTGTTCATTGGCTTTGTTATTACGCCTCAATGAATTTTCGGGTGTATCCTCTGTCTGTCTGTCTATCTGCACAAATTGTGCGCCATTCAAGTGATATATGCGTCTAATTTTTCATATCGTTCGCTACGAACGATAGTTGTGAATACGCTGCTCAACTTCTACTTCCCAGTTACACTTGAGAGTCGCTCTAAATCATTTTGAGACAGAAATAGGTACAATACATACACACACAGACTGTACTGAGGTCAGACTTTACTGTACTGAGGTCGAAATGAGAGCAAACTTAATGGACTAGCTAAATTTATTGTCTTTAATTTGCCTTATCGTGTTGCAAATGCGTTTGAAAATGAAAATGCAATGGTTAATCGAATTAAATAAATTTCCGTGTACATTCATTGAATTCAGCAATCAATACAATACAAGTACTATACGAATACACTGCGAGATTCTCCTGTAAAAGGCTCTCATTTATTAAAACATAATACCTTTTACTGAAAAGCAGTACTACAGGCCTCAGAAAACTTAAAAAAAAGGAGATATACATAGCAGCTGTAAATAATTCTTAAATTAAATATCTATTTTCTTATTTAACTACAATAACTTCTGAATATGAGAACAAATTTAATATTGTATACTATTTAATTATTGGAAAACAAAACTAACTTACTAACTAATTAATAATTAACTAACTAGAATTATTGAAAAATATTGGAAAGACAAATAATCAAAAATATAAAAATTAATAAAAAATTTTAAATTATATATAAAAAAATATTGATAATTAATATTTTCTATATATAAAATATGAAATAACTAGCTAAGCTTTAGAAAAATACTTCTTAAAATTATACACTGTAACCAAAGCCATAAATATGAAGCTAAGACTTTTAGTGCTAGGAATCTTAAAAATTTATAAAAATTATAATTTCTCTAACTATTTAAAATGGCTATCTTGAACAAAGCCAAACTTTTCAAATGAAGATAATATATAACGTTGAGTGTAAATTGCTTGCATAAATTTAGATAATTAAGATATTGTTCAAAACTTGCCAAAATCAACGGGGTCAACGAACAGAACTCTCTCCCCACAGTAACAATAACTGGTAGCTGTTACCTGTAATGTGGCTACCTGTTAAATGTGCTGACTGATAAGCCGCATTATTAACGCCACGTCAAATTCAGCACACGCATAATTTCATCAAAAACTCCCTCACACTCTGTTATCATAGCATAGCTGTGTTATCACACAAAATGTGAGTCGAGCTCATGATGTTGTCTCTTTTTTATTTTTGCACCTGCTGCTCATGTTTCATGTTGTCTTTTTTTTATACAATTTTCACATTGTTCTCCCTTCGAATAGAGATCAGGCGGCAGCATAATAACAACATTATTTATACAGACACGAAGTACACCAAAGAGAGTGACAACAACAACAAGAACGCACACACACACGCACAACATGGTGGCATTTTAGACACATGTAAACAAAACCGTTGAATTAAACCAAAAATTAGCATCGATTAAAGTCAAGAAGCGGTTCCCATTCCCCCCTTTCAGCCCCCTTCCCCCTTTCCACTTGGTGGCTTATCAGTAACAAAGCCAAAACACACACACTTACACACACAGTGAGAGTTTATCTGGCACAGACGCGCTGCTTTAAACAAATTTTAACATAATTTCAACATGTGTTGAAGGCGCCACACGCTGCGTATACTTAATCCGCTTTTAATCCGTTTTTAGGCGCGCGCGTAACGTGCGCCGTCTCGCTTTCTCTCACTCTCCCTCTCTCTCTGCTTAACCTCAACAACAAGCGTGAGGACTAACCTAACCTAATCTAACCTGCACAACAGTGGCAACACTACCAGCAACAACAACAACAGTGGCAACACTAAATGCAGCCTCTGATAAGGAACGAAGCGCGACGTCGACGTCGACGCCAACGGCGTTACTGACGTCCTTGGCGGGTCCATTGCGGGTGCCAGCATAAATAAATAATAGCGTGTATAACTAACTGTCTCTGTGTCTATGTGTGTATGTGTGAGTGTGTCTCTGGGTGTGTGTGTGTTGAGGTGTTTGCAAGACTGCAAAAATATTAGTAAGCTCGCGGGCTTAAACTCACTTGCCAGTTGTTGTTGTTCTCGTTGTAGCTGTTGTTGTTGTTGTTATTAGACAGTTGCGGCCTTAGCACTAGTGTAAGGCACATAGGGTTGCCCTCACCACGTTTAGGGTTGCCCCACACAAGTGCGTTTATGTCTGCCAGCCAGAGTTGCCTGCTACTTATCATATGCAAATGTTTCAAAATGTTTGTGCTCATAAATTCCAACAAGATGCGCATATGAATAGTGTTTTGAGCATCTACCTACCACTTCCCCTCCACCTGCGCCTCCTCTTTCCTGGCCTCACTCCCCTCTCTTATATTATCCATAAGTTGAGCCTGTTTGTCTGGCATGTCATAAATTCATTAGTGCCGTTTTTATGACGCCCGTCTGTCTATTGTCTTGAAGTAAGTACTCGCAGCATACTTGAATTAGTGTTGCCAAAGTAACTCCCGCTCAGGTTTGATGTGAGTCATAAAAATATATATATGTATATAGTATACAGTTAAGGCTATAGCCAACTGACCGGTAAGTACAATAAACCCAATCTACACATAGGAAAAACACTGGAAACCAAACGGTAAGAACTAAAATGCTGAAATTTTCACACAACATAGCTGAGTCAAATTCACTAGTCCGGCCTGTTCCGGTTTTCACTTTCGGTAAGATTTTGCGGAAGTGAATTTCTTTAACCTGCTCTAATATCATTTCGGTGAAATTCTGCGGATTGATATCACTTTGAGTTAATAAGTTTAAGTCGGATAGAGTGAAAAACGATCATTTTTAAATTCTTAGGTTAAGTGCCAAGCGAATAAATGCATTTCACTAAATGCTATAAAATGAAAAGTGAAAACCGGAACAGGCCTGAATAATTTTGATTTCTATCATAAATAACTTATGTTTGCTATAGTTGGTATAAACGAATATCATTCTGCTCGTTACACTTTAATACATACTTCATTTGACACTGATAGCTTAAAGTTACAGCTACCGAGTGACTACTGTAGCAGCAAGCAAAGCTTTAATTTAAAATGCACGTTGAATTTTCAAGTGCATTCTCATTTAATTTCGCAAGTTCATTAACTTAACTGATTACGTGCGCACTCGAATTGACCATTTTGGGCTAATTGAGTTAATTTACTGGTATTCCCAATGTAAACTGTTACAATTGGCCAATTGATATGTGAATGCGAATTTTGATCTGAGTTAAAATGAAAAAAATAAAAGAAAACAGATTTAACTTGCGACAAATTCAACATCTCAATTAAAATAAAATGAATGAAATTATAACAGAAGATTCCCTCATAAACTATATACGAATAATTTTGAAATGAAAACATATTCGAACTGTCGCATAGTTACAGTTGATGAAGGAAAGAGAGCAAAGCATTAGCAAAGTGAATGATAAAAGTCTAGCGCTGTACGGTGTCTCCTCATTGAACGCAGCTGAGCGACTGACATGAAAAAGGATCAGCCGATTAAATGCATCTTGGGAGAATAAAATGCCGAAGACATGCGTCGTGAGAGCAAAAACCTCAGAATGTGCTATTTATAGAACACACGTTTTATCTCTCTCTGTACGTGTGTCGGCTGCAACGTCGGCAGAATTATGAGTGCCTATCCCATAGCATTTTAGACACCACTGCTTCAAACTTCTCTTACCAACTCTTACCTCTTCTCTCTTACCAATTTCTAATTAATTATGATTTTCTGGGCTATGTGTAGCACTTGCTGATGTACTATTCAGTTAATTTCAGTATTTATTTATCTGTTGATAGACGATTTCACATTCACATTGAGCACTTTTCACTTTGCCATTTCTGCAGTTTTCAGCATTCAGTTTTCAGTTTTCTGATGAAACCTTGGCCTGCTTTCAACATGTCCATCTTCAATAGGGCAGAGACATTTGAGCTGTTTTTCTGTTTCTATTTACAATTTCTTCATCTCTCTTTTCTGGCTAACACATTTTATCATTTGATGCAGCTTTCTATAGTTGGCTTGACGCGTTGCTTTCTTAGTTTTTTGCTTTCGTTTTGCATGTCAAATGTAAATGTAATTTATACAAAATTAATTTACGTCATAAAAAGACTTTTGTGACTGGGTCCAAGGAAGAAAACTGAGGACTGTGAGCTGTGGATGTCATAAATGTTGCATGGCACAAAAACAAAAAATAAATATACACACAAAGAGAGAAATAGAGAAGAGAGAGAGGGAGGGAGAGAGCAAGCAACAAATATGCATCGAAACGAAATAAAATAAAATATAAGCCCAAAAGTAGTAAAACCTAAAGCCCTGGCCAAAAAGGCCCAAAAGCTGTGCACAATTTATGCATGAACACGCCACGCCCCCCTTTAGCGCCTCCAATGGCAACTGGCAACATTTTGTTGCACTCTTGCATGGGAAGGGGTTAAGGGAGGGGGGACTGACTGTGTTGCCTCTATTGTAAATGCAGCTTAGAATTTGCTGCAAATAAAGTGAAATGGCAAACGGGCTGCTCCAAAATTCGAAACACACACAGCGAAGAAAGCCAAAGGATGAAGGAGGAGAAAGAAGAGAAGGAGGAGAAGGTATAGCAGCAGATGGCAAAGGGGGCAAGCAGAGAAAGTGAGAGAAAAGCCAGTAAGGCAGCAACTAAACAACAATAACAACAACAATAACAACAAGCAGAACAACAAAAAATTGGCAATTTAACATTTGACGTTTTCTACGAGACTTGTTCAAACAATATACTTGGGAATTTGTTTTAATGCTCAGTCGAGGCTAGAGTTTTGCCGTTTGGCGGAGTTGACGGGCGGCTGCCTTAAGCTCCCCATGCGAGAGACATAAGAAACAGGACCTATATATGTATGTATGTATATACTATATGGCCAAGACTGGAACTGAGACTGGGGGCAACTGGCAATAATGGCTTTAAATTTTTATTAGATGACGACGCTTATGCGCCTTAGTTGCCTCACATGCTGCCTCACATGTTGCCCCGTTCCTGGCACGTTGCAAGCTGCTGCAAACGTGGAAATGCTGCAAATGTTGAAATGTTGTTGAAAATGCAATGCATTTTGCAATTGTTGCCATTCTTGTTGCCGTTGTGTTTGTTTTGTGTATTAGTGAGGTAGGAATCTTGCCAGTTAGGTGTATTATCCGCATGTGTTTGTAGTACATAAACTGGATGGCCCATTTCATAATTTGGCATATATGTATATATTTCATATACACTTCGTTAACTTTCAATTGATGTATTTTATTTACTCATTAGAATAAAAAACTTTTTATTTTCAATTTTTATAATAAAAATACGTTTTATTTTTAATTTTAATAAATTCAAAAATTAAATTAAAAAAATCAGCAAATAACTCTTATTTTATCATTTTTTTTTGAAACTTATAATTGATACGATCCCTGGATTTAATCGATTGCAATCAGTTGAGAGGTAAATCATTAATCCCATTGTTCTCAGTTGTCTCAACTGATTCAATGAATTTGAATTCCAGACAGTTGCAATTTTGAGGCATAGTCTAGTTTCTACTTGTTATGAATACACTATGCATTGCAGCTGTGTGTGTATGTGTGCGTCTGTGTGTGCGTTTAGTTCTAGTTGCCCCTGAGCGTATGCTACACTTTATTTAATGTGGCTGCTGTCGCCTAATTCGCATAATTACGCGCTTATTATTTTTGCAAACTGTCTCAGCTGCCATCTCGCTCTAACCAGCATACATATATGTATATAAATGCCAGAACATACATACAATTATTGTGTGTGTGTGTCTATGTGTGTGCGTAATTGTATTTCGCTTTGCGTGTATCCCGTAATTGTATTATTTGCATGATTTTATTATTTTCTACGCTGCCGCTCAGCAGCAACGAGCGAGATGAGGCCAAAACGACGCACAGTGACCATAATTAACCAAATAAATAAAACAGTCGAAAACTGTCCAGCAGATATAACGGCATTATAGTAATGCCTAGAGGGAAACGGAAGTGGAAATGGCTAAAACCGAAAAACAAATACGACAACGACAACAACAACAGTCACATATTTACACATTGAATGTATGTATGTGTTTTTATATTGGTAGTGTGTTATTGAGTATTGTCTATGCCCCGTGGGTTAGATTTGGGCTTTTTGTTGTTCATTGCCGCCATGACAACAGCAAATTAAATGGCTGTCATTTCATTTCATTTTTTATACCCTATGGAAGCTGGACAATTTTATGGCAGAGACCCAGACCACATAAACTGTGTAATTTTGTCAGTTGCACAACTACTAAAGTCATAAAATACTTAATGGGCAAGATTTGCCAGATAGTACACTGATATTTGAAATTAAATTATATAATTATTTAAACTGTAGAATTTAAATAAAGTGTAATTAAAGCAATTACCATAGAATATAAATTTTAATAAAAATTATTTATAAAAAAATCTTGGTATCAAAAAATTTTACAGAAATTACTTAAATTAAATATTTAAAAAATAAATACTGATATTTATATTGATGTACTGGTATTTTAAATAATATTTTATTGTTATTTAAGCTGAAAAATTGATTTAAATTATAATAAATGCAATTACCATGAAATATAAGTAGCTTGTGCAAATCAATTTCAATCAAAATATATATTGCGAGTTCTTAAATATTTAAAAATATTTTGAAATATATACGGAATGGTTTAAAAGAAATATTAAAAAAAACAAACCATTCTGTCTAACAGTAAACACATATTTTTTTAATTTTTGTTTAAATTTAATTTTTATATTTAGATTCCTAGTGCTAGCGCTTAAAAAATACTGATAAATGCCAAGATTACAATTTTAATTATTTTAATAATGTGATGCTTGAATTATAAATTAAATTATTACTATTGTTATAATTTTCTTTTTTTTAATTTATATTTAATTTTATATTATTTTTTTTAAGTTCTTCTAAAGTTAACCTGATAACTAAATATTTTAATATTCAAAAATCAATTGCTACACAATTTTAAAGGGTATTTGTTAGTCGAGTATTCTCAGTTGCTATTGAGTTAGTTGTTTTTTTGTCGTTATGCTTGAACCATAGTTTGTTCATTGGATTACTTATTGGCTGGTTTTGCAAATTCGTTATTACTGTTTGTCTGTTTGACTTTGTACTACGCGTATTATGAAGTTGTGAGCATAACTAATTGAAAAGTTTCTGTTTTTGTCGCATTTTTACGCTTTGTTCTGCTTGGTTAGCGGATTTGCAACTTGCTACTGCAATAAGCTGTGAGTTCATCCATCTTATGACTAGGAAAAAATGAGAATTATTTAAAGAGCTTAATAGAGTTAAGCAGAAGACAAATGTTGGTCAAATGAGTTGAGATCAGTTGAGACTAATATTAAAAATATATGTAATATTTATATTAAAGGAAACAATTTTTGAATGAAATGAATCAAATTTGAATGGAAATCTAATTTTGAAAATAAACAGTGGTCAAAATGGGACTCCACTTGGATTTACATCTACGTTTCTGTATCATTTTTCTTTGGAAAGCTCGACAATTCGATTCATATTATGTGGATTTTTACATTTTGATATTAAACTCGATTCACTGTTTGGATTTACATGACTAGTTATACTTATACTTACATTAACTTTAAAATCCAGTCAAATTGTAATACTATTAAGTGAATTTTATCTTCATTCAAAGTATTGATGTAGCTAATTTGATTGTTTATTGTTTATTAAATGCCCTGCTCTAAACTTGACTAACTTAAGAGTCTTTGCCAAGTCACATCCGGTTGCGACAATCACACAATCACACTGATACCGCTGGGAATATTGCAAAGACACACACACACAATTACACTCACACCCACACAGACACACACACACACACACATACAGCAATTCAATAGCCTTTTTGCTGGCAGCCTGCTACGTTTAGGGCCTCACGGCTCACCGCCACCAATAACCGCACAAATTACATTTATTTAAGTTCCGTCACATCAAACGTTTACGGCCCTTGGCCACACACATACAAACACACACACACATTCGTCCGGCATCTCTCCCCTCTCCTCTCCTCTGACTGCTCATAACTCAAAGTCTCCATGCAACAATTGCCCATCTAATTCACTCAACTGCTCACCTGTTGTTGTCCCTCTCTCCACTCTCCCTCGCTCCACTCTCCACTCACTTCGTCGTCGTCATCTCCATCGTCGTCGTCATCTTCGTTCTTGTTGTTGTTCTTGTTCTTGGCTGCCGGCAGTTAATGTTGTCTGATTTCATTAGCACAGTTCCCGAACAGACTTTGCTTCCTACCCGCTCCCTTCCCTTCCCCTTGGATTTTCATCTCATCAAGCGACAGCGGCAGCCAAAACGCAAACGCGTATTGACAGTTTGTCGTTGCCTTAAATAAAGAAACACGCGTAATTTATCTCTTCACTTTTCTCTAGTGCTTCGCACGCCAATTAGACCAGCCCGCCTCCCCTTCCTTCCCCCACTCCACTCTCTGTTAGCCACTAAAGCATTTTACATGAACTTGAATGAGCTTATTATTGGTTTCTTGCTTTTGTCGCTGCCTGTCAATATTATTGATACCCATGCTAAACGCATTTATTTTTTTTTGTGTATTTATTTATATGTGCTTATAGGCCTGAATATTTTTTCCCACTGGGCTAAGCCTCTAAACAGCTTCAAGACGCTTGCTGTTGTGGCTAATTTGCTTTTATTATTCGCATTAAATTTTATGCTTATGTTTATGTTATTATTCTAATAAAAGTCGAGAGAGCCGATAGAAATTGAGACATTGTTGCCAGTGCGAATTAGCCGGAAAAATGTTTGGGCCCTTATCCGCATTGGTGCCGTGCATTTTAATGGCCAGTTTAGGCCAACAGTTGCAGCACCAGAAACAGCAGCTGCTGTTGCCACTCATGGCCAAAACGCAATGATTAGAAATTGGCAACATTGAATGAAGCCTACCGTTAAGTGATATTATCATTTCCGACATGTGATTCGTCCACTTGGATGGCACTTGGATGTGTGAACAAGTCAACGAAATTGAATGGTCATTTTATTTCTACCTATAACTAGGACATTAGGACATTTCTTGGCCAACGAAAAGCTTCTATAAAATGACAATTACTTTATAAAATTTTATTGAATTTGGAGAGATAAAATGGTATTCATAAATTGTACAATTAATTCATTTAATTTTTTTTACCTCATAAAAATACTAAATAATTTAAAAAAGTTTCTAAGAAACAATTATAGAATTATTGACTTACATTAAGTTCGTTGATCATTTTCGTTTCTATCATTTTATTTAGATTTCCAAAGTTAAAAACACCAAATCTTTAATGCTATTGAATTAATATTTATTATGAATATTTATTTACAAATGCTACAAAAACTGTCCAAAAACTGCTAAAATATTTAAAATTAAATTTATGAAATACGCATATGACAATAATGATTCTGTATAAAGAAGAGTATAAACTTATAATGTTTTAAATTTGATATTACAATATTTCCATCATTTAAGTGTCTGCAATGTTTGATTGCGAAATAAAAATATCATAAAATGAAAAAGCACTTCAATTTCTTTCATTAAATGTAAACAATCAAAATACAACACAAAAAAACGATTTTTATAATATCAGAATTACAAATGAATCTCACTTGAGCAATCCACGTTATACTCTCTTATCATTCTCTCCATATTCTCTAGCTACATTTGCAATCCGTTCTACACATTTAACATAGCCGGATAACCCCTTGGCAAGCTTAATTAAAATCTTGCTGTCTGGCAAATTTCAATTATATTTTGTGACCTATCAGTGACAACAATAAACACAATAAACAAAGCGCATCGGTCGCTCGACAACAACAAAACACCTTTAAAACAATGACCTGCCTCGATTTTTCCGCTGTTCCCCCAAAACCCTCCCCTCCCTTTTCCACCATTTTCCATTTTCCGGATAACCATATTCGTTCGCTTGTTTGTTATGATTTTTACATATCCATATGTATCCATATATACATATACATACATATGTAGGTAAAGGTCTCTCCACATTGCCCCCTGCCAGCAACAGCGCATATGTGTCATAAAAACCGGCGACACATAACTCTGCCCCCCCTCTGTCTCTGTCTCTGTCTCTCCAGTGGCATCTCTCTCTCTCTGCCCCCTTTGTTGTTTTGTTTTTTTATGCCACACCTCGATGCAAATCATTGCCACATCTGACGCACATGTGGCACGTAACAGACACAGAGACAAGCTCGTGTAACTACAACAACAGCAACGTTGCCATTGCAGGATTTGTCTGTTTTGTGATTGTCGTCGTCGGCGGCGGCGGCTGGCGCTTGACTGCTTCTTCTTCCCTCTCCTTCACTCTACCCTCCCCTTCTCACTCCCGTCTGCTGTCGTCTGCTATGACATTTTGTAGGCGCTATGGCGTGCGAAATTGTAAATTTTTGTGTCTCCTGGTCTCCTTACTCCCTTACTCTCCGTGCTCTCTTTACACTCCATACTCTCCTAACTCGCTCTCCTTACTCTTCAACCGTTTCATGCTGCTCCGTCTGCTGCTGTTCCTGCTGTCCATGTTTGGTTTGTTGTTGTTGTTTTTCGGGTATATGCATTATTAAGAATATACTCAGCTGTCAACAAGTCAGCGTCTGGTATCCCACGCAGCTTTTTCTTCTGCTTTTTCTCCCCCTGCCCAATACATTTGAATTTGTGATGCCTTTTTTTTTTGTTTTCTTATGCCAATTGGAGGTTGGTTCAGTGGTTTGGTCGGCTTTGACCTGTCAGTGGCTTTTAGTAAGGTCGCAATTTAGCGTCTTCTCTTGACTGTGTTAGCCCGTAATGTTTTTTTGGAATTAATCCACATTGAACAACTGCTGCTTTAAGTGCTTTAACTTCCATTGTCTTCCCCCCGCCTAATGATCGCTGTTATTGAACTCTCAACTGACAGTTTCAGTTTACAGTTTAAGTTCGGATTCCATTTTCTCTCATTCCCCTTGTCGTCCCTCGTCTCCATTTAAGCCATGGCCTTAACTGGCCCGTCGATGAATCATGAGTACGTGCCGAAAGTTTTAGCTTTTGAGTTCTTTTCCGCTTTCGAGCGGGAAAACTCTTGACTCTCACTCTGACTCTGAGTCTGCTTGACCTGCACCAACAACACCAACCAACAGTGTGCGATTTTTCTGTTTAAAAAATTTATTTCATATTTTTCGCTGACAAAACTGAGAGCTGAGTTGGCCGCTTTGCTATTTACTTTTCATTTATTAGAAATGAAAAAATAACGCGACTGTTGCAGTTACACGCCCCCTGTTCCCCCGTTTTTGCCTTTCCCCTTTCTCTCATCAGTTGCCTCTCTAACAGAATGGCTAACCACACTTTTTGGCTCGTCACTTTTGCTCATTGGACACGTGTTCACAAATATTTGTGCTACGTGGCTGCACACCTTGCAACATCCCCTTCCCCATCCGCACCTCCGGCTCACCTCCCCTCATTTCATTTGCCCCTTTGTGTACCCTAGACTACACAATTGTAAAGCGGGTATGCCCGACTAGTTTGCATATGGCACAAGCTGCGTCTGAAAGGCAAATATTCTCAATTATAAAATATGGTATTTATTGTGTTTATATTTAAATATATTCATAAATTATATTTTTAAATATAGCAGCAAATTTACAGCAGCACAACAGCAGCAGAACTACAACAGAAGGACAATAACAGCAGGACAATAACAGCAGAACATTAACATCAGAGAGCTAACAGCCGATATTCTTATTAAGAAGTACATTTTGGAGTTAAATATTGAGAGTAATCGAGGCATCAGAAAAGAGGACAACATTGGACACTTATCTTGAAATTAAACCCTATCTTCTAACTTTTCTATCATTAAATAATAATAAACTTTAGAGTTAAACACCTAACTCACATTTATGTACTTAAATTTTATGCCTATTCATTCTGTACAGGGTATTTGATTGACAGAGTATCATCAACATCTTTTTTGTTATGGGAATTGAAAATTATTTCATGCTATGGTTTTAATAATCCAGCGATTTTTTGCCATGTCGATTATTTACACAGCTTATACAAAAAAAAAAACCTAGAAACGGAAGCAAAAAAGCAAAAAAAAACGTTGCCAGAGAATATCGACAAATTTACCGGACGCACATATTTCCATGTTGTTTCCCCTTGTTCTGTTTTATTTTTTTGTGATATGCGACGCTGATTTTCAATAAACACGCGACACGAGGACACGAGATTCGGACTGGCGATGGGTTTAAAACCATTTGCCGGTCGCTTGGCAGCTGATAAAATTTTTGTGATTTTCATTTTCATTTTGTGGAACGTTGCAATTTAATTTTAGTTTAGCGGCAATTTAGGCGTCGACACACACACACAAAGTGTTCTCAGCTCTATTCATGTGTGAGTGCGTACCCTTTCTCTCTCTTTCACTCACTCTCCCTCTGCCTCTGTCTCTGTTTGATATTGAAATTTAATGTCGAGGTGAAATTGAGATAGTTGCACTTTAAGCCAGAATCAAATGTTGTGGCTGGGAATGTTTGTTGAATGTATACGAAGCATGTGTTTATGTTTGCATTGCGATTCACGATTCCCGATTGTGGATTCCCGTTTCTGAATTCTGGTTGCAAATTCCTGTCGTTTTGGCGGCCAACCATTTATTGTTGCCTGCTTTTGGGGATGGATCAATATATGCACAAGTTTGCTTTTGGTTTTGGACTTATTACATGTCTGACCGTTGATATTTTGCAGTTGTCTTTGTTTTTTGTGGTTTACTAATTGACGACTGCGTATTGAGAGAAATTTTCAAGTCATATTTATTTCAGAAGCCGCAAGGAATTCATTTGAAATAATTCATATTTTCAAGGTGCATATTTCATCTTTTTTTAGCCATTACACAGTTGCTTAAATCTGTGTGCATATTGCAAATTTGCTCAGCAAATATTGCAGTTGATTTCAATACTTTGACCCATTTATATACATATGTTTTCACATTTACAGACCATTCAACGGTTGCCAGTTTGCTATCGCTATTTGTGCTGCATATACTTTTAAGCTGTCAATTTATTATAGCCTACTTTTAAGCTGTCTATTTAATATTTGCCCATGTTTTAAGCTGCAACAATTTCTGTTCTGCATTCACGTACTAAGTTCGAAGCATTTATTATTGATGTTATGGCGATTGGAAAATTGTAGGAAAATAGTAGGAAAATAGGCAGCACTTGGAGTGCACACTTGATGCTATAATATGGCCTCAAACGTTATCTGAATGGGCAGCCATCGAGTCGTGAGTGCGGGCAGTCAAGTTACCTTTCTAAGCATTGGCATAAACAGCATGGCAAAAGATACAGATTCAAATACAGCTGCTGCTGTTAGAGATACATTTTGTACATACATATATGAATACACATGTGAATCGGGACAAAAATTCAATTGCATAATGCCGAAGACATTCTTAGCCAAAGAAAAGCTAGAGGGAAAACTTACCCGCTGTAACTTTTCGACTATTTGCACTGACATGCAAAGTAGCAGAAAAATTGTCTGGCAAAGTTGGCAATCAGACAGACGGACAGACAGACGAACTTGGTGCCACAACCCTTATTTAAGCTAACATCCTTTCAAGTCAGACGCATAAAGTAGCTCACGCTGCAACTGCAACTGCAGCTGTTGTATCTATGTATCTTTGTATCTTGTAGGTTGTAAAGCTTTCGCTGTTGCATCTTAAAGATTTCTTAACAGCACACAGAGCACAGCACGACGCAAAACTTGTCGAAAAATACGAAAATACTCGTCTCGTATATACGAAAATTGTTTAACAAGTTGAGCACAGGCTAAAGTAAAGCAAAAAAAAAATAAAAATAAAATAAAATGAAATAAAAAATATTGAAGAACTTTTTTCACCTGTTTTGCCATTGCCATTGCCGGCCTGCAAAGTTTTTCACACCGGGCCATAAGTTTCTGCCGTTGGTTCTGTCGTTGCTTTTTAGCCAAAAACTGCTGCAAATTCCAACAGACGCTTTTGGCTTTAGTTTCAGCTTCAGCTTCCAGTTTCTTAGCTTTTAATTAAATAATTTCTGCCAACAATGGCAGAAGGCAGCAAATGGGCGGCAATAAAATGTTTTACAGGCTTTTGACTGAGAACATTTCATATTTGATTTAGTTTTACAGTTTTGTGCAATTATTTCGGCTGGCAAAATATTTAACTGCATTTCCTATTGATTTTAGTGCTTTGTAATCAAGTTGGGCAACCTGCAGGCAGCCAGGAAATTGACGATCTCCTGCAATTGTTGTGCCTTAGCAAAGCCGGAGCTCTTACCAAAGCCAAAGCCAAAAAGCCATTCCCATAGTTAGAGCCATAGACACAGACATGGCTATATGGGGATGGCCATAGCCAGCAGTCATTCGGGAAGTGAGCGCAGCTGCATTTTGTCTATTTTTCTTTAGTCTTCTTTACACTCCCACACACACACACTCATATGTGTACACACACACATACACACTCACGTACTCATACTCTGATCAAAGTTAGAGTTGAAGGTATAGAAGCAGCGTTTATAGCAATTTTACTTGACTTTTGCTGCTTTGTTTGCTCCTGGTCAATAAATGAGCGTAATATTAAGACATTGATTCGTATATGGCTAAAACGACATTGGCTAGTCAGGTAGTCAGAGCAGAAGAAGAAGGAGAATGAAATGCATTGCATCGCAATGTTTTCCGTTAACGTTGATTGCTATGGTCAATAGTAGAATTGCATCCTAGCCCCAAAGTTATTACAAGTCGGTTGCTTCCTGTGTCCAGCAAATAGCTAAACGATTCCATAAGCCAATAAAATTATCATCAGATAAACACATTACTTAACCATAATCAGTTAAAACTAGCAATATGCAAAAGAAAATTGGAAAACTCTAAGAAAAAATAGTAAAAGTAAACATAATTAATAAACCTACGTTATAAAATTAAAATAAAAAAATTTATTAAATTCATTGAAACTGTACTTAAATTAAAATAGTTATTTAATATATTTTATTATTTCAACTATCTTAAAATCAAAGATTTGTATTTATATTTAAATATTCAGTGAAATTGAAATATTAAAATGCCTATGATTTTTTTCTCTGCATTGTTATTATAAATATTAAACCTGGTCCTCTTTTTATTATCTCATCCTAAACACTACGCTCCATCATAAAAAGTTCTTATCCGAGTCAATTACCTCTGAAAGAACAATTCAATGCGCATCCTAAAAGTATGCTACATAAGTTTCATATACGAAAATGGCGTGATTGCAGAGCGCTTACCTTGAAGTAGGCAACAATATTTTGCAGCTCAGTTGCAAGATGCTCAACTAAATGACAGCACAAGTGTACGCTATGGTTTTTAAAAAGTCAACTAACCAAACTTGCTGGACGGACCCCTTCACACACACACACACACAAGCACCGCACACACACACACACTGTGCTCAGGTATGTTCAAGTGCACACACGTAGACACACACACATATGTACATACATGCACATACAGAGAGAATTTGTGACAAAGCTGCAGCAAGCATGCAGCACTTTGACATGGATGGGGTTGCAAGTTGGCCAACGTGCAACATGCAGCGAGCCAAAGGCTAATTCACAGTCAGAGCGCGCACAATGCGCACAAACAAACAGTAAACACTAAAAACAAGAACAGCAACAACAACAGCCCGTCGCGCAACTCGCCTTTTGTATTGTATTATGACAGCAGCACCTGAAAGTATGCAGTGATTTTTTTCCATTTCTATTTCTAGTTTTTTTTCAGCTTTTCAAAATGCGCCTCTGTCTCAGTCTCTGAAAATTGTAAGCAAGAACTTACAACAATGGCTAGGTGGCAATTGTTGACAACGACGCTGTGGTATTCTAGCTGTTCATTGTCCAGGGTCTCTGGTCCTCCTCCTCATACATGGGTGGATCAGCAGTATACCACTACTATGTACATATATCCAACTATATGGTATACGTGTATATGTTTGTGTGAGTAAGTGTCCCAAAGCAGTTGGCATATCAACTGGTCGGACATGGTGTAAACACGTTTAATGTTGTTGCCCATGTCCCATGTCCATTGCATGGGTGCAGTTGCTCCGGTGTCGGAACATTGCAGTTGCACTGTTGCTACGTTTAATTTAATCTACTAGTCGGGCTTGCTACCTTGACATGGACTGGCCCAGTCACCTCACACACATATGGCTTAAAGTGGAAGTGTGTGTGTGTGAGTGTGAGTGTGTATGTGTGCGTTGGCTGCTTGAGTGCACCGCAAGTCCATTTAACTTAACTTTGGCCCAAACATGCACTGGCATGAGTTGGGCTTTACGTCCTTTCTCTCTTTCACTCTCCCTCTCTCTTTCTCAGTTTTTCTCACTCTGCTGCCTGTCTCAGTGCATCACTCAAACGCACACGGCCAAATGGTGACAGCACTGCGTGTCCATATCCATATGTGTGCCTCAGTATTTGTGGGCAACGTAATTTGCATGGTCAGCATGCAACGCCAACAACAACGACAACGGCAGCAGATGGGAAGGAAATATGTATGAACATGTATGTATGTATGGAGAGACAGAGAATGAGACACTGGCAAAAGTCTACCGTTGCTAGCTTAATTGCATGGCACAGCATTCGCATTGGCAACTTCATGCTACCGAAATTCAATTGCATGCTGATGCCAAAAAGTGTTGCATACTTTCGGGCTTGTGTTTTAATGCTCCATCGTTTCCTTAGTGTCAGTCCTTAAATATGTATATCTGTTTTGTTTTTCTTCTAGAATAGTTTTTTAAGCATTAATATAAACGAAAATCAAGTGAGCACTTTTAAACTTTGACTCTCAGTTCCCCTGCCTGGTGATTACATACACTAGATAGGACTTTTGTAGAGGTAAGCTTATTAATATACTTTACACATACATACATACATACATTTAGTAAAGTAAAAATTTTGGCTAAATAAAAAATATCACATTTTTGATTTGTCTTTACTTTTAAATTAAACTTTTTAATTTAACTAAGAAAATAATAGAGATTATTATTTCTCTCTTATTTTTTAATAACTTAATCAAATACTCACAAAATAGCTTGTTAATATACATAGTTAGAATAAATTAATTATTGCTTTCATAATTCTCATTAAGTATCAGACTAAATAGAACTCATCTTTTATTATAAATTGTATTTATTAAATTTTATGTTTGTCGTACGCTTGGAAATGTCCATATGCAATTTTTATTATAAATTGTGAAAACAGTTACTTGACTGACTGTATGTATATATGTATGTATGAATACATGTGCGTGCTCACGTGACCCTACATATGTGTAACTCGAATTACGGATAACGGTAACGAAAAAAATTGTATACTGCACAAGTGCCGCAACACGCAAAACATTAAAAGGATTTTTTCCAGCTGCGTTGTACAACATCAGAGTCAGGGAATCAAAATCAGACCATGTTCTCCTGTGTATGTGTATGTGTGTACATATAACAAGGAAAAAAAAATTGTAAACAAATGGTGCGGCATTTGCCACCACTTTTTTTTTTATTTGTTGAAATATAAAGCGCACGAATCATTTGCGAGCGATTTAATTTCAATTGCATGGGCGTTAATCAATAGCAACAAAAGCCAAGCATTTAAAAAAAATTTGGACGCATAGAAAAGGCAAACCAGTTTGTGTATACATTCTATACAATTAAAATAAAAAAAAAATTTGAAAGCATATAAAAGGCATTAAAAGAGCAAAAGTCGTTAAAAGAGCATGAGATTTATTTTGAATGCGCGCCAAACGAGCAACAATTTTAAGGCGCTTATTTACACTAAATTAGTAACGATTTTTAGCACTGTTAGTCGGCCTCATTTCGATGATTAAGTAAAACAAAATAAGTTTAAAATTTAGCAATTGATTAATTTCGCAAAAGGATTATAAACAAACTTTCAATGATAGCTCAAAATAATATTAAATAAATGTGACTAAATAAATGAATGATGAGTGTGTGAAATGTGTAAATTAATTCAAAAAAATCAGCTAAAAAACAAGTGAAAATCTAAAAATGGTTATTTTTTAGAACCAACATCTTTGACATCGATGTTTGTCCATCTCTACCACGGCCTGCCACAATTTTTTACAAATTTTTAAATTTAATTATTAAATTTGATTTAGTGTTGGGTAAACATTGCTCATTTAGGTGAACATGTTCACTTGATCTTTTTTTCAAGGTGAGTCAACTCACTCAGATCGCTCACTGGTTCAGTTGCTCCAAAAAAAAAAGGTGGCAGCCTTGGCAGAAGGTTCAAATTGACCAAATTTAACTCTTTTCAGAAAAAGAGTTAAATATTTACATTTTATTTTTTTCACAATAAATATTAAAGCTAGAGCTTTGAAACTTTCACAGGAGGATTTCTTATATTTTTTTAAATTTTTATAATTTTTTTTTAGAATATTTTACTAATTTGTTAATTTCTTCACAACGCAAAGGCTAAAGTTCCCCAAACCAATTTTAAAATTAACTTTATGAATTTACAAAACTTATTACGTTCTTGCTTTTTTCAATTTGTACTTACAAATTTTTTAATAATTTTCTAAAAATTAATTAATTTTATTAGAGAAATGACATGGGACCAATTTTCTATCGATATTTTTTTTCCAGATTGAGTTTATCCGATGGCTGCCACCTTGTTTTTGCACAATCTGATTTTATTAAGTGGCAGCCATGCGTGCAGCAGAACAACTGAACAAGGGATGAACAACTAACTGAACAAAAAAGAGCAATTGGAAGGAACATGTTCACTTGCTCACTTCAGGGAGCAACTGTTTTTGTTCACTCAACCATGAGCAACCCAACACTATTTTTTACAAATTTTTAAATAATTTAAAAAATATTATAAATTAACTATAAGAGAGTATCAACATAAGGGTATTAGCATGTGCTTAAAGTTACCATGAGAGTTTTCAAATAAAGGTGTTTAAGGAAAGCGACAACGCGGTCCAAACAACAAGAAGATTGTTGTGAAATCAATCTTATTTTTTTGGCGGCTGTTAAATAAACAACAACAAATGAACGGAGCTCGCAAATTTAAATCGCTGCGACTTGTGCGCTTTGGCGATGTTCTGTACGATCAGCAAAAGCGTTTAATTATGCTCTGCCGCTCCTGTCAGCGTCATTACTTGTGCCTGGAGTCGTTTCAGACGCATCTGAGCAAATGCATGGGCATAAAACACATTGTGTCGTCCATCGACGAGCTGCAGTACGACGAGGATAAGCGAGAGACAAGACTTGTGAATGGCAAGCAAGAGGTGAGAGGGAGAGAGAGTGTGTAAACACTGGCAACTGAAATGTATTTCCTTTTAGCTATTCATTTACGAACCCGACGCAGTGCGTAGTGACAACAACTGCGATATAGACTGGGAGGCGGAGCTTGAGGATCCCCGCTGGTATACAGATGACGCTAAGACACCGCCAAACAAAGCCAAACAATCGCCCGCCAATGCCAAAGAGAATGTGGTCAAATCCCGCACGCGCTCTCAGGTCAACAGCGAAAAGTCAATACGACAACAGCCGCAACTGCAACAGGACGCGTCCCAGTTGCCCGTCAAACGCATGCGACATTCCACTCCCAAGCGAACCATTCTCGCCAACCAACAGCAGCAGAGCAAATCTCGCAGCCTGGATTTGCCCACAGCTTCGGCTAAAACGAAACCGAATGAAGTGTACGTGGTCAAGAATGTTGTTGAGGATCTAAGGCATCTGGACGCAATGTCCACAGTCCGTGCAGCAGCTGCCACAGCTGCAACAACAACAACAACTAAATCATCAGCTGTGTCCATACCAACAACAACTAAATCATCAACTGCGCCCATTGTAAACATACAAACAACGACAACAACTAAATCATCATCTGTGCCCATGGTTAGCATACCAACAACAAATCTATCCAACGGCGATACACAACAAATACTCAATAAGCTGCGTGCCTGCGGCGTGGAGGTTAAACGCCGCCATACTCGCGAGTCTGTGGAAATTGCTGCGGATGCAGCGGCAATTGCCAAAAAACAACAAGCCCTTGATATAATGCGAAAATTGCAGTCCAATGGCATCAAGTGCACCAAAGTAAACAAACCAGCATGAAAGCAATAAGTTTAGTTAGCTGTATGGAATCGCATGCCTGTGTGAATTTAACAGCTGCCATACTTTAAACATAATATTGTTTTAATTTTTAATTATAACGAGTATTCTATTTTTGTTGCCAGTGTAAAAATAAATAAATCGTACAATTCGATAGTTGACAATCGCATCGGCACATTTAAGAATTCCATCTCTAATTGTTTACTTAGAGATGGACAGTAATTTTTGAGTTACGATATATATATATCGTAATAATTAAATATTTAAAAATATAATAAGTACATTAATGGTTTTGACAAAATAAAAAAAATTCACATACATTTTATTTTCGACTTAAAATAATTAATTGTTTTATATTATTATAGTTGCCTAATAAATAAATGCCCAAAACAATTATCTGACTGCAGTATTTATTTCCCTACCAACCGCGCACAGTCGTGACTTTATGATACTCGTGACAAGTAACTGCTACCCATGAAAATATATGTCGCTCATCTCTAGTTGATTTTCGTTAGTGCCGCACGCGACTTTTTCAAGTCGAAAGAAATTTGTTAAAAATTTGGCCTGCTACAGCGCCTCTCAGTTTGTTTATATTTTCTAAGTAATTCATAACACAAAACGCCAATTTCGAACGCGTCGCGTGTGGCTAACAAAAGCAACAGCACAAAACATAAGGTAAGAAGAGCACCGAGAACCTACGGCTTACATAATTTTCGGGCTTTTGCGGTCCAAAATTTTGTTTTGCATTTTATAGATTTGTGTGTCAAAGCTGTAAGAAATGACATCATATTTCAGTTTTTAGGCGCCCCAAGTTGCAATAAACACAGCTGTTGAATTGCACTCAAAGGGGTATTGTTAAGTAAACTCGCAAAATAATAAATTACACAGTCTGTCTTTGGTTGTGATGGAGGAAAAATAGAAAATTAAATCTGTAAATTGGCAAATTAAAAGGACACAATTGTTGTGAATTAAAAGTTATATATATTTATTTTTAACTATGCAGAAATACTTGTTTGTTGTTTTTTGCACTATGCTCATAACTCGTAGTTTTCAGAATATTTGAGAATTTGACTTAATGGCTAATTGAATTCGTTTCATTTGCATTTCTCGATTGAATTTTGTGTTATTTTAAGCTAAACTATTTAGTGCATTTGCCCATTTTCATTAAACTTTAATTAGTAAGTGGCATTTTGTTTATTTTCTTTATTGTTTTGTTTATTTTTAAACATAAACTTAAAGCTGCTTATTGATTTAGTGTCTGTTCGCACACAAATTACAATTTTCGTATTGAAATCACATAAAATGACATTAAGTAGAGTTTTACACATTAACAATTTTTGAGAAACGGTTACGCAGGACACTCAAAGTATTAGTTAACATTTATGATAATTTGCATTTTATATACGAAAATATATGTAGATAAATATATTTATACGCTATAAATATGTGTATGTGTGTACTTAATATAATTCAAGTGTGAACTTAAATGCGGCATTCACGATTTACGATTTACAATTCATTTAATATAAACAAACTTTGAATTTGATATACGCGCAATTGTTGTAGAGTTTTTTGGAGACTTTCCAAAGAGCTGTTGTTGATTCATCGGCTATTCGAGGGAGCGACGTCGCAGCTGGCGGCGTACGCTGCCCATGGCAGCGCTGCTGCGATCCAGTAGCTCAGTGGACAGCCTCGCGAGCAGCGGCAGCTCACGCATGGAAACATTGACCGATGGCAGCGGCGCCAGCTGCTGTTGCAGCTTCTTAATGGAAGGTGTCGCTGTCGCACTCTGATGCTGTGGCGTCACGGGCAGACTGAGGGCAACTGTTGGCGGGGCAGCGCTAATCTTGATTATCACATCCCGGGCATCCACATCGTCCACATCGCTGTGCCGTTTAAACGCCTCGGCGCCCAGTGAATCCGGTCGCAACTCCGTGGATCTGGCGCGTTCCGTTTGCTGATGCTTGGCCGCCTCCTTGAGCATCATCAGATGATCCAGCTTGTCCACGGTGTCCTTCAGCTCGTGCTCCCACACATCATTCTGCTGCTGCCCGTCGCCGCCTTCGATCGGTCGCACTGCGAGTATTTTGACCTTTTGCCGCAACGCCTCCAGCTGACGTTCGTCGACAATGCCGCGAAGCTCGTTGCCCAACGCTGTTGTTGTTGACTCATCATAGTCGCAGACATTGTCCTCCTCCGCCTCATCCTCGGTCTCCACAGCCGAGGGCGAGGTGGCGGCGGTGGCAGCACCTAATGACATTTGGCTGCCCGCTATCGAGGGAAACTCGCATTTCTCCAGCTCCAGCTGAAAATCGGGCAGCGATGGCAACGCACTGGAGGTGGGTGTGTTCAGTTCGGCGCCCACGCCCGGCTCCCGAGGTCCGGGCGGTGGCGGGGAGGCGCTTAACGCTGGATAATCGCCCCGCTGTCTGTGGATGTCTTCGCTGATGCGCTCCAGATTACGCAGGGCCGTGGAATATGTCGTCTTGGCACATCCCACCTGCTGCTGCAGCTCCTGTATGCGATTCTTTTGTGTCTGCAACTGATCCTGGCACACCTGCTTCTCCTCGAAATAGGGACGCGACTTGTTGATGCTGCGCCTGAAGCGATCCTCCAGTTGCTGCAGCTTCTGCTCGGCGCTGTGAAAGAGACGCGTGCGACGTTGATGCTCCGCATGGCAGTCGGCTTTCTGTTTCTCCGCGTCCATCACCTTTTGGGTGGCGTGATTCAGCATCTCCTGCCAGGCATTGTCGAACTGCCATTCGTGGGAGTTGGACATGAAGCGCTGCTCGGCCAGAGCCACCGTTTCCTTGGCAGCGGCATGGATTTCTGTAGATAATAATTGATTTAATTAGGAACTCCAAATTGGATTTGATCTTCCACTCACCATTGGCGCGCTGAAACTTGACGGCCGCCTGTTGGCACTCGATTTGTGCCTCGCGTGCCTTGTCCAAGGCATCGTAATAGGGACGCGCCTTCTCGATGCAGTTGCCCAGCTTCTTCGAGGAGAGTTTTAAGCGCCGCGTGGACTCGTTTAGCAGTATGCGAAAGGTGGAATTGGCCTCCTATTAATGTGAAGATTAGATTAGTATAGTTGTGTTTAGAGATTGTTGCAATTGGACTCACCTCCAATTCGATTTCCAGTTTATTAATCACATCCGTAGCACTATTGAGATTCTCCAGTTCAATCTGTAAACATAAATTGATAGATACAAATTTATATATTTTTGTTTCAATTACAGTTATTGCTAACCAACTAACACACACACAAGATGCCACAATCAGCGAAAGGCGGAGACCCCAAATACGATCTGGGCAAGATCGGAGCACGCGTGGATCGGGTCAATGTCAGCGGTTTACTTCGCACCCACAACGACTACGTGATGCGGGCAGCCGACAATCTGTTCAAGGCCAACAACTTTCAGGACATGATGCTGGAGGCAATGGCAACCAAGGGTTATCTACATGAGCTGGGCATCTTCAAGGATGTGAGCGTACACATCGATATCAGTCGCGGTGCAGATGCCACGCCCCAGGGCTACGAGGTCACCTTCAAGGGCAATGAGTATACGAGAATTATGGGCTCGGCGGGCACTGAAATTGGCCAAAACGAGGGCTCACTGCGCACCGAGCTGACCATACCCAATATACTGGGTCGCGGTGAGAGCATCTCGCTCCAGGGCAGCTACAGCAGCACCAGGGCCCACGATCTGCAGCTTAAGTTCTGGAAGCCCTTTTATCATACACGATTCCGTGAAAATCGACCAGAGTGAGTTGGATAACTGGGAGAGACTTGATGATTTTATCTTGATTGGAATACTCTTTCTATTTGCAGAATGTCTTTCAGCGTGTTCCGGCAAACGGATCGTTATGACATCAGCTCGTTTCAGACAACCAACTTGGGCTACTTGGTGGACTTTAGTGCACACACAATGCTGGGCGTGGATGTAAGTTAAAGTGTGTTAAAAACAGTGGTGCCCAAAGCAGCTAAACACGAAGTCAACGAAACGTTTGACTGCTTTACACTGAAAAAATTAAATGAAGGCATATTCAAACTGTCGCATCGTTAAAGTTGGCAATGTAAGGAAAGCAAAGCATTAGTTGCGGTGTATGATAAAAGTCTAGCGCTGTACAGTCTCTCCTCATTGAACGCAGCTCAACGACCAGATGCTTTGAGAGAGAATCAATAGCCGAACATATGCGTCGTGAGAGAGCAAGCCATTGAGCGTGCTATTTATAGAGCACACTTATTCTCTCTCTCTCTCTACACTCTTGACGGCTTCAAAGCCAGCAGACTACTGCTTTAAATAAGCGAAAACATCTATTAATCGAATATTTCTCCCTCTCTCCCACAGCTCACACACTCGCTGCAGTATGAGAATTCCATTAGGGACTTGGGTTTGCTAAACAAATCCGTGCCCTTCGCCATACGCGAGCATTGTGGACCCAAGTTGGCTTCGTTGCTGCGCTATTCGCTGATCTACGACAATCGAGACGGCAGCGTCTTTCCCACTCGAGGCATTCTGTTGAAGTCTGTGAATGAGTATTGTGGTTTGGGTGGCAATATTGCGTACACAAGCAGCACGGCACATGGCGAGGTGAATGTGCCACTGTTTGCGGGTCTCGTGGCGCAGTTTTGCGGCCGTGTTGGCGTCATGAAGGAAACGAAGAAAACCACAATGCTGCCAATTAACAATATGTTCTATTGTGGTGGCCCATTGACGCTGCGTGGCTTTAAGTATGGCGGCGCTGGACCCGTTATCGATGGCACGCCCATTGGCGCCCAGACATTCTGGTGCACGGGCGCACATTTGTGGACACCGCTGCCGTTTGCCGGCGTCTTCAAGGGCCTGGCCAGTCACTTTCGAATGCATTTCTTCTACAACATGGGCAACAGCAACAGCTTTAGCACGGGTAAGCAGCAAGCATTCTTTAAACTCGCGAATTCTTTATTTAATTTATTTCTTTTTCAATTTTGCAGACAACATGCGCAGCGCTTATGGCATGGGAATCGCCGTTAAACTGGCGGAACGTGCTCGCATCGAGCTGAACTACTGTGTTCCTGTGCGTCGGCAAAGCACTGACAAGGTCCTAAATGGTTTCCAGTTTGGCATTGGCTACGAGTTTCTCTAAATCCTCCCCGCGATAAATTTCAATTGTACTTAGCTGTAGGTTAAGCCCTGAGAGTCCCACACGAAACGGAGCAATAGAAGCTGCCCACAAATAGTCACTGTTAGTTTATATAATCTACGATATTTTTGTTAAATTTCTTTCGTCGATGCATTTTATCATCCTAAAATTTACTTGTAAAACAAGAGCACATTTTAAGTATAGTTTATAAGACGTGTACATACAAAAAATAAAACGTTGAACAAATAAAAAAAATATGTTAATTTAGACACTATTCGATTTATTTCATCTTTACATTGATATAATGAAAAGTATCTGTATCTTTTTAAAATTGATCTATAGTTTTTGATAATGCAAAGCAATTTAAAAAAAAAAAGTAATGTGGTTTATTGGTTAGTGAAGGGTCCCGCTATACAATGAAGTTACGCGTACCCCCCGTGGAGTGAAGACAAAACCGTTGCTCTCTATAGCCCCATGTGAACTTGAAATTGCTTTTTGAGCAGCGATTCCAAAGCAAACCTAGGGGCGAGCGGCGCAAGCCACAAATATATGTAAAGATACAAACACTACTACTACAAATAGAAATTCCTATTCTAAAGATACTTTTTTAATTTTCAATTTAAAAATGCATCCAAATTCTTTGTCGACAACGGGCAGCATTTGAACCCGCGACCAACTTATAAATATATCATATGACCGCAACTCAACGCACAGCGCCACGCTCATATTAAAGAACAGACGGCCAAATTGACTACTACTAGCTAACAGTGGCATGTAAAATAACATTCTTAACAAACAGCTGCCTAACAGAGGGCAATTTAAACAGAAAATAAGGGATATTTTCGGGACATTTCATAGGATTATTAATTTCTTCTTTCCAGCATTAAATTTAATGCAAATAAAAAGTGACTCAATTTATTTAATACTTTTTTTGTGGCTTGCTGATAACTCATTTGATATTCCCATATACATACATATATTGGGGGCCGGCGGGTATGTATAAACACCGCCCAGTGTCACGGATCGCTGAACTGCATGCAGTTACGGGTTTTGTTTTGGTTTGTTGTGGTCGAACAAAAAAACTGGTTTTAATTATCATATTTATTTCTTTTTTATCTGAAGCTTGTCTGTGTGTAGATGTGTACTTATATGCATATGTAAGGTATGTAAGCGTTTTTATGGCAGCTTTTTTTAAGCTTGTCCCAGTTTGATTTTTATCGTGGTCGCTGGGCATTTCTTTACATGCCGGATATACATACGCAGGTATGTAAAGGTAAGTATGTTATATACTATGTATACACACGTTGTATGCTCATGAAATGAAGCAGGTCGTCGCAGTTCGACTCTGGAGGCTGATTGATATAAAGGCCGAGACGGTTTTGGCCGACTGAGACCGGTTTGAGTTTACCTTTTTCGCTGGCCCCTAAAAACCAGTTTCATTTACGCTGCAGAAATTTCAAGAGCTGAACTTTCCTGGAATTCGCTGGCATCTGGCATTCGAATGGCGCAAAGGAAGTGCACAGTTTGTGGGCCTGCTGGCATTTTGACTAGCCAAGTGCTTGTTAATTAAAAGTTTTTCTTCGCATTGCACAATTTTCCAACAATTTTCACGAACAACATGCAACAATACACACAACAACACACCAAAACTAAAAACAGTTATAAGCCAGTTGGCACAAACACGCCCCCTAGCGGCACAGATAGTGCACTAATTAATGCAGACGTGTGCAACGTCCCTAAACGAGGCAAAGACCTCTTAAATCAGTAAATAAAAGCACATATACACCACCACATTTATATACTCTACCCTTCAGTTCAATGAGCTTCATTCAATGAAGTCTGACTGACGCTTGACATCATAAAAATTTTATTACAATGCAATTGAATTGTCCAACACAAAAAACCCAGCTGTACTTACTTATGGATATATGAGTTGGTAAATTATTTGATTATCTCCAAAGAAACAAGTAATTATTTATTGTGGCTAAGGTAAATTGATTGTTGGAATGACGTCGCGAAAATTGTTTAAATATTTGCGCAACTTTTTGCCTATTTATTTATTATTTTATGCCTTATGTTCAAAGTTCAATAGCAGACGTGAAGAGTTTACCAAAAATATGCAAATAAAATGATATGTGCAATAAATTGTTGAAATATGCTTAAATTCTGTGTATAATTATCAGAAAAACATTCTACATATTTATACATTACTTCAAAAAACCATAAAAACTTAATCCGCCAAATTGAAATATTGATTTGTTGATTAACACGTCAGCTATTTTTTTTTTCTATTTTAATGTGAAAGCGTTTTGCATGAACAGGGTCAAAATCACATGATATTGCACAGACCTGGCCCTAAAAAGCCGGATGGAAATGTTGCCCAATCACGCGATGTGCTGACGTTTTTTTTTTTGCATTCGCTGCGCAACTTAAAGGGCAAAGTGGTTCAAACTGAGTTACAGACTATATAAATCAAGTGGAAAAGGTTACAACCGCAGCAAGGCACGACTGACTAAATATACGAGTATCTTTGAAGATGACGTGTTTCCTAACCAACAACAGACAAGTGGGCGCGATAAAGTCGATGATGACGTTCATTTTAGCCCTGTTGAAAGATGATGGGCAGCTAGGGATTAACAAAGTTGTATAAACTTGAGCATTTAATGTTTGTTTTGGATATTCGCTGTCAGGCTGGGCAACGTTTCGAACTTATTGCTGGATTGGCATGTCCTTTTAGTGGTTGGCAACACAAAAATATTGACAAGTCGAAGGCAAAAGTTAGCAAGTCTATAAGCGAAAGTTGTTTGAATGTTAAAGTTGACAGCTATGCGAATGGCTTAAGTACTTTTAAGTTAGAAATTAATTATTCAGGAAATGAAAGCTTCAAAGCAAATTTAACTTTGTGTCTAAGAGCTGTGAAAATCTCTTAGCATGTCGTTAAATTGCAGTGAACTGTGAAGACAAATACAGCATTTTACAAGCGGTTCTAACGTAAAGTTTAGAGATAAATTGCTGGCCAAAATGAAGGTATAAAGATATCCTTACAAATTTAAAATATGTTTGGTAATGGTATAAAAATAATACTAAGCCCGCTTTTTGTTTCAACTGGGCATATATCATTAGTTTATTGGTTTGCTTCGCCGTGAACCCGTTGAGGACACACCCCGAGTCATGAGTCGGAATGACGCCAGCCAAGCAACTGTGGCGTGATATCCTGCCGCCTGCCGCGAATGCCTACCCCAGCCTAATGTGACCTGACCTGACCTACTTGCGGTGACCTCGCACCAGTGTTGCCATTTCCACTTGAAGAAAAACAGACCGCAGTTTTTGTGTAAAGAATATCCACTGCATTACCACTAAAAATCCACGAAACTTGTTTTAAATACATTGAATCAATTTATGTCTTACTTTTAATATTTAGTTGAGGACATTTGACATATAATGTGAGTCTTCTTTATCATACGTTACAGCAAATTAAATACCAAAATCCCCAGTTGAAAATTGGTATTAAGTCAACAGCCAAAAACCACTAAATCTAGTGGCAAAACCGCCAAAACGGCAACACTAAACAACAGGAAATGCTTCTTCCTACCAATTGCTGCGTAAATATTTGCAAATAAGGAAATGCGAGCTGTAATGGAAACCTTATTCATCGATTATGTAATACCCAGGAGCAGAAAGGTAGACGGAAGGACACGTGTAAAGTCATCAAAGGACATTCAACTCAAGGCGTTGCCATTTGCGTCACAGACAGCTCAAAAGTGACATACATAAGTATCTCTGTCTACTTATGTACATATATAATTATGTATCGGTGGCAGGTTATAAACGCAGATTTCAGCTAAATGTGGCTTATAGAAAGTGGTCTGAGGCTGGAAAGGGGCGGTGGGAGGGTTGAATGTTGTAGCTAAAACTAAACTAGCACAAGTGTTGCCACTGTGGCTGTTGTCGACACTAAGAAAGTGGTAGTTATATAAAAAAAAAAGAGTATGCCACACCGCCTAAAATATAAAGCCCTCAACAACAAACAACAACTCAGCGTAGCTTGACTGAAACGCAATTGACCGAAACAATTTTAATTAGCCCAAGATGTTAACCCAAAAAAGAAAAACAAAGCAAAAACAAAAGCGACCGAAAGTTATGTCAACAGAGATGAGGGAAAATCCAAAAATGAATAAGGTACATAAAAGATAAAGAGAACGCAAAGCAGCTGCCTGATATGAATCATAAGTTTTGGCTTCCAGAAGCCATATTAAAAAGATTAGTCAAGTTTTTGTTCTTATCGCATTTCAAACAAAAACAATATTAAGAAAATGTAATTTGTGAAAATGAGAGAGGTCAAGTTTAAATATAAATTAATATCCAACTTAAATCTTTTACTTCAAGAGATATTAATGAAACTTTTAATGCCTAGATTACTTTCTGCTGTGAAGCGCAGACTAACAAAATTTTGTTTGCCAAAGTACAGAAAAGAAAAAGAATACAAAAGCTAGTTTTAAGCCTTAACCGATTAGTTAACTTGTCATAAGTATGTTTTGTAATTATTCCAGTAGGTTAAAAATATTTAAAAATAAGAAAATCTAGTACAAAATTACTTAGTAATGTTTTTATATAAAAAAGTATAAATATTTTCAAAGCATGAGCAATTGAACTTCGAATGCAGACAAGTTAATGATAATGTTATTTGATAAGATTACTCTTGATATGAATGTGAATGTACTCCATAAACACGAATGCGATTGATAATATTAAAAATCGCTAAAATTGGCAATATAGCATAATTTAACGAGCGGAAACAACTACTTGACATTTAGCAAGACACAATTTGCTGTTATTGACAAACCGCGAATATCATTAAAATGTAAGCAAACTACATACGTAAAAAATTTGTTTGGTGCATTGCTTATGGCAATACAAATTAATTAATTAAAGCAAATTATACGAAACAACAAATGCAAATTGAGTGCGGTAACCGCCGGCAAAAATGTTGTCGACATTCGCCGCAGATTTTTGATGTTATGCATCATTGAAGAGGCGGCGGCTCAAACTGAAGATGATGTTGATAAAGATACAGATGATGATGATGATACAGAAGATAATAATGATGCGGGCGCCTCGAGGCCTTGTTGAAAAGTCTCGCAGTCAAATAAACGAAGACTACAAACAATTTGCGCTTTGACAACAAAAAGCGAAATGAATAAAGAAAGTTGTTTCGTCAAACCGAACAGACTTGTACACTATCAGAGATATGAAGGGTTTTTTTTAACTTGTATCTGTATCTACAACTTCAACATTGTGCCATAATTATAATACCTATAGTTAGGGCATTTTTGGTTATGAAATTTGTAAATTGAGGCAAGTTACACTGAGACAATGACATCCGTTCAAGTTGCAGCAGTAAAAGATGCAATCGCTGATGGTGCGACTGCGATAAATGAAATAAGCGAGGGCGACAGTCAAGTGTGGGAGTTCCTCACTGCTGCAAGTGCACAACAATGCAGCTGCTTTCTGTAAATAAGTACTTTTTTTTAACTTTTTCAAAATAAATAAACTTCCTACAATTGTTGGACTTTTACACCCTGCATATATTATAAATAGCCAGCAGACAAGTGACGATGAAAGTATGAGAAATGCTTTTGTGCGTCGATCAATCGTCTGGTAGCGTGGCCGAGCGGTCTAAGGCGCTGGTTTAAGGCACCAGTCTCCTCGGAGGCGTGGGTTCGAATCCCACCGCTGCCAAGTGGGAAACTTTTTTTTTATTTTTTTAAATTAATGTATCTGATACATCTTTATCAATTAAAATGAAAAATGGAAGCTTTACACGTAAATGTAATTATATATACACTAGTCGGCATATTTATTTTGACAACATTTAAATTTAAATCTACTCGTTATTTGAACCTACTTCATGTACATTTTGGCATCAATGGAAAGGTCATTTCAATTCCGTTTGAGTGATACAAAACTTTCCTTAACCCATTAAGTACCCATTACAAAATTTTGAATTTAAAAAAACGCCATTTTTAAAACTTTTTTCCTCGATTTTTTTGAAAAAATTTTTTGATGCAAAAAAATTCTTCAAACAATTCTAATAGTGACTGCAAAAACAATTTTTCAAAAATCTTTTCGCTAGTATTTTTAATAATTTTTTGAAAACTGCAAAAATGGCACTTTTTGTATGAAAAGTAGGAAAAAGGGGTTAAAATAGTCATTTTTTGCAGTTTTCAAAAAATTATTAAAAATACTAGCCAAAAGATTTTTGAAAAATTGTTTTTGCAGTCACTATTAGAATTGTTTGAAGAATTTTTTTGCATCAAAAAATTTTTTGAAAAAAATCGAGGAAAAAAGTTTTAAAAATGGCATTTTTTTAAATTCAAAATTTTCAATGGGTACTTAATGGGTTAAGGAAAGTTTTGTATCACTCAAACGGAATTGAAATGACCTTTCCATTGATGCCAAAATGTACATGAAGTAGGTTCAAATAACGAGTAGATTTAAATTTAAATGTTGTCAAAATAAATATGCCGACTAGTGTACGTCATGTATATTAAAAGGTATAAACGACGTAGATTCTCACGAAAATAAAACTATTATTACAATACATAGATTATATTTACATTTTGCAATTGATTTCCTTCAATGTCGATTATTTCTCAACACCTATTGAGTCATTAGTATGCCATATAAGTGCATATCTAAGCTATAATTACTATATGACATGTCAGGCTTTTGTGATTCATCGGAGTTTGTTGTGATCTCTATATCGCTTTGCTTACACGACGTTTGTTCGCGATTATTAGTCATTAGCATTTGGTAATCAAATTATCAAGTGACACAAGGTAAAATTTTCATTCGATATCGACACTCTAGAAACAAATCTCCAATGCATTAATAATGATATGGAAATTTGAGAAATACGAGCATGAAAATTAATAATAGTCTAAGTGAATTTCAACGGTGTAAAATCCAAATCTATATAGAGAATGAAATATGGAACTTTTTTATTTTTAACACCACGCTGATTATATTTTTAAGTATAACAACAGTTATCGTGTCATTGATAAGTGCCAAGTAATTATACAACCCATGACGACGAAAGTTTTAATACCCGCAAAACGAAAGAAAAAACTCCCTCCACAAAAATGACTAAACTTTCGATGGTAGTGTCTCATTTGGCGCGTGTGGGAGGCGACGGTGATCGGTGGGTGGCAGACTTAAAAAACAAACTCAGTTGAGCGCAAACAACAAAAATGAAACAGCTGTCCAAATCGCAGATAACGACACTTTACTTTTTGTCTTTTTTACTTTCTTTTGTCGTACGCGCGCAGACGTCATCATCAAATCTTGTCTTGTTTTCTATCTCTCTCGCTTGGTCTTAGTGTCTCCCTCTCAATTTGCGTGATAAGACAAGGCGCAACTTCAATTGCACGCGCTAAAAGTTTCATTGATAAACCAACTCAACTCAGGAAGTGGTGCATAAAACATAGAAAATCCATCAAACAAAACAGCATAAAAAAAAGAAGAAATAAATACATATTTATAAACCTATTCGTGTATTATATCATGCGCATTTGCAAACGGGTTTCTTTCAATCATTTAAAGAGAGAACGTTTCGCAAAAATACCAAATTTATTTTTAAAAGAAGCTCACATATTGTTTGTGTCCGAAATGAGATACACCTACAATTCAACACACACACATACGGAAGACACGCATACAATCGAACTCGCCAATCAAATCACATGCCGCAACAACAAATTTCTGTTAATGTTTTTACTCAGCGTGGGACCTTTGTTGCTATCGGTTTTTTGTGGTCTCCCACTAGGCAGCTTTTAAAAATAAACAAATTGCATAACAAACGTTATTTCTAGAGAAACACTTCATTGAGTCCACGGAGTTTCCATAAATAAATACATACATTTATTAATTGATTTTTAAATTCCTTTTCTATCGAACATTTTGCTGATTATTTAAGAATAATTACAAAGTGGATGACAAATAAAACGAAACAAAGCAAAGCTCAAGTTAATTTATTCAAACTGCGCACGAGGCGCTTTAAGTCAGACAAAACAATAACAGCAAACAAATATCTTTTTGCTCATTTGCTTTCATCTGCTGGCGTCGGCGTTTTGGCATTTCCCAAACTTGTTAATTTCATGCATGACATTGCCATTCCACGCATTCCAATGCGAGTTATGCTCTCCCTCTTGCACTCCCTGAGCCAACACTGCACCTAAGTTGGGATTTGGTCACATATACAAACCAACGCACACGTAAGTGTGTAAATTCAATATGCATGAATGTGAGTTGTAAATTACGCACAAAGAGCATAAAATGCAATTACTTGGAAGTGGCAGCAACACAGAAACACTTGACAAGGACATGGACACTGATGACGAGAGCGAGCGAGAGGGTGAGAGGATGTATCAGAGTCTGGAAATGCGCAGAGACAAAGCGAGAGGAGGGTGGGAGGGACAGCTGTTGTTGTCTCAAACGGTAAACAGCAGTTCCCATGAATATTTAACAGTTTCATTAAAGGAAGCGCACAATTTGTTTAATTGTCAGGCAAAAAGTTGTACGAAAATTGATTTTTATTGTGTCTGCTCAAGTTAAGCAACAAAATGCAGCCAAGCGTAATAAAGGCACATGCGAAAGCAAAATAAGAAATGTAAAACACAAAGCGCAATACAAAAAAACTAGCGCCACCTTCCTGCGAAAGGCTTTGACAACTGTCGAACTGATTAATAGTACACTAATTCAGAAAAATAGAGAGAGGAGAGAAAGAGAGAGATGCAGGTAAACAAAGAGAGCGCTGCAACAACAACTTACAAACAAAGACTGCTAAAGCAAAAACAATAACAAAACTCGCCAAGGCAACTACAGGCGAGCATTTTGTTGTTGCCACTGCCGTTTTGCGCCTGTCACTACCTGGCACCGAGGTG
Organism: Drosophila subquinaria; assembly: GCA_037043405.1. Classification (NCBI taxonomy): domain Eukaryota; kingdom Metazoa; phylum Arthropoda; class Insecta; order Diptera; family Drosophilidae; genus Drosophila; species Drosophila subquinaria. Next base: position 373,751 of record JBAMBL010002839.1, read on the forward strand.
GTCAATGAATGGGTGCGGATAAAGAGGGGAATACACGTGCATTATGGCAATGCTCTCTTTCTTACCTGAATTTGCGGGTCCAGCTCGCTGTCTTCAGTATTTGACATTTTGCACTACGAAAAATTTACTATTCACGTTTGCCAAATCCAAATGCGTTTAATTTGCGATTCCAATGCAACTGAGACAACGTTTCAATTTCAATTAGTTTTCACTTTTGTCGCCAGCTGCTGTTGCTTTATTTGCGCCTTTTTCAATTAGTTTGTATTTGCATTTTCACTTCACTGCATTTATTGGCCAGCGTACTGATTAGTTTTTTTTTAGCTCTGCCTGGGGGCGCTATATTTATGGCAGAGTTAATTTAATAAACAATCACACATGTGTATGTATGCGTGTGTTTAATGCGAAGATTATGCAAACACTTCTCGCACTGAGAATTTTGTGAATTAAACAAAAAAATAATAATAGTTTTGTTGTATTGCGTTGATTGAGAAAGACAGAGAGAGAGAGACGCAGACGAACGAAATCACGATTGCAGTATTATATTAAAACAAACAACACTAACTGTTGAAGCACACTCCTATTCTTGTTTTTTTATGTTTAATTTTATTATTATTTTCGATATAAATGCTACGACTAATCTTAAAATTATTGGAGCGTCCGTCCGTCCGTACGCGGAGAGGTGGAAAACACGAATGAACATCGAAACAAAACACACCTCTAATGCATTAAGAGCCAATTTTAGCAACCGTGTGGCAACCTTGGCCAGACTGCAAGCCAGCAGTGTTGCCAACTCTTCGGGTCATAAAAGAGCTAAACTAGCCTTTGAAAAAAGCTAGAAATAGACAGAAAATTTTGTTGGTAGCTAAAAATAAACGCTAGTATTTTTGGAAACTTCTCCAGTTGAATTTAAATGTTTTTAATATTATAAAATATGAGTTAAACAGATAAAATACCTCAAGTGTAAAATTTAGTTTAATGTATGAACGGCCATTCTATTTCGAAGGTTAGTTTTGACATTGTTCGTTTGACAAAAGACTCTTTCCACCTCTGCGTTCAACCATGGCAGCGATAAAAGGCTTAGCGCAATTGATGCCAGTGCCGAAATTCTTTTATTTTCTGCTGTATCTACGTAGTTGGCCCAAAAGCTTGTGTTATTCTTTAAATTGGACCACTTAATAATGTGGACGTTCGAGTATTGAAACAGAATCTCTTCAATATTGGTTGAAGTGCTCGAGGATGTGCATAAGGAAAATGGCTATAATTCCCGCTAGCCGCTATTTGAGAATTCAACCCGCAGTTGCCATTGCAACCTGCTAAATATAGCGGGGAAATAGCTAAATTGGCAACACTGCAAGCCAGTGTGGCCGTGAAAGTCGCAAATTATACGATTTTTTAAAATACCAAAAACTAACCAAAATGATTATTCAGTGTGGAGCAATTCTGTTAATTGAGGAGTAGCGTGTGCAGTAGTCCGAAAAATGTACAGCGAGGAGCAATGTGAGGAGTTTTCGGAAAACGTTAGTGGAAATCTGTTAAAATTGAATTGCGCGCGAAAATTTGAAAAAAAAAAATTAAATTTTCAAAAATCAATTAAAAAAATTTAAAAACAAATTAAAAAAAAAAAACAAAATAAAAAATGTTGTAAAATAATGAAGCTCTAAAATTGGTTTTGTGCATTTCGCTCTTCGCATGGCGAAGTTGAGTAAAAAATCCAAAATAAAAATTATAAACTCGAGAAAAATTCAACCAAAATTCTGGTAAAATTTTCAAAATTCTAGCTTCAAAATCAAGAAAGTTAATTTTTAAGTGTTTGTGAACGAAATAATTTTATTTTATTAAAGGCATAAATTAAATTCAACCTATTAAATTTAAGCGGCTTTTATAAGCCACAGCTAATATAATTGAATAATATTTCAAGCTATCAACAGAATAAACGACGTTAAATTTTTACTATGAAATTTTATTTTATTTCTTTGTTGGTTTCTTTTTGATCATTTTGGTTTTTCCATTATGTGCTTTACATGTTGTGTGATTTGTTTTGCTTTTTTGTTTATATATTTTGAATTAATATGCATATACGTATACGTATATGTATATTTTAATTTCGAATTTCATTTTCTAATGATATGCGCACCAAAAACAAATTAACTTAGCGCAAAAAATTCGCGTTTTACAACTGAAAAATCAATAGAAAATCAAGTACAAATACATATATTTTTTTACTAAAAAATTTTTATTTAAGTAAATTATAAAGAAAGGCAATAGAAGTGTATACCACGGAATTTCTATACGTTATTTAGCATTGATGCCCGTATTTGCTTGCTTAATTTTAACGCTAATATATTTATATATATATATATTTAATATAATTTTTTATATTTAATATAATGCATTTTTTATAGTTTATATGGAATAACACTTAATTATACATTCATTCATATAGATCTGGTTTTCTTTTTTGTATTGTATCAATTTGTATACATATTTAAAATATATATATGAAATACAAATGTTAACTTAAACAACTGAATTTGTAGTTTAATAACTTAAATCTTGACAAATGCATTTGTAGCTCATTTAGTAGAAATGTTTAATAATAGTTTAAGTAGTTTTTGTGTTGCTGTTTCTTGTTTGTGTGCCTTTTTTTGTTTGTTTATAAATTTATGTTTCGTCTCTTTGATCATTTTAATATAGTATCAAACCACTAAATACTTTGTTTAAATATTTATTATATGTATACATTAGGGTGTCCCTTATTTGGTCAAAGTCAATATTTTTAAACGCATACGGGCTAGTTCTGTTCATTAGGTCCTAAAGCACTCAGAAATAAATTTTTACCTCAATCGGAGTATGATAACCCGTGCCGACTTGGATCGGAAAATTTAAAGATTATATGGGACAAACAAATTTTTTTTTTTTTTTAATTTTTTATTGTTTTATTTTGTTTATTAGGTCCTAAATAACTGAAAACCAAGTTTTCACCTTAATCGGAATACGATAACCCATTCAAATTTGCATCGAAACATGAAAAAACAGTATTTTAACACTGATTATACATTTTTCGATGATTTTTCATGTTTCGATGCAAATTTTAATGGGTTATCGTACTCCGATTAAGGTGAAAACTTGGTTTTGAGTTCTTTAGGACCTAATAAACAAAACAAAAAAATAAAAAATTAAAAAAAAAAAAAAAAATTTTGTTGTCCCATATAATCTTTAAATTTTCCGATCCAAGTCGGCACGGGTTATCATACTCCGATTGAGGTAAAAATTTATTTCTGAGTGCTTTAGGACCTAATGAACAGAACTAGCCCGTATGCGTTTAAAAATATTGACTTTGACCAAATAAGGGACACCCTAGTATACATATATATATTTTATGCTATATATTAACTATGCAATTGTTGCATATATGCAATTTGCGCTTAATTTTCATAATTTGCTTAGATACCATTTTTATCATTTTTTCTTTACGGTTTTTCTGTTCTGTTTTTTTTTAGGGAAAGTACAAAAGTATACGTGTTTCAAAAGCTTTTCTGTTGTAGTTTTTCAAGTTAAATTTTTATTATACACACTAAAGTGTTGTGTACACGCATCTGAATAATAATAGTTAAATAAAACTGGCCATGTCATTATTATCTTAAAAAACTTAATCAACTATTACCAAGGTAGCATCAATTAATGGTAATCAATTTTGGAATGTCTAGTAAATTACACAATTGTTAGATAAATAATTTAAATGCAATGTTTTATATTCGTGTTTTCTTCTTTGATACTACCAAAGTTATAGAAAAAGTCAAGTAAGAATTTTACATGCATTCATTTTACTCGTTGCATTTACTCGTTATGCTTTGCAACGAGTTCAAAACTTTGCGCTTATTCAAGAAAATAAAATAAAAATACATATAAACATAAAAAGTATACAAAGAAAAACAAAACTAAAAACTCTGACAATGGCTGAAAATTACAAATTACACAAAATTCAGCTACACTACGTGGATGCTCTCGTTAAATTTTTCTGACGAGTTGTTGGGAGTGTTAAGGAAACTTTGCTTTCGGATTGTTCTTGTTGTGAGTTGTGAATTATTCACTGTCAATGTTGAGACCGACACGTTTCTCCTCCTCCAGCATGGCGTCCAGTTCATCCGTTAAATTAGCCAACATATTGCCAATGTCGTTGAGCACATTGACCGATACTTTGGGTGGCACTGTATTAACAGTGACTGGCGCAACAGCCACTGTTGCCGTTTCTGGTGATGCTGCTCGACACTCGACACTGCTGGCCACCACCACATCCAAGGTGGGCGAGCGCAAATGCAAGGCACTGTTGCCGGCACTCGCTGTGCTGTTCATGCTGTCGCTGCGAGCGAGTGTTGCGTCATGCAGCGAACTGGAAGATTTCAGCGAGTGAAACGAGTGCGCAATGTTGTTGGCAATGGTGTTGGTCGACGACGAGCTGGAACTGGAGCTGGACGAGTGCAGATGCGTGCCAGCCGCATGATGTCCAGCTTGAGATGTTGCTGCTGCTGCTCCCGATTGCAACTCCTGGCGATTCAAGAGACGCTGTTTGATAGTGCCCGTGTTCTCATTGGCAAACGGTATCGTGTCAATTGAATCAATGCTGGAATTTGACTTGCTGTCATGATACTTTTCGCAATGTATCTCCGCCGTTGTCTGCTGTATAGTCGCATAGTTGGCATAGATGGGCTGATGTTGCTGCTGTTGAGAGTTGACTGCCTGCTGTTGTTGTTGCTGCCAATGCGGCGCCGTGTGGCCATAGAACATGTGCTGTGATTGCTGCTGTTGCTGCTGCTGTTGATTTGTCGCTTGAGGCGTTGCCGACTCGATGCTCAACTGACGCGAGTTGCGTATGCTGCAGTGACGACGCGGCGGCTCTGGCGCTATCTTCTTGCCCGCCAATGGACTGCCGCTTAAGTAGGTCTAAAAGGGAGACATTAGTATTGATTCTGTACTTGTACAAAAGTGTAACTCACTGTTGCGCTATCAGCACCAGCAGCTGTCCCATATTCAGCCGCTGCCGCCGCATTCATGTAGTGATGATGCTCCAGTGGCGGCATTGTATTTAGTACGGCTCGCTGGAGTATGCCGCGTTGCTGGCGTGGCAAGGTGCCGCCGCCCTCCTCGTAGAGCAGCTCGCGTGTGGCATCGTTGGTGGGTGTAATGTCGCCATCATCGTAGGAACGCCGCCAACCAATTGTTGCAGCAGCAGCACTGTTGTTGTTGTTACCCAGCAAACGTGCTGCTGCCGCCTGTTGCTGCTGTTGGTGTTGTTGTTGCTGTTGCAGCAGCTGATGATGTTGCTGCTGTTGAAGTGTCGCTGCTGCGGCCATTGCTGCTGCTGCGGCCGCTGTTGTTGGCGGCCCAAAGTGTCCATAGTCTGTGGTCGTGTAATGGCTAAAGGTCAAATGGCTGCGCGTGCTGTTGTCGTGTATGTCCTCCAGCGATTCCAGGCTCTTGCCGCGCGGTTGACGCACCTGCAAAGGAGACAGAGAGAGAAAGAGAGTGTCCATTAGTATCGTGTGACAACACTCAAGGTTCAAGGACGCCTGCAGACGACTGACAGTTGTGTCGAGTATCATCTTATCACATTGAAGCACCCACCTTAATGAGCACCACATCGTTGCCGTTGCAACACTCGTGATTGCTGCCCGTGCAATAATAGGCATCCCCCCCACTGGCGCTGGCACTGAGGGCACCGAGGCCACCGCTGTGTCCATGGCCATTGACCATTGAGTTCACATTGCTCGTGGCATAGATCTTGGTGTCGTCCCAGGAGACGCGTGTCGTTGGCACATAAGATGGCGTACTCGGTATGGGCACATTGAATTGCCAGGGCTTCCGTTGGTATTCCTAACCAGCGGTCAACCCAACCATTAATTAAATTATGAAAATAAAAGAAGGCAAAACAAATAAATAAGTGAAAAAATTAGAAAATTGTAAAAGAAATAACTCAATAACTTAATAAAAATATTTCTTTAATACTATAAATTAGTGTTAAAAAATACATATAACAAACAAATTAGATTTAAAACTTAGCGTATTAAATGTGTGTATTAATTTAATAATAATAAGTTAATTTTAATAAATTATATATATTTTAAATTAAACTATTATTTTAAATAAACAAATAAAAAATTACATTAGATCCAAGTTTTTTTTTAATGTCCAGTTAAAATTTCAGCTAACAGAAATATAATAAGACGTAAAATATTTAGAAATGAGCATAAAATTTAAAACTAATATAAAATTTTATTAAAATTAACTAAACTATGAAAATAACGTAAGCATGTAATAAAATAAATTGAATAAATAAATTAAGGTATTAATTGTGATACTTAAAAAAATACATTTTTTAAATATCATAATTTGAAAAATATAAAATAGAAAATGAAATACTTTATTAAAAACAAAAAACTCGCATTTTAATTAAAGATTTTTCTTTTGAAATTAGTTACAAGAAAATTTGAGTAATTAAATTATTGTTTGTAATTGCATTTATCTTCAATTTTTGAAATTCGAAAAGTAAACTTAAAAACTTAACAAGTACATAAAACAATACAAAAATCACAAAAAAACTTTGAAAAATATTCCATTTGACGACGCACCTTTCAGTCTACGTGTATTTGTACACATCTACATATCTATTTGTCTAATTATGACTCCACCTTATAGTGAGTATTATTCCATATACCACGATGCTTACCTGCTGCTGATAGGCATTGCCACCGCCCGGATTCCATTTGCCGCTGATAATGTCTTTGACCCGCTTGATGGCCAACAGAATTTTCTTTTGATGTCCCAACTTGACAATGCCAATGTCCTCGAGATCCTCCCAAGTCACTTGGGTGACATCGCGCACCGTTTTGTAGTTTTGCTCCAGCAGCGGTTGTATATATTCCTCCAGACGCAACAGCTGCAGCCATTCCTCAATGGAGCCCTGGAAAATATCAGAAATAAATCATGTTCGAATTAGTTTGTAAAGTCAATCGCAGTGCGTGTGTGTGTGTGTTGTGTGTGTGTTGACAGCTAATCGCATTTGATTAACGTCAACCCCATCATCATCGGCGGGGGCAGCCAAGCAACAAATTGTCCATGAACTAATTCCAGGCCAAAACTGAACGCTGATACCAGACACCAACCAGTCCAGTCTATAGTAAATGCGGGAAGGGTTGAGGAGACATAGGGAGGAGTAGGGGCTTAGCTAGGGAATTGTATACTCTAAACTGTGCATTGCGTTTGTCTCCGCTTGATGAGAGCTCGCAAGCTCTAATCAGTTGTAATTGATAAGATATGACATAAATCGCGTCAAAGCACAAGCATAAAAAGAAACGAGTAAAGAGAGATACAAAACTCGTTGTCTGCCATTAAACGGTAGCAAAAGTCTCCACACACAGATACAAATTCATACACATACAAATACATTCATGTAACTCGGCTCAAGTCAAAAATCATCAACATTTTTTGCCTTCTTCTTGTGTTTTTGGTGTGACGTGTTAATAACTTTTGAAGCTCTTTTACTCTTTTGCTTTTGCTTGCTGTGTAAATTGCTGTTGATTTCTATTTAATTAAGCGCATGTGAATGTTTTAGATGCTTTTACATCTCCCTCCCTCTCTCTCTTTTTCTTATTCGTTGTCTCACTCTTTCACTCACTCGTTTGTGATTTGGCTTGAGTTGTGTCGACTTTTCAAGGGCGCTACAATTTAATGGAATTTTTTGATTGTTTTAGGCGTCGCGCAAATTATCACATTTAAAATATGATTTGTCCGCTTTGATTTCTGGCTTGGTTTTAAATTAAACTCTACGCAGTTAATCTTTTGACGTTGAGGAATTAAGTGATTAGCAGGCTTTCTTGGTTTTAAAAGGGTTTAGATTGGGTCTCCGCTCAAAATTTTCAGCTTAAAAAGTCTACAATTTACGTATACTGCTTAGAATTTAAAGAGTCTGCTTTATTCTGATTTAATTGCTCTTGTGGAAGTCTAAACAAAACTCTATAAGATTTCCTAAAGTATTTAACTTATAAATCTATACTATTTCTAACACAAATTTACATTAATTAAAGAGTAGTTTAGAGTAGTAATACTTTGTTATTAGTAGTAGTCATTCTAAACGCAAGTTTTAATATACATTTTTCAGATGATTGTATTTTACACAAGATCTTCACTTTAACTTATACTCAATGAAAACTCAATTCATTATATTTAATTTTTTATTTTAATAACATATTCTTGATTTTATTTGACTAGATATCTATTAAGTAAATTATCTTATAAGAATAGAGAGTGCTTGCCGTTCTAAATTGATAATTTCACAATTCTACACAAATCTCCTCATATTATTCAGTTCATTATAACGAAACTCAGCCTACGTTAGTTGTTCACTTTCAGTCTGTTTTTCCAGGTAAACCAACTCGACTCTAAGCTACACCAATCGCAATCCGAAGATGCTAATTTTCTCATATTTGTAGAGAGCATACCAAGACATATTTTCCATAATAATCAAAAAGAAATATTTATTTAACGTCATACGGGAGGCATACAATTATCCAAGTCGTATTCATATATCTAAACATATTTCGTTTTCCACTTTGCAGCTCATTAGCAGGTAGCATATGGTATGACACCAGCCAACAAAATCCGCAAACAGCAGCCACAGTTAAAAACAACAACAACACAGCAAAAACATCGATGGTCGCCATTAACGCGACGCAAAGAAAACAACAAATTTTGAAAAACAAAAACTGGTTTTATTTTTAACAAACTGTACAAAGTAAAACAAAAAAAATAAAGAGTATATACTTGAGCTAAACATGAGAGTACGTCAGGCCGAAAACTAAATACCATTTGAGAGGGTCTAATAACGGCGGCAACAACAACAACAACAACAACGTCAAGGTCGTTGGTTGATTGCGGTTTTTGTTGTTTTTGCCTTTATGGAAAGGAATTGGGAATGGGAATGTGCCGGGCCAAGAGAGAGAGATTGCCAACGACATATCTTTGGTTGTTGACGTTGTTTAATAACCTTTTTTTTTTGCTCTTTTGAGTTATTTCGCTTTATTTCCTTTTTCGTTCGTCAGATAAAGAAAGCAACGCTGCGGATGTGGTAAAAAATGTTTATAAATATCTAACTAATTTCTTGTTTATGATTTTTTTGTAGAATGCCAACTAATGAGGGTAACCCGCACATTTTGCCTAAGCTTGCAGAAAACTTTCATTTCCAGCATCAAATATAAATATACATAAATACATATAGAAGTGATGTAAGTAAAGTCTGAAAGATTGAAGCCACACCCAAGGTAAAGTTGTCGCTCAAGATCAACAAAAGCTTGTAGCTCAATGGGGTGCGATAAGAGTCAAAACACTGAGTTGAGTAAGTAACTCGACCAGCTAAAAACCTCAGCAGAAACTTGCGAAAACAGTCACGAACCGGCGTTAAATAAACAAAAACCAAAAACAATAAAAAAAAACAAGCGGGAAAGGCTAAAGTCGAGTTCCCGACTATAAGATACCCGTTAATTATTTAAAATAAATATAAAATATTTTTTTAGTGCATACTTTTAGGTATTTACAATTCTGGAAGCTTAAATCAGCCATTACTACCGCAAGTCCTTTGCGTTACGCAAGAGGTTTGGTCCTTATTTTATTTATACCAAATCTGTGTTGGTTATGTTGCTAATTTGTATGCACGGATTCCACACTTACCAAATAAAAGAAATATCGTTATTGTTAAAAAAAAAAAAAAAAAAAAAAGCCATTACTACCGTTATGGTTGGCTGATCTTGTTGTGATTAAGTAGGATAAAAGCTTATAATAAAAAATAGCGTTAATTACCAAAAGATACATAATATCTATAACAAGCTTGATCTGCGTGGGGTTTATGGAAAATTTGGTTGCGGACGAACGGACATGGCTAAATCGACTCGGCTGTTGATGCTGATCAAGAATATATACTTTATAGGGTCGGAGATGCTTCCTTCTGCCTGTTACATACATTTCAACGAATACAATATACCCTTTTACTTATCTTTTAAGTAACGGGTATACATTCTATACAACTAGTAATATATTACGGCGCATTTTTAACTAGAAAAAAACAGAAAAAAAACCGAAACAAAAGCTGAGGTCATTTTGGGTAGTTGAAAAATTGCAAAGCTTGAAAACAGTCTGAGGGTTATTGGCATATGAAATAAATGTGTTCATTTCATAAATACAAATGGAGGAAAAAACAAAAGATTTAATGATAACTGAAAGCTGAAAAATGAAAACTACTGACCGCAGGTTATAATTTGAAACAAGCAATTAAGAGCGAGTATCTATGGAATGCGGTTCAAATTTGAGTTTAAAGATACAGATACAGATGCGATAAATGAGATTTTGAGTAGAAACACATGCATTTTGTAGATGCAGGTGGGCAGCTAACAACCCACGACTCACAAAAGAGAGAGAGAGAGAGACACAGAGAGACAGGTGGGTGGATGGGGAATGTTTGAGCTCGAACTCAAATTCAAATTCGAGTTGGAAGCTGACGAAATCAATGAATCAGACGAAAATTCAAATGCAACTAAAGCTGCGGATTTATTGTTGGCGTGTCCATTGTGGGATAAAACAGTGCACGTATTTGTCACTTCAATGTTGACTCTCAAATTCAAGTAAAGTTTGAAAAGAAATCCATGTTGAATGGCTGTGAATTATGTTATTATCGGATTATTCTTATAACAATTGTGGAGATTACAAACAAAGGAATGCGAGTACTTGCTGAGATCTTAAGTCGATAGTTTCGATTTGATACGAATGATATAAAAGCTCTTAACAATAGGAATATTTTCTAATTCAACCAAAGTAAAAAATAAATTATTAAATATATGAATTAAATAAAATAAAACAATTTCGACAGTACTAAAATTTTGTTTCATATCGAAACATTGAATCTATATTAATATTCCCTAATATCGATCGATGCTATTAATTTCTTATTTTCTTTATCTTCTACAATTTAACTACAAAAATTTTAATAATATTATGCTTTTTCCTGTTTATATGATGATTTATATAAAAGTTTCGTTTATGCATCTGGCACGTTTAACGATTACAATTTTGTGTTCAGTTATTTCCATATTTAAATGGGGTTTTAAATGGGCTCGATCACCGCATTTGGGCATGAGAATGAGAAACTAGTGTCGAGGGCTTGTTTCGGGTGCACGTGGATTGCATATCGATAAGAGACTAGCTTGCATTTCATTATGTCACGTATTTTTTCGGATATTGTCGCAAATAAATAAAACAATAAAATATTATAATGTGGATAAGACAACGTTGCAACTTTTCTTTTTAAAAGCGTGTCTGAGTCACGTGTTGTATTTGTATTGACAGTATTTTTGAGTTGAGAAAAGTTGGTAATTTAGATAAGCAGAGTAAATACCAAAGATATGAGTCATATGACAGAGAAGTAGATTCTGTAACAATCAAGAAACTCGTTTCGAATCTCAATATCAACCTCTTTCAACTTAAATGTATAGTTTCTGCTTTTTAATCAAGCAATTAATCGTTGCACATGCACTTGACTAGCACTTTGATCTGTCGGATCAATGCTAAAGATCACTTGAAACTTGTCGCTCAATTAGCTGAAAATCTCGAGGCGACATTTCAACTGATCCACAGTCAACAACTTCAATAAAATGTCACCTGAAATGGCGCCACATAAAATGAATGAAGTATAAAACTACAGAGAGAGCGAAAGAATCTTTTGTTTTATGTCTTTTTGTATTCAGTATCTGTTTATGTTGCCAAGTGTGCTTAATGAATTGTTGATGGGAATTAATGTGCGCATATTAAACGAAATTCTTTCATTAACAATAAAATAAAAACTTGCTGACGGCGCTTTTTTATGTTGTGGGAAACAAGTTTTTGCGGCACGATTGCAAATGCTTTTTTAATGAAATATTTAAAAGATAAGCTGCAAAAATAAATAAATAAGCAAGCAAACAACAGAAAAAGCGCACGAGTTGGGTTAACTTGGCTAGCAGACTAGCGATGAGAGACGATCTTCTTATGTTCTTAAATCAACTGATATTTAAGTCCCGGTTAATTAAGCTAACTAACAGTTGGTGTCATGTTGAGGTTTACAAAATCAGCTTAAGTGCGCTTATTAATAAGATAATGACAAGCTTAAGAAAAAGAACGAGTTAGCCAATGGATTTTTGACTATATGCTCTTAGTAGTGATGTAAAAAGATATAGATTTTTCGTAATTACAAGCTAAAAAGTAAATGTAAAATTGCTACTCGTTGGTTTTTTTTGTTACTTCTACGGCTACTCGTTAGATATTATAACGTGTACAGGCTACTCGTTGGATATAATAACGAGTACAAGTGGGAGTAAAATGTTTTTAATAACTTAAGTATTACATATAAGTGAGTTAATTATCGCAAAGGTAAATATTCAAAGTTAACTTTGCTACTCGCTAGTTTTTTTCGTTACTTCTATGGCTACTCGTTGGATATTTTAACGTGTACAAGAGTAAATATTTTTAGCAACTTGGGTATAACATAAAAGTGACTAAATTATTAAATGGGTGAATATTTAAACTTAACTTTTCTACTCGTTACTCTTTATCGACTCGCTGTTCATTAGCGAGTATCTAGAAACGGTTTGCAACATTTAGACTTCGTTCCTTAGCCGTATTCACCTTTAGTTGCCATAATTAATGCCAATTTGACAAATGGCCGAGTCTGTTGACTTATGACTAAAGTTGACTTTATGCAAATATCACGAGTTGTTTAGCTGATTAGATAGAGAAAAGCGGAACTCAACTCAACTCAACTGAACTGGTCGGTCGATCGGTTGCTGGGCTCGTTGCGTTGTTTATTGTTTACTTACCGGCACAAAGTGTGGCAAATTGTCGAGCACCTGCAGCTTGTCGATGCGCTGTTTTATGCGCTCGCGATGATGCGGATTCTTGATGCCAATGGCGGTGAGATCCTCGGGCGTCATGCGTGCAATCGTTGGCAAATCGTAGCCGGCGGCAATGAAGAGCTGCGCGTATTCCTCATGCTTCATCTCCAGCAGCCAGTCGATAATTAACTCATCATTGCGCTGCCGATCGACGCTGCCAATGGAACAGGAGCTCACAGAACTGCAGCGCGGCGAGGAGAGCGGGGCACGTATCGAAGCGCCCGATGAGGAGACGCCCGTTAAATAGGACGAGGCACGACCCGAATCCAAGCTGGCGGTGCTGTGGCGTGACCCCGACCCGGCAGAGCCCGACGACGAGCCCGGCGAGTCACGTCCCGGCGATTGTGTTAGATCAATGCCCTGATCCTCCTGCAGCGCCAGCTGCTGATGATAATAAACCGCCGCCTTGTGGGTCAGAGGCTCGCGCAGTGTGGCACAAAATACGGGCGGTGGGCAGGCCACAATGCTGGGTGGCAGCGGCGTTTGTGCCGGAGGTTTGCTGCCAGAGCTGACACCTCCAGCAACAGTTGCTGCTCCCGTTGCTCCGGCCTCATCCTTCATGCGCAGCGCAACGCTCGTCTCGCGTGGCAAGTTGAAGCCGCCCTCCTCCAGCGAGGGCGATGAGACAATGCTGCTGCCACTCATGCTACAAATGCCATCGTCCAGTTGCTGCTGATGTTGCTGTTGATGGTGCTGATGATGTCGCAAGGGTCCGCTTAACCTATAAAGCGGTATCTGTGCCTGCTGATGCCCAGGCGATGAGGGCGTCGAGTGTACCGTGTCTCCAGGTATTGTCGGCGGCTGTACCTTCTTAGCTTGTGCCGTGGATGCGTGCGGCTTCAGTGGGCGATGCATTTCGCGCTTCTACTATTTGTGCTGGCCGCGCTGGCCAAATTAGCTGCGGCAACTCCTGAGAAGACAGAACGCAAACAAACAAAGATAGAATACAACTGCATTAGATATATAGTCTTATTTGGTTAGGGGAACAGAATAGAACGCTGCACAGATGTGCAGCAGATGTGTGCGCAGTGGAAATCTGCATAATTGGGCATAAATTTTACTTTTCTCTGGCTAAAAATAGGGTCACACTATTAAGGCGAGCGCGCGACACGCTGCGGCAAGTCAATAAACTGCCATAGAACACGACAGTCGCACTGTGGGCAAGATAGCTCAAACTACCAAACAAAAATAACATGTATATGATACACTCGAACTATCCTAGCTCGAATCGCCATTATCCAAAGAAAATGTTCAAATTAGACTTATGGAACACTTTTTTTTAAGTTTATTTAGTTTATTGCCACTCAATTTGGTTCAAATTAGACAAAATTCGAATTAAAGACGTTCGAGCTAGGGAAATTCGACTGTATTCAATTATTTTAATCTTTAGTTAGCTTTCCATAACGAATATTCATCAACATATGGGTAATTCTCCCATGTCGAATGCGACATTCGTACGCATTCAAAGTGAAATAAAACATATGCCATAACATTATTTTGTTAAAACAAAAGGAGAAACTTATAGGTATTGATTAGCACTATAATTGGTGCTAAAGTGGATTTTGGGAAATTGTTCGTTTTCCAGATTATTTAAAAAAACTAAGGCATTCGCACGCGACTCAGATAGAAGTCGTTTTTTCGGCGACCAGTTCTAGCATTGATTTCGGCAAAACGTGAACGTATATTTTGATGCTATTTATTTTGAAATGTAATGTATTCATTTATCTAAAAAATGCTTTTTGTTTGATTTAAAAATATCAAGTAGTTTTTTTTTAAATGTAATTTGAGTCACTGTCGCATGCGACATGTCGCACGTGACATTTTTTTCCACAAAATATTTCTGTTGTTTCTGTCTCTCTTTTTTTAAATAATATATCGAAACTGCTCGAAAAACTTGTTTTAAATTAAACTTTCAATATATTTCTATGTATTAAAATGGTTTATGATACAATCTTACTATTTTACTTAGTGTAATCGAAAAAATACAAACGGTCCATTTTAAAAATAAATTTTTAAGAAAATGGACATAAATATGGAAAAAGTGAATTTATTCCAATGTAGAATCTATTTGTTCATCCTATTGAATTTCTTCTAGCGTATATTGCTTAAATAAATAACTTGAACACATTTTTGGAACATAATTGCACAAAATGTGAGTTTTTGAGCAATTTTTCGTTTTTAGGCTTGGTTGACATTTCTGGAGAAATGCCCATATGTAGATCAAAAAAACAAGTATTTATACTACCCTGAACTAGATTTATCAATAAATATGCAGATATTCAATGAATTTAAGACTGGTTTTCACCGAATTTTGTTAAATTATACAGACATTATTATTACAGATACTAATTATCATAAATAAGGCGAAATTGTTTAAATATTTGTTATAAAATCCGCATTTAAATTGAGTTTAAAAGTTGAACTCATGTAAATGTTTAATATTTAGTAGGTCAAAAAAGAAGCAATGAAATGTAATTTTTAAAAATAATTGCATTGACCCACTGTGCGCCCGCAGCATCGTATTACAAATTTCATTCACAAAAACACAACTAAAAGCAAACACACGATGGGGCAAGCGAGATAGAACGCTAGAAGTGCGAGTGCGACGATGTCAAAGTTCGTTGACTGTGGGCTGCATTTGGGGGACTGGCGGATTGTGTTTGTGTGCTTGTCTAGGCGCTACGTCATAATACACTTGAAAAATGCACAGGCAGGCAGGCAGCAAGAAGCGGTAAGAGCGTAGCGTAAATCGGGCAGAAGTCACGAACAGGGCCGTTGCCTGGGCATGTCATTAGCATGAATGAGAACAAAGCCGCAAAATACTCGGAAGCAATAATAATAATATAGAAGAAATGCTTTAATTTGCAGTTCTAGTGAAACAGTTACAAAAAACGATTAGCTCAGCTGCGTTTTATCGATAACAACTCAACTGCAACAACGGCCACCTGTTCGATTAAGTACTCGATGCCCGGCCGGTTGTCACACACACAGTCTCAAATACACACACACACACACACACACAGTAACGAATCAGACGACAGTAGCAGGTGCCAAATTTCATAACGTGTGTGTGTGTGTGGGAGTAAAAAATGCAGGAAAATGTCCAAAAGCGAAGAGAAACGAAGCGAAGCTAAAGTAAAGCAGAGCAGAGCAAAAGCTGAAAAACAACACGCAAAACGGTGGCAGTAGTAAATTTCATTTACAAGCCCGACGACAGTCGTCGTCGACTGTCTTTAATGAATTTTTATGTATGCGACGTGAAACGAAAATTAACGAAAAACTGCAGCCGAACGCACGGGAGAGGCCAAAGTAACAGAGAGAGCGACAGAGAGAGCGCAGAATAAGCTGCGACGGCGGCAGAGCCTGGGCAGAGTTGTAGTAGGGTAGTATATCAAACTGTGAACGATACACAAATGTGGGTTGCGAATTGCTGCTGCTGTTGTTGTTGTTATTGTTATTATGGTTGCTGTTGTTGTCACCCACCCACACACACACACACACACACCCCGTTCGCCCAGCTGCACATTTGCAGATGTTGTTGAACTGTGCGGCCGGCTTGCATTTTGGGCTAACAATTTTCTGTTTTTGTCTGCCCCTTCTTGTCCTTCTCTATCCACAATTCCATTCTTATTTTTTCGTGTCGTTTATTGTCCATTTTTATGAGTCCATTCTGCTCTTGTCTTTTGTTGCTTGCGCATTTAATTGCAAACATAGCACACAAACACACACACACACACACACACACACAGGACGCCCCCTGGCGTAAATAATGCAAAACTATTGCAGTTTCTGTTGTTCTTGTCGTTGTTGCTGTTGGGTGTGGGTGGTGAGTAATCATAATGAGCATAACACTTGCAAGCCGCATGTGTGTGTGTGTGTGTGTGTGTGTGAGCATAAAAACTGATTGGAAATTCAATTGGACGCTTGGGCGGCCTTTTCCTATTAGAAACTCCGCATACAATACAAAACTATTACAAAGGGCAGGCTGAAAGATTTATTGATTGTCGCTGTCGTCGCACACATACACACACACACACACACACATATACTCGTGTATCGATACAATGTAGCGGAGTTGCGGTTTTGAAGTTGGCAGCAAAAACGCTGAGCAACTAAAAATAATTATGGTTACCAGTGCTTTAAACACACACACACACAGACACATTGAGAAACTCACTTATACACACACACACACACAGATAGAGCAGCACAAAGGGACCGCAATGTTTATACGCTTTACAGATGGGGGAGTATTGGGAGTTAGTTGTGAAGTTTGAATGTCTCACAAAAAGGGGGTGCGATAAGAACTCTGAAAATCTAACACGATATATGAAACTTTATAGGAATGAATGTGTCACATCCCAAAGACATAAGTTGACATGAGAACATAATAACATAAGATACAATAGAATTTCAAGATAAATCCATGAGAAATCTAAGATTATTAGATACATTCTTATAACATTAATAGTTTTATGCATTTTTGGAGTCGATTACTAGGGTAAAAACATCGACTAATCGATATATGGGCTAAAAAAAATATACTTTTTAACTGTATATTTTTTTTTGCTCAGATTAAGGAACTAGTTATTCTACTTTTGAATATTTAATAATATGCAAATATCGATAAATCTATGTTAATTTTTCTCCGATAAATCGACAATTCAATACTTTTTTTGACAATGATTAAAACCCAATTTTAAACTCGACGTTTATCCTGTTACATCAATAGTATCGACTTTTCTCATCTTAAGCATTCACAAAGATCGAGAGAACTAACATTTTTTTCTTCATGGAGTTGTTGGAGTTATAGCAGGGTATCTAAAGATCGTTAAATGCTTTATCCGCAGTTGTCGTTGTCGCTGTGCGCCGTTAAAGTTTACTGGCATGAGTAATCAGCCAAATGGAGCGCAATAAAATGGCAACGGCAACGGCAACACGGCCAATCTATCAGACCAGGCAGGCAGGCAGGCAACCAGCACATCAACTTAGTTGATGTTGTTGCCCAGCCACCCCCGATAAATGCCCCCCGCCCCCTTCCCAGCCACATCATGGCCAGATTCATAGGCCAGGGTATGGGACATGAATCTGGACCTGAAACTGAAAAGGAATTGAGAGCAGAAGGAGAAGTAGAAGGTGGCGGCTGAAATCAAATGAACCGAGTCTCATTCTCATGTTTATTAACGGTGCTTAACTGAATATGTAAGTGTGTGTGTGTCTCTGCATGGTTGTGTGGGTGTCATTAAGCCCAATAGATAAAGGGACCGCCCAGGCAACACTTCATTACCAGCGCGACTTATTGACAACGTCCCATTCTTATACCCTATAAATACAAAAAAGTAGAGTTGACCATATAATAAACTTTCGTTTTATTAAGCCCTGCTATGATCTCTGATTAGTTAAGACACTCTCATTAAGTTGGCAACTTTTACAGGGTATTTTTCGTTGTTGCTGTTAGCATTATTGTTGTTGCGGGTACTTTGCATATGACATGAGACAGTTTTCTATACTTTCCCTAAAAATGCAGAGCGGACAAAAGTTTTTCGGGTGCATTTTTCTTACATTTTCTTTTTCTGTTTTTTCTGTTTTTGGTCTTTGGTTTGCCACGCCCCAGTGTGAGTCTAGGTATTGTTGTTGTTGTGCTCGTTGTACATTGTTGGTAGCGTGTTTTGTCAGCAACAACAGCAACAGCAACAAAATAAGATGGTGTCGCTGCCTGTCGATAACTGGAGATGTTGATCTTGCAAAGTAAAGGAGAGGACAACAACAACAACGACAACAACAACAATGGCCGCGGGCAGCATAAACTTGTTTTGCCTGTAAAAGGGAGTTGTTGTCGTTGTCGCTGTTGTCGTTGCTGATGTAGTTGTAGTTGTTGCTGCAGTTGTTATTGCATTGTCTTTGCGTTTTGTTTCAGGTTTCATCTGGCAACGCCAAGAACGGAGCAAACAAGAGCCCATAAAAAGCTCGTATGAGTAAAATGCAACACACAGCAAAGAAGATGTGTCAAATGTGTGGGCGAAAGAGACAGAGAGAGAGGGAGATGGACGCACATCAGTGACATACGTGCAGTTAACGGTTAATGCAAAACGAATGCGTATCGCATATGGCACCAGACAACATTGTCAGACAGTCAGACTGTCAGACAGAAGAAGAGACAGACAGACAGACAGACGGACAGACCAAATAAGGTTGTCAGCACGTACAACAAAGCTCCAAAAGCGGCCATCAATTCTTCTTCTGCTTCATTTTGGTCAAAAAACGCGAACAAGTTGTAAAGCGAGCAATGCGAACAAAGCACCAGCAAACAAAACGACAACAACAGAAGAGCAAAAGAATATCTGGATGGAGAAAGGGGGAGAGAGGAAACAGAGCATTTACAGCTACATTGAACTTTTTAGTACTCAACTATTTGCCACCCACTTGCAAAGTGCGTTTACTACTACGCACACACACACAAACACATGTATACATTCACACACACACACATACATGCATAGATAATACATACATAAACCAATTTTGGGAATATATATTTGCAACAACTGTGCCAAAAATATGCAAATTACCATTTGAAAACGTTGATTTTTCCAATAATTTTTATAGCAAACGCGAAAGCTTCATTCAAATAAGCTTTGATAATAAATTTTGCATAAATTGCAATTGATTTAGTTGGTTTAAAACGCGTTGGAAAATTCTGTGCAAAATTTCTTTCACACACTCGTACACAAAAGTAACACCAACACTAACACACTAGCACCAACACCAACACACACACCGAACACCGCACATACGAAGAGCGCGTTGGCTTTGGCCAAAAAACAAGTAAAGCATACGAAAAGGCAGCGCAAAAAGTTGCCGCTGGTAGCGCTTGGCAGCGGCGTTTGCTGCTGCTGCTGCTGCCTGCTAAAAAGAAACGAAGAACGAGTCAAAAAGGCGGAGCGCACACGAGCCGACAACGACCGCAAGTCAAAGCGTATTGAAAACGCGGCTCAAGTTCGAGTCCAAGTTAGAGTCCTCCTGCTGTGAAGTTGTTCGGAGAGTGACAGACACCGCCGAGAGAGAGAGAGTGAGCGAACGAGAGTGCGCGTAAATTGACAATCTCGCACATAGCTCTTTTGAATTGTGTTTTTTTTTTTTGTTTTTCCACAACAGTCAAGTCAATTTGTTGCAATTGAAACAATAACAATTGCATGTCAATTTGTTGTCGCTGGCAAATTAGTTAATAAATGAACCAATGCTCATTTTGATTATAGGCGTATGTATTCTTGCTCCCTGTAGTGTAGTGTAAAAGGAGCAGAAGCAAAGAGAAATGCATTTACAATGCACGCACAGTGGCTCAAGATCGTAAATGCACTTGGAAACCTGTAGATACATATGTATTTGTGAATATCAGCTAATGAATATTGTCAACATTTAAATTTTCCCAAGTTTGATCTGATAAGAGTTAGAGGTCAGTCGGTTTATCCGGTAAGTGTATTGTCTGTAAGTCATTTGCATTCAAGCGTGTTTAGCATGAGAAATTGTAAAACTGGGGTAAAATGTTTGATTGCTTCGATTCAAGGTAAAATGTTAATTAGCATTCGTTTAAACTTCATTTGTTTTACTAAATTACAAATTGAACGAAGTTTGAACTCACATCTCCAACTTCTTGTTCCACTGTGCGATGATGTGCGACAAAAAAGACAAACAAATCCAAACACTCACACACATGCATCTAGCTAGGCAGTCAACCACTTTGCTTGCCGCATAAGCCAATAAGAGCCACAGCGACTGAGAGAGCCAAAGAGAGAGAGAGAGAGAGCACGCGCTCCACACGAGCTTAACAATAACTTCAAAAAAGGCTCCATCTCTATTAAATGGCCTGTCCGCGCAATCTCTCTCACTCTCTCTCTCTGACTTCAACTTCCAATTGCGCTCTCGAAATGTCATCGATGCTCACTAAACCGCCACTTTGCCTCTCCGCCCCCCGCCAACCCAAGTCAACGACAATTCTAACACTTCATTGGAGCTGTTTGGGCTCGGGCCGATGCGTTGCGTTGCGACGCAACGACGTCAAGTCATTTGATTCCCACACAAATCTCTGCATATTGAGCGGACGCGAGAGTCGCTCCCCATTATGGCAAGTGAGTTATGAGCCAGTGTGTATGTGTATGTGTTTAATACATATGTGAGTGCGTCTGTGTGTGTGTACTGCGCTTTCTATTGATTTATATGAGCTTTATGGCGCAATCTGAGTACTTACAACGAGTACATAGCTTAACAAGAAGACTAAAGTAAACGCGCTTTGAATTTTCAAGTGCTGCAGAGTCTTGTGCATAATGAGAGAATGACAGTCTAACATTTAATTGCCAACGAGCGCGTTTTGTTAACAAGCGGCGGGCATAAAATTATGCAAAGCATCAGCTCAGCACAGCCAGAGTTGCCGCAGCGCCATTGTTGTCTGCCACTGAGAAGTCGCAGCACGCGTCAGCAGCAGCATCGGCGCTCGAGCATAAACATTGATGCCGACACGACTGACACGTGTTGGTTTATTAATTACATAAGCAGCAGAAGCAGCTGCAGTTTGTCCCGAAACAAAAACCAATTTCCTGCAGATGCCGTTGGCCACTCTTACAATAGAGTGAAACAGCTGGCGGCTCCTGTACAAAAGGAAGAAGCAGACAACTGACAGATGGCGACGTCAGCGCCGACGCCGGCAGCAGCAGCAGGACACGAACGTCAAAACAAAAACATTTCCAAAAAAAAAAAATTGTGGTCAAAAGCCGCTTAGCCGAATATCCAATCATACACACCTGTAAAATGTGTAGAAAACGCTATTCTCCAGTGATTTATTTTCGAATACACGTCCAAAATGCCTGCATTAACATTAAAACTAAACCACGACGAAAGTTGACACACAAAAGTAAAAACAAATGTTAAACTTTAACAGGGCATCAATTATTGTTGTTGTTTGCACGTTTTATGACATTTTCCACAGGCACACATACACACTTAGATAGAAGTGGCG
The DNA here is from genome assembly GCA_037043405.1 of Drosophila subquinaria. Taxonomy (NCBI): domain Eukaryota; kingdom Metazoa; phylum Arthropoda; class Insecta; order Diptera; family Drosophilidae; genus Drosophila; species Drosophila subquinaria. The sequence goes on from JBAMBL010002839.1 coordinate 395,729, forward strand.
CGCGCGCGACGCATAAAAGTAAAACATAAAACCAGATTAATTTTTGTGCAGCCGAGGAAAAAAAGAGTTTATTAAGCTACGCTGCTTACGTAGATGTGACTCTGTTGTTGTTGTAGCTGGTTTTTTTTTATTGTTTGCTACGCCGCCATTTTCTTTGTAGTTAACTCGTAGCTTAAATCGCTTTTGTGCTCGATGTGTGCCGCGTTAATTTTAAATAGTTTTGGTTAACATTCAATTATACACTTGTGGCGTACCACTACAGCGGCAACAGCCCGATCTGGCAACGACGCATCGCATAAACCAGATGCTGGTTCCGTGAGCGATCTCCGGAACCGCTTCAGTACACATTCAGTCTACATACAACAACCAACATAGACACACGCATTATCATCGCGCTTCGGCGCTCGGATACACCTTATTTCATTTCAAATATCCAGAACATTACATCAGCATTTGCATACACAAATATTTAGTTGTTAATTAAATATAATTGAAATAAAGAAAACTCATTATTTCTACATTGGTGACCCCGTAAAAAACAACACGCATCACGCGAATTTCTGCAGCATTCGTCGCCATATTGGTGACGCTGCAACTAACAACCGCACCCAGCAAACAGCATTCGTCGCCATACTGATGACCACACAAAACGCACCGCGCATCATGCAACTCGCAACCAGAAAACTGCAATCCGCAAACTGCAACTCGCAGCCCGCAAAACTGCGCCGCTTCTCAAAAATTATGCGTTTCAACTTGTCAACTGCGTACATCAGCATCACACGCAAGTTGCCGCCATTTTGGAAGCCTAATGCGTAGTTATGATTTTGCAAGCCGAGTCACTATTTACATGCACACGCATTACCTCAATAGATCGTCTGCGATGGAGCAACAACAACAACACTTGCAACAACTACAACACCTGCAACAACTTCAACACTTGCAACAACAACTACAACAACTGCAACAACTACAACAACTGCTGCAACATCAGTTACCGCCTATTTGATTCGGGTTCAGTCATAGCACTCATACCGATATCAATCCTAGGCGGCTAACAAATCAATCATCGACATGTACGGTAATATAAACCTTTCATCGATGCTAAACAGTTCCTACAACGTCAAACTGCACACAAGGAACAAAGCACAGCTTCTCAGCGTTTCTTGCAAACTGACATGGAACTTCTCATACGCTTCAACGATACCGGCTAATTGATTCGAGTTCAGTTATAACACTCAACCGATATCAATTATATGCGGCTAAAATCGACCACATGCGTCAGTAGCGACCTCTAAACCTTCCAGCGTCAAACGGACAACTTACTCCATTTGTTGGATGCTACATTGACGACATCAGCGTATACTTCAACGATACCGGCTAATTGATTCGGGTTCAGTTATAATACTCATACCGATATCAATTATATGCGGCTAAAATCGACCACACCCGTCAGTAGCGACTTCTAAATAAACCTTCCAACGTCACACGGACAATTTACTCCATTTGTTGGATGCTACATTGACATCAATGTTTACCTCAGCAGCGACACAATCAACACCACCGGATTCATCCCACACTCAAACACACCAGAAACACCGGATCTTCAAGGAAAACAACAGAAGCACAGACAATACCGTCGTCGCCATCTTCATCAGCTTATTCGTTTCCTTCTCTACCTGACGAAGTCACTGAGGAGGGAGTAGATGTGGCGTACCACTACAGCGGCAACAGCCCGATCTGGCAACGACGCATCGCATAAACCAGATGCTGGTTCCGTGAGCGATCTCCGGAACCGCTTCAGTACACATTCAGTCTACATACAACAACCAACATAGACACACGCATTATCATCGCGCTTCGGCGCTCGGATACACCTTATTCATTTCAAATATCCAGAACATTACATCAGCATTTGCATACACAAATATTTAGTTGTTAATTAAATATAATTGAAATAAAGAAAACTCATTATTTCTACACACTTTTATTAATTAATTTTGTGCCACAATACAACAAATTTATGCGTTTTTTAACAACTTGTAAATACCGCGCGACAAAGCGACGCAAACCACCTTCAACCGCTCTTAAAGAAAACAAAAACACAACTGAGTGTGATAGGGGAAAATACCAAATCTACCACTATGTTTTGGTATTAAAAATCTACTTTTGCAGTGTGGTGAATATCAATAATGAAAGATGGCGCCATGGTTTTTAAGGCGTATGGCAGCCTGGCTTTCCAAAAATGGGACGATTACCTATTTTGCTTCCTTTATAAAAACATGTTTTCTATTTAATTTATTATATAAATTGTTTAATTAATTATAATTTTATTGAACAATAAATAAGTTGAAAATCGAATTTTTGCATTTAAATTGCGCGGCATGAAAATTTTTAGCTCCGAACGGACGACAGACTGTGGCGGTAGGTCGATAGCCTATGTGGGGCAGTCCTCCTGTTTTCTGTATAAAACAGTGCATTTTGTCGTCGTGTGGTGCAGCCACACTTGTTGCATTTGTATAAAATGTTAAAATTTTAAACAATAAAAAAACTGCAATAAAAATGTGCGTGCGCTTAATTCGTCAATAAGAATGTGTGTTGCTTTTTAGTTAACTGCAATTAACTTTATATGTTCTTGTACGTGTCGTGATTCGTTTTGCATTCCATTAGTATTTTCTCTGTTCTGTGTGTGTGAGTGTGTGTAAGTGTATATGTGAGCTTGTTGCTATTGCTTTGTGCGGCATTTTTTGGTTAAACAAATTATACCACTACCAACAAAAGTAAGCATAATGAGGTGAAATTAAGTTAATCGACAGTTTATTGTCTTGCAAAAAATTAACTGCAAATAGAAATTCGCGAATAAGCGGCAACGCAGACCCGATTTAAAATGCAAATGAGCATAGAGAAGAGAGAAGGTAAAAAAAAAACAGGTTGTCGATGCTACGCTTTGGCATTTGTTGGCTTGCCTCTCGCTTTAGTGTTGTTGTTGTTGCTGCTGCTCGTACTAGTCTGACTTTTTGGTTGGTCAATGCACGGCGTTAATTAAAGCAATATAAATACTCGTTGCTAGTGGGCCGTGTCCGTGTTTGCGCAATAAGTAAACTAAATATTGTTCTAGTTCTTCTTTATCTTTTTTTTTGTTTAGTTGAGTTTGCAATGCGCTGTGTTGTGGGCGTTGCGCCGAATTAAATGCTATGATTCATGCCAATAACATGTTAGTTACCAATAATTCGACTGTGCGTGTGTGCATCTGTGTTTTTGTTGAGACAACAACAAACACCTGTGGCATGCAGTTGTTGCTTTCTCGGTGGCCATGGACCGGTGTGTGCAGAGCAAATGTCAAATATGACAGCTGCGTGGCGCATCCTAAAATGAGATTAAAATTTAGAAAGCTTTCAAAAGAGAGAGATCATAATCAAAAGCTTCTCGTACAAGCAATTCTAATGGGAGTAATGGAAAGGAGAAAACTGTTAATCTGACACTGTTAAAGTTTAACGTAGGACCGCTGTTAACGTTAACAGAGAGACACCCGATAAGAAATTAAACCAGATAATTTTATAAATTTCCATTTATCTATTTGTTTCCCTGTGCATGTTTCAAAATCAAATATTTAAGCAACTCGCCATTATAAAAAACAACTTTAACTGATAACAGATAAGACGTCTCATATTATTTCGTCCCGAGCGTTTCCGTCCCAAATGCAGAAAATGCCCTCGCAAATTTTGAACGATGGCAGCGGCGCTGGCAATTTGAATAATGCCGCTTCATTGCTGGGCAACTCACCGAATTGCATTACAGTGAAGACTGCCTACAATGGCCAAATCATAATAACGACCATCAACAAGAACATTAGCTACGAGGAGCTCTGCTATGAAATACGCAACATTTGTCGCTTTCCTATCGATCAGGTAAGTGAAAAGAAATTAATTTTTAAAATAAAATTCAAATTAAAAATAAAAATATGTATTTCTCTTTCAGCCCTTTACCATCAAGTGGGTCGATGAGGAAAACGATCCTTGTACCATATCAACGAACATGGAACTGATCGAAGCCATACGATTATATGAAATGAATTTCGATTCCCAGTTGGTTATACATGGTAAGTCAAAAGACACTTTTCTTATCTTTATGTGCATTGGTTTATTATTCTGTGAGTGGCCTTTTTTTGATGTATGTATGTGCTTCAATTCGATAAGAACTTTTAATATCTCAAGTTATGCCGAAGACACAATTGTGTGTCACTTGTGGGAAATTTATCAACGTCATGAAACATGAGCGTTAATTGTGCGAAAAATAAAAGAAATTATGAATAGTTGTACCTTTAAGAAAACTAAATTTTTAAGGAAATAATCAGCTAGAATTCTTTTACTGCAAGTATAGTTATTATTTTATGTATGAAGGCCTGTTTCGCATTCCAAACGTTTTCGAATGTAAAAACGAAATGAAAACGAACGTTTTACTTTTTGCTGTTTCCAATTCCGACCGAAATGGACTCAGTTTATAATTTTAGGGACTTGTTTGAATGGTTTAAATAGCATTTACTTTAAATTTTGAACACGTTTTGAAAACAACAATTGTTGTCGATTTGCTTAATTCGGAACAGCAATCAACTCGATTTGCAGCAATTCCATTCGTTTACGGAATTCGGAACACGCCCAATTAGATTTTCTCTTAATCTTGTTTTGATTTTCCATAGAAAACAACTGAATATTGATTGTTATTCAGAATACAGAAAACGCTTTATTATAATATAGATATTCTACAATAATCTTTAATTCCAAGAACTTTTAAACTGTAATTACTTTTAAGCGAAATCGGATTTAAGAACAGACCACAAAAATTAAGTAAGCATTGTATTAACAAGTTGATAAAGAAGTTAATTTATTAACAAGCTTCTGCTTCAACAAAGTTGCTCTAATAGTTATTCATGTGCTTAATTTTAAAGGGATTAATTTGTTGTGCTTTAAATCATATCATAATACGATTTTATGATGCCCAGTTGGGTATTGCTGAAAATAGTGCAAACGTTGTGGAAGTATTTTTTTTTTTTTGGGTTTCCCAAAACTATATTAAAGTTTTTCATTTTGCACAAATTTCATTATCAAAGTTTTGGGCTCATTTGTGGGCGTTGAATGGGTCACATTCCGGACCTCAGTTTGTAGCACAATTTAACCGCAATTTTGTGCACATTTCGGCCTGGTTAAACAATATGCTCGTTGCTTTATTAGCTCAATAAACCTTGGTTTTTGGCTCTTGGCTGTTGGCTGCTGGCGTTGCCTTTTTGGCCTATAGCGAGGTCCCTGGCGGCGTGCAGCGCAAATCCAAACGGCAGTCGACCATGTTAATAACATAAAATATTAATTAACTATACACACACACATACATACACACACCCACAGACATGTAGATTAAATGTTTGCCTGTAAGCGCCCATAAGCAGACTATGGTTTTTGTATCTTACTCTCTTCTTAGCTGGTATCTTACTTTTCCTTTTTTTCCGCTTTTTGACCCGATTTAACGCTGCCGGCTTCGTTTATAATTCATTATAATTAAATTGTTTGCCGTCAGCTCGGTTTTAGCCCGGTTTTCAAATTTAATTTTTGTGCGGCTTCTTCGGGCATTTTATGTATTACAGGCACGTCTGAAATACAAGTTAACAAATACAAATACAAGCCCATCCATCTGTTTAGTTAACTGTTTGTGCTTTATTATGCTTGCCACAAAAACTTTTCACTGCGTTCCAAAATTTGCCTAATGACAAAAACACAAAAGAAAAAAACAAAATGTTTCGACAACAACAACAAATTGTGGTAAACAACAAAATGAGACAACATTTGGGAGGATATGCATAATAATGTTGTGCACAAATTTAACATCACGTTTTTGTAAGGATAATCATTAGAGAATATTGGAAAAACAACAATTAAAAAACTAATTGAAAACATGAGAAACATGATATTCTTTAAAATAAAATAACTAAATTGTATACCATTTTAAATGGTTTTTTTGTAAATATTCTTATACTCACAGTTTAATAATTTTGTGCAGCTCTCTAGTAAAAAATTTTAAAAACATGTCAATTTAAAAACAAATATTATGTTAAATATATATAAAAAAATAAGACCTTTTTATTGAGATCATTATACACATTAGAAATGAAAATCAAATTTACTTTTGAAAACCACGATTACACCTAAATAACACAATTATATTTTATGCTTGACACAACCGAAATAATGGATAAATCGTTTTCTAAACGGTTATTTAGGCTGGAAGAAATATATAATAATATAAAATTTTTCTTTTCGGTTACGTTTACCAATTTCAATCGGTTAATACCGATTATCGGTTACAGTTCTAATCCCTGTTTATAATTGCTTAATTATCTTCAAACTCTAATATTTGAAGCTTTTGTGTAAATTCATTAAGCATAAATTATCCTAAACTTTTTCCGATATCAAAGATTGTTGTTTTTGCCTGGCAAACAGTTTGTTTGTTGAGTGTAGATGGTAAAAAACTGTGGCAAATATAATTTTGCCACCGCGTGATACTCGGCAAAGTTTTAGTTGGTTGTTAGCTGATTCCTTTTTTTATTTGTTGTTTTTAGCAGGATGCTGTTGTTGTTGTTACGTTCCTTCCTGGCTATCCTTTGCATCCACAATATACATATATACCCACGATTTGTTGGTGTCGTTGTTGTTGTTGTTGCTGCTGCTGTTTTGTAGCCACGTGTGAAAAAATGCGGCTTAAAATGTATTAAAAGCATTTTCTGTGCGGTTTTGCTCTCCGCTCGTGTCTGTGTTGTAATACACACACACACATACACTAATACACAGACGGGCAGACCACAAAACTCATACAAGCGCCTTAAAAGCATTACACGACGCGACTGTTGATGTTTTCCCCACCTTTGTGTGTTTGTTTGTGTAGTTATTGTTATTGCTTCAGTTGTTGTTGTTGCTGTTGTTTTTACTGTTGCTGCTGTGTTGATTAGTAAATGTGTATGTGTTTCATGCGTGTACGTGTGTATGGCTGGCATTTTTATAAGCCGTTGTTTTGGTTGCCTTGTGTCTTGTGTTCTACCTTCCGGTTTCATCTCCGGCTAACAATGAAGCGTCTGCCCCTTTGGCGCTCTCTCTCTCCCTCTCTTTATCTCACTGCCTGTCGTTATAATTTATGCGCCTGCAATATGGCAACGCTGCTCACATACACATGCAAACAAAACTTTACCCAGGCGTACAAGCTTTGAAACACATAAGGTCGATACAAATGTTGAGTGCGATAGCATGAGCAGAAGAGAGATGGAATGACAGAGTGGAGCAGAGAGCGCGGAGGAGCAGAGAGTGAGAGTAATTTCCCCTTGACGTGCGCTCTCTCAGTGGCAACAAAAAAACAGCTGAGTTTGCTGGCAGGGCATTGCCAGCAGAGCGTTAGCTTTTAAGTTACTCAACCTCAAATGGTTGGCAATGCTGCGCCGGCGTTTGGCATTTTCCAAGGCGGCTGCCAAAAGTTTCAAAGGATATGAAATTGAGCGCAAGTGCAGGAGCAGAACTTTAAAAGGCATCCGGTGCGGTGCTGACTTTGCTGTTGCCTGCCTGCCTGCCTGCGTCACCTGACATTGAACAGCGGGCAGACCCACATAAAACACATACATATACAAACTGTTTGGCTCTCTGTCTGTGTGTGAAAATATCCCTTGCTAAAGTTTTGTGGACTGCGTCGGCATTCATCGTCCTGTCGCAACACTCGCGCCGTGGCCGCTCGCCTGTCTGGAAGTGCCGTGCGGAAGAAATCGAAACGTGAAACAAAACATATTTAAGAAACATATATAAAAAAAAAAAGCTTCGCCTTTTTTTTTTTTATTAATTCCTTGCTGTTGCTAACGTCGCGTCGCGCAAAGCAAAATATACACACAAATACACGCAAACCCGCGTATATATATAAATTATATATATTATAATTAAATACTTATTTAACCGAGTGAAATTCAACCTTAAGCGTTGCCAATCAACATAAAGTAAAGCAAATCATAGCACAAGTGTTGCCAACTTATTTATATAAATCGTAACTCCATTTATTGCTCCTCCTACGGAAAAAGGGCAAAAAGTAAAAATGAATATAAGAAAAAAAATCAATTGCCCCTGGACAACATTTCGATTGGGTTTTTAGACGCCGTTTTTGTGTTGCCAGTTGCTGCAAATGACTAATATAAATATATATTTTTGTATTTTACATATTACTTGGCTATCTGTGAGGTTTATTTAAAGTTGAGGCTGTTCTTAAACACTTGAAAGACACAAATGTCTGACTTTAAGACTCATCATGATGTGCTGTGAGCATTTGCAGTTGGAGGAACTTTCAATTGAGGCTTTTAAAATTTGCCTTTGGAGGTGCAGCAAAGCATGAATTTGATGTCTTAGAATTTCCCCTTTTTGTTTGATATGTGAACTGAAAGTTACAAGTAGCGGAAAGCAAACTGTTTTAGTTTTTATTTGAAGAAATCTTAAACTAACTACGTTTCTTTAAATTTATTCAAACGAATATAAATATTTTCTTTTCTGCCTGTAAACGAAATCCAAGTGAAATTGAACTGTCGAAACGGGGTTGAATTTTCTTCAATTTGTTAGCACAATACCCGCAAGGCAACTGTCATGTTTTACATTTGTCACATAATCAAATTTGTTGGTTACGCCGAATCCGAATGCGAATCCAAATCCGTTTCAGCCACGAACAAACATTGAGCCAAAATCGAATCATTGATTTTCATTTGCTTCGCTGGATTCGTTATTTTCTGGGTTTGCATACTTTTCGGCTGCTGTGCCCAGACAGACAGACAGACAGAACACACAAACAAACTGAGTCACAGACAGGCGACAACAAAAAAAAAGAAAAGAATACTCCCACACACACATACCTCTCTCTCTCTCTCTCTCTCTGTCTCCGTCTAAACTTGACCCCATCAGGCATTTGCACTTCATCAAGCGTTGTTGACGCCGTCACAAGACCTACCAAAAAGTGTCTAGGCCAAAAAATAGATGCCCAAATCACAGTTGATATTTGACCAGGCACACTCACATAAAAATATATATTACCCAAGTTATGTGTAGGGTATGTATGTATGTATGTGTGTCAGTGTGTTTGCCAAGACGCTGCAGGGCAAAGTAAAGTAAATCGCTCTCGCTCTCTCTTTTTGGCTACCCAAAATTACATACATATGTATATTCGTGTGTATGAGTGTGTATTTGTGAAATTTCAAAATTTTGTTGGCCAAGCTGTCGCCTTCAAATGCGCCGTCATTTAAAACTTTGACTGATTTTCTTATTGTTCTACTTCAAATCAACAAATTTACAATTTACATTTGGCATACGAATTTTTGGTCTCTAGCTTAGTCAAATACATAAATAAACTTCGGCTAATGGCAGAAAGTCGAGTTTACAAGTTTCACGCCCCTTTGGGAGCTGACACATGGCACATTATGATTGTTTTGGCTTATATTTTAATGATGCCATTGGGCTTAATGAAATTATTGTTAGTCCTGCTCCTTCCTTTTGCTCCTACCCAAATTATATGCCCAGTTATACAGAATACAGTACGTTAGTTAAGTATGCACATGACGTACATTTTCTGGCTCGTTTTGCATGCATGGCCAGCTTCAGAATGGCCTTCTCCTTCTTTTGGCCAAAATGTTTTTGCTTTTGCCGTGAAATTTGACAGTGTAAAGTGGTTCGCAGGTGGCAGGATAAAGTTTTACGCTATTCTCTGACGTCATTCGCAGGCAAATTTTATTGTTGTTGAGAGAGAGAGAGAGAGAGAGAAGAAGAGAAGAAGAGGCTGTAAAACAGAACATGGCTTTAAGTTGGCCATTGGCTCGTTGTTGTTTTATTTATCGTTATTATCGCTGGGAACTTGCGTGGGTTGTATTTTGTGCTGGGGCGTGTCCTGATAATCATCATCATCATTCTCTGATGTAAGACTATTGTTTGCAGTTACTTAAGCGCCTCTTGATTTGCCAATCACCCAAGATTAATAATCATTGAACCCTGTGAACAACAAAGCCTAAGACATGAATTATTAGATTAAAGCAAATGAATGAGAGAACTCTTGCATTATGAATCGTTATTCAGCAATTTACTGATTGAGAGAGGCAATCAATCAAATCATCAACATTGTTTCTAAATCAGTTATTGGCATTTGGAGTACATGGTAATTATGCGATATGTTTCCATACATATTTCAGTGTGTGCTCACAGTGCGTATGAGTAATGAGTAATGAGTATCTTTGGTGTTGCGTGTACACTCTGATAGCATAATTTACTCATTTAAAGTATTTTAATCAAGTCGCTTAAAGTAATTTGTAATGCTTTAGTCAGCTCATCTGCATATTGAATCGCAATTGGATTGATGGGCATTCAATTAGAGATATTTCAGAATATTCATAATATATTTGGATTCAGTTTTCCGCAGTTTCTAACGAATTTCAATGTTTCAGTATATTTCAAGCACTTCTTCTAGATAGATTAACCATTAAAGTTAACACAATTTTTACGAGAACTAAAAATTATACAAATTTGAGATTATTTTGTAGTGTTATGTCAAGTTAAAAGTATTATAGGAAAATATTTAACAAAAAGATAATTAATATAAAAAGCTATTTTGGGATATAAATAATATTTATGTATTGCCCATCATTTTAAGTGTTTTAACTAGAAAAATAATAGGAATCTTTTAAACTGTACTTGGTCTGATTACTCTAATAAAAAGTATGAAAAAAACCAAAACATAATCAAATTTTATATTTTTTTACATTTCTGAAAAGCAAAATAAATAAATAAAATAAGTTGTGCAAAATTAAATTTCTCAAACCATGTTAAAGTATACTTTGACTTTTTAAATTTATTTCTATTTACATAAACGAAATGAGAGCCAAAAATGAAACTTACCTGCTTCATGAAAGTATGCTATGATTTAACATTTATTTATCTTTTCTATCAACTTTGCCAAAAAAAACTGCTGCCAACTTTCTAACGTGGCTTTCATATTTAACATTAAATGCATTTAAACTTCAACTTAAATATTGACTAACATAAAGTTCGAATCAACATAGATTAGATTAAAAGTTGGCGATAATTTGTGGAAGTTTTAAAATCTACAAATTCAGCATTTTATTAACAAAGTGCAGCGATAAACTCAATTGGATAGTACTCAAAGTATCTGTGTGTGCCAAATAGATGCCACATATAAATTATATGCAAATTTAGAGCTTATCAGAAAGTCAAAGCATCTCTGGGGTTAGCCACTGATTGATTTACCGCTCACTGTCACAAGGGAGAAAAAGAGAGGAGTAGGAGGAGAAGGAGAAGAAATAGGAATAGGTGGGAAGAGACTGGCAACAATGTGGATGCTGTTCAACTAAGCAACTTGTCAGTTGATGCCACCCAAAACGAAAGCCCAACAGAACTCAACCAATATTCATGCTCCAATTGCAGTTACCAAACAATGCCAGGCCAGTGTGTTTATATTTAACCAACGATGTTACCGCCCCCCTAAACAGCCTGACTGCCCTGTTGGGGGCGTTCCCAAGGGGAGAGCACAGAATTGTGTGTGGGGTTTTTAGCCTGGTCTGGACAGGCAGTGCATCATCAGCACAAAAGAAAAGGATCGACTGTTGGCTTGTCACGATGTAACCACTTGGCTCAAGTGGCTGCAAGGACCCCCCTCCCCCTCTCTCTCTCTCCCCCTCTCTCTGTAGTTGCCTCGTTAATCATGCGAATTATGCATGAAAGTAGAGTACTTAATTTCAATTGTCTCAACAACAAGCGACAACAATGACAACAACAACAACAACAACAACAACAACAACAACAACAACAACAACAACAACAACGAAAACAACGTCAAGCAGTTTCGATGTGACCTACCAATACACTTGAAGAAATTTTCTATTTACACTTGACTGCACCAGGGAGGATTGTGTGCATACTTACTTATACTTTCGACTGCCCTGGGAGAACAATTTCCCTTGCGCAGCATTTGGAGCGCTCTCTGCCTCGCTCTCTCATTTCAATATGCGCTCTCTTTTGATTGCTCTCCTTCTCTCTCTTTCTTTCGCTCGCTGTAGCTTCTTGGGCTTTCACGCCTTTGTCAATTTGCAGCAACTTGTGCGCTCGTTTGACTTGGGTTCAATTGTTTGTGATTGTCGCAACGTCGCGCTATATGTGTGTGTGTGTCTCTGTCTCTGTATGTGTGTGTGTCTCTGTTACTGTGTCTGTGTGTGTGTTTGCTTGAACAGAGTTGTCAGCTGTTTCGCTTGCATTGCTCCCCACTTACCACATCTGTCTCCCTCTCTTTCTATCTTTTCTTCGCTCTTACACACTCTGCTGCCCTTTATTACACAATTTATATATAATTTTTTTTTAGGTGTGGTTTCTGCGGTGACCGCGTCTGCATTGACTCCCACAAACCGGCCACGCCCTCAAGCTTTTGCAATCATCGCCCCCTCTCTCTGTCCACTCCTTCAATGTTCGCCTGCAGTTTTTTAATCAATCATTTTAAACTATAGCATTTGCACGCCAGGGGGCGCTGCTGTCGCTTGGCTTTGAAAACTTTTGCATTGCATAGTTTTAGGCGGCCCGCGGCGCTGCCTGTTCAACTGTAACTACAAATACAACTACAAATACAACTGCAACAACAGTTGTAACGGCAAATGCCATTGCAGCTGCTGGGCCTTGTCCCGGTTTCTATTCTGCCCTTTTTTTTTATGTGCCATCATGTGCCACACAATTTGCACTTGAGGCATCACAGTGGGGCAACTATTTGTAATTGAAGTGAAAATTAAAAAAAAAAACCCTTAGAGACTTTATTTATTTGAACAATATTTATTTATAACATATTTATCAGGGGTGCCACAGGAATCGCTTTCGCTTGAATTTGACATAAATTTCATACAAATTCAAGTCAAATTCAAGCAGTTGGCAAAGGTTAAATTGCAAACAGTTTCATTCTGAAATAGGGATTATTTGTCAATTATTCTCTATGAACTGAAATTATTTGAGGGCTTTAAAACAATCATAATTATGATTATTGAACTTTGAAATATGAAAAACTTAAGAATTTGTTTTTTCAACGTTTCTGAAATTGTCAATATTCTTACTAATTCAAAATAGTGTTTTTTTTAAGAGAATCTTTCAACTTCTCATACCCTGTACTATATTTAATTGCTTATGTTATAGAATAAACAGTTGTTGTTTGACTTACAATGGTTAAATGAACTAGTTCTCTCTTATAATCATACTAAATTTAAGAGTTTTTGGAAGTGTATATTTACACTTCAGTTAACTTAACTGAAGTGTCGCTCTTTGGGATTGTTCATTGTTTTACATTAGCTACATGATCTAGCTCGCTCAAATAATATTTTAAAATATAGTTTGACAGCAAAGCAGACTTTTGTTAAATGTTGCATTCTTTGTGAAATTTTCATAAAATTTAGCTTTGCTCAGATTTAGAATGTTCTTTAACTTACCAATTTAATTAAATACTTTACTAAAAGCTTTAAAGGTTGCAAATTGCAATGCCAAAACACTTTAATTGAGTTGTAAACATTTTTCAGAATTTCTGTAGTTTGAATTGTGATTTGTGTGCACTGGTTCGCCCACATTTGTCCCACTGTGCAATTTGAACTAAACCTTTTCATACTCTCTCTGTGTGTGCGTTACTTTGTGCCGCTTGTTGACATTGCCAGTTTATGCAAATTTGCGGCAATTAATCGCAGCAATCCAGCAACAGCAAGAGTCAAGTGCAAAATAAACGAAACGAAACTGAAACGAATCTGCAACGCGCCGCGTTCAAAACTAAAACAGTAACAATACAAGCAACAACAAAAAGACAAAGACAGCAGGAAATATGGCCTGGGGCTATTGGTCCGCTACAACAGTGGATCGTGGACGTTCGCCGCGCCGCTTGACGCAGTGCACCCCGTTGCCCGTAAATCTCGTACAGCAGGAGGAGGAGGAGGAGCAGCCACCGCCATGTCTGCCACAGCAGCAACCGCAGCAGCAACAACAACAGCAGCAGCAGCAACAACAACAGCAACAACAGCAACAGTCTCAGCAGTCACAGACATGCCCCAACACACCCTCAGCGAATCAACAAGGCGGCGGCGGGACACTCTGCTACAGTCCCACATGCCGTTCACGCTGCTCCAGTCCGTGTCCCGGCTCGCCATGTGGCTCCATAACGCCGCCGCCGCCTCCGCTGTTGACATCCTCGCAGCAGCATCTCCATCAGCACTCGAACAAGAATTGCCCGGCCGCACAGCAGTTGATGACGCATCTGGACTATGCGGCTAGAAGGCAATCGCTGGATCAGCTGGACAGTCCGCAGGTACTGAACACGGTACTACATAGATCAGGGCAACCCGAGCTGCACACGATTCGAACCATTACAGTTCCGTGAAGTCTTGAATTTGAAATTGAAATTGGCATTGTAGAATTGGCGAAATTAAAGTGTTCTTTAAATTGAGTGAGAATTTTCTATAATGTTAAATAGATTTTGAAGAATCAGTTTTAACAAATGAAAAATGATATGATTAATATGCATAAAAGTAGTAGAAGATATTTAGATTTCGAGCAAAATAATATCATATTTGTAGAAAGAGGAAAAACAAACCTTAAATACTTAAATTTCTTGCTCAAAATATGTTATTTGTACATTTTTATATATAGTATATTGAAGGGAATTTTTATTTTGAAACAGATCTTAAATCTATTTAATATAATCTTAGTATTCAGATAACAAGTACGTCTCTAAATATAAATATAAAAGAGTTCAATAAGAGTTGAGCTGAGGGTAAGCTAAAAATCATATTAACTTTATACCTATTTTCTTTGTAAAGTATAATTTTATGCTTAAAACATAGGATAGTAATTTATTAATCAGAAATGTAAAAACCAACAGCTAAATTTTTTATGTGAATATAGAATTTGCTTTAAATTAGAGATAAAGATTACAAAAAGTGTTCAGATTATAAATAAAAGAACAATTTAAGATTGATTATTTCGAAGAACAGTTTAAAAATAATTTTGAAATTCGAAAAATATTTGAAATGAATTCCGGAAAATTGAAGTTGTAAATATTAAAAGAATTTTCAAGATCCTTCATTTAATTAAGTAGAAAATTACTTTAAAATTCGAGTAAATTTTTTTATAATAGTTCCGGAATAACGAAAGTTGTTAAGGCTCAAAACTTTTTGAATAGATAAACTGCTTTAGATTAATTCATTTTTTAAATATTAGTGAGGGAATTGAAAAACCAATTGTAAGATAACTTTAAAATACGAGTAAACTATTGTTACTGAATTCCGGAACAATGAATGTTGTAACGAATCATGGACAGCTCCTTAGGCATTTGATCATTTAAACTGATACTTGTTGTTTTGTATGGGCAGTCGAAGTACTTTGATATCCAGGCCAACCAGCTGTCGGACATCATGTGCCGCGGCGCAGTGGTCAGTTCCATACAGTCGGCGAACAACACGCTGACCAGAGGCGTCTCGCTGCACAGTCGGAGTGGCAGCGCCCATGGCAGCCATCATAGTCACAGTCATCATGGCAGCGCTCATGGCTCCCTCGGCTGTCTGCAGGGAGGCGTGGGAGTCGGAGTGGGAGTTGGAGTGGGCACAGGCAGCACTGGAAGCATTGGAATGATATCGGCGAGTCACATAGATACGGGTGATTACGATGTGCCGCATCCGCATCCGTATACGCATCATTATATGCAGACAACGGCATCGGTGACGCCACCGCATGCGACGCTGAGCAGGCCAGGATCGGCGGGTGCCGTCTGCACCGGCCATGACTCTGGCTCGGATTCGAGCCAGGGCTGCGGTGGCTCCATCATGGGTGGCATGCTGGTAATGGGCCATGCCGGCCATATGGGCAGTCTGGGCCATCACAGCACCGGCAGCGGTTCCTTGGGCCGCTGCTCCAGTCGCTGTCACAACACAACCACCACCGATGACTCGGGCGGTGGCAGTAGCGGTGGTGGTGGTGGTGGTAATGTCGTTGGTGGTGTTGGCATTGGCAGTGCCACTGCAGTTCCTGGCATGCTCATGGACTACCATCATGGCCATCACAGCGGCAGCGCTGGCAGCGGCCTCAATGGCTGTGGAGGCGGCGGCGGCGGCGGTAGCATCGCTGGTGGCAGCATCGGCGGACGCAGCAGCGTCCTGGGCACCATTCACAATGGCCATGGCCATCATCATCAGCAATACCATCACGAATGCATACACTATGAACGCTTGCCCATTCCCGTGCCCATTCCCACAGTGCCCATGGGCGTAACGCAGCAACAACAGCAACATCAGATGTCGTCACAGCATCAACTGCAGTCGGAGGAGGAGATTGAGCCGGCCTACGCAACAGGTAATTTGTGTGTGGGCTGATCAGCCAAATGTGTAATGAGAGAATTCATTTGAGACTACCAAGAACTGGTTTAAAATCAAGTGAACCAGTTCTCAAACACATAAGAAATGGTTTTAAAATTATGGCATTTAAATCGAAATTAAATTAAAAATTAAGGGAACTTTTTTTTATTATTTGTTGATGTAATTGGAACTTAATTTGTGAATTTCTAGTTTTATTTTTGTAGTTTCATCTAAAAATAAATATTATTATTACTGACAGGGATTTTTATAATTTTAAGCGATGCATGAACAAGAAAATGACTTTATGTAAATTTAAAAAGAGAAACCTTCTTAAAAAATATAAATTTTTTTTAATAAATACTCCTCGAATTAAAAGTAAAACATTTTTAAAAGTCATAATTATTTTAAAAAGTGTTTTGTATTAAAATACTTTGTTATAACTTATAACTACTTATATAATTATTGTAAAAAGCGTGACGAAGCGGAGATCCCAATATAAATAGATTTCCTTGGAAAAAATTGACTACTTTAAAAACACAATTATGTCTCGCTCTCGTTTTTCAAAAGTCAAGTTAAATTCTTTTTTTTTAATTATTAATTAAGAATTAAAAAAATGGCCCTTTATTTAATAAAATTAATACTAATAATATAAGTATTATTATTATAGCCACCGAAAATGAAATGACTTCAATTTAAAAATATTGTTATAGTTTATTTATGTTAATTTTACGATAATTAAAATTCTAGATTATATATTTTTTATTTTAATTTTAACTTTATTCATTAATTGTAATATGTTTTCTTTAGTTTCATGCTGAAATAAAAAACTTTGCTTGTTTACTTTTAATAGTTCAATAAATTGCAATTGGTCTACGAGTAATTTGTATTTTCTTGTTTCTAAGCTAATTTCCATCCCTGATCTTATCGTTTGTATTGTTTCGGTATTCGTTGCGCTCTCACTTATTATACTTGCTCCCAATTAGGTTTCCACTCTTCGTTCAATTCTTGTGACAATTCAATAGCCACTTGAAGCTGTTGTTGTGTTGTTTTTTATGTCTTTTGTGTTGTGCTTTTTGATTTCTGTTTTCTGTTCTTTGACTCGCATTTTGTTGCCTCATTGCCTCAGTTCGCAGTTGAAACCCGCCGCGGTGACAACGCGTCGTGCCGCGTGCCGAAAACCAACAAAAACAATATCAAACAAAATACAAATGAGCAAATATTGTGTTGTTATTGTTACTATTATTCATACATAATTTGTTGTTAAGTTTAAGTAATTCTAATTGAGAGCAGTGTGTGTGTTTTGTTCGCCTCTCGCCGCTCTTTGACCTGCGTTGAACTTGCCACCAAACCAAGATGATCATCTGGAGCGGCTTCTGTGAGGCGGCGCAAATTTACAGCACTCAAACAGCGACTTTTATGAGTGGCGGAGTCTCGTGTTAGTATCGATCTTAGTGAATTAAGAGAGAGTGAGAGAGGCACTTTCTTTAAGTGTCAGTCAGTGTCAGTTTGGTCTGATACCATTTAAGGGCGTGAGATCAGTGTAAAGTTATTTATGAATCAATAACTGTCATTAGTTGACGTTTCAATATTGTGGGTACTACATGCGGAATTTATTTATGCTTCTTTTTTTGCGACATTATAGTGTTGATAGCAAATCAATTGCCTAATTAATCAGCAGGTAATAAAATGTGTAGAAATTACGTAGTTTTTTAAATACGTTGCACATGGCTTCCACAAGTACGCAGAGAAGAAAAAAAAAGGAATCTAAGATAAAATGCATACCAAGCTGTGTCAAAAGTTCGGTAATCTGAGATTTTCTAAAATAGAAAGATTTCTAAACAAAATTGTCAAATTGTTCCTATCAGTTTCCATTTTATCCACATATTGTGTTACTTTAACAATAATATCCTGAATCAGGGTAACAAACGGAAACAAATATCGGTTTTGGTTAAGTTCGCATCGGTTATCGGCTAAGCAAATCTTTTATACATCGGTTAAGCAACGGTTACCGGGTTTTTGTATGATTCGGTTTGGAAATGACGGTATGATTTTGGTTTACAAAAAAAATTTTTAAAAATGTTTAAGATATGTAGTTTTGAAATCAAATATTCTAAAATTTAAAAAACTAAGATATTTTTATTGGTATTGAATATATAAATTAAATAAGGACAGAAAAAAAAAAGTTTTAAAAAAAGAGGATCATACCTAAAAAAAATAATTAAATTTTATGCTTGACCTAACCGAAATTAACCGTTATGCATAAATCGGTTACTAAACGATTTTTTCGGTTTGAATAATTTCGGTTTTTTTGTTTACGGTTACGGTTACGGTTTCAGTTACGGTTACCAATTTCATCCGGCTAACGCTTACGTTTACGTTATGGTTACGGTTACAGTTTTAATCCCTGTTTTGAATACATACTTTTGAAGTAAAATCTGTAATTTTAAGCTTAAATTCTAGAACAATATGTTTGTTTTTTTCCGTGTATCCGTGCGACCTTCACACCTGTTGCCCCGTAGTCAGTTTCAATGACTAACCGACTGCAAAACTCACCTACGTTCTACACACACACACTTACTCACACACACACTTGTCTTATATTTCCCAATAATTCTATTCAGTCTATAAATTTGCTTTGTTATCTCCTGGCTAAGCATTTAGTATAGGTATGAGTAGCTACAATAACAAGAGCAACAAAAACAAACAACAAACAAATTTTGTCATCCATATCACAATGCCGCTGATAAGAGAAGGAAAAGGCAAAGCAATAGCTCAGCTGGGCCCAAAGAACCCTCTCTATCTGTATCTATATCTATCTCTATATATATGTATCTGTATCTATATATGTGTGTGTATGTATAGATAAACACGCACCTACGAGATATGCAAGCAGTCAATAGTTGATATTAGAAATAGGGAATTCTAGGTCAATGCAAGACAAGAGCAATGTGACCAATGTGGCCAGACTGTCACAATTTGATGGCCTTGTGGCGAGTCAAATGTTGAACTCTGGTCAGTTAGTTGGCCAACTAATTGAATATGAATATATGAGTGATGAGTGATAGCTAAAACATCAAAAACTCTTGATATGAACAATTGAGCTCAATTGAGACACTGAATCGTGAATCGTTTTTGTCTACCAGGAAAACTTAATTAACTCTGGCAAATTACTTGGTAAAACTTCTCAAAGAGCGCACACAGTGCACGCTCTCTCTCTCTCTCCCTCTCTCACTCTTTTATATTTGCTCTGACTGTATTTTGTATATGGTGCGTGGCCGTTGTCAGAGATAAGACTCAATTCAACTCAACCGCCTACCATTCAGTTCAGTTCAGTTCAGTTGGGTTCAGCTCATGTCTCCGTCTCAGTCATGGAGTTGCTTCTGTCATGTTAACAAGCCACATACAAACAACAACAAATGTGGCTGGGCAGAAATCCCTTTATAAGTAAAAAGAATAAAGTATAGTAATAACAAAAAAGAATTATATATACAAGTTTTGCACGGCAATTAAATTGATAAGAAGGCCAGGCCCCATCATGGGTAAACCAACTGGCCGTAAGCATGACAATCAATTGAAATCTAAATCAATTCCCTCTATACTCACATGCAATTTAATGCTTCTTTATTTCTTTAATTCTATTTTCAGTATTTCCGAATGTTCCTCAAGCACCGGGTCTGTCCTGTGATGGCGAAGATCGTAAGTAACTCATTCTATTTTATACATATTTCCTTTTTTAATGCATTTTCCGACGAGTTTATTAATCGAAATTCCACATTTTTACATTATAGGCAGCATCTACAGAAGGGGAGCGCGTCGCTGGCGAAAATTATATCGCGTCAATGGACACATTTTCCAGGCCAAGCGTTTCAATCGCGTAAGTAGCAACACATGTGTACTTTTCGTATCTAATAGATACACCATTCGGCACAGTGGTTTGAAACTCATTAGATCAGTGCCCAAACAACTAATTTAAAATAAAATTTCCGTGTTAGTTTCGCACAAAATTAATGAGCTTCGTTAGCTCGAGGTCTAATATATGTCGATATGACACTTAATCAACATATAACAACGCACAAAGACTTGCAGAATGCAAAAAGCAAAGCTCGGTTTAATACATCAGATCCAAGCCTAATCCTTGAGACGCTAAAACCAGTTGAGAATTCTAAGTCGCAAAAGTGATAAAATATCTGTAAAGCTGATCTACCTCTTTGTGTGCTTAAATTATACACATATTTATAAAAAAGCATATGTCATTAATCCAATGATGATGTACATAGTTTAATATAATACACATTGAAATATTTTAATAATAACAATAATAAATATAGCAATAATAATAACAATATTTATAAAACAGAACCTCAATTAGAAGTATATGTCGTAGATCCCAGAAATTGTTATTATTAATTTTGAATGTTAAATGTTAATAATAACGACAATTATGTTTCAGAGTTGTCTTATTCAGGCCAGTTCTGGTTTTCACTTTCGGTAAGATTTTGCGGAAGTGAATTTCTTTAACCTGCTCTAATATCATTTCGGCGAAGATCTACGGATTTATTTCACTTTGAGGTGATGACTTTAAGTCCGATAAAGTGAAAAACGAGAATTTTTAAATACTTAGCCTCAATGGAAAGTGAATAAATGCATTTCACTAAATGCTTTAAAATGAAAAGTGAAAACCGGAACAGGCCTGATTATGTAATATCAGGGCTACTACTGAAAGCAAGGTGTGAGGTAAGGATTGCCTCTGTATTCACTGACAGATCTGAAAGACAGTGTCAAATATGAGAGAAGAAGTTGAGTAGTAAGATCAAGGTGAATTTACTAAGTAGGTGACGTTGTCACCACAGCTGCTCTCTTTCGGGAGTACAAACATTTGACAGTATGCCTGCAAACGTTGTCGAAAGAGGTTGTGTGTCGCATGTTTTTTTTATTGTCTTCTTCTTTACGAATAAACTCGTAGACAGAAAACAATGAAAAGAATAATTATGAATTAAAATATTATGAATAATTTTAAATTAAATCATTTTAATTATTTTGCGAAAACATTTCCTTTTCTGTCCGCTAAAACAATAACAAACGAAGAGTGCAGAACGTAAAACGTTCGCCATCTTTTTCTAGCGCTTGTCTCTCTGAGAGCGGAGAGAGAGAGGTGAAAAAATGATTGTAGCCTCACCACATCGGACAACGTCACCTTAATAGTAAATCCACCTTGAGTAAGATGACAAGTGAAAAGTCATTCCCTTTCCGGTCGGACAGTCCAATAGTTTAGAGTCTAAACTTTAGACGTATGACGGTCGAAGTAACTGAACAATATTTGCTAGGGACTTGCTTAGTGTCCCAGTGTGTGTTTTAAAGTAAAATTAATAATACCGACATACATATGTTATAATTAATTTAATTAATTTTCAATAAAATAGTCTTTATTGAAATATTCATATTAACTAATAATTCTCTATTCCTTTTTAAAAAAATTACTTAAATAAGTTTATTTTTTATATTTAATATTTATTTATTTTCCAACACAATAAAATGATCAACATAATAGTCTTTATACATATAAATATTCAAAACTTCTTTATCCTTTATTTCAGCGCGCCTTCTGTGCCTATTGCCAGGATCGGATCTGGGGCCTGGGTCGACAGGGTTTCAAGTGCATCCAGTGCAAGCTGTTGGTGCACAAAAAGTGTCATAAGCTGGTGCAGAAGCACTGCACGGATCAGCCAGAGCCGCTGGTCAAGGAGCGGGCCGAGGAGGCAAGTGATCCGATGCCGGTGCCTTTGCCACCGCTGCCCTATGAGGCGGTTGGTGGCGCCACCGATTCGTATGAGACACACGAGGATGCGCATATTGTGGCACCACCGCCGCCGGAGGATTCACTGGAGCCGGCGACGCAACGTCAGTATTCGCTGAATGACTTTGAGCTGATACGCGTCATTGGACGCGGCAGCTATGCGAAGGTGCTGATGGTGGAACTGCGACGCACTCGTCGCATCTACGCCATGAAGGTGATCAAAAAGGCGCTGGTCACCGATGACGAGGACATTGACTGGGTGCAGACGGAGAAGCATGTGTTTGAGACGGCCTCGAATCATCCGTTCCTGGTCGGACTGCACTCCTGCTTCCAGACGCCCTCGCGCCTCTTCTTCGTGATTGAGTTTGTGCGCGGCGGGGATTTGATGTATCACATGCAGCGCCAGCGACGCCTGCCCGAGGAACATGCTCGCTTCTATGCGGCCGAGATCAGCTTGGCCCTGAACTTTCTGCACGAGAAGGGCATCATTTATCGGGATCTGAAGCTGGACAATGTGCTGCTGGATCACGAGGGTCACATCAAGCTGACCGATTATGGCATGTGCAAGGAGGGCATTCGTCCGGGTGACACCACCTCCACATTCTGTGGCACTCCCAACTACATTGCCCCGGAGATATTGCGGGGAGAGGACTATGGCTTCTCCGTGGACTGGTGGGCATTGGGTGTGCTGCTCTACGAGATGCTGGCGGGACGCAGTCCATTCGATATTGCCGGCGCCTCTGAAAATCCCGATCAGGTTGCTATTCTTAACGTATTTGCCTAGTTAAATATATAATAATTTACTTGATCAATTGTAGAACACTGAGGATTATCTGTTCCAAGTGATTCTGGAGAAGACCATACGCATACCGCGTTCCTTGAGCGTCAAGGCTGCCTCCGTATTGAAAGGTTTCCTCAACAAGAATCCCGCTGATCGTTTGGGTTGCCATCGTGAGTCTGCCGCCTTCCTGGATATTGTCAATCATCCTTTCTTTAAGGTCATTGACTGGGAAATGGTAAGTTTAAGGCCAACTACATGTGTGTGTGTGTGTGTGTGTTGCTGTTGATAATAATGATGATGATAATATATGTAGTATTCCAATCTATTTTAGCACAGCTCTTAAGTTTATTCTATAGCTGTATGCCAAAGAACTATTAACCTGGTTTATTGTATTTGTCAAGATTAATTGCAAATCCATACAGTCAAGTCAGTCTTGGAATTGGAACGAAGTTAAGGTTATCATTAACAAATTTACCAATTATAGCTTTGCTCAATTGTTTTTCTTTATGAAAGATTGACAATCTGATCTAATATCTAGGAGGCTTAATTTGTGGCTTACTTATTTTTTTTTCTTTGATTTTAAAGTAAAATGTGATTAATGTCGGACAGAATTTAATGCAAATATTCAATACTTTAAAACAGTGGTGTCCAACCTCAGCTCTTGTTAAACACAAAGTTAACGAAACGTTTTACTGCTTAACATTGAAAAATTAAATGAAAGGATGTTCGAACTGTTGCATCGTTACAGTTGGTGAAGTAAAAAGAGCAAAGCATCAGTTGCAGTGTATGTTAAAAGTCTAGTGCAGCTTAGCGACTCACATCAAGACGGATCAGCCGATCAGATGCTTTGTGAGAGAAAATAAAGCCGAACACACGCATCGTGAGAGAGCAAGCCGCAGAGCTTGCTATTTATAGAACACACGTATTCTCTCTCTGTCTCTATACGTGTGTCAGCTGCGATGCCGTCAGAATTATGAGTTCCTAACCCATGGGATAGGCCTTAAGCAATTTTGGACACCACTGCTATATTATTTTAAAATCTAAATTCATTTTTATGTATATTTAAATATCTAATTTTTTCATATAAGTATTTCCTATGAATGTTGAGTTTTTATCTATGATCGCATATTATTGTATAAACCTGTATGTTTTTTGGCGTATGATAAGATTGCACAAAAGGAGGTACAACCGCCTTATATACCATCCCTGGATCCTGGCGATCCGTATATGACAACAAATTTTGACGTTCAATTTACCAGAGAACCGGCTGAATTGACGCCAGACGATCCGTAAGTTTTTGTGTCAACGAAAACCAACAACCAAAAAAAAAAAAAACAGAAAAAAAAGAATTACATTTTTAGCCTTGATTATTTTTGTTCTAAGTGTAAAACAACGCATGAGACAAACCCCAAAAAAGAAAATTCCCTCAAATCAAAAAAAGAATTGAATAACTATAGAGCATTTAGTGGTCAGACTAACAGCAGGTAATGTTCGTTCTCAGCCACATTGTCCCCCTTCTATTATTACTCCCCCAAAAAATACACAACTCGCTCTATCTATGGATCATCATTATCATCATTATCAAGACACACAAGCTATTCACACACGGACATGCATTTTAATTGTGTCCAGAGCCTCCTGAAATTTGTTTTTATGTTGGCCGAATTCCTTTTTTGCTATAACCATATTATTTTTACTATCTTTGCATATGATAAATCCTGCACAAAATCACAAATAAAACACACATACTACCAAACACGACTGCACAAAAAATTTCAACCTCATGCAGCTCGAACGCAAACAGGTTTCGCCACCATTTAAGCCACGTTTAGACTCAGATCGCGATCTGGCCAATTTCCCGATCGAGTTTACCGGCGAACCGGTGCAACTGACACCCGATGATGAGTAAGTTCTTTCTCTACTATATTCTTTTACTTACACTCTTTAATTTTCAACAGGCTATAAGCAAACTTTTTTTTTAAATATGATTAAACTAATGTACGTTTTCCTTATCTTAGCCATGTCATTGACAACATTGATCAATCGGAGTTCGAGGGCTTTGAGTATGTAAACCCCTTGCTAATGTCGCTAGAGGATTGCGTCTGACACCACGAGACGTGTGATTTGCATCCGTATAATATACGTGTAAGTGGCTTTGAATAAGTATCAATTGATATTTAATATTAAATAAATTAAAATTGCAGCTCTATGGTGAAGATTCCAGTGATTATGATTCCGTGGCTGATGACTTGAGCCTTCTGCATTTAAACAGCGCGGGAGGAACAGCCAATACCAATAATAATATAAGCCAGCAGCAACATTATCGCCAACAGCAGCAGCAACAGTTGCCACTGGCACAGCAATATCATCCCTATACACAGCAACAACAACAACAGCAGCAGCAGCAGCAGCAACATCATCATAATGGTAACAATAACAATCATAATAATCAAATGCAAGCAAATAATAATAAAAGTCTACTGCAGCACATGTTTTGCCTTCCATTGAACTAATTAAAATAACGAATTAGACAGCAGCAACAACAACTAGCAAAAGCAACAAAAACAAAAAACATTAAATACTAAATTACACAACAAATTAAATACAATTAATTAACTTCTTTATAAAAAAAAATGTTAAACAAAAAAAAAACACAATTAAGATAAAAGAGAAATGAACTACTTTCATACCAAAAAAAAAAAACTGTCACAAGTTGCGAGTATTACACTAAACTACAAACAATTACTTTACTATTTAAGCACCTAGGCAGCTAGGCAAAAACTCTATGCATGCAACAACAACAACAAAAACAGCAAAAACAATTTCAAAACTCTATGCAAGACTTTTCAGCAAGAACGTTAAAAAAAGGATGAAAAAACAAAATGATAAACAAACTTTTTAAGCTAATAAATCTACAACAAAATTATACATACATAAACAAATATATACATATAATATAATTTTTAAATATTTAAAAGCAAGACATTTAATTTTACAAAAAAAAGGATAGGAAACACAAGACAAACGAGAAGAAAAGTAAATAAGAAATCAATCTAATAAATTTAAGCGCGTAATTAATATGATATGATATGTAAAATGTATGTGTGTTAGTGTTAGTGAGCAGAATGGTTTTTAAAAGCAACAGCAACAAATTAATAAATGTGAGTGTAAGCAGAAAATGCAGTAAAATTATATATAGGAATAATTATTTAACTGGCAAAATCAAACTTATCAAAAGTGAAATATATAAATTATCAACAAATTTTGATTACACTAAACAAAAGTTAAATTGCTCTTAAATTGCTCTTGCTTAATTATTAGCAATCGATAATTTATTGTATTTTCTGTATTATTATTATATATTTACACAAATAGTTAAAAAAGAAGAAGCATCCGTCTACTGGCAATATTTTTTATTGTTTTTTTGTTAAGTATTAGAAACTTAACGTTGTCGAACACACATTCCCAATTGTACTTACTAAAACAAAGTAAAAGTTGTTAAATTATTGTAACATATATAAGAAATTAAATTAAATTAAATTAAATTTCCAGCAAGCAATAAAATTTGATTATTAACACTGTTTACATTAGTTGTAATCGAATCCAAATTCGAATTATTTTCAATATGCTAGAGAAATTGTTCTATTTCAAGTTTCTAATTGATGACAGTTGATATCTAAATATATATATAACAAATATATATCTAAATAAATTTGTAAATTATGTTTTATAACCCTAAAAATGAGTAAACCTATTGATTAATGCAAAAAGAAAACAGAATTAAATTAGTATTAATGAAAAATATCATTGTGTTGCTTTTACATTTAAATGACAATGTGTTTTTAATTATCTACAAATATTTGAAATATGATAAATATTACAAAACAAAATGTTAATTGTTAATGTATTCAAAGTGACAACACATTAAGCAATTTAAAGTTTTGAAAAAAAAACCAAGAACAGTTTTTGATTAAACACAAAATAATAGCTAACAATCAATTACGAAAATTAAAACATAGTACATAACATAATTTATATACATACTTACATGCATACATACGTACATACATACACACTAAACATATTTAGAATGCACATTTTTAATTGTATAAAACAAAAAATGTAGTTACAGGACTTCAATGGAATCATTCAAAAGTTCTCCAGTTTAAAAAACACTTTTAGCCAGCAACAAAAGTTATTTATACATATATTTTCTACAATACCTTTTAGGCAACTATAATAAATTTATACTATTTTTTTTATAAGTTAAAATATATACTACGTTTACTTCACCATCTTTGTATTGTACTGTCATTTCCACTGCTGTTTTCCCAAATATTGTGTTTTATTTTTTTAAATGCACTTTGAGTACTTTAAATGCTAGCAAAATGTCAAACGAAATTGAGAACGTAAACGAATTGCGTTACAATTATGCATATAAACAAAACGAATAAACTATTGAGTAAGTAAAACTTAAACAGTTTTGTTAATTCAGGATTTTTGGGGGGCATAAAAAGAATATTTAATCATATTTCATTTTCAATTTAATTTATTAAAAATAATCTATGCTATACAGAAAGTGTAACAAATGCAAATGTGATCCATGTGGGCTCAGTTGGTCTGCAATATGGAGACGGGTTCCTGCATAATTTGCTGAATCTTTGCCTCGGGCACCAGCTCTCCATTGGCCAACAGCGTGTGAACAATGCCGTCAAGTTTGTTGCCACTGGATCTAGCTTGCAGCACAAAATGTGTATCCTGCAGCACAAAGATCGTGTCCGTACCGCCGTGTACGAAAACGGCCTGCAATACAATCGAAGAACTGAAGTAAATTTCGATTACGGTGTCAAAAAAAAACCTCACCGTCTCCTCGCGCAGCTCATCATTAACATACAGACTGAGCGTATCCAGCTTGAGCATTATGCGATATTCCTGAACCATGTCCGTTTCCGAACCGGTCGTGTACAGCCATAGACGGTACTGACGCGTCAACTCCTCGGTATACTGTGCATGCGGCTTGCCATCTATATAAAGCGAATACTCGTATTTGAAACCCGGTGCGGGATCCACCCGAATAATGCAGCGAGCCTGTTCAATGCAGAAGGTATCCTCCCCCACCAGTTTGAACATCCAGTCACGGCGCAGCACCTCCTGCAATAATCGATAGCAAACACTTTGAAATTGTTCAGCACAATCTCTCTGAAAACTAGCATTCCCAAAAAAGGAGGTGGCAAAGAAAAAACGGATTAATGTTGATAAATTGTCTAGATAGTCTTGACGTCATTTACTATCCTTTTGGAACTGCAATAATCAATCATTCTCAAAGGAAGCAGACCCTATTATTGTTATTTCTGTGCTGCTTTGGCTCTTTTGTATTGGATCGTAAAATATTTCTATATATGTTTTTTAATAAGTAAATATATTCTTGAACACGAATGACGTTTCTTTGTTTCTATGCAAATTAATCTCTCGGCTTTACTTTTTAGTGATGTTACTTTACGTAAAAAAATCGACAACTCAATATTCGCAAAGCGATTTTCGTTATTTTAACTCGATATTTTTTTTTATTTCAATCGAGTTTATTAAATTATCATTAAAAATAGCCAACGTCGTTTATTTGCAGAATCAAGTTCAGTTATTTTTTTCAGGAGTTGATTAAATCTTAAATATTTAATTTTGGAAAAATAAAGGAAAGGAAAGTCGATATCTTGGGGAAAAAAGCTAACGAAATTAATAATATTTGAATAAAGCGACCAAATCACCAAAATGACATTTGGCTGTATAATATGTTTAGTTTTGGCAAAGTTATGAAAGTTGGTCTGATTTTCGACCCAGCAACTTAACAAATCAAATTTTTTTTTCGTTTTGGAATGTTTTTTTTGCAAAAAAAAGAAGAAAAATAGCAGAATAAGGTTTAAAGCGTTATTTAATACTAACTATTTTATACTAATTGTTGCATAAGAAGATGATTCCAGTTTAAAACTTGAAATTTAAAATTTTTAATTTTTAAAAAAGCAAAGGAGGGAACTTCTTGCATAAAAAACGCACTCTGGTGAAAAAATTTATTTTGGAATATGAATAAAATTTGAATGCAGAATGATTTTAGAGGCCAAACCAAGATTAAATTGACATTCCTTATGGAAATCGAAACAGTTTTGTCAAAGTAATGAAAGTTTGAATGCATTCAGCACTTACCCGACCATTGACCCAAATCATGCGTCTTCCACTTGTGGTGCCATGTTCCAGTTCAATGCGATACATCTGTGTCGCAGTGAAAGTTAATTAAATGTTAATCAAACTGAGTGAAGTAATTGTGTTTTTAGACTGAACCTTGCCGTTGATGGGTGCACACCATTGGGCGACAATGTTGTCTTTGTTGTAGCGCTGAGCCTCGGGCACATGATCCAGACTCATGATGGGCTCGGTGGACAGATTCTCTAGTCGCAGCAATGGTGACAGAAAGGACATTGCTTGCCCTCCTCAGCTGAAAATCGATTTCAGTTAATAACAATATATAGTTATTGCATTAAAAATGCAAACAACAACAAAAACAACGGCACTTAATGCGATGTTAGATTACACAATGCAACAAAGTTGAGTGGACTAAATTGGAACGTAGATTTAAGCTCATTAACACCTTTTAGATTAAAGCCCAATTTGTTATGCTATGTTTTTCTTTTGTTGGTTTTGCCTTTGCCTTTGCTGTGTATTTGATTTTTATTTTTATTCCGACGCGTTTTAACAACGGCAACGACAACGGAAATGCGACGACGGCAACGCGAACCGTCAGCATTCAACGTCAATGGCACACTAAACAACACACACGAAAAAATATATTTATAATGGCCAAAGGAGCAGAACAAAGAATTTCTATGCTCGTAGTATACGACTTGGTAGTAGTGTTGGCCTGGCTTACGGTCTGCTCTTGCTTCTGGTCGAGTTGCGTTTGTCGATGGCTCTTTGTGTTCTGTGTTGTTGTTGTTGTGGCTAGAAAAAAGTGCAGAGTGTTGAGCGTTGAACGCCGTATGGCGCCAAAACAGAGTTGATTTGTTTCACTCTTCGAGTGTAAGTATATGTGTGTGTGTGTGTCTAGTTAAGCCCCACTTCTCGTCACTCTCTTGTATGTGTCTGTGTGTGTGTGTGTGTGTGTGTGTGTGTGTTTGCTGTGTGTTAACATTTGCACACATGTCGCTGTCGCCATCGCCGTCGTCGTCGATGTTGAGCATAAAAATAAACTTTACTTTTTGAGCAGTTTCCCCCCCCTCAAGCGCCGCCAAGTATGCAATTGTTATAGTTGTAGCAAACGGGTAGCTTAACTTGAACAAAGAATTGGTTGGCCATGCACGCACATATGTGTATGTATGTACATAACTTGGCTAACAAGCAAGTTAAGCAAGCATATGAAAAATCATCAATCAACTGGCAAAGTATGACAAACTATAAATTTTAATAATTTATAATACTTAAAAAATAAGATTAGGGGTATATTGAATTCGTTAATGTTTATGTTATAAGAAGAAAGCATCTCCAATCCTTAGATGTATATATTTATTTGAACAGCATTAACTGTCGAGTCAATTTAGCCATAATTGTCTATCCGTCTGTTTAAACACTTTAATCTCAAAGACTATAAGAACTAAAAACACATATTTCTATAAAGATATATTTTCTTTAAAATTTTTGCTACTATTACTTTGTGAAAATCTATTATAGTTTTGAAGATAGAACGCCCTTTTCTTTTATCAATATTTATCATCCTACTTAAACGCATTAGGATTGAATAAATACGGCGGTAATAAATGCAATTTTATGTTTTTAAGCAATTCAAGCGCCTAAAACTATGCAACGGATTTTAGTCTATAATATAGCCTTTCCCGCTTATTTTAATGATTTATTCAAACAATTTAAATGTTAAATGTACAGAAATGAATGTAAAATACAAAAGTATCTTTCAAATAAAATTAAACTTGACTTTGAATAAACGAAACTATATCTTAGGTATTAAAGGATATCTGCAAGGTTTCTAGATATGAACTAAGATATAACTTGATTATAAAAGTTGCAGTTTTAAAGGATATCTGCAAGTTGTCCCGAAAAATGACTCTACGCTCAATTGCAATCGAGCTCAAATTGAGCGTAAGACAACGCTTTTCGGTTGCCCACATCAATTGGCTAAGCCCCCTCCCCCCCTTCCCATCTGCACCTCCCCTCCCCTGTCCACCAAATCTATCTTTCTAACCGTGCCCACATACAAATGTGACAATTATATTGCTCGCGGCTGGGTGGCATAAATTTGTGGCAGCTCCTAAGCAGCAGGCAACATACGCTTCTTGGCGCTTTTCTCCTCCCCTTTTCTCACTTTCTCTCTCTCTCTCTCTCTCACTCTCAGTCTCAGCGTGTCTCTGTGGGCGTCGCAAATTTGTCGCATTTTGTTTTGGGCTGTCATGTTTATGGCGTAATATTTTGCGGCCATAAATACACGCCAAAAATGCTAATGACCGCTTAAAGGGGGCACAGAGTGGGCTTACTGGGCGGGTAAATAAACGGGCAGATAGATAGTTGAATAGACGGATAGATAGATAGTGAGTGAGTGTGACAGCTTGCGTTAGTTTTGTATTTCAATTCGGTGAAAAACAAGTATTGATAAATGTATTTGGCACACACAGAGGAAGCTCCTCTGGCACATCATATGTCAAAATTGGGCCTTGACGAATATTCTTAGCACTTTCGATTATGTGTGTGTCGAACAACCAAAAAAAAACAAGTGAAAAAATAACAAAAAACAGCAGGCAGGCAGTTTTCCACACGCGAAGGTCAATGCAAAGCGCCGTTTTAAGCCGCTTTTACTTTGCAGTTGTAGTTGTAGTTGTTACCACTTTAACTCGACCCAAAGCGGCAATATTAACAACAACAATGACTACAACAAAGAGTCCATGGAGATAACGAAGCGAAACATGACAAGGACAAGGCCCCCAACCTGGCAGCTGACAACAACAACAACAACAACACAACGTGGCAACAATTCAAAGCGCCATTCTATGTGAGTGAGCTCTAAACGTCAGTGTGTGTGTGTGTGTGTGTGTGTGTAATTATTAGTACCGCCCGCTATTGCATGCGAGAACACACTAGAGTGTATCTTATAGATACATAACACACACTACTGACATACTTACTCGTGTACTTATGCAGATACAAATTGTTGTTGACGTTTTCTTTATGCCTCACAATGGGCAAGCAATTAAGCAAAAGTATTTCAAAATGTACAATAAAAATCCATAGCACTATTTTACAAGTAATTAGAACCATTGTAAAAACACAGCTAACTGTAAAAATCATTGTAACTATGATTTAATCAAACTCTTTTTAAATAAACACTATATTCAAGATAAGTTATTAAGTTCCTTAAGAAAAAATACAAATCGCCATACCTTACCATTAACTAAATCAAAGAAATTAAATTAAAAATAACTGCATTTTTTTTTTATAAGCTCATTCCGTTTAAATTGTGAATAACTAAAAAAATGTCCTAATTAAAATTTTATCTAAGTGTTTGCAATAGAAATGTATATTTGCTAATAACAACGAAGAATAAATGTACTTATAATAATAATTTAATGAATATATTTTGACTATAGTAAAATTTTAAAAACTAAAAATTAAAATTTATAATATTTACATTAAAAAAATAACAAATAAACAAAGCTGGAAAAAATTCAAGCTGATCGTCTATTCGAAATTAATGGTCTGTTATTCATTTCAAAGACACTTATCACTTATCAAACAACGAAAGCTGCAACAAGCAGATGCTAAAGCTTTTCGCAAGCTTTAAAGCTTTTAATTGTGAAATGCGTTGAATTTCATTATATCTGGTGTTTGTATTTAAATGCCGTCACTGTAAAAACGTTTTCACATTTCCAAAGTTCGTCAACAATACATTTTGTCAGCTGTGTCTTAAACGAATAAATAACAATTATGGAAAGTAATACGGAAAAAGATACAAGTAATATTAAATTCAATATCATAATTTAAATATTAATCTTCTAATTACTTTTTTGCAGTAACGTCTAAAATTAAAGTGTTGGCTATTGGAGACCAAGTGGAGGATCCAGAGGAATACCCAACGGATAAACAATGTACCTCAAAATATCTTCGGGATTCTAAGGCCGATTTTAGAAGACATTTGGGCTATCTTTTATTAGGAACTCGCAGCCCCATTGAATTTGTCGATGATTGGGGTAAAGTGGGTAGATTTACAGCATCATTCCATAAGAAAGAAAGTCAGCCCAGAACTTATGCCTTTCACTATACTATGGGTAATTCCTCGCCAGCTGGAACTTTAATAAGTGGACCTGCACTTAATGGCAGGGCAGTTATGGATGAAGTCAAACAAAGACTGAGTGAAGAGAATTGGATATCGGAGAATGAGATTAGCACACCTCTAAAAGCCAAACTTGACAATCATTACTACAACCGCGATGGTTATATACAGCATACTGTATCCAAAGCCTTTGATGCAGAAAGTAGACGACTATTTAATTTTGTGTTGTGCTTACACAGAGACTATGTGAAAGATAAGAAAATGTGAATTCAATTAATTGTATATAAATATAATTAATTTAATTTAAATTAAACAAAAATATAAAAAAAATATGTGAATACTAAAAAACTGTGTATCGAATATTGTAATTTAATTATATTTAAAGTAAATAAAAATCGGCTTTTTAATATATTTAACCTTTCAAATATTTTGTTAATAACTCACATATATTATTTATGCTAAAAAATAAATTGATATTTTAGTTGGTAATATTTATTAGTTGAAGACAAAGGCCATTTTAAAGATAAGTAAAATTTTAATTTTGAATTTAATCTCTGAGATAGTTTAAACTACTAAACTTCACCGACAGTTATTCCAGGGTATCTCCTAGCATTCATCTTACGCTCTTCACCACAAATCGTCGTTTTTGCTGCAATTTCTTGTGAGGGGATTTTGTGCTCCCCTTTTTTTTGGGTGACAATTAATTTCCGTAGATAATTGCCTACCGATAAGAGCAGTAGAAAAAGGCATCGAATATAGCTAAGGAAGTGGACATTAATCAAATGAGCTAAAGGAGCTTTGTTTTTGCTGTAAGATTGAAATCGAAAACACGACAAGACGGAATGACAAAAGGCCAGCTCAAGTGAAAAGTTGTGTGTTTATTCATTAATTTTTTTCTTGCATGTTTTCTTTTTTTTCTCTGGGTGATTTTTTTTTCGTAGCGCGTATTAACAAAATTGAATTTTCGAATAATGAATTATGTGTGCGCCCCTTATAAATATTAGCTAGATTTGCTGTGTGTATATGTTTGTATTTATGAATATGTAAATGTTTAATATAGAAATAGCAATGTTCAACTTTAGCACAATTCTCAAATATTAACCAGCTAAATAATAATACTGTTCACAACGCCAATGGTATGAGAATTTAACAATTTGTAATAGCAAAATGATTGATTGATTGATTGATATAGACAATAAATATAATAGATAATATAGAATACATATATTGTATATTGTTAATATTATTCTCGTAGAATTTATATTGCTGCACCATAACAACTAACATAAACAGCTAATATATTTTTTTTATGCTTTTTTAACTTTAATCTATTAATTTTGGAACAAATTTGAACAACGCTGGGCGTAAAATAGGCGCTAGTTGTAAATATATAAATTTTTATATTTTAATAATGTATTGTATATTCTATAAGAACACATATACATATGTACACACAGTAAATGCAGTATATGTATATGCGATTATGTTTTGTAAATGCTTTCTATATGGTACTCGTAATTGTATGTACGTATAATCAACGCTAATTGCACTATTGTTTATATTTATATATATGTATATGTTGGCTATGAACTACACTGGCGAACAAAATAAGGAGCTTAACTTTGAGATTGAATTTTATCTTAAAAAAAGAGTTTGAATCTATTATGATTATGTTATACATTTTAAGTATACTATCGAATTTAATATTAATAAATATCTATAATGGTTTTTATACATAATCGACAAAATAATAATATTGCTTCACTTTGAATACCAATCGAATACTGGTCCACTTTTTAACAATCTATAACTGAAACCTTATTCTTGCTTAATATACACCTAATGAAACATAATTTCATACAGTCCATCAAGATTGTCAACTTCAAGTAATAAGCTTAAGAACCGTTTTTAAAGACTTGAAGGACCATACAAATATTTAGGTAGGAAATTCAGTTGACTTAATTTCGAGTACATATACTTAAAATACTTTTGTTCTTAGAATGAATCCTTTTTAGGAAAGAAATACATAGAGAAATGTTCTACGTATTTTTCAATGGCAGTTTAGAATCGATTCTATCTAAATGAAATGCATCAAATGGAAGCTGGTTACATTAAATCATCATCGACTCATAATAAACAAGTAAAGAGTTCAAAGCGCCAGTGTAAAGGACGTGTGTATGGCTTGAAAAATATCAGATGCTAATGCTAATGTTAGGTTTTTGATTTATAATAGCGTATTTTAAATTGCTTTTAGAAAAAATGCGCAAAAGTCTTCGGTCTCGGTTCATTTCGGTTCGGAGTGGTGTGCTAAAAGATTTGGCATCACTTGCGTGACAGCATTATATTTATAACAGTGCCGCAGTTAAGCAGCACACGTTTGGCATCGCTCAGATTGGCATTGGTCAGGTCATAGCCATCGATTTCCAGCAATTTATCGTTCAGGCTCAGCAGACGCGCCGCACTCGAATTTGGCGTAATTGCACTGACAAAGATGCCCACCTAGAAGATGAAAATGTGATTAAAAGATATTATTTAAATGTTATTCAAAATAATAGTCACCTGATTAAGCAGCTCGGCAATGTCAAAGCCAATGTTGTGCTCCCATTTGAGTGTCACCTGCTTAACAGTGGGATTTTTATGCACGCCAAAGATCCAGGTGGATTTCTTATTGCTGCCCCTGGATGTGTTGTTCGTGGCCGTTGAGTTCAACGAGTGCTGTGATAACGTATCATCCATTTCCATTTCCATCTCCATTTCCTGCTGCTGTTCGTTTTCTGCCTCCAGTTGTTGTTGTTGTTGTTGTGGCATCTCTTCCAGCTCACTGCCGTTGATATTGTTCTGATAGTCGAGCTGCTCGGATTGGGCGCCAATTGCCGTTGTCTTGAAGTTGCTGTTGAGCGCATCTTGGTAATTGTTGCTCTGCTCGTAAATTGGCTGCGTTGGAGACAGTTGCTGTTGCTGCTGCTGTTGTTGTTGCTTGCGCTGTCGCATGGACTCGTAGAGTGTCAGATCCTCGGGCGTTTTCTTGGTGTAAACGCGTGCTATGTGATAAGGTGGCGGTTCCATCCTCGGTGGCGGCACCACCGGCTGTGTTTGCAGTGGCTGCAACTCGTAATTCTGTTCACCATTCGATAAATGCGTCGTGGGCAGCGTCATGGCGTTGTTG
This sequence comes from Drosophila subquinaria, assembly GCA_037043405.1. Classification (NCBI taxonomy): domain Eukaryota; kingdom Metazoa; phylum Arthropoda; class Insecta; order Diptera; family Drosophilidae; genus Drosophila; species Drosophila subquinaria. The sequence goes on from JBAMBL010002839.1 coordinate 432,205, forward strand.
GCATCCACATAAAGCTGCTGATAGTGGGCATCGTAGTTGACCAGCGGCAATCCGTAATACTCCTGCGTTGGCTGCTGTGACTGTGGCAGCTGCTGCTGCTGGTAGACGCCATAGATGTGTGTTGGATCGGGCGCAACGCCATATATTGCACTTGCCGTGGCATGGTCCACAGCGTCCTGGTTGCTATCACAGTGTTGCATGGCCACCACCTGGCCATTGGGCACCACGACACGCGCTTCCCGCACCTCACTGGACCCCGAGGCAGCCGCTGCATTCGCCGCCTGCGCCTGTCGCATATACTTGGCCATTTGCCGCAGCTCCTTGGGATACGGGGTCGGGGATCGCATCAAGCGCACAGAGCTGCCAGCGGGCAGCTGTTCCGGAGTGAGCGGTGCTGCTACACTGTAGCTGGCCGTGTAGCTGGGAGCGGGTTGAGGGGCGGCGCTGTTGTTGCCCGCACTCAATATGGTCGTCTCCTCGGCAAAACAAATGCGACGCGATGGACTCGACGGTTGCTGTGGATGCTGCTGCTGCTGCTGATGATTGTTGGCGTAGACAAACTCGTACTGTTCCTGCACCTGTTGCTGCTGCTGCTGGGCCTGCATCTTGAATGTGACCTGTGGCAGCATGAAGCACGTCAGCTGCGTCTTGCTGCTCGCATCCAGGTACTGCAACGGCACCAGGGGCTGTGATTGATTGTCGCTAAGCCACAGCGACGTGAGATTCACCAGACTCAGCATGGAAACGGGCAGCGCATTGATGTAGTTATTAACCACATTCAGCACCTTCAGCTTCGACAGATGACCAATGTTTTGGGGCAATGCCGAGAGCTGATTGTTGGCCACACTCAAAACGCTCAATTGGCTGCAGCTGCACAGCTCGTCGGGCAGCTGACGCAGCTGATTGTCGTCGGCGAAGAGGAAGCGCAGTTTCGTCAAAGAGCCAATCGTGCTGGGCAGACGCATCAGTTTGTTGTGGCTCAGCACCAGCTCCTCCAGCTGTTCCAGGTAGCTTATGCTGTCCGGCAGCTCGCTGAGCCCGTTCGACTCACACTTGAAGGTGACTAGCGACTTGAGCATGCCCACGCTGAAGGGAAATGCTTCCAAGTTATTGCTACACACGGACAACACCTCGACATTGCGCCAGTTGCTCAGCTCGTTGGGCAGTGCGTCCAACAGATTGCCATTGGCCTCAAAGTGTTGCAGCTCACGCAACTTGCCAATGTTCGGAGAAACGCGACGAATCTGATTGAAATCAATCCACAGTTCACGCAGGGATTTGAGCTCGCCAATAACCTCGGGCTGTAGAAGGAAACAGATGAAACAGATACGATATTTAAATATGTTTAAATGCTTACCAACTCGGTGAACTCATTGCCACCAATGTCCAGACGCTGCAAGCTGACCAAACGCACCATTGACTTGGGCAATGTGATGAGATTGTTCAAGCGCACCTCTAAAATTCGTAGATTAACCAAACGCCCAAAATTGGCGGGCAAAAATTCCAAATACGTTTCATTTAACAGCAGCTCCTGCAGCGATATGAGCGAGGTAATTGCGTCCGGAAGACGTTGCAAACTATTGCAGCTAAGATCCAAGTGGGTCAGATGCTTGCACGCCTTGATCTCCTCCGGCACACTGACAATAACTGCAAAGAAAGTGGATAAAAGTCAGAGATGGAGGTATTATTTGAAGACCATGAACAACTCACGATTGCGATTCAAGTCTAAATGTTGCAGCTGACGCAGTGAACCGATGGCTTGTGGTATGCTCTCCAGATTGTTGCTGTTCACCTGCAGGACGCGCAGTCCCTGGCAATAGAATAACTGTGGTGGCAGCGTTTGTAACTGGTAAAAACAGAATAAACAATTATCAATAAGAATCATTTGACGGGGTGGCATCATCAGTTAGTTACTCACCCGCGCATTGCTCAGATGCAGCTCCTCGAGTGTCCGCTCGTGCTGCCAGACCTCGGGAAAGGCATCCTGCAGCGGTGTATTGCTGTAGTCCAGCTTGTCAATGACCTCTTCGCGTTTGAATTTGAAGCACGGGAAGCATTTGGACAACAGCGGCATTTTTGCCAACGATTCTTCTTGTTTTTTGTTCGATATTAAGGCACGGCCGTTGATATTGTTGTTGTTTTTGTTATTATAATTATGATTATTGCGGGCTGCAAGTATACACACATACATGCACGCATTTAAGTCGCCAGCACACATACACACACATTGACAATTTGGGCAACACTTAAGCCACTCGCATAACTCACCTATGATTCATCGCTGCTTCTGCTGCAGCGGCAGCAGCAGCACAAAGACAGCGGCCGCATTGAACGCTGCTCCGTTACAATTCATTGGCATTTGGTTGGGCTTGTTATTGTTCCAACTGTCACGCACACATACATACATATGCAAAAACACAAACAATAATGAGGCTACGTCTGCTAAAAGCCGTTTGCTTACGTAGCCGGCACCTTGCAAAGCCTCTGCCTTTGCTATAACTTGCTAAGTCCGCTTAGGGCACCTATTTTATGCTTAATTTAACACCTAATTTTGGTTTTCTTTTATGTTTTTCACTTTGAAAACGGCAATTTGCTGTCGAACTGCTCCGGAATAAGTTCAAATGAACAGCTCACTAGACTAAATGGATGAACTAGCTTATAAGTGTCGTTCATTTAGTTCATTACAAATAGATCTTTTCAGTTGCTGTTATCGATTGGAATTCATCTCTTCAACACTTGCATTGCTGTTAACAATAACAACCAGAAGGTCGTTGCAGGTTAATAGCACAACAAACCTGAAGAAACTCACATTTTATTGAAATAAATATAATTTTTAATTAAATTGTGTTTACCAATCTACATTTAAATTGTGAATATTCTTATTGGAACAATCATCGATAAGTCCAGTGCTCAAAAAGGCTAACCGTTTAGTTGGCATAATAATTTCCCAACAGATGGCTCCAGAGTGCAACGGTTTACATTCAAATGATGAAAATGCAATGCTAAAGAAAAAGTGCAGTGGCTGTTGCTAATTTTATGTGTTTGTTAATTAATATTTATTTTTTACTTCCTGACTGCGTAACGCTATGTAAAGAAAGCAAATTACATTTGCACACAAAGCTGAAGGAAGTGCAAATTGAGCGTTTCAAGCCGCAAGTGCAAACATTTCAAATGTCAATATGTAAATATATGAGGCGAACAGCTTAAAAATCAATTTAAAAAAAACATCTGTCGACTTTGTACTCAGACTTCCCGTCGTCCAATGGACTAAACTTTAGGCATTGGTAGTGCGAAAATTAAACAAACAGCGTCCACTTTTTACGTTTCGTTTTCGCGTGGCCTTTTTACGAATTTACACTTCGGGCAATTGTAAAATTGTATAGCGTAGTGTAAATAAGCGCATAATAAATATACATAGCTTTTTTGTTGTTGTTGTCTTTGGCTTTTGCAAGAGACAAAAAGTTTACTAACAGCTAAGCGAGACAAACGACAAACGTCGAAATGCAATTCGATTTTAGGAGTTCAGTTTTGTTTTTAATGTCGCGCTCTGCAGTCGAAATTTAAAAAATTCGTCGCTTGAACTTCGCTCGATATCGATTGTGAGTTGCGAAAATCGATAATTTCCAAAAGAAATTTAAACGATTAAGTGAACAAAAAATAATTTTTAAATTGTTTAAAATTAAAAGCAAAATTTCATATCTAAAAATTAGAATAAATACAAAATTTGTGTATTTTTAAAAATTTGAAATGTCGAAACATGAAATGTGTATTTTTAGCGTTTTCCCACAGCAAACAATGGCCGGTTATAAATCTGTGCCCCAGTCATAACAACCACACTAAAAGGCGTGTCAATATGAATTAAAAATTAACAAGCAGTTGTTATATTTTCCACACCAACGAATTTCATATGCAGCAATACGCATTTGAAATAAAGTTTCAAATATGTAAGTGGGTCGTCCAACTGCAGGAATACACACCCTTTAATTTTATATTGAATAATTAAAACCACCTGTCGCGGACTTGAAATTTGAGTGATGTGTCCGTTACACACGATTCATGACTCATTGAGAAGGAGTAACACCCCTAAAGCACCACCCCCTTAAGCACCTAGCCTTTTTATGCTCTCTAAACTACCCCCCACAAAGCGAGAGATAGAGAGTAGTTAGTTGAGAGAGCGACTGAAGAGCGAAACGGTTATGGTATTTTTTTGTTAGTATATTTCGGTTAATTTGATAAAAAGAACAGATCTTGTATTCCTAGAGCGATTGTTATTGCCTTGTCTTGTGCACACTTTAGCTTCAAAAAGGGTAAATTTCTATTTTAAAAACCCCTTTTTCTAAATGGGGTAATAAATCGATACAGACCAGAAAATAATTAATTTTGTTCACGCTACTAACTTACAATGGTTTAGAACCAATAACCTGGTTGTAACTGGTCATAAAAGTTTACATATTATTGCTTTTTTTAGTCAGTTGCAATATATCTTATCCAGTATAGAAAGGTTTGGATCATCGGTTCTTCGATTTCGCTAGGCATTCTTGTGTTTGGTGTTTACGCTGTAAGATAAAAATTAAAAAAATAAAATAAATGATTATTTTAAAATTAAAATATAATTGAAATATAGGTATAATAAATTACCTTGAAATTTGTAAAACTTCCAATATTCAAATTTTCCCTTTGTTGGATCTCTACTTGCTCTTGGTTTTCGACTTGCTCTTGGCGCTTTTGGCGGCCTTCTTAGCGCCAGGCACCGTCTTCTCTGGAGCCTCAACAACCGCTGCTGGTGTTGTGCCGCCTGCAACACTATTGAGAGTCATTTTCTCTGCTGGCGCAGCTGCTGTTTTCTTAACGGTGGTAACCTTCTTTTTACCGGGCATATTGGATAAACTTTTTCCAAGAGACTGTCTTACAAAATAGTACGGGAATTTTAAAAATATTTCGGAAAGAAATTTAGTCAAGCCGAATGGTGTGTAGCTCTCAGCATATCGAAATAAAATGAGTCTATACTAAATATTCAAAAAGTAAAGTTAATATCGAAATTCATGACTTGCTAAGTTTTTGAATTCAATTGTAAGCAGCAGGGAACCGTTTCGCAATGCTTATAACCGTTTCGCTCTGACCCCATCCCCAAACAAAAAGTTGCACCATGTGTCTTATCTGGGGGCTGACTGCTCTCTCTCTCTCTCTCTCTCCCACTCACTCACTCTCTTTTTCCCTATATATCTCGCCCTGTGGGTCGCTCGCATTTTGAGTCGCATTCGTGGTAGAGAATCCGAGGCCAAAGCAGCTGCCGCAAAGTATTTTAGTGAAATTTCTATTTAAATTTAAATTTAGTTATCAGCGCAAAGTACAAGGAATTAGCTAATAAAATTTTTAATCACAATATTTAAGCAATAATTAGCATATTTATCAATCAAACTTGCAAATAGTCGTGTTTACATAGCAGGCGCAGTAGTTACATATTTACAACTGACGACAGCAAATCGGAAAACAAAGCAAAACAAAACGAATTATTGATTTTTGTTGTGTTGTTCATGTGAAAATCAACATTGAGATAAAAACGGGGCTGTGCAATAGGAATACTTTTTAGCCAAAGTATTTGATAATTATCGAGTTAAGCGATTTATTATCTCACTGCTCAACGAGATGGCAACAAAGCGTAATACGGTGACAACACAAATTCCGGAGACGCCGCCGTCGGAGGGAACTTCCCTGGCGCTGGACACACGTCTCTCCCGGCACGTGGAGAGTGTCATACCCAAAAAGCGGTGAGTGCAATTGGCAATTGGCACACCTGTAGTTGCCAGAGTTGTCATGCCAATTTAATTTAAAATTATTTCCCCCCCTCAGTCAGGAGGCTCTCAAGTGGTACGGTTGGGGCTACAACGATTCCCAGTTCTATGGACAAGAGGGCATCATTTGCTTCAAAGGCGAAAAGTGAGTACGCTGACAAGCTCTCTGTGTGTGAGATTATGTCTGAGTCATAATTCTAAGAATAACTAGAATTCGAGTCCAGTAAAGTCAGGAAGACTGTTCTACTTTATTGGATATTCAAGTTTTTATTCAGGTCATAGTTCCAAAAATAACTAGAATTTGAATTTAGTAAAATCAGGAAGACTTTTCAACTTTATTCGATATTTTAGGTCTTAGAAAATATTTTAGAAATGTGCAATATATACTTAGAGTGTGCGATATGTTCTGAGTTATGATTCTAAGAATAGCTAGAACTCTAATTCAGTAAAATCAGAAAGAGTCAACTTTATTCGATATTCAAGTCTTAATAATTCTAAGAATAACTAGAATTCGAATTCAGTAAAATCAGGAAGACTTTTCAACTTAATGAGATATTCAGGTATTCAGGAAAGTATTTTAGAAATCCGGTTGTTTGTGGTGTCAGTGAATTTAGTAAAATTTAATAATTAAATCTACCCAGTAAATGTTTTTTGTATGCTTGGGTTTTCTTAATCTAATTATTTTTAACAATTCTCGTTTTTGCAATACGCTCTAATTTTTATTTGAATATACCAGAAAGATTAAGATGTCGGCTGATAAGGGATTACTATGCTCATTTTGATGATTCACAAAAAAATGTATATCAAGAAGAACAATTGGGTTTTATTTTAAATAACCTGAACTACACCTGCCATTTAATATATATAAAATGATTAAATTTATTTAAAATATTTAGCTGTGAAATTTAGTGTTAGTCATAGGATTTTTGGTGTTTTTGACGATTTCATATTGATTCCATATTAATTCCCTATTAATTTTTAAGATAATGACAAATATCAGTCTTAAAAAAAATAATAATTAGAAAATATCTACTATAAAATTGTTTTCCAAAATCAAGTCATATTTTCTGTGAACCACTTATTATACGGATTTTTCCAACAGCAAGTCATATCTTTTGTGAATCTTATTTATCATTATTCTCTATAAGCAGTTCTGAGATCTTAAGTATTTCTTCAGGATTCAGTTTAAGGCCAGCTTATTACCCAAAATTTCAGTTTCAACTCGCTTTTAAGTAAAAGTAACAACTGTTATTGAAAATTAAACTGCATTCCAAATGAAAAAGCAACTGTTTTTGAAAATTACACCTAATGGAAGTACATTAAAGATACGACCCCTAACTTTAGCTCTGTTTGTACCATATGTTCATTGATTGATTTTCACACCCTTAATTCCATAATTTCCAATTTCAGATACCCGCTGGGCGGTTGTGAGTTGCCCAGTTTCACGAAATGGGTGCAAAACAAATTCGATCTGACCGTCGATCCCACCAAGGCGTATCCACAGCTGCCGCAGTCGTATCCGCAGCCAGTGGAGAATGGATCCTTCTTGAACGAGCTGCGGGGCATGACAAAGGTGGATCACTCCCAGGAGGGCGTCGATCGTCTGGTGCGCTGTCATGGCCAGACACTGCACGACATCTACAGTCTGTGGCACAACAAGTTCCGACGCATACCGGACGTGGTGGTGTGGCCGCGTTGCCACGACGAGGTGGTGCAGCTGGTCAAGTTGGCCCACAAGCACAACGTGATGCTGCTGCCCTACGGAGGCGGGACGAGTGTCTCGGGCGCCATCACCTGTCCGCAGGAGGAGGAGCGCATGATTTGTGTGCTGGACACTTCACAGATGAATCGCTTGCTGTGGCTCAATCGCGAGAATCTCACCGTCTGCTTTGAGTCGGGCATTGTCGGTCAGGATCTGGAACGCGTGCTCCGCGAGCAGAATCTCACTGTGGGTCACGAACCGGACTCGTATGAGTTTAGCACGCTGGGCGGTTGGGTGGCCACACGTGCCTCCGGCATGAAGAAGAACATCTATGGCAACATCGAGGATCTGGTGGTGCGGGTTCGCATGGTCACGCCCACGGGCACACTGGAGCGGGAGTGCAGTGCACCGCGCGTGAGTTGTGGTCCGGACTTCAATCACATCATACTCGGCTCCGAGGGCACACTGGGTGTCATCACGGAGGTCGTGTTGAAAGTGCGTCCTCTGCCGCCGGTGCAGCGTTATGGTTCCCTGGTATTCCCGGACTTTGAGCAGGGCGTCCAGTTTATGCGCGAGGTGGCCCGACGTCGTTGCCAGCCTGCATCTGTCCGGCTGATGGACAACGAGCAGTTCATGTTTGGCCAGGCGCTGAAGCCGGAGAAGAGTTGGCTGGCCAGCTGCGTGGATGCGGTGAAGCAGCGCTATGTCACCAGCTGGAAGGGCATTGATCTGGCGCACATCTGTGCGGCCACGCTGCTCTTCGAGGGCGACCTCAAGGATGTGCAGCGCCAGGAGGCGGTCATCTATGAGATCGCCGCACGCTACAAGGGATTTCCGGCAGGTGGTCAGAATGGCGAGCGGGGCTATTTGTTCACCTTTGTCATCGCCTACATCAGGGTGAGTAGTTCAGAAATGCACCGTCATTCCCCTTTTAAAATAACGTACACTGTGAAAAAATATTTGGTATTCTGAAAAAGAAAATCATTTGTAATATTGTGTTCTTAAATAGTGATGTAAAAATACGACGAAAAATTTAGAACTCGATTTTTTCCAATTTTTTTTTAACGATATTCAATTACTTTAACTCGATAAATTTTTTTGACGAAATATCGAAATCTTTAAATTGTAGATTTTCATGGAAAAATCCACAACTTACTGGAGTTTGCTTATATATATTTCATTTGCAGTCTTTAGTTAAGTTCATGATGATGTAGGGAGTTAATTTAATAGAGGTTAATTAAAGTTAGAATGCAGATTAAATTTAGAGGCTAAAACTTGATCAAAATGATATTTCGCTTGAAAATCGGATTACTTTAGACAAAGTTATGAAATTTTGAAGTTGGTCTAATTTTTGACTTAGAAATTTTACAAGTCAAAATATATGTACGTGTTTATTTTGTATTTACACATACGTTTTCTTTTAAAAATGTTTTCTTGGAAAACTCGATATATCAGCATTATTTTGAAATATATTGATTAATTTTCTGTCGATTATTATAACCCGATTTTAAGATCAATTCGCTATGCAGATCTACATCACTACTCTCAATACATTTTTGGATTTTCATTTATTTTATTGAAACTAGGATTTCCAAATTAATTCTTAAACTTTCTTTCCTCTTCCAGGACTTTGCACTGCATCAAGGCATTGTGGCCGAGTCCTTTGAGACCTCCGTGCCTTGGGATCGTTGCAGTTTGCTGTGTCGCTGTGTTAAGCAACGGGTTGTTTCGGTTTGTAGAAACTCCTATCATTTTGCCAATTTCATGTTCATTTTTATCACTCTGCTTTGCAGGAGTGTTACAAGCACAAGATTTCGCACTACACAATTTCCTGCCGCGTGACACAGACCTACGATGCGGGAGCATGCATTTATTTCTACTTTGGATTCCGCTCGTTGAGCATAGCCGATCCGGTGGGCGTATTCGAGGCCATTGAGCATAGTGCACGGGAGGAGATCCTCGCCTGCGGTGGCTCCCTGTCCCATCACCATGGCGTGGGCAAAATACGCAGCCATTGGTATCGCAATGCGGTCACCGAGACGGGATCATCTCTGTACTCCGCTGCCAAGCAGCATCTCGATCCCCGCAACATCTTTGCAGCGGGAAATCTCTTGCCACAGAAGGAGCAGCTGCAGTTTGGTGAGAAGTCAGAAAAACCAACAACAACAGAAGCAGCCGCAACGAAAGCCAAACTCTAGAACCACTTTATCTAGATATATACGATTAATTATAAAGAATTCCTAGTCTAAATCTAATAACTTCAATTCATTTCTAGCTGCTTTGGCCTCTTGCATTTAGTTTGCATTTTTCTTAAAGCTCATGTTTTGTATGGGTTTTACATTTTTATTTTTATTTTTTTTATAAATAAATGGATAATTTGCAAAATGAAGGGACCTCCTTTTAATTCTATTTTTTACAGTCTTTAGTTTACAGCAACCAACATTCCTCGGTCACTTGTTGGTGGTTTATTACTTGGATTCTTCTTTTCCCCTGTGCCAAACCACAATCACAACAGACTTCAACTTGACTTTGATTTTGATTATATTGGTGTCAGTATCAGAGAATGTGTGTGAGCCTCAAAGCTGATTGGTATGTAAGAATATATGTTGGTTTTACAAGATATCGATTTCTGGAACTGAGTTTTTGAAATACTTGTCAAATAAACCGTCTCAAGCTTAGGCCCGTTTTTTCAATATCTAAATAAGGTGTCTGATAACTATTGAAAAGAGAATTTGACGTAAAATGTATGGAAATTAATGTCAAATTTGAAACTACTAGTATATGTTAAATAAAATTTATAAGCCCTTAAAGTGTTATTTTATACAAATTATGAAACAAGAAGTTGATTAAACGTTAAAACTTAAGAATTAAAATTTTGGAAAAAATATTAAAAAATACAAAGGGGGGACTCTTTGCCTAAAAATCGAATTCTGACAAAAAAATAAAAAATAAAATAATTTTCATAATCTTAAGAAAATTTGAGTGCAGAATAAATTTATACGCAAACCGTGATCATGATGACATTCCTCTTGAAAATTTGTTCATTTTTGCCAAAGTTATGAAAGTTGACACATTGTAATTTTTTAAACTCTTTCTTAAGTTTTTTAGTAGAGCACAGAGAAGTGCCTACCATCCATTTAATGACAATTCTTAAACAGCTTCAATCGCATCTGCATGTGATGTGCGTGCCTAGACCAAGATCAGACCAACTTGACCGATCGTCTGATCGCCTGATCGTCGGATCGTCTCATCTGATCATTGCTGTCAATTGCGGTTTTGGCTTCAGGTCTAGACATTGTTGTTGTTGTTGCTAAGAGATCAAATGTCATCAAGTTGTCAACTTCGTTAGCTTGCCAATGGCAACAACAACTAACAACAACAGCTAACAACAACAACAACGACAACGAGTTGCAAATCGCTTTTGGCCTGCTCCTTGCGCTCGTTAATGGGCAACTGGGCGATTGGCAGAATGGGAGAATAGGTAAATGGGAATGGGGGAATGGGTGAATAGGAGAATGGGAATGGGAATGAGGCGCATGCGCAGCCGGCAGCTGCTTATTGATGATCTGACTGTCTTGTCTTGTTACCGTGTGCCAATGCCAAGTGGTAGTTACAAGCCAAAAGCCATGGGACACGCACACACACACATACACACACACACTCGCAAGTACATGCATACATACACGCATGCAAGGCCTATAAATAAAGATTAAAATCGGCAATGTGAGCAAAAGTTAAACCTGGCTAAGACGTCTCTCTAAGCCGTCTTCCTTTTCGTGTATTTCTTTTTCTGTTTTTTTTTTTTTGTTTTCGGCTGCTTGCCTCTGGAAATTGTCAGCAATTAACCCGCGGGTCAGTCTCTAGTCTCTGCTGTTTTGTGGCATTGCTTGCAGTCCTGTGATTTATGCCACAAAGTGCCTTAAAGTCAAACACAATCAACTCGGCAAATTTATGGCACAGGGCAAGTTGAGACTGAGTCTGTATCTCAGAGTCAGTTTCAGACCCGATTTGAGTTGCAGTCCTGTAAAGAGGCACGTATTCCTGTGCCTTGCCTGAAGATACATATTCATTCATATAATGGCCATTCACATCCAATGTCCAATGTCACATTACTCAGCCTCCGGTTTGTTCTCCGTTTGTTTGCCGTTTTGTTTGTTTTGATGAACAACTCTACAAAACTCTGAAACGTGGTATATTTTGGAGGATAGGTCTACGTCTACCTGAGTATAAATCAATTCATTTGCATAGCTATGCGTGAGACAGAGAGAAGGGGAAGAGAGAGCGATCGAGAGACAAACAGAGAGAGCAAATTGAGAGGGTGAAGGAAGTAAATAGAGAGAAAGAAAGTTGTAAAATTCAAACCATGTAAGCCCTTTAATGTAAACCCTTTTAAGACTTCTGAGGAACACAATTTGAGATTCAGCTAATATCCCTATTTTCATACTATTGTCAATAGTTTTTATAAAAATCAGGGAGTAAAAATGTAAGCAATTTAATAGTCATATATTCACTTGTTCTTATACTTATTTTATTTTTAAAAATGGAATTACTAATACATATTTATACTGCCTTACAATATGAAAGCATTTTCTAGAGTTTTTCTTATACCTTTCGATTGATATATAATTTGATCGGATAGTTAAAAATTATCCATTCTTCCTTAATATTTTGATAGCGTAGACTGTTGTCCATAGTGATAAGCCAAATTCTTTGGCTTGCCTATCCTTTACAAAGATGGAGTTCCAAACAATGTTGTTCTTCTGAATGTTACTTGCAGATGCGCTCCACTGGCGTCCCTGTTAACAAGTACAAGTACGTAGTCTTATCTCGGGACATGCACTTTAATGTCCAACAGGACATCCGAGACAATAAATGCGCAGTTCTCTGCAGCTGAGTCACTGAATCAACATTCATCTCCATGTTCAAAGAACGCAGAGAATGGACGTTGTCTGTTGTTGTTTTATTCTAATCAGGTACTGTCTTTTGTAGGTATTCGTATTCACCCTGTGGCGTTCTAGGACCTGTTTTTATTACACATGTAAATAGAGAGAACTGTGAAAGAAACTCTGTATGGAAGCGAAAATGCGCTGTAATTTTAACACTTTTTATTCAATAAATGTATACCCATTAAATGATATTTACCTATCGCGAGTATAAATTATTTTCTTATTTTGTTTTTATATTTGATTAAAGTGCTAACAAAAATTTACTACTAATGCAACTTGATTTAATGTAAACTCAGGGAAAGGAACAATCATTTAAAAATCAACGTGATCTAAAACTAATGACGTGATCTAATGTTTATGCATTAAATTTACAGTGCGATAAGATGAAAAAAACTTAAAAAAATAATAAAAAACAAGAAATTAAATGATGTTATGATGGCATAAATATGTTTGTTTATACGACTTTTCTAAATGATGCTAAGCTGGTTTAGATTTATTTATAGAAATTACTTACACCCAATTTGCAATTAAAAAATAAGGAACAATAAAAAAATGATAAAAGAACTAAAAAATTCAAAAATTATTAAATAAAAATGACATTATTAGAGCGATTGAAAATATTTCGATGTTGCTTTTTGTGATAATAAGAGTATTGAAAAATCTGTAATTACTTTTTCAGAGGAATATTGCAGCTGTGCCCTTTAAAATCAAGCCTGTACCCAAATTATAAATAACCTCAACAAATTTCTCTCAGTGTAGGCTGGCTCGCTCACAGTACGAAACACAACGGCGCATGCGCGTCAAAACGGGCAATAAGCAATAACAGAAAACAGCAACAACAGCAACAGACCAGTTAACCCATTGATGCCAACGACAACAGCTACAACTACAACTGCGCTCAGTCGACAGCGACGCGTCGCTGCTTTCTATGGCAGCGAGCGCCCAAGCTGCGGCAACGGCTCTGTTGCCATCGCACCTGGCGCTCAGTTGTGGGCAGCGCGGCCAGCTAACAACAACGGCAAACAGAACGCAACGCAATCGCGACGTTCGCGCGTTCGGCACTTTGTTATTGTTTTCACGAGACTTAGAACTTTATTCGTGGAGTTTGGCCTGCCAACAAAAACAGAGAGAAAGAGCAGACCAAGAGAGAGAGTTGAGAACACAACTGGAAGTAATCGTTCGTGCATGTGCGGGAGAGCGAGGGAGTGCCTGTGTGTGTGCGTGAGTGTAAGTGAGATCAAGATCTGAAAACATCAGCTAGCTGCAGCTTCTCATCGCCTGGCTGCAACAGTTTCGATTCGTGCGCGTCGCTTGCAACATCAAATTTCGCTTGTTTACAATTTTCGGTTTTCGGTTTTAGTTTCGATTTCCGTTTCGAGTTTCGGACTCGGTTGTGGCTACGGTTACGGTTGCGGTTTCGTTTGTGCTCAGTGTGTGTGGGAAAAAATGCAACAAAAATGTCTGTCCATTAGTTGTAAACGTTTTGGCGCTTGTAATTGGCGGCAGCTGCTTTTGTTTTGCCTTTAAGAGCAGCCAACAGTGAAACAGGTGCGTCAAAGCTTAACAAAAAACAAAAAAAATAAATATAAGAAAAAAACTGATATAAAACATAATACGCGTATAATGCACTTTACAAAACAAGTAAAAAAAAATACATTAAAAATGCATTAGAAGTTGAAAAACTCATCGCAGCAACGGAAATTCTTGAATCTACGGCTTGTCAACAGTCTGTTGCAGCAGTAGTCAGACACCTGCAATGACTAGTAGAAATTTCCTGCAGTTGACTGGAAGATGCATCGCAATACTTTCCAGCTTCCCATAGACTTCAAGCCGCTCTCAACTGACTCATTAAATTTAGCACTAAAAAAACTGAACCCACGCCATTTTTGAAGTATTTTATATCATGTGCTTTTTCGATTTTTTACGACTTGGTCGTAAAACCAAAAATCGCAAACCAATAAATTTTTGCTTAGTTTGGTTTTTGGCTTTTGGAGAGGGATTTCGTTGATTTGTGTTTAATTGCTGGCAGGCATTGGACTTGGCTTAAATGATAGACCTGACTTGACTTGGCCATCATCACAGCTTGGCCACCAACGCAACGCACACTTGATTCAATCTCAGTTTTTTATGGATTCTTTGTGTGGGTTGCATTCGCCTGGCCAACTTTTGCATGTGGAGAACTATTGAGTGGAAACCTTGTATCTTATGAATGTTTGTTAATCATATGCTTGAGTCGAATTCTTGCAATAATTGTTCCAATTGTGGAATTGTTTACATAGTTTGAAAGATCGGTTTGAGATTATAAGAATATTACAGTTACCTTCGGAAATATTTATTATTATTTTTTTTAAAGTTTCAAAATGTATCTTTTTTGTTGTTTGGCAATTGTTTGTTAAATTCTTGATAAGAAAACCACGTGATTTTCTGTAATTTGACTCTAATTGGAATACAATAATTAGAAAACACTGGCATCCAAAAGGTTCTTACAAATGATTTCCACTTGACTAACGATTTGGGCCAAATTACTGGACTTTTGAAAAATGTTATAGGCTAGAGAAATTTGTATATTTGTATATGTTAATCGAGACTAGTACATTTTTTTAAAATAATAAATGTATCAGAAAATATTGTACTATTGAATATATTAAAATTAAAGGCAATTTACACTTATTTTTAACTCATATTCTATATAATAAGAGAATTTTCCGAGTAGAATAAGAAATTAGCAAATGAAACGTAAAATATTATTTCGTGTGAAACTGAAAAATGTCTAGCATCTAAAATGTGATAAACATGTTGTGTAAAATTTTGCATGTTTTATATAACTTGACTGGACTGTCAGATGCATGACTTGATGATATTCATGTTCATGTTCACGTTTCACGAGTCATGGAAATCATAGCATAAGTAATTTATCTAATAGATACTTGAACTGCTCATCAAGTTGACATAAAACAAATGCTAGGCATAATGTTGCCTGCTCAGCATAACGAATTAACAATAACAACAACAATAATCACAACAACAATTTTACATTACAGTGAACTACAGCAACAGCAACAACAACAGACTGTAGGCAAATGCAGTCAAGGCGCGCTTAATTAACATGCAACTGGCAACTGGTAAACGACAACAGCAACAGCAGCAACAACAACAGCAACAGCAACAACATCGACAAGCTAACGACAACAGCACGTCAAAAAGTGCAATCGAAGATATCAAAAGAAACAAAAATTGCCGATAGGCAACAACAACGACAACGACAACAACGTCAACAACAACAACAACAACAACGACGTCGTCAAGCTGTCTAACTAAAGTTCGCCAATCAGTCAAACTAAAGATGCAATGTCCAATGTTGCAAAGACCTTGCCCTGCAGCTGTTAATTAAAGCAACAATTGCAGCACCAACAGCAGCAACAACAGTTACAGCAACAGCAGCTGCAACAACAGCAATAACTGCAAGCAGCAACAGCAACAGTAACAACAGCAGCAACATGTAAGTAGCAGCCTGGCATTTGACTTTCTTTCAGGCTGCCATCATCAGGCAACACACAGTTGGTGACTTTCTAAGCCAGTTGCCAATTTGGTGCAATGGCAACAAGATAGTTTTGGGCAACATGCAACAGCAACAGGCAACTTGCAACTGGTTGCTGCCGTACACAACAATTGTTTGCCGGGATGGCGATTCCGACTGGGTCGCGTGTTTGACACAAATGCCGCGCATAGTTTTGAAGGCGGTTTGGACCAACTTGCGCCTTATGGTCAAAACCAGCATTAAGTATCAGTCACACACACACACACATACATGTACACAAAGATTTATATATGTATTGACAGCGAGTGCTTCCTGCGCTGATTGCATTTTAATAAGCTTGCCGACTATCTTACAGATACTTTTGTTGCATGTTTGCCTAAGTAGCCGACAAAATAAAAACAACAACAGCAAAAATAATAAGCAAACTGTGGCACGCAAACAATTTTCGAAGCCAAAAGGTGGTTGACGGTGCCATGGATCGCGTGCCAATGGCATGCCGTGGGTCACAATGGGTTAACTTGGCACATAATGTGGCCATACAACTGCTGAAGTTAGGCTAAAAGCCACAGGGCAATGTTTGAAATTATTAGCAAATTCTTAGCTGATCTTATCGCACAGAACAAAGTATCAGAACAGAAAGAAATTCAAATAATTTGGATATTTTTTATCTCATCGTGAATCTCAAGCTAAAAAAGTGTATAAAAATAAAATATAAAATTCTAAGAAGTTACTGTCTTTAATTTCATTAATAGCATTTAATAAATCAGTTGCTGATTGGGAATAAAATTTTTATGGAGTATTCGTAAGAGTTTTTCTGGGAAATTTCCATAAATTAATATCTTTTATTCTTTAATTTACATAATTGAATTAAAATTTAATTAATAAGTTATGCCAGTTAATTCTGAGAATATTTAGAGATTTTCTCATTAACTTTTTAAGTAGTGAACGATCAAAATTTTTTAATGACACTCAATATGATTGATTTCAAGAAAAAAAATGAATCACAATTAGGAATATTCATCACTTTATTGCAGAATTTGGCCCACTGTAGCTAATTTTCTTCCCATTCAAAAAGCGGCGGCTACTTTGATGCAAAGATCTTTGGCTTCAACTTGGACTTTTAACTACATCTTGGGGTATTGGTTTTTGTACTCAGTTATTTGGCAATTTGTCGATCGCACATTACGAGTAAAAAGAGCTTTTTATTTCAGATTTTTGTTGTCCGTCTGTCTGTCTGTCTGTGTGTGTGTTGTTTGGCATAGTTTTCAAAAAGTATCTTTTTATCTGGTGTTGCACATTGCCAGAGACGCTTAGCTTTTAATAGGCTTACAGTGGTTGAGCAATGCATCGATTCGTCTGTCTGTCTGTTTGTCTGTTAAGTTATCCATCAAACCATTCACAAGCCATTTGCCACGCCTCTGTACAACTGAATTAAGCAACAACAACAACGAGAACAACCACAGCCAACAACAGTTGACCCTCAAGCAGGAGTCTTGCCTCAAATGAACTTGGCTAACAAAATAAACAAACACAAAAGCACAAAATAATAAACAAGCAGCGGCGGCAATAAATGTTCGACAGTGCAAAAAGGCCATAATAATAAACTTAAATAAACACACACAACAAAAAACTCTAAACATAATGTGAACAAATTTGTGCGCCAGTCAAGTCAACAACAACCGCAACAACAACAACAACGATTGCAACCACTTTTTATGCTATTTTTGTGGCCATTTAATTTTTTGTTAGTGTCAGTCATTAGCCAAAATATGAACACCAAAGTTACGGATATACGAGCATGAGTACGAGTATTTACAGTAGTCCAATGTTCAGTACAATGTTCAGCGAAAAACGCTTTGGAAAATGTTCAGACATAAATTTATGTAGCTACACTCAAAGAAAAGCTCAAGGACATTGGTCAAGGTTAAAAATGTCCGAGTCTGAGCACAATGTTGAAATTACAGAAACATTATTGATTGTAAATTTACATATTTATGTATTGCAATTGATTTAGAAGCAATGTAATTATTCATTGATATATATTTAAAAATTTTTAAATAATTAAAATGGATTATACGTTAAATAAATATTTTAATTGCTATACACATTAACATTTATTTGGATTGATTTTATTCACATATTTTTTAAAAGCATTATAAAAAATAGATTGAAAAATTCTTTCAGTTCAGTATTTTTTTTATGTACAAGTTTTACAAGTTACAAGCCACTTTATAAATTTTTAGGCATTCTAAACTTTTGTATTTCATATTTTTATGTTCTCATTAAGTTAAATAATGAAACAAAAATATTATTAAAAAGTATTATTGCTTAAATACTTAATTTATCACTCTTAAAAACGTATAAGATAAATAATCCGCATAACATTTGGAAATCCGCTCCCCAAACATTCGACATCGTGTGTCTCTTAAAACTAAATCTAAATGCACACGTTTTTCTAATCAATTAACTGAAATCTAAGCCGAGCTTAAACGCATTGTGCGGTTTTCTAATATCTCAACAACGAATTTCCAGCAAAAACAACAACAATAGCAACAATGTTGCGCGAGTCGTGTCAAAAAATTGCTTTGAATGTATTTTTTTGTTTTTATTACTCGTATTTTCGTTTTCTTCAAACCTTTGTTTTTTTTTTTGTGTTTTTGTTCTTCTCGGTTCGTTGTTGCATTGTTTGAGCGATTTGTTTGAATTGTGCCGACCGGCGACGATTGGAAACTTGGGAAGATGTCTCGCCATTGGGTCTTGAAGCTTGGATCTCGGATCTCTCTCGCATCTCGGTCTGTTTGGTTGTGTGTTCCCAATGTGTGGCATTTTATCCAGTCACGCTACAAGTTATTGGCGTCGTGCCCAAGAAGTTCCTCGTTTTTCCCTTCTCAGTGCTCAGTTCTCTCTCTTCTCTCTACTCCATTCTCTGTTCTCTGTTATTATGCCAGCCGGTTCCATCATCAATTTCATTGGTGAGGAAGAGCTTTGGCTTGCAGTTTCGCCCCGGTAATCGGAGCTTTAATTTTGATTTATGCAGTTGCCAACAGAAATTGTTGCAGTTGCCAGTGGTAAGAATATTGCTCAGTTAGTTTACGTATTATATATGATATATTTTGTAAAATTTGTTAAAGTTTTATAACAGAAAATTGAGAAGATTATATTAATTTATACATAAATTTTTGCATTAATCTAAACGTTGTATCGTCATCTGCTAGATAAATTGATGTTAAAGTGATCACAAATGAATATCTAGATATAGAATAGGAAGCCATATATTCAGTCCTCTACCCATAGGGATCTTTTTTTAAAAAGTTTCAATAATTAAAGTATTTTCAAGTGTATTGCCAAGTCGACTACACTTGAATTTAGAATAAGTTTTGTCTTTTCGCTTTACTGGCTGATTGCATTTGGGATATTTATAAGATACGAAGTACATTAGGGCTTAACTGGATGCAGCACTTGTTGAATTTTGATACTTTGTGGGAAACAAGTCGCAAAGCTGAAGTTGCATATTTTTTTTGTGGCAGCTGCTGATAAATCTGAGAAGATAACCGATTAAATTCATCTGTCGATTTGCAGCTGTCAATCTCATTTCGTATGCAGCACGTTGTTATTTGAGATGTTTTTGGTTTAATAAACCCCCTTACCTTATATGATAACTCGTAAGAGTGTTTGAGCAATTTGCAAGTAATTCAAGTCGAGTTTTTTGTGGATGAATGAAATCAGCAGCCTTGGAGACAACTTCCGTTGTTGCCAATTGTGAGAGCTACTTGTTGACTCATTGTCTATTGTCTGAAATGTGTCGGAATGTCTCTCTGGCATCAGCTTAATGTCCAATTATAATTTGTACAACAGGCAAAATGTTGCCACTTCAACGAAGGTTTGCCCATTGTACATTGTACGTTGTACACTCGTAATCGTAATGGCATAATTATTATGCTTTAGGCCAATTGAAATTTGAAATTTGCAGGCGTGATCTCAAGTGTTGAAGCAGAAATTACTTCACTTTTTTTTTTGCCTTTGGCTCTTGCGGCTTTTTGTTGCGGTCAAGTATCTGATGATTGTCTATAAGTATCTGTCTGAACTTTGAAGTTTATAGATGTTGTCAAACGACAAAAGATTTTGAAGAGTTTGCAATATTATAAAGGTGAGCTTAGGTATTGATTTCATCGTGATTTTAAGTGATTTGATATTTGAAAAATGAATAATGAATGAATATTAAATTATATAAAACATTTTTAACTAATTCTGCAAATTTAAATAAAATCCCTTTTATCCTACGCCACTGTCCGAAACGAGTTTTAAGCTTACTGTGAACTGTCAACAGTATTCAACATGATCACAACTCATTATTTACACTCCACATAGTTGCTATTTTTGGGCTATCGAATTTCAGTTTTGTTTTGTTCTCGGCGTGCCTCGTTTGCATATGACACAAATACGATTTCAGATCCTCAGCTTTAAAACAAAAATAAGCAAAAAAAAACACAAAACTATTTCTCTCGACTGGCGTTAGAATTGTTTACAAGTTGTCACCAATCCAAGTTGGCCTCCAAATATTTGCATACGCTTTCGGTATTTTAGAAGCGTTCCACCTGTAAAGCAAACTTGGCTAAAACAAAAAAAAAAAAAAGGCGCAGCAACAAAAAAAAAATCAATTTTAACTCGGAAATTGTTAAATTTTTTTTTTGTATTTCGGTTTTTGTTTATGCGCTCACGACCGGCTCATAAAAAGTGGGCAGAAAAATAAACTAAAATATAATAAAAAGGCAACAAAAAGTATTTTTGCATTATTCGTAGTCGATGTTGTTGTCGATGTCTGCTTTGGCCTTTCAATGAAATCAGCGACTTACTTTCTCCGGCGTGCATTTGAAATTTGAAATTCAATTACGAAACTCAATACGCCCAGGTTTTAAAAGTCGCTTCAACTTATCGCTGGCGGGTAATCAATGCAATGTTTAATTGGCGGCAAAACGCTCAAAGCAAAGTGCAAATTTTAAAGCGTTTACCCAACTATAAGATACTCAGTGATGAAAAGAAATAAATAAGAAATATTTTAAAACATTAATTTATATTTTTGTTAATTTATTTTTGATTTTGTTTGGTAGAGAAGCAGACTTTTTGATAGCCGTTACAATTAATTAATCTTGCAATTATGCACAAAATGATTTTATAAAGGATCTTTCGAGCTCTGTAGAGTTTTCAATAGAACTTAAGGGACGCAGGAGACTTACAATTCTAATATAAGATACCTGTTTAACATGATGCATAATAAAATAAATTTGATGAAATGAAAAAAGAACAAAATTTAGTGTAGTCATGTTTAATTTTAATTTATTTTGTAATTAAATTTGCAAATTTTTTTAATCTTAATGTTTAATTTTAAATCAATTGTTGTGTTTGCTGCTTTTAGGCTGACAGGACTACTTTATTTTTAGCTGCATTTAAAACCGATCAATCAATATGCAGATGTCATCACTGATTACTCATAAGATTTTCTTTTTTTTATGCTGAAATTTACATTTGTTTGAGAGCGTTGATATACTCTAATATACTTCATTTTCTAAGGGGTATAACAGGGGTACATATGCATATCCAGAAAAAAGCGAAAGGAAATAGTTGACGGACGAGGTGTAAAAGAGTAAAGCTTGAGGAATGCTATTCAATTGGGATGCACACGGCAAAAAAAAAAAAAAGCGGCGTCATCGCATCATCGACGCTTCGACGTTGGAAAATTGCGCACATTGCGCATACGCCCCGAGGCTTAAACTGAATACGTTCGTTAAATGTCGACTCGGCTGTTAAATATACGGGTATAATATTCAGTTCGGCTTCGGTTGTTAGCTCTAATCACCCTCTACTTAGCTGACTGAGTGTCCAGTGCAAAATGTTTGTGCAATGATGCAATATGCGGGAACTTGTCTCTGATTTGCAGTCCAGATACGTGCGATTCAAATGGCAGCGATCGGACATTGAGATAACTGACAAATTACGGCTTGAGCTGATCTCGAGCTGAGCTGAACTGAGCTGGCAAACTGTTCCAATGTGGGTGGGCAGGTCAGGCGATGATCAACGCTTGGATGATAAAAGCTCGAGAGTTGCTCACCTTTTCTAGCCACAGAGTCAAAGCCAAAACCGATTGCAATCAACTTGAATACTATATTTACGTCTGGCCTGAACAACGACTATATCATAATTTACGAGTCGAACAACGGCGTCAGGCTTCAGGCTTCAGCGCACGCGTTTATTCTGTTTTCGATTATGCGCCTCATGGCATTCGGTTTTTTTTAGCAGCTCCGTTGCCGTCCTTGATGGCAACCGCCTTTGGCGTTTGTATCTTTTGCTTACATCTTGTATCTTGTATCTGGCTGGCCGCCGTTTTTGCTGACCACATGGGGCGGCAGCAGGAAATTTGTTAGCCTGTCATAAACTGCGCCGAATCGCATAAATTATGATTGCAATGGGCTACGATCGTTCGTTTATCGATACGAGTATGCAAAAAAGAAGAAAAATATTAGAAAAAAGGAAGAAATATCTGCGTTTTTTATAGCGAGCGAGCGAAAGTGTCGAATGTTGTTCTAGGAAAGCATTTTCAGCAGCAGGCCCGCGGCAAAAGCAATTTCTTTTAATTAATTTTCAACAGCTCTGTAAGCTGCTCTACCGTCTAGAGAGTCTAGAGTCTAGACGCAGCTCGACAGCTCGAAATACTTCACACGCCAACGCCAGCACCGTGTGACAGGTGCTGATTGAAATGACCCCAAAAACGGGTACGTCACTTAAAATGGGAATGTCTTTCACACTCTCGCCTCCTCAACTCTTTTTGTTATTTATCAAAAAAGGCCTGAGAAACATTTGTATAAAACAGGGAGTTCAATCAGCTTAGATACTTACCACAGGAAATCTTTTTTTTTAATTTTATTTATTTAAAAAAAGCAAACATTGCTGCCTCTAATTAAATCACAAATAAAATGAATATTAATATAATTAATATTACAAAATTACAATATTATAAATTTGCATATAAAATTCGCAGTTAAATTTTAGTCAATTTTGTTAATTTTTTTGTATTTCTTATGATTTCCATTTATTTTATTTATTCGTTACATTTTATATTTGATTTGGCGATGTATCGTTTTTATTATTATTGCTTAAGAGAACAAATCTTTAATTGCATCGACCATGTCCTCCTATAAATCAAATCAGAAGCTGATAATCACATCACAAAAACGATCTCAACAAAGTGATACTTACAATTTTATCGGTTATATCGTCCCACAAATTAGCATTTGATTCTGCCACACTGAGTGCCAAAAGTATGGCAGCACATGTGAATATTTTAGAGTTCATTTTACGCTTTATTTTTATTGCGTGTTGCTCCGATTGGAAGATGCTTTAGAGGCTGCTGAAAATCTACGACTGGCAGCTTATCTGCCCCGTGTGTATTAATAAATAGATCAACAATAGCTACTGCCCCGCAGATAAGGCTTAATTTGTCAAAAAAAAAAGTAAATAAATAAATTGAAGCAAAGTGTGTGTGCTATAGATTTGTAACTTTTCTACTCGAAGACCCGTTTTTTCAATGTCTTAAGAAGGTATTTGATAACTATTGAAAAGAAAATTTGACATAAAATGTATAGAAATTCATGTCAAATTTGTTACTACTTATATGTTAAATAGACTTTATATGTAAATTGAAAAAACGGCCCTAACTTAAGTAGTGTAAATGATGTAAAGCTTATCTATTCGTATATAATTGAAAAACAAATTTTAAAAATAATAAATATTTATTTTGATTATGTAATTTATTTTGATGCATACAGGGTATTCATTAGTTTACTTGATCGTTTATTTATGCTTTTCATTTGAGAAGTAAACATAATAATCAACAGCTTCTTATTATGTAGATGTTATTTTTTGAGTACTTTTATTTAATCAGCACAAGATGTTGTGTCCCCTTAAGCGAAGTATATAGATTGACGCAGTCTGGCCGACTCTGCTGCCGAATACGCTAAATTTTTTTAAAATGATGAACAATAATTCAACTTGAGGGAGAAATAGAAGTAATCATCTCTAAACCTGTTCTCTGATTTCTAAGAAAGAGATGTGTTTTATTTTATTTTATTATTAAACTTAATGAATCCATATAATCGTTCTATAAATAAAAAAATATAGTTTATTATATGAATTGAAAAGTGAGTATAATTTAAACTCACTGAATATTTGTTAGAAGATGCATTATTACTCTTATATTCTTTGTAAATATTTAATAAAATTAATATATGTAATAATCTGTTTACGACTTACTCAGTAAGCGTTATAAAACTCATCAACATCATCTTGCTATAAAGTTAAAGGAATGGAATTAAAGAAAAGAGGATGAATATAAAAATTTAAAGCTAAATATTATTTAATTTGAATAATTTAAATAGTAGTCGATAATTTTATTAAAACTAAATTGTTTTTAATCCCTTCGATGTTATAATTTTCTGTAAAGTGACCTTAACTTACTTCAGAATATTTATTGTCAGGCATATCAGTCTGGGATTGGAATTGGGATCGGGACATAGCACACAGTACTAGAATTAAGACAATCAAACTAAATATTTTGAAGAATATCATGTTGAGCTTTAATGACACTTTGATTGCTTATACTGCAGCAACCAAATTTACTCAGACCTTATATAGCTCTGCAGAATTCACAAATTTATACTTATCTCTAGTCGAATTAACACAAGACCAAAAATCCCAATTCTACGTAATTTTTCCAATCTTAATTCGTTTAAAATATTATATTAATATGTTTAAAATATTATTCTGAAATAAGTCAGAGATCAGCTTTTTAAAAACGCATTTTGTATGCTTGCAAACAAAACAGTAGCTAAAAACTCGGGGATTTTAAAAAAACTTAGCGGGGAATTCGAAATGTTCATGAAAAATATAAAATACAAATGAAAATCGCAATAAAAACTGAGTAAATGATCAAATGCTCTACGCCGGCGGTCAAGCTGGCACTTAAAAATAAGGATTACAATAATTTAAACAATACAAAATTACATTGGCTACAACACATCAATAAAACATTTTCATTGATTCCGAGCCGAGTCGAAACTAGAGATTGGAGATTGGAGACGCCTCGGGCACCGGCAATCATAAATATAAATCGATTGGGTGTGACGCATAAATAATTGCAGGCATTTATTTAAACATTTACTGGGGGCAATGAGATATCTATGTGCAGAACTGTCTAACGCATAATTAAAAGCCGTGAAATCCGCTGGAAAAAACTTGTTTATGAAATCATAGATATCAAAAATACGACATGAGACTATGACTTTTCAAACCGGCTCTTAGCTCCAATAAGCTGAAGCCAATTTGTATCTACATACTTTGGTTTCGAGGGCCGTGACAATTTATACCAATCGAATGAATATCACTGCCAAAACTCATAAGGCATGAAATTTTGTTGTTAACTCGTTAACAGTTCGGCGAACCAACTTGAAATTATAATATTATACGTGCTTCTTTAGAAAACATTTACATAATTTATAAACAAATGCATAAATCAATTTGCTGGACAGATAGTGTCCCCCAACAAACTTGCCGTCTTACTAATACTGAAATAATAAAAATATAATTTCATGCATTGTCACTTGAGCTAGTTGGAGTTCAATACACGCTCGCATCATCATATCATCATATGGAAATCAACTAGCTTATAAGGCGGCAATTGTGTAAATAGCTTTCCGTAATGAACTATTGATAATTATTGTTATAAGCAAACATTTAATTTAACTTACATGTCAATTAACTATTTCAATAATTGACGCCATCTTGCTGCTGCTGATGTTGTCATCGCTTAATGCTCTGGTTGGCCTTTGTGAGATATTTCGATTTGTAATAAATGGAATTAGTCGATTTCTCTAGTAATGAGTTCAAAAGTATATAGCTGTATTTATATTTAATTCAATTGTTTTTTAAAGACGTATTGAGTTAGTTAAAAGTAAAGTTTAACTTTTATATTTTTCAATGAAATGTTTTCAATAACTTTGAATTCTTATTAACTTAATCGATTTCCAAGCGGAATATCAGTTTTATCATTCCATGACTTCTTATTTGATTTGGCATTTAAATTGTGCTCAATTAAACAATTTAATTGTCAACTAAAAATGTCCACATTTGCATATTTATTCCTGGACATTTTTCAAAAATTTTGAATTCACATAGCTTTGTCAAAATTTAATCGATTTCCTAGCGGATAGTCAATTTTATCACGGTATGCCTTTATTTCATTTTAGACTGGACCTTTTGACACTTTTTAAGAAACTCCAAACATAACCATCAAATCATATATGTACATATCTTTAAGTTAATTATAAAAATGTAATACATAGTTTTCTTTAAAAGTCCATTTAGAAACTCTTTTAATATGCGTTCATTCTCGTTCTATTTTGCCCACTTCCAAGTCTCCCTGATCGCATTTCAGCTTGAAGCATCGTGTAAACCTCAATTGTTCTCCGATTATTGTTATTTCTGTGCATGTCAGCACAAACAGACGTGGAGTGCGCACACTGACAGACTGCATGACATGCAGTTTGACACATTGTAATGACTTCAAGTGTTTAGGAGTTATCTTATCGCCGACTGTTTGTCTATGTGTGTGTGTGTATGTTTGATTGTGTGTGGGGCGTTCAATATGTTTATTTATGCGTTGTTGTTGTTGCTTTTTGGGGTAACAACAATATTGTGGAGCTTGTTGGCGTCTCTCGTTGTTGTTTTGCTTACAAAGTGGGCAAGCTGCACTCGATTATTGAACCTTGTGTAAGGGTCTGTTGAGAAGTTCTCGCTCTCTAATGACTTTGCTAATAAAAATCGTAATTATTTTTCGTATATATGTATTTGTTAATTAACTATTGATTAAAACTATATATACATTGCAATGCTTGCAACATCAAAGCAATTCCCGTCTTACTTCCCTTCCTACTCCGGCGACACCTTTTGGCTTCATCAATCATTCATTTTCAAAGGCGTTGCAGGCGCAAAGAACCAGCACATATTGACGCTTCTGTTCCCAGCGATTCTCTAATATAATATGTGTGTAGATATATACGATACATATACACAAATGTGTACACTCAGCAGTCCAATAGGCACTCGTAGACTCTCCTCAACTATAGCTGTAAGCGCTTATCGGGCATGACGCTTGTTTGGGTGTTCCAACAAGTTGCGACGCCGACTGGCAAACTGACAAACTGGCTAAATGACTAACTGGCAAACTGTTGAACTGGTTTTATTGTTGTTGTTGTTTCGGACGCTTGTATTTATTGATTATCGTATCGATAACTCTCTCATTTCTGAGCTGTGCTTTAAGCCGCACAAAAAAACTAGCGTTTTGGCATTGAGTGTTGGACTTAACAAAGTTCTGTCTTGGCCGTACGAAAATCAAAACAAAACAAAAACAAATAAAGATACAAACACACACACACGCATACTCATATACACTCACTCACACAAATACACATTTACAGAGCATAAAGTTCAGCGGGAACTGTTAAAGTTTTTTTACTCTCTGTTGAATTCAGTTCGATTCGAGCGATTTTCGAGCACGGAACGCGCACGTTCCGTTCAACTCAGTGCACTAAATGGCCAACTAAATAAATAAGAAAATATAAAAAAGAATATAAAAATTGGTTGAGTGATTGAAGTGAAGTGTGTAACTGAGTCAGCCAAAAGAAACAAAACAAAAGAAGCATTTCTCATGACCAAAAATGTCGAAAGTTTGTGTCGCGATGTGGCGTGAAGTTTTTCGCTGCTAATCAAATTTTAATTAATTTCGGCAGAGAATTTCCCTTTGGCTAAATATAGCCAGTGCCAATTAATTAGATACTGCCTAGTGTCAGCTAATAAAGCCATTCAAAAATTACGTATGCAGCATGAGTTTGAGTCTCAGTGATATTGGAATTGGTGGTGTTGTTGGTGGTCTACCCGGCGATTTGCTTGGCTACGATGAGTCAAAGTTTGACGAAAAGATAACACACCTGACGCCCACGGAACAGGAAGCCGTTAAGCGATTTTGGAGGTAATGATAAGCCAATTCAACTCGTACAGAAAGTTAAAGCATATCCAGAAGTGTTGAAAATGTAAATAAATTGGGCGCAGTTAACAGAGATTAAAGATTACACTCTATTGTAGGTGTCTCAAAGGTGTGAATGCAGTTTCAAGTACGCCAGAGAAACAAAGCTAATCAATAAGCTTTTAAATAAAACATAAATCAATTTACTCATTTAGACAAATTTGCTTCAAATTAATTGGCAAAAAAAACTTTAATAGAAAAACCGGTTGTTTATTTTTAAGCATTAGCCAAAAACAACTTGATATATGGTTGGATTTAATTTATTGAAGATTAATGCATATTCCGACAGATTTTCAAAGCTCATTAACCAATCTACAAAATTGCATAAATTTATAGATATTCGTACTTTAAGTTCTATGTTTCAAGCGACTAAAAACGCAAGGGAAACGCGTTGTTAGTATTTAGTTTGCGCAAGAAAAGAGAGGGCTAAATGTTTGTTTTGGTATTGACAACTGTTCAAATAGAACTTATTTATCAGATTTATAAATAAATCAGTGCAGTATTTGTAGCTGAAGGCACTCGCTGCGTAGAATGCGACAAATATGCGTAGATACCAAAAGGTGCACAGATACAACTGCAGATGCCGAGATACAAAGATACAAAGATACTTTAGTGTGCTTAGTTGCACACTTGGCTGACGCAGGAAAATTATAATAAAATATATCAAGCTGTCAGCATTTTGAGTTTTTCCTGCGGCCCCTTTTGTTGTCATTGTTGTTGTCACTGTTATTGTTGTTGTTGTCGTCGGTATTTTGAAACATCTTTGAAACTATGCGCGCCACAAAATCCACAATAATCTGTTTGCCATGCCATAAAGCACTAGGGTCCCATCCACTGCACTCATTAGTGAACTTCGTCTCTGTTTTCCACCCCGTGTCGTCTCTTTCTCCCCTTTTGATTTTCCCGGAAAAATTGTACACGCGTGGCGCATTTCTCATTTCTTATTTTGATTTTCATTTGTTTTACTTGCTCGCAACGGAAGCTGCAATTATTTATAGTTTGTTTTTATTTATTTTTTAGTCCTTAACCTGATGCAATTAGGCCCGAAAATGGCGCTGATGGACAAAACTTTGTCAACGGGCCGTGCATTTTTCTATCTTATTAGATTAATTGCTTGTCATGTTTTGCCACGCAACAACAACAATAATAATATAAACGAAAACAACATTGCTGCTGATTTAAAATAAAATAAAAATAAAAATAAACAAATCATGTTGAAAGCCGTCTTGCAATTTGCTGCCATATTTTTCTCATGTTGCGTTTCTTTCGATGCCACAATTTATGTAAAATGAAAATTTATGCGTCAACTGATTTATGCGGTTTTCCGTGTCGCATGCATGACTCCCCCCCCACTCTTATCTCCCCTATCTCCCTCTATCTCCCCCTATCTCTCTATCATATTTGATCCCCCTCTGATCTACCTCCTTCATCGTCGTCGGCGTCTGTCGAGTTGCATCCATGTGAAACGAGCGACGGCATCGCTTATTTTTGGAGTGCAGACCAAATTAATATGTGTGTTTATGATTATGATACACGAATCGTTATGCTTACAAATAACACATAAATATTTCCATGCATCTGCAACAACTTTGTCAAGAAATCGGCAATGCGTGCAGCCAAAATATAGATAAATTGTGTGTCGCTGTTTTAAATTCTAAATTTATACACATCTTTTTTTTGGTTGCTCGTCATTATTGGCCAAGTTAATATTGTTGTTGCGCTGACCAATTAGTTTTTAGACAATGGTTAATACTCCTACAAAGCTTAATTTAGTTGTTTTGAAAAATATATACTTAACACAGAAACTATTTTTTAACGTTTAGGTTGAAAATTAATTTATATTTATTATTATTATTGGATATATTATTTTAATTATTATTTTCTAATAAACTTATTATTATAATTAGCTCTAATTTTTAAATATATTAAATTTGCGTTTTTATCTTGTATCTTAAATCGAATGATATTTTTATTTTCTACATTTTAAGCAAGTTTAAGTTGAGTTTAAAGTAAACATGGCTGATTAAATCATATTCTTCAATTTTAAACTTTCTGATCCAGTTATTGGAAAGGATATGCAGACTTTTGCAGTCCAATGAATGTTCGCTGCCTGTTCCCCTTAAGATCTTTTTTTAAGTGTTTCGTTTACCTTTTTACGAGTTTAGCTCTTGCAAGTTTGCCATTTTTCTAACTGACTTTTCTCTTGTTTTCTGTTCATTTTCAGGTCGCTCGTTTTGCGAAGTCAACGCGCCTTCATTGAGGAAAATGGTACGTAAAGCAGCTTGTCGTGGGTTTTGTTTTGGTTTTTTTTTTATTTAGCTATAAAATTGTGGCTTATACCCACATGCCTTTAAAACACTCGGAGTCGGAATCGGAATCGGATGTGGGTCAACTTGACGCCCGCACAAAGATTCGAGTGTGGCGATGACGGAGGAGTCCTCTAACTCCAATCCAGACTCTGTTTCTAGTTGAGTCTCTGGCAATGTCTTTGCAAATTTGTCACAGCCAAGTCTCGATAAATTTAAATATTGCCGTTGCAGTTGCCTCAACGCACTTTCCATTGTCCAGACACGCTGCCCACGTGCAAAATTCAGCTGCAGGCGTCTTATGCAAATACTTTTGCGCATAACTGTCACTGTTAACGCCCCCTTCAAATGTGTATTTCGGCGCAGAAATACACATGTGATTTTTAATTAAGCTTGAAAGCCCAAGCCGGTTTCTGGCTCAAATATTTGGCTCATATCTGTAAAGATAAATATTTAATATTTTTTTGGGCCAGTTTATGACAGCGGATATGAGTTGACAGTTTTGGCTGTGGGCGTGGCCAGTTTGTTGGCGTTAATTGGTGCAATTAAATGCGAAATGTAACAGCCAAACTCACTAGCCAAGTTGGTACCAAATTGGACGCATTAGCCACACGCATTTTAAAATAAGTTTTTTATGTTTAATTGTGTGTGTTTTTTTATGTCTTATGAAGACGAGAAAAACATATAAAATATAATAGCAGCAACGGCAAAAGTCATTCATTAATTGGATAATTAAATGCGTAGAAAAAGTCATAAATTGGACCACAGTGGGACCACAGATCCATGGGGAGCACTTTAAAGCAAATCAAAGCAACATGGGAGAAAAAGCAAAGAAAAATCAAGAAAACGATGCAATTAGGCAAAAATAGCTGCGTGCACTATTAAATTTGAGATGCTATTAACTTGATGTTTATTATGAGTATTTTATATAAATTTTGATTGAAATTTGAGTTTACTGGTAACCATTATTATATATTATATTATATAATAAACTCTCTAAAATCTTAGTAAATATTTAATTTAATTTATAATATAATTTCAGATACTATTGACTTGATGTTTATTACAAGTATTTTATATCAATTTTCATTGAAACTTGAGTTTACTGGTAACCAGCATTAAAGCAAAACTCTTAATAAATCGAATTGATATCAATTTTATATTTTTTTTCAAGTTTTCAAGTATTTTAAAAGAAATGTGTATTAAAAATAACTTATCAGTTTTTGGACACAAATAAACTGTTTAATTGTTAATATATAAAATTAATTTATAGCTCGAGCTCTTAAATATTATGTAAATTTACCGATTATTCAATAGTTCAGACATTTTTTGTATTATAATTGAATTAATAATAATTCTTGACGAAATTTCCACAAGTTTATGACCATTCATAAACCTCCCTTTTCCTCTTCCTTTCTAGAAATCCCTAACCTTACTAATTTCTATTATTTTTAATATTATTAACTATTACTACTAATACTTTTGATCTGATTGGGTTTTTCTGGGTTTTTCCCAATCCTTGCAACGAATGTTGGATCATTTATAATTTTTAATACCCCCAGATTTTAATTTTAATTTTCAATTTACTATTTTATATTTTAAATTAATTTTTATCTTTTCAGTTTAATATTAAATTTAACTATAAATATTTAACTTAATTTTTATATTTATTATATTTTATACTTTAATTTTTACTTAATTGGTCAACTGCTCTTAGTTGACATTAAATAAATAAATAAATAAATAAATAAATTCAACAGCGCAGCCAATTTCTAACAGGGGCTGCAGCTGTAACGCAAGCTTTGATCGAAGCAAAGATAATAATAATAAAGGGTATTTAAGTTGTCAGCATATTTTATGGAGTTTTCTTTTCAAATTTTCATCGCGATACATTCACAGTTGTCATTTTGGTCGTGTCAGGCAATTAGATTGAACAGCGACCGCACGTGTTTAGCATAATTAAATTTTTGCACTTTACGGTAATTTGTTGCTGTTGTTGTTGCGGTTGTTGCCGCTGCTGCAATTGCACCGTTAGCTTCATTAGCCGCAGCTGCAACTGCAACTGCAACAGCCGCCTACTTGTGGCAGCCTCAGCCCAATCTCCTACATGTGTGCAACATTGGGCACATACAGATTGGACAACCAGTTTTAATGTTTTGATTTTATGTTTTTATACCTTGCATCGACAGGCAAAGGGGTGTAATAAGTATGTAGATTTGTGATAAATTAAAGTTATTATTCAGAAGAAAGCAAGTTTGACAGTAATAGTTGAATTTCGTACACATCTTTGGCATTTCCTTCATTGAGACTTGTTTACAGGGTATCTACTTGTCATGCATGCTCCATTGAAGTGTTCTCCTTTGGCTGTCACTCGAAATTTCATTCACAAGCCGGCTTCATTTTGTATGCTGGGCAGCTTCTTTGACTTGGTCTTCGTCTTCTTCTTGGTCTCCGTTCGAGCCGCCCACACTGACAAAATTTAGTCATTACAATCGGGCCATGATCATGATGTTAATGTTGATCATAATGAGCACGTGTTGTTGCTGCTTTTATTTTTTGGGGTCTGCCATGAATACGTTAAACTGTCACCATTAAGGCTGCAAAATCGACTACAAGTCTGAGTCAGACAGTGAGGTTTATGTGTTTGTCCAACAATCTGGATACACTCGTATTTTACCTTTACTTGCAGCTCACTTTGTTGCCTGTCCATCCGTCTGTCTGTCCATTGGGCTAATTTCTTAATTTTTATGTGCGCCGAGTGCGCGATTTATGTCATTGTACGAATCAATTCAGGGCACCTTATAAGGTTCCCTGCGGAACTGGGCAAATTAAGTTGTTCAGTTTGGCCAACAGATGTTACAATATGATCAACTGAATTGAAGCAGATTTTTAAAGATTATTTGACGGATCTAATTTGACTAAAAAATTATATATATTAATAATGAAACTAAGGGTTAAATTTATTACTTGTTCTTTTTATCTTTTTATAAATTCTGAATTATTTAATTTTAATAATACTTAAAAAAAAATTCGTAACTTATATAATATGCGTTAGCATATTTTTGTAGCATTAGGAATCTAAATAAATATATAATAAATAATAATAAACATTGTTTTGTTGATCAAGTTCAACATAATTACTATATATTTGTTAAGGTTTTTATTTTTAATTGCTTAAAGATAATTTTCACATAATTAATATGAACGGAAGCTTTAATTGCACTGAGGAATTCTGTGCAACAATTTATTTGGAATTCGGAACAGGCTTTATTATCTATTATAAATGACAATGTTTAACCAGATTGGATATAAAATTTTCAAAATTTACAAGGTGAATGATTCTCGATTCATTCATTCAAGTCTTGGTTATAATGAAATTGCGAATGCCTGAATAGTTTATTATTTTATGAAAAAATACATATTTTATTTGATTTGCATGATCTTTTCAATGTTTTCAACATTTTTTGTGCATATGAACTATTTTTTGATTAGTATAATCTTCTCTGTATTTTAATGAAATCTAAATATATTTTGTTAAATTTTTGTTTAGCTAGCTGTGCACTCATTTTCCTATCCATTTAAATTCCAGCATTATTAATATGCACTTTCGTTTTGCAATCGAATACGGCAAACAGTTTAGACGAGACATAGACAAGCACTTGGCCAGACGAGCAACTTACCAATTAGGCGACATTAGGCAGACCGCATTCTTTAGACGCCCACAAAAAGACAAACGCCTAAAAGCAAACACACTACATGCCAAATTGAATAAACAGCTGTGATTATGTGCGGAACGAGTGTGTGAGTGTGTTTGTGTGGGTGTGTGTTTGAGTGTCCAACACAGCGTTGATAATTAAGCCGGCAAGCGGCGTCATTAACCAAGGCACGCCCCCGTTTTTGGCCATGGTCATGACTGCTGTTAATTACAACACTATTGGCAACAGGCAATCAGGCTGATGAAGCTCATCAATATGCGGTTAAACGGCCTGGTTAACACTGCGCTGCTTGTCACAACAACAACACGTATACGCCGCATAGTGCAGCCCACAGATCGCCTACATTTTTAGTGAATGAACTGAGAACTCGTATTGAAAGTGAAACCAAAAAGTGCTTTTTTAATTAAACATACTTCACCGTCAGATGGCGCCAGCTGAAAAGCTTCTGACTTATCACAATGCATTCTGGTATCTTGGCGTTGTTTTAGCCGCTTTGCTGTCTGATAAGCACTCTCTTATCGCCAATTAGCTGCCTGATGATGATGAGTTCAACAAAAAATTCGGATTCTTTGCCATCCAGTTGTCCACTTGAGCTGAGGACGAGCACGCCAAATGGTCGAATGAAAAACGCGCAGCTTGGGAATTATAAATGCGTATTTCTCTTTATCGGTTTCTGTTTTTAATGGGCCAATGTCAAACGCCGACTAGTCAATAGAAAATGCTTTGGAATTTATTGTGGTTGCTGGTGCTGTGGTTGTGGTATGAGGCAAGACGACCAACGCATACACTGCACAGAATTTGTGGTTCGAGTGAGTAAAAGTTAAGATATCCAATGCCATTTTAGTTATTAAAATGTGACTACGAATTTAACTTTGAATAATGCTTAATAATGTTATATATTGCTGATTAAAGATTTTTATAAATAAGATACATAGTAATTGTATTAAAATAACAATCAAAAAATTGCAAGAAATGCTTTGTAACAAATATAAAATTTAATATAAACAATATATTTCAAAAACTAAATAATAATATTTTGGGTAACTTACTCCAAATAAACTGAAAATAAAATATACAGAGTTATAAAATACAATAATAAATTGCTAATAAAACTAAAATTGCCAATGAATCACAGTCAAAGTTTGTTATCTAAATTAAACAAAATTAGTTATTATATGACGCAATTAAACATAACTATACGAATTTATCTCACGGATACATTCCAAGAACTGCGCTCGGACTGCGACTGTTGCTGCTCAGATTACCAAAAGCTGAAACGGGTTTTGGCCAGGCAGGTGTGGCTACCATTGCCAAATGCTTGCCACGCACAAAAACCAAGCCAGACATTGCCACAAAACAAACCAAAAAAGTTGGCGTTTTTGGCTGTCTGTGGACAATACTGAGAAACGAAAGCAGATGAACTCCAGACGACGTGACCTTGATAGTGACATTTAGATACAAGCTGTGTGCATTTGAGATACATTAAAGATGCTCATCCGGTCTCCCTCTCTCTGTCTTTCTGCAGCTCGTCAAATGCCGGGGAATAACAATGGCACCTCAACTTCATCATCATTAACTCGCTCGGTGCGCAGCTGCAACTGCTGTCCCTATGGTTATCACATCGATCTGGATTTCGTGCGCTACTGCGAAGCTCTGGCCAATGCCAAGCCCAGCGAGGAGGAGCTGCAGCGACGCGACCGTCGAAGATCACGCAAGTCCATGGAGTTTATGCTCGGCTTTGAGAGTCTCTTCGGTGGCGATTGGCAGGCGGAGAGTCGTGTGCAGCCCAAACTGACAGAGGTGAGTCTGGATTTTGGGTTGACGAGTCTGAAAACAATAGTTTGCACAGCTCGATTGTGAACTTAACCTTTGAATTTATTTATTACGCGTACTTAAACGGTATTACTTTCTTTTAAATAATAGGTTTAGTTCTAATAGAAAAAATAATAAAATAATAATTCAATTTTGAACCAAAAATTAAGATAAATTATCGACAAAAAATTGTATTTTTTTTTAATTATAAAAATTAATTGATTTAAAATATCACGAACCAGTTTTTTTTATTTATAGGTTTGGTTCGAATACAAAGTATTTATATATTTTGACTTTAAATAATAATAATAAAATAAATATTATTTTTCAATCAAAAATTAATTTAAAATTTTTACAATATTAACAGTTTTTTTTGTAACATTAACAAAATGAATTCAAAAATCAGGAAAAAATTAAATCAATTACTCGAATGATAACATTAAATTCAGGAAGTATTTAAACTTTAATTTTGCTCTAAAGTTGCAAATAACAAACCAAGTAGTTCCGAAATTTCGGAGATTTGCAGCCTTTTTGCCAATTTTGTTGCCTTTGATCTAACAAACGTAAAAACTTGAAAGTGAGTCGCACTTCGCGCTCGATTAACTCGTCACCTGTTTGCTTGCTTTTCACAGGCGGCACATGAAAGCGAACCGGATTCGCCGCACCCGACGACGACGACGACGCCAGTCGGACAGTCGTCCAGCTATCGGCCGCGGTCGTCGTCGGTGCCACGCTTCACCTACAGCAGCCTCAGCAGCAGCTGCCTCGCTCCACGCGCCGAGTCGCCCTATGGAACGGCCTCCTCCACTTGCTCCTCACTGCGTGGTGGCATCGAGAGCGATGCGGGCGTCTATCCTCCACCGCAGAAGTATGGCCAGTATAGTAACGGTAATGGTTTTGGCCATGCCCGTCCGGCCAACAGTCCGCCGGAGACACGCGCCTTTCTCCACGAGGCACTCGATGAGGTTTGCAGCGATTTCGAGCGAACTCTGGAACGCACCTCGACAAAGAGACGCAAGGCTGGAGGTTATAGCTATACTAATGGCCACTCCCTGTCCATGGATCGCAACAACAACAGCTTGAGTTTGAGTCTCAACAATGGCTACAGTTCACCGAGGGAGTCAAAGGACACCAGGGAGCGTCGAATGGGCCACAGCTCGTGGGATCGTTACTTTGATGTGCCAGGTGAGTGAATCTGTGAATCTAAGAACTTGCCCAAAAATAGATGAGGAACTACTCTTGGTTGCTTCTTGGTTTGTTGCTCTATTGCCTCGTTGCTGAATGATTCACAGTCGACACTCGACAGACGACTTCACTTCACTTCTCTTTTCTATCTGCCAGATACTTTGACGATACTCAGATACTCACTCTTGCTTTTTATTTTGTTTTGTTTTGTTTTGCTCGGCAATTAGCGACGCCGCAGCGCATGTGACACTTTTACGCACGAAAGTGTGAAAAATTTTGCACAACTGTTGGAAGTTGTTGAAATACTGCACAGTGGAGCTAAACGTATTTTGAGCAAGTAGAAAATTGTTAAAACATTAATTTAAATTAACAAAAATAATAATTTAACACATTTATTTATTTGAGCATGTAGAAAATTGCTAAAATAGTATATAATATATTTATTAACATAGTTAAATTTATATTAAAAATATTATCAGAAATTAGAACAGAAAATTTAATTAAATGGTGTTGATAAATAATTTAATTTGTTTAATAAACATTTCACATTAATTTTGTGTTGATTTTTTCATCTAATTTCTCATTGTATACATGAAAGCATTAATATTAAAATATATACAAAAGTAATTTTATTTCATTAATAATAATTGCACATTTAATTTGTGTTGAATTTTTATTTTCTTTCCCTTTGTAAACATGACAGCATTAATATTAAAATATAATTCCAATTATAAATAATTAATTATTTACACACATTCAATGATATTGAAAAATAATTTAATTCTCTTATTAAACATTCCACATTTAATTTGTGTTAACTTCTTTATCTCCCTCCCATTGTTAACATGACAGCACTAATATTAAAATATTATTCGAAATATAAATGATTAATTATTTACACACATTAAATGATATTTAAAAAATGCATTCTCTAATTAAAAATTTCCCATTTTATTTGTGTTAATTTTCTCCTTGCCAATTATGTAGACATTTTTCGAAACATCAAATATTAAATATAAATTTATTTACACACATTTAATTGTGTTAAACACATATTTTATATTCTTGATATTATAATATTGCACATTTAATTTAATTTATATTAATTTTAATTTTCTCATCTTAATAATTTTATTCTCTAATCAAACATTCCACATTTAATTTGTGTTAATTTCTTCATCTCCTTGCCCATTGTAAACATGACAGCATTACGCATGAAGCTGTCAACTTTGCACGCAAGCTGTTAGATCAAAGAAATATTTAAATGCAGCTCTAAAAACTCAGACACGTATGTCTGCTCGTAATTCAATTTTATGCCGCAACAGAAAAAAAAGAAAAAAATGAAAAACTAAAGTCTCAACCCAATCAAAACATATTAAAGCTGAAAGAGAAAACCCGTAGATATAAAGCTGTAGATACAGATACACTTCACGCCGATATATATAGATACAATCTTTGCATCTTTGGCATTTCAAACTCAATTGGAGTTTACAACTGCCAACTACAACTTCAAGGCAATTTGAGGCCTTCGTATCTTAAATCAATTTTGAAATGCGCATTTGGCGCTCAATTTGCATGCAAATTCAACTCAGGCTGTCGTTGTTGTCGTTTTATTCAGTTTTTTTACTGTGGCTGGCCCGTTTTTCTGGTATTTGTTTATGCCATAAATTTGCCATAAAGTGTGCAAAAAGCAATGCAAGAAATCCATGCAAATAAACAAATCAAATTGTCGCTGTTTTTTATTTTTTGTTCTATTTTTTTTGGTCAGGAGGGAGTATAAAATTGGCATTGATTAATGACGTCTACTATGTATGTAAGCCCGTACTTTTGTTTCATAATAGATAGCTTTACAATTGCCTTTAATCAAATAAATATGGCCAACAGAAATGATAGCCAAAAATTGTTGTTTTCTCAATTGTCGCGGGCACATGAAATGAGCCCAGCAATTTATCTAACAATAGACAAACGCCAAGTGCGTTCATAGATAGATATTAAGCAAATTGGTAACCTTGAGGCCTAAAAGCAAGTCTAGACTCTGGCGCCCAAGTGAAGACTGTTTTATCGACAGATACAAATTTATCTGAAATACAAATAAGAATCTCAATTCTTTAACAATTTAATTTAATAACAGTTTTTATACAATTTAACTTAATACTAAGTATATACCACCTCTATTTTATATAATTACTAAGCATATTAATTATTTACATTTTGATCGATTGGCAGCAACTTTTAGCAATTATATAGAAACATATATTGATCGATTGCAGGCACTAAATAGTCGATATACTCTATAGAGGGGCGTTTCGTCAGGAAGTATCTTTCAACACTTTTTTTTCAACAACTTAAATTGCTCTGTAAATATCTAGTGACATTTTACTAGTATTTGCTTGTAAAGTGATTGAACAAACCTAAAAGAGAAGATCCACCTTGAAATACTTTTTTGAATGACGACCTCGCACTTGTGGGAACAAATTCAATTTCAATTTCAACGCATGCTGAGTCTAAAAATATTACAAATTTCGTTGGGTTTTCTTTCGCGTCATCCACAATAATCAACATTATCATTTAATAATGTGCATTTATCTTCAAAACTGTTGTCTAGTTTTGTTGTTGTCTTTTTAGATTGTTTAATTAGTATTTGCTGAGCGAACAACGACCTTATCGCTGTTGTTCTCTCTGCTCTCTTTGCTCTCGAGCTCCCAATATTTTATTGTTGCTATATATTTGTCTTGTTGTTGTTAGTAATACATAACATTTTGTGTGTTGTTGTGCTGTGCTGGTTTTGCACAAGAGCTGTTAAATAATAACAAAATAGCTGCTGCTAAATGATTTTTTTTTGTATTTTTTTTATTTTGTTGCTGGTCGCTGCCTCGAAAATCTCAACGCAGTTTGTCGGCGACTTTCGAACGAAAAGCGTAAAATGTGTCTAGCAGCGAAATAAAACCAATTAATTTATCGAAATGATCTAAACGAAAAAGCAATAATAAGCAAAAACGAGTGCAATGAGAAGTAAATTATAAAATAAATAATATTAATAAACATCAAACGAAATGCTAGCGGAAAGTAACGACAAACCAGCGAAATTAAATCGAAATCAAATATAATTAGAAACTTAGAAAACATATAATTAAAATCGATTAAAATTATATAAAACAACTCATTAAAAAGTAAACACACACGTGTGTTCTAAAAATAAATAGAACCAAAATCAAAGAGAATAATAATTTATACGAAATTCAAATTGTTGAAAGCTAAACATAAAATAAACATATATTTAAATAAAATAAATTTATTGGTATAACTACAAACAACGCTATCAATTTCTTTCCAATGCCAATATTCACGATTTTGAAACGAATTAAACATGAATTCATGCAGAGTGAGTGTGTGCATGTAATTTTGCCAGGCACTGTGCAAGATAACGCGTAACGCTGTTCGCTTTGACGATTTGTGATGTGAATTTCCAGCAAATCAAATCAAATTAATATTGTTGATTACTCACACACAAAATGCTTTAATTAACAACAACAACAACAGCAAAAGAAAACAATTATTATTAATTACATTAATATGCTTTACCAAAGTGCAATGCCTGCAGCCTTGAATGTTGATTGTGCTACCGTTAATGATGAAGCTGTGCAATTGTGCCTTTAATTGTGCTATTAACCAACTAAAAATCATCAGCAACAATGTTTGCCACATCCAAAGATACTTTGCCCGTGGAGACGACAACGCGAAAGATCAAAATGAAGGCGGACTCAAGACGGAGTCCATCAAAGAGCTGGTGGCATGACTGTAGGTTCAAATTAGCTAAGCAGCAGTTATTTAGTAGCTTAGTTGGGGATTAGAGCATCTAAGCTATAATCAAATACATTTGTGTATTCAATTTTCATTTTGCTAATTTGGTAGCTCATAAAAAACTGATTAATTACTTGAACATACGCCGGTCAATGCTACCAAACACGCGACTTGTTTTTCTGCCTTTTATTTTCTTTCCTTTTTCTTTCTCACATTGCCTTGACCATCTTTTTTCGACAGCTCAGCCAAGTTGGCACCAAGTTGTCGCAAACCAGAAAATAGAAATCTTTTCGTCGTACAGTGCTTTTATTTTTAATTTCGCTGCCGAAAGTTCAGTGCACAGAAATTAAGTAATAGCAACAAATGGAGCAGCATCAGAAATAAGTGAGCATACAAGTAAAAAAAGATAGAAAAAAGAAAACTTGGCAGCTGGCAAAGGCGATGAGTAACAACTGTCGGCGCACAGTGCGTATACGAGATTTAACTAGAGTAGCAGATTAGCAGTAGCAGAGTAGCAGTGCGTATACGTGTTTTAAGACAATTTAATTATTATAAAAAATAAGAATTAAATAAAATAGATTTTTTGTAATTGTTTTTTAATTTATTGTTGACAATTAAACTATTATAAAAAATCAGAATTAAATAAAGTAGATTTATTATAGATGTTTTTATAATTAATGTTTACAATCTAATAATCAGAAAAAATCTGAATTATACAATATAGATTTTTGTAATTATTTTTCGAGTTAATGTTAATCAGAATTAAATATAGTACATTTATTATAAATGTTTTTCAACACGTGCTGCACTTTTGCGCTTTTCATGGCCAGCTATTAGATTTGCTGGCTCTTCATTTGATATCAAATAATCGAAGGCAATGCCTCTTACATAAAATAAATGAGTGCAATATATTACGAGTATGTAATGTAGGCAAAATCAATATTGAATAATAATAGCGACAGTCGCCGGCTTATCAGCAGACAACAACACACAAAGGACAGAGCCAAGTTTATTTCAGACTTTGTCGTATTTTATTTCCATTTATTTGCATTCTCTTTTGCTAGTCAGTTTTTGTTTGGCTCGCAAATTATGCGCAGTGTGACACAGTTGCTGCTCATAGTTAGAGATAGATAGCATTGTATCGTAGTAAGTATATATACTATCATATATTTTATCACTAAATGCCGAATTGTTGCGAGCAGTCGGCAAATGCACGAGCTTATGGCAAGTCTGCAAATAAAAATTGTTTTAACCAAGGCAATTGACAGAGCAAGTAACCATAACTTAAATATATATTTTAAAAATATTTATTATATTTTATTCTAATTTATTTTATGTTTATTTTCAGACTCCTGCATGGCGGGCAATCGCTCGCCGCGTCTCTTCCAGCGCTCGAACACGTTGCCGCTGCAGCAGCGTCCGAGTCCCGCCGAGGTGCAGTACGAGAGCTATGTCCAGGCCACGGTGGCAGCCAATGCCAAGTCGCCGGTGGAGCAGCTGGAGCAGGCCAAGGCCAAGACACAGTCACAGGCCCCGCCACCTCCCCCCCGTCGTCATCACTTGACGGCAACGCCCAAGGCCACGACTGAGCAGACAAATGGACATCAGGTGACAGCGGAAAGTCCTCTGCAGTCGCCAGTCAGCTCGGATGCGGGACAAACCACGGCGGATGCACAGGCTCTGTGCCAGATACGAGAACAAATGGCGCTGAGTCTGAAACGTCTCAAGGATCTGGAGGAGCAGGTCAAGGTTATACCCGACATGGAGGTGAGTCTTGGCTGTTGATGTAAATCCAAATTGTGGTTCTAGTTTTAAATCGAAGTGTTCAAATTGGGAGCAAAAAAATCGAGTTATCAAAAAACAAATTACAAAATGAGTAGATTATAAAGATATTTAAATATTATTAATTATTTAATGATGACGATTACAAAAAATCAAAAATAATCAAATTATTACAATTATTAAAAAATAGTGAAAAAAATCAAAAATAATCTTTTTGAGTATTCGGATTATTTTTGACTTTTTTCTAATTATTTCTGATTATTTTTGATTATTTATGACTATTTAGTAAAAATCAATATATTTTAAATTTACATAATCAAAGTAGCCAAAATAACTAGAAAATCTTTCTGATTATATCTGATTATTTTGGATTATAATTAGAAAAAATCTAAAATAATAAAAAATAATCTTTCTGTCAATTTTTTATTTTTTCTGATTATTTTGGCTACTTTGATTGTGTAAATAATTATTATGGCTGATTATTTTGGCTACTTTAATTGTGTTATTTTATTTTTGAATGATTGCAATAATTTTAGATTATTTCTGATTTTTTGTAATCGTAAATTATTATATCACTACGATTATTTTCAAAAATAATCTAATTGATTAGTTATTCTAATCGAAATTGAACAGGTATGATTTAAGTGATTAATTTGATTCCGCACGTTTTTCAGTCACTTCACTTTTCGATATGAATAGCAGAATTGTGCAAATGCATCTGCTTAGTGTTGACGGCAAAGTCTATATATAAAAGTCTGATCTTTAATTTTTCTTTACTTTTCAGCTGGAGCTCAGTTCACTGCGTGCTGAGAAACAACGTCTGCTGCGCCGCAACGAGGATCTGCAGCGTGGACAGCGACAGACGCCGTCGCCGCCGAGTCCGGGGATCAAGAACGCCTCTCCGGTGCAGTTTACGCCGCAACGCATCAGTCCCGTCTCCCTGGAGAGTCTCGGGGCGCGCATGCGCAGCAGCTCCGTCTCGCCGAGCATTATACGCCGCGATGTGGCCACCCAGGCGGCCAGCAAGGTGATTGCCACGCGGGATGTGGCCGTGGGATCGCAGTTGAATACCCGCCATGTGGGCACACAACAGGCAGAGGCGATCTACTCCCAGCTGGAGCTGAAGCAGAAGATCGAGCGGGCGCTGGAGGATGGCAAGAAGCAGCGACTCCGACAGCTGATCT
The DNA here is from genome assembly GCA_037043405.1 of Drosophila subquinaria. Taxonomy (NCBI): domain Eukaryota; kingdom Metazoa; phylum Arthropoda; class Insecta; order Diptera; family Drosophilidae; genus Drosophila; species Drosophila subquinaria. The sequence goes on from JBAMBL010002839.1 coordinate 476,099, forward strand.
CGGTGGGCACCCAGATGTACGTGCCACAGCGGGATCAGCGGGACACGGGAATGCAAACAGCCCCGGAGCGTCCAGTTCTCAAGCACAACGTGGCAATCTCCGCAAAGCCCATGACACGAGAGAACTTCACCAGCTGCAAGATCGATGTGCGTAGCGTGGGCAGCTCGGATCATAAAATTACCGACGAGCTGTGCAAGAAGTGCGCGATTGGCAAGCGAAGTGTCAGCTGTGGCACCGACGAGCCCATGGAGACCATGTCGAAGTTGCCACAGCTGCCGGGACGCAGCAACACCTTCAGCTTGGGGGAGCACGAGCAGCTGGCGATCAAGCGCAAAGTCGTGGGCTGCCAGACGGCCATGGCAATGGTGCACAGTGCCTCCAGTCAGACAGCGACCACCACAGTGCGCTCCACGGCTGCCCAGGCGATGCCGGAGCAGCAACAGGTGGCCACACAGTGTGGCGTGGAGTCAACGAGCCGACAAACGGACACGAAGGGATTGCAACGCTTGACCCGCAGTGCCACCAGAACAGAGCAGCTAATGGAGCCACTAAAACGGCCAATGACGCGTCACACCTCAAGCAATACGGAGCCGGAACCGGAGCGGGTAAAGGTGAAGGAAACGTTGCCCAAGCCTATCGCCCACTCGGCTTGCAACACGGAGCAGGTGCACAAGCGGGACGTGGGCTGTGGCGACATTGTCAAGCCGCACATTTCCATTGCCTGTGCGGCCAACTACTGTGATTCCTGCAAGGAGGCCATCCAGCTGCTGGCCAAGGACTTTTCTAAAGCAGACACGACGGAAACGGAAACGGAACTGAGATCCATGACCAAAACCACAACCACCACCATGTCCATGTCCATGTCCACATCAGCTCCAGCTGCAACTCCAACGCCCACAGTTAGACGCTCCACTTCGGCGGATTCACGCATACCACGTCCCAAACATCTTACTAGTCCCAGTCCCGTGCGCAAACAGTTCCAGCGACAAAACACGTACACGCTGCCAGCTGCCTCGACTACGGCCACGCCCACAAAGAGCCCGAAGGCGGAACGAAAGACGCGACTTAGGTGAGTTAAAAACATGGGATATATTTTGAGTAGATAAAATGGTGCAATTCAAGTCAATTTATACTAGTCAAAATTAAATTTAATACTGTACCACAGAAAAAGGATGTGAAAAGTCAGAAGGAAATTCTTAAAGTATTACAGCTCCATCTTAAAATTGAAAACTATGTTAATAATTTCGATGCATTAATAAATAAATGTTGTGATTTACAAATATTACATAAATACTGCAAAGTAGTAGGAAGTTCCAAGGCATAGGAAATAGGATTTAAATATTCAGTACGAATTTCTTAAAGTATAACAGCTCCATCCTAAAATTGAAATTTTTCATTCATCCTAAAAACAAAGAACCAAAAAATTTGTTTTTTACAAATATTTTGTCAACTTTGAAAAATTGGTAGGAATACCTTAGGAATGCACAGTCGAAACTACAATTTTGTATTATTCCCAATTTGAAAATTTATTTTTAATTTTAGAAATCGATATTTTTTATCAGTGTATAATTCAAAAAGCCAGTCCAAAACTCTTTCAATAATATATTTTCTACAGTTTATTATAGATATAAGTTAGATAATGATTAGTTGTCAAGTATTTCGCGTCAATCAAAAGTTTCCTCAAGTTTCCAACGACACTTAAACCACTGTGCTTCGAGCGAAGTAAGCTTTAAGCTTTCAAAAGCGAGCTTTTAGCCGAGACACAAACCCAACGCTTGGCCATGACATTTGCGTGTCATGCGCATTGTAGTTGCCCTCGCTTCGACTCCGAATCCGATTCGGAATTCGAATCTGAGTCCGAATCGCACTTGGTCGCATTGACCTTCAGCTTCAGGTTTAGTTTTCGTTTTGGCTTTGACGGGTTCGCAGCCGTCGCTTCCTTTGTCGCCTTTTTTGTTGTTTTGTTTGGATTTTTCGGTTCGGTTTTTCAATGGTGTTTTCTATGTTTTCCGGCCTGAGCAGCTTCACCTGCTACCCACTGGTGGTCAGCGGCTGCTCAGCGCTGCTCCTGACGTAGGTTCCATAAATTCTGAACAAAATTTATTAAGCTACTAATCGATTTAAATTGTTTTATATCCATCAGCTCGCTGCAGGAAAAGCCTCCGATCTTGGTGCTTGATTCCACGCCCGAATCCCAGAGCTTCATCAAACAGCCGTCCAGCAAACAAATTACCACTTCCCAGGATCTGGATCTGTCCCAGCTCGGCGACGATGAGCTGATTGTGCGTGAGGAGAAGCGCGTGAGCATCAGTTGGTCGCGCGATGCCTCGCCAGCTCCGCTGATGACCTCCTCCTCCTCCTCCAAGTCCGCCTCGCCGGAGCAAGCGCTCACCGCGTCCAGTGACTCAAATGTGGAGCGAGAAATATCGCAAGGGGCACGCAAAAAGTCGAGCACGCCCTTAAAGTCTAGTCAAAGCGAGGAGTCCCAGGTGACTGTCATCGAACGGAAGCCGAAGAAGGAACAGGAGGAGAAGGAGAAGCAGAAGGAGAATGAGGAGACAGTAAATGTAAAGGAAGAGCGACCTCCAACCAAGGCACAGTTGCATCAACTGGCCCAGGCCCCAACGGAGCCCAGACAAAAGTAGATTAATGATTCTCACAATAATTCCTTATTCTCAACATTAATAATTCGATGTCTGTCCACAGAACGGAACTGCACAAGGACATGAAGGATGCCCTCAAAGTCATCAACGATTCCCTGCTCAAGAAGTTGGGTTCGAAGCCCTTTTCCTCGTTCAGCCTGAAGACTTCGAAGGCAACTATAAGTGAGCATTGGTTCCGCATTTCCAGCACTGGCACCTCCAATCCCCACGAGGTTGAGGATTACTTGGACTACTTCGAGTCGCTCTCAGTGCCGCTGCTGGAGTATTGCGTCAATCTTTCCGACAGCAACGTGAGTATATGGGAATCAATAACTGGGATTTAAACAGCCAAACTAAACTCCATTTTGACCTAATTTCAGGGCAATACGGCAATGCACTATGCGGTGTCTCATGGCAACTTTGACGTCGTATCCATACTGCTGGATTCCAAGGTTTGCAATGTAAACCAAATGAATAACGCTGGATACTCGTGCGTCATGCTCGTATCGTTGGCCAAGCTGAAACAAGCGGCACATCGGACGGTCGTCGAGCGACTGTTTCAGATGGCCGATGTCAACATACGGGCCAAGAAGGTAGGTAAATGCACAATGCCTAAACACACACTGTGCCAATCAGACAACTCGACTGAACTATATCACCTATCAATTTGTCCCACTAACGAATCTACTAACGAACCATGTTCCCCTCCCTTTTTTGCCTTCACTTTTGCAGCACTGCCAAACCGCTTTGATGCTGGCTGTGTCCCATGGTAATGGCGATATGGTTGCCATGCTGCTCGATGCCGGTGCCGATATCAACATACAGGATGAGGATGGCAGCACGGCCTTGATGTGTGCCGCGGAACACGGACGCGTGGACATTGTGAAGCACTTGTTGTCGCAACAGGACTGCGATTCACTTGTCCAGGATGTGGTGAGTACTAGGGCTGCAAAACTATCGATGTTACTATCGATAGTATCGAGGTTTTCAAAATGGTCCGATGTATCGATGTTAAAAATTGAACATCGATATATCGGATGCTTCACTGCATCAGTGCTGCCAGATTTTTTGGGTCCATTTTTACAATTATTATTAGTTGAAATACGACAAAATTTGATTAATAAGCAAACAAACAAATAAAAAGGTCAATTTGGTTAAACGCAGCATTATCAAACCGAAATTTGTGTTCCAAAGTGCAAATAAACGAAATGGCTAGAAGTGGCTAGATCGTTTATTATTAAGAAATTAATAACATTATTTTACACAAACAAAATTAATGTTTGCCTTTTCTATTTTTTTCTTAATATAGCATAAGATAAATGGTATTTACCGCAATCTAAAATATTTGAACAATTTTCGATGTTTTAACGATATATCGATGTTTTTTTGGAAAACATCGAGGTTTTGAAACATCGAAGTTAAAAACTATCGATGTACCCACTATCGATAGTTTTGCAGCCCTAGTGAGTACAAAACAACAGAACAATGTTTCCGTCTTTATATTCAAGATAAATAGTCCGAGATTCCGGGATAAAATCAATCCTAACCGGTAATTGCGGAATTTCTTAAATCCAGTACGAAATACGATTCAAGTAAGATTTTTTTATTGCTTCTCGGCAAATTTATTGATTATCGCGACTATACAGGAATTTGTTCAGAGAAATTAAATATTTTTGGTTTTTTTTTTACTTCTGTAATACGGATTGGATGTCATTTTATCTTCAAATTGTTTTATTTTAAAAATAATATCCTTAAATAATACATGCTAAAATCAAGCATATTACATTTTGAATTTTAGAATGGATTTTACTTTCTGAATACTCCCAACAATATAAATATTAACTTCTGTATCCGTTCACAGGATGGCAGCACGGCGTTCAAAATCGCCTGGCAGGCCGGCCATCGGGATGTGGGATTGATGCTCTACGTCCACGAACAGATGCTGAGGAGCAAGCTGCCCAATCGCGGTGATCCCGTACGGAAATCCCTGCCTCTGCCCGTGCGTCCGAAGCCAGCCAAGTGAGGCGCCATCTTCACGGAAGTCAGCCATTTTGTATTAGCGGCCAAAATGTCGAACAAACATTAGATTGTAAGATTTGAATTAGCATTTCGTAGAGCTGCGTAGAGAACATAGCAACAAAAAAAAAAAACCATTCCATATCAGACGAGTCGAAAATCAAATATAAAGAAAATTAAAAACATTTAATTGTTAATAATTTAGCAGTTAATTAAAACTAACCACAACACAAAAAGGCGCTCAAAAGCAAACCAGATTTTTAAATACGAGTATGTACACTTATTTGTAAATTGTTTTATTTATTCTACATTACAATTAATGGTTAAGTATTAATAACAACAACTCAAAATTTGTCATTTAAGTTTAGTTTGTTAATTACGCTACTAAAATCAAAAGTGAAAAACTGTCAAAAACTTACTTCTTAATGCCTACTTATCAGTTTAATTTTCCTTATAAGTCCGTTCAAATAATAATAAAGAATACTAAAAAAATATACTGCACATGCAGTTATAGCCATATAAAAAACGAGTACACGTAAAAATCATATCAGCAAACGACAATGCAACAACGAAGTAAATTAACAGAAATAAAATACAAACAGTTGTAAAACAAATAGTTAATGTGTAATTAAATTATTTTTGCTGAGCTACTTACAATAAAAACCGTTGATAAATATTTATTTAATAGTTTTTTAGCTTCGCAAATGTACGAATAGTGTGTACACTTTTTGTATGTTTAATTGTAATTAATGCAACATTATATATATACATACATATGTATTAATTGTATTATTAACTATTTTAAAGGATTTTAAATAAATAAAATTTATGTTAAAACGTTTAAGCGGTATTTCTTAACTTGATTCGGCATTATAATATTTCCATTGCTTTTATTTAATCACTTGTATTGTATTTAAAAAATGTCATTTTTACTTTTATTTTTCTTTTTGTTCTTTGCCAATTAGTTTGTACAATATTTTTATTTTTCATTTATTTTCATTTTTTAATTGTTACACACTTTTAATGAGTTATTGGTTGACTTATTCATTTAAAAAAAAAATGCAATTCCACTTTGTTTACATTTTAAATTCATTTATCGTAAACTGTAATTATTTTAAGCATATTTTATGGAACTATGCACTTGGTTAAACAGCTCGCTCCTCCAATCCCGGCTCGACCACGCCCAGAGGCGTCAGCTGTAGGGCAATTCCATCGTCAATGCTGACCAAAGGTCGCTTGGAGTTCAAGGTGAACTCGAACTCGAGTATGAGAAGTGCAAGTGCCAGTCGCAGCTGAAGCTGAGCAAATTGCATGCCAATGCAATTCCTCACGCCGGCACCGAAGCCAAACCAAGTGCTCTGCTCCTTTAGGGAATCCCTGGGATTGCCCCAACGTTCGGGCTTAAATCGCTCTGGCTCCGGATAATACTCGGGATCATTGTGGATGGCATGTGTGGGGATGATCAGGAAGAGTTCCTTGCACAGCGTATACTTCAGATGATCTGGCACAGCGTAGTTCTCAATTACCCGTCTCATGATGTAGGGTGTGACCGGATGCATTCGCAGGGTTTCCAGTATGACGTGACCCATGAGTGTCAGGGATTGAATGCACTCGTAACTCAGATTGTTCTGATGCTTCTCCATGGCCTGCTTCAGTTCCTGTCGCACCTGAGACTGAATATCTTTATTGAGGGCCAGCTCGTAAAGGACAAAGGACAAAGTGTTGGCCGTCTGTTCATAGCCCGCCTTGAGGAAGACGAATGCATGGGCGGCCAGTTCGTGTTGCAGATGAGCATTCAGCTCCTTGTCCGCCTCGTACTCGTGCGTGGTCAGCTCCAGGGCCTTAATGTCCTGCAGCAGCTGCAGATAGTCCTGATGACGCACTCCGGACGCTTCTCTTTGGGCCACAATGTCGTCGAGGAGCGTGAGAAAATAAGTTTCCGCCTCTTTGGGCGTCAGACGTAAACGCAGTTTGCGACTGAAGTTGGGAAACCGAATCATGAACAGATTCATGAGGTAACCATGCTTGCGAGTGCTCAGCACCAGTTCCGTCATCTCCTCAAAGTGATCCAGGGGATACTTCTTGCGCTGCTCGGCATTTAGGCCAAATACACAACTGGCCAACGCCGAGATCACATAGCGTCGCATTAGTTTCTGGATGTGGAGTGTGGAGTGTTGTTGCTTCATCAACGTGGTGCTGATCACCAGCAGAAGCTGCTCGGCCTCCTCGTACAGACAGCCATATAACCATTCCATGCGATCTCGATCAAAACTGGGATCCAATTTCTGACGCATCTCCTTCCAGCAATGCCCGCGCAGTCCATACAAATCGCCCGACAATGGATCCGATTTCTGGTTACAGTAAATCCCACGATCATTGAAATTCGAGAAGTTCTTGACCATTATCTGACGAATCAGCTCACGATCGAGAATGAGAGCGCGGGGTTGTAACAAAGCATAGAATCCACAAAATGGTCCGCTGCCCTTGAACTTGTTGTAGATGGCCGTGTAATGGGCCGTCTTCATGGATTCCGTGCTCAGGGTCTGGGTGACCAGCTGCTTGATGATGGGCCAAAGCTTTTTGGGCCTCTCGTGCGGTATTCCCAAATATCGCCAATAGTCACGCTGATAACGAGCGGCGATAAATAACAGAACTAAAAGGCACAGCACAATTAGACCTATAATCATAAATATTATCCACATGTTTTTCATGGTGATGCCTCTTTTAAATTGTTTAGTAATTACTAATACACAAATACATTGATAAATATATATATATATTAACTCGAGTAAATCACAATTTTTGTGGCCCGGAAATCGTAGAACGTAAACTCGTTAGCTGTGATCTAATATCGAGAGTCGCGGACAAGCTGAATCTGTTACGTTCATTACCAAACCGTGTTGTTCGACTGAGTGCAATTGAGAAATACATATTTACGATACGACTCGTCGCTTCGGATCGGGAGCTTTTCCAAAATGGAACGGTCTGGAGTGCGGTACACTACACTCTACACTACACTACAGTTATTGCTGCTTATGGACTTGACTTGGCTTCAACCGGCTTAAATGCTCTGTGGGCGTTCGACTGAGGCCAGTTGAATACTCATATTCATTCTCATAGTTGAATATCCGCTGACTGAGTCTGTATTCATATTCATGCGTAGGATGAATTTAACAACAAAATTAAAATAATCCAATTGAACCATTTAATTGAAGTTACACTCACTGTAGGGTATTTGCCTAGTCTTCCATGTCAATCCTAAATATATTATCTCTATAGTATATACAATTTAAAGTTCAGTTTCATTTGTTATCAGCTTTTATTTTCATTATTTTTGTTCGTCTAGATAAAATAGCAGTTGCTGCCTTTGAAATTCCTCTGATATTCTCATTGAGGTGGGGTTAGTTCAAATTAAAGTGGGCCATAAACAATAAGTGCACTGTGACAAAAAATGTGTACTTTATGAGTAATTAATATACTATAAAGTACATTTACTTTTACTCGCTTATCAGCCAACTGAGCTTTTAACTAGTATCAACTTGAAATGATGAACACCTGTCATCTATTTAAAAAAAAAGCAGTGATTTTTTTTAAAGCTTTTCGCACAATTTCTAAAGTCCAATAAATCTCGATTTAGTTAAAATACATGTTATAATATACTCAGAGCTTTTTCTTTCAATGCATGTATTTAGTTGACCAGTTGAATTTCACGTCTAATTAGCAGGTTAATGCTACAACAAGAACAACAACGACAGCAACGCAGTGTTTACACACAAAAAATTGCAAAAAAAAAAAAAAAAAATAAACACTATAAAATGCTGTTAAACTTTGTTATACTAAGTACTCAGATAGTTGTTATTGTTAGTACCAATATCCGCACTTGGAATCTAATCAATTGTCATACATCAGTCATCAAGCTGCTTTTGAGCGTGATCAACTGCAAGAGACCCTGTGTTAAACAGCCTTATCATATTAACATTATATATTGTATGCTGGATATTACTGCTTTCGATTTTAATGAACATTTTTGTGAAAAAGATAGGCTAAATTGTTTTGATAACATTTTTCGAGATCCAAAAATTTTAAATTGAAAGTTGATTGGGCTAGGTCAAGGGAACGAGTCTCCCTTACAAAAATGTGTTAAAGAGCTTTTTTGTACAAAGAACCTTTATATTTTCATTCTACGCAAAGACAACTTTATAAAGGGATACGATTCTGTGTCTGACGCATGTGACTGATAACAAAATAAACAGAGTATCATAAGTAAGATATTAACTTAAAAACGACACAATTGAAATAAGGGAAAATGTTATGTAGCTAACATTATTAGTATATTTATATATACTATTGATAAATGTTAGTTAAATTTAAATTTAAGATCATTCGATATACATAGATCAATGTATTTTTAATTTAAGTTAAGTTGGCAGCTCCAATAAACGGTATTTCGTTAAGCCGGGAAAAAACAATGTGACCTAATACTATTATTTATTTTTATTATTTTCATACGTGTGCTTTGCAACTATGTAGAACATTTATTTTGGCGTTCGTGCAAAGTCGAAATATGAGTAGTTATATCGCAGGTATGACACAACTTGGCCCGGGTTAAAGGCACGTATATTGCGTATATTTTTGTATTAGTCTAAATTTTTTTAAATATTCCTCTTTTATTTTATAAGCGCCATCCAGTTTATTTGGGTAAGCACTTTCATAAAAGCAGCAGAGGACAAAGGTAAGTGGGGAGAATAGCGTCGTATAATGTGATCACAGGGATTAGTGTAGGATAGTTAAATTTAAGTCAGCCTGTACTATGGTGTACATTTAAATAAGTCAATGAAATATTAGAGAAATTTGCAAAAGCTCATGAAATAATTAACAATTGTAAACAAAATATTTGTATTTCAATTAAAAAAAAGAAAAAAATTATTATGTATAAAAAATTAATGAATAACAAAAAAATTTTGTAATTTTACTTGCCATGAAAATATTTATTGATTTTCAAAAATTTAAATAAAAAAAAAGATGAAAAATAAATAATTCATTAATAAGTATATAAAAAGTAATCTTATTTAATTGTCCATCATAGTTTTGGACTTTTTGGCAAGTTTGTTGCCAAATTTTGTTTTCTTATCAAAGTTGAATTAGACGAAAAGCCACAATAAAGTTGTTTGTTTGTTTTTCTATTTTTATGAACCATAATCAGAATTTATATGAATACCCATATTTTTGTAGATCTCCTCAGTATTTCGGCGATCTTGGAGTGTTTCACATAAAGTCGCTCCTTAGTCTTGCGGCCTTATAATCATGGATATCGGAATGATGTTGCTTACAGTCCTGGTGGGGCTGGTGGTGTATTTTATTTATCGTATGTATCAGACGATGCATTACTGGCAGAACTTGGGAATTCCGTGTGATGAGCCGCATCCCATCGAGGGTCACATGAAGGGCGAACGTACGACGATTTCAACTGCCGAAATTTATCAGCGGTACTACAACAAGTTCCGGGGAACGGGACCCTTTGCTGGCTTCTATTGGTTCCAGCGGCCAACAGCATTCATTATGGAGCCATTTTTGGTCAAACAGATTTTGGTCAAGGAGTTCCACAACTTTACGGACAAAATCTTCTACAACAACCCAGAGGATGATCCAATTTCAGGTCGACTCAATTTGCTCGGCGGTCACAAGTGGAAGTCAATGCGAGCCAAGTTAACATCCACATTCACCTCGGGTAAAATCAAGATTATGTGTCCCGCAGTTGTCAAAATATGCAGCGAGATGATCGATGTTTTCGATGAACTGATGTCGGAGTCGTCGGTTGTTGAGGTCAAGGAGTTGCTGGCGAGGTTCACAACAGATGTGATCGGGACTTGTGCCTTTGGCATCGAGTGCAGCAGTCTCAAGGATCCCGAAGCCGAGTTTCGCGTGATGGGACGTCGCTCTCTAACCGACATGAGACACGGATTTCTGGGCAAAGCCTTCATCAGCAGCTTTCCCAAATTGGCCCGTCGTTTGCATATGAAGTCGACGCCGGAACATATTGAAAAGTTCTTTCTGCGCATCGTCAAGGAAACTGTGACATTCAGAGAGGAGAACAAAATACGTCGCAATGATTTTATGGATCAGCTGATTGATATGAAAAACAATCCCCTTCTGAAGACGGCGACTGGAGAGAGCATGAGTTTGACCATTGAAGAAATGACAGCCCAGGCTTATGTGTTCTTCAATGCTGGCTACGAAACCTCGTCCTCCACAATGGGATTTGCCCTGTACGAGTTGGCACAGCATGTGGACATTCAAAAGCGAGTCAGAGATGAGGTTAATGAGGTGCTGGCCAAGACTAATGGAGAGGTAACCTATGAAGCACTCAAGGAAATGGTCTATCTAAATCAGGTTATATCAGGTAAACGTATAAAAAACCCCTTAATTGAACAATTTTAATAATAACCTTTCTTATTTATAGAAACTCTTCGTCTTTACACTATCATACCATTTTTAAATCGCCTGTGCCTGGAAGATTACGTTGTGCCCGGTTATCCGAAATATGTCATCAAAAAGGGAATGCCCGTGATTATTCCTACGTGTGCTATTCATCGGGATGAGAAGCTTTATCCCGATCCCGACCGCTTTAATCCTGACAACTTTACGCCCGAACGTGTTCAAAATCGTGACTCTTCGGAGTATCTTGCTTTTGGAGATGGACCACGAAACTGCATCGGATTGCGATTTGGCGATATGAATACACGAATTGGTTTAGCAATGCTTGTTAAGAACTTTAAGTTCTCCGTTTGCGATCAGACTCCCATTCCCATGACGTACAACAAGACTAGCCAATTGATAAACAGTGCGTCGGGAATATTTTTGCACGTGGAACGAGTTTAAACAGTTCATTGACTTTATAACTTATCTCAATTGCTCTTGGTATTTAGTGCTTAGTGCTTGACTATGATATCATTCCTGCATTTCCTGATTAGAACTTACTTGTTTATCTCATCAAATCACTTGTAGAAACTGTCAGAGATTGATCTTGATATTATAAAAATTAAATAAATTGTAATCAACATACGGTTATGAGACCTTTTATTAGGTCAACAAAATTGAGTAAGTAAGTTTAAGTATAATATTTATAATTCACTCCCCATAAAAAACAAAAGGTTTACACTATAAATAATCTAAACTATACTTTCTCAAATATAAGCACTATATAGCGACTACGTGATAATAATATTTGCAACGTTGCGCAAAAATGAGTCAGTTTTATACCGCGTTAGCTTTAAAATAAGCAGAAGGGGTATATAGGCTTATCGAGGCAATTCCGATAACATAAAGATATGAAGGAACACACTTTATTGATAAACCAAAACTTAATTTAAAGAAGTTGAGATTTTAAAAGTCAAAATGTTGAATGCAATTTTAATATTCAGTCTTTATTTTGATACATTCTCAGAGCTTTTACTGGGAAAAAATATAATTCCAAAAATTCCAGCTTTAAATTTTTGATTTTTGCATGTACATTTTAATTATATATTTGGGATATTTTAAATACTTAATTCAAGTACGATTTTTCGATATTTTGAAAGTTTTTTTTTGAATATTATTTGAAAAATATTAAAATGGTCAAAAAAGTCTAAAACATTTGATTTTACTCAAAAAATTCCAAAGGAAATTTTTCAAAATATCGAAAAATCGTACTTAAATTAAGTATTTTGTGCTCGATTAAAGAAATTCCTAGATTTCCAAACTTTTGTATCCCGAATTGTTTTAATCTGTGTACTTGTTAATCTATACATTTGATAAGTATTTAGCGCGTCTAGCATAAACACAAAAGCTACGCACATTGAAAATGACCAATATTTTCAGACACTTTATTCAATTAGACGAACGATAACATATATATATTTATTTCTATACTTGCATTTGTTTCTACGTAGTCGGCATATCGCGACACAGAAATTCTTGTCATTGTGACTGCAAAAAGCTTTGAGGGCTTTAAATAAACAACGCTTTCTGGAGAGGCGCTCAGTATTCGGCTGAGGTTCGTTCGAACCACACACGAATTTAGTTCACGCTAGTTTTCAGTTGTGGAATTTTGGAATAGTGGCTGATTATCATGGGTATCGGTATCTTGTTGCTCACTGTGCTGACTGCCCTGATTGGCTATCTCTTTCTGCGCTGGCGTCGCAATCTGCAGTATTGGAAGAACCTGGGCATACCCTGTGAAGACCCCCACCCGATATTGGGCAGCTTGAAGGGCATTCACACCACGCGCTCATTCCCAGAGGTCTGGTTGCAGTATTACAGCAAGTTCCGGGGAACGGGGCCGTTTGCCGGCTTCTATTGGTTTATGCGTCCAGCTGTTTTTATACTGGAACCATTTCTGGTGAAGAACATTCTGATCAAGGATTTTAATAAGTTCACGGACCGAGGATTCTTCAACAATCCCGAGGATGATCCATTGTCTGGTCAGCTGTTCTTGTTGGATGGCCATCGATGGAAATCAATGAGGAATAAACTTTCGTCTACATTCACGTCCGGTAAAATGAAGTTCATGTTTCCCACTGTGGTCACAGTGGGTGACGAATTCGTGGATGTCTTTGGGGAAATGGTCAAAAAGTCTCCTATTGTCGAGGTCAGGGAACTCCTGGCCAGATTCACAACAGATGTGATCGGAACTTGTGCCTTCGGCATCGAGTGCAGCAGCCTCAAGGATCCCGACGCCGAGTTTCGAGTGATGGGGAAAAAGGCTTTAACCGATCTACGTCATAATATGCTGGGACTCACTTTGCTCAATAGTTTTCCCAAGTTTTCACGACGCATCCACATGAAACAGACCCCGGAACACATTGAAAAGTTCTTCATGAGGATTGTCAAGGAAACTGTATCATATAGAGAGCAGAACAACATTCGACGCAACGATTTCATGGATCAGTTGATAGACTTGAAGAACAATCGCCTGATGAAATCGGAGACTGGGGAGAGTCTCAGTCTCACAATCGAGGAAATTGCAGCACAGGCTTTTGTATTTTTCAACGCTGGCTTTGAAACATCTTCGACTACGATGGGATTTGCATTATACGAACTTGCACAACGTGAGGACATTCAGGATCGATTGAGAAAGGAGTGCAATGAGGTGCTGGCTCAACATAATGGAGAGTTGACCTATGAGAACCTGAAGGAAATGGGTTATCTAAATCAGGTTATATCGGGTAAGTACTTAAATGTAATATAATTTCATTTGTCTCATTATATTATGATTTACTTCATCTAGAAACGCTTCGTCTCTGGACTGTTTTGCCCGTTTTGAATCGTGAGTGTCTGGAGGATTACGTTGTGCCCGGCTATCCGAACTATGTCATCAAGAAGGGAATGCCCATCATGATTCCCGCTGGTGCCATGCATCGCGATGAGAAGTTATATCCGGATCCAGAGGTCTTTAATCCCGATAACTTTACACCCGAACGTGTCAAGAACCGCGACTCCGTGGAGTGGCTTCCATTCGGCGATGGACCCCGGAACTGCATCGGAATGCGATTCGGTGAGATGCAGGCTCGCATTGGCCTGGCCAAACTCATAACGAACTTCAAGTTTTCGGTCTGCGATCAAACAACGATACCCATTAAGTACGATATCAAGAGCTTTTTGATAGCAAGTGCTTCGGGTATTTATCTAAAAGCCGAGCGAGTTTAAGGCGCCTGTTATAAGTGTATAAAATAAAAAATAATTTTATCAAATATAATCATAGCTGTCTATAAAGATAATAATTCACTGCTGAACATTTTTGTTGTGGTTCAGTGGCAGAAAGCTTTTATACTCACTTTTAAGATACAAAGTTCAAAATTTGTGTTTGATAAATTATAATAGGAAAAGCAGAGTAGTAATTAATACCCCTTTTATATAAACAGAAATGTAATTGTTTATTGTATATATACATACATATGTTTTATAAACAAAACAATTTCGTTTAGATTTATTATACATACTATACCCAAAGCTCATTCATAAATACTACGTAGTTAATTGACTGGAGAGCGTAAAAAACTTTTATGAGAACTTGCTCTCTTGCTACTTATAAAACAAACTGGAGAGCGCTAATTGATATATTACGTCACTTTTAGATCTGAGATATTCTCTTGTTGTGTCGGAACCAGTTTGACGACTTGACTTGTTCTCTCTTATAAATGAGACTTGAGTAAAGATACATGCACTAAAGTCTCATCATGTTGTGAGTGAAGCCATTTCAAATACATATTTCTCCCTCAATAAAATCTTAGCTCTGTTTAGACTCGGTTTTTAATTTCTAATATATAATTATATATTAATAGATGTATGTTAAATCGGTTCCACTCTGAGCTTGAAACCGCCTTTAGTGTGCAGCAGAAATGAATGATGCTCGAATTTCATGGGCTGCGGCGTCTCGGGAGTCAAACTGAATCGAAAGTGACGCAGCAGGGCAATGAGACCAAGTGCAATCTTAATCCTCCCGAATCTCAGACCAATGCAGATGCGTGGTCCCTGGCCAAAGGGAATGAAGGCGCAGCTGGGCCGCTCCTTTATGGCTGCCTCGGTGAAACGTTCCGGCAGAAACTTGTCTGGTTCCGGATAGTACTCCGGATCGTGGTGTATGGAATAGACGGGAATGATCAGCTGCGATCCAGCGGGCAGATAATGTGTGGGATGACCTGGCACCTCATAGTGGGAATTGGTGCGACGCAGGTGCTCTGTGGCCACGGGATACTTGCGAAGTGTCTCTAAAAGAAGAAATCAAATAATAATAAGTGTAATTAATAATCTATCTAACATACCCGATATGACCTGCTCCAGATACTTCATCTTCTGCAAGGCCTCATAGCTAATCTCCCCTTTCTCGCCATACTTTGTAATCATCTCTTCAATCTCCGCCCTCAATTGGCTCTGAATGAGCTCGCTTCGGGCCAGCTCGTACAGAGCCAGGCTTAAAGCCGTGGCTGTTGTCTCGAATCCGGCCACAAGGAATACATACATCTGGGCGGCGATTTCATTGAGTGTGAGACCCTCTTCCGTATTTCCCGCATCGTACTTCTGCTTCAATTCCAACATGATACCAACGAAATCATTGCGTTTAATATTGTGCTGTTCCCTGTGGTTGATGGTGTCCTTAACCAGGCCCATGTAGAAGGCCTCCACATCTGCAGGAGTTCGCTTTAAGTGCAGCCTGAGACTCAATTTGGGAAAGAAGAGACAGAAGATGTAGTCGATGCGTTTCTTCAGCATGGCATTAAGGCCCATTTGGACGAATGGAGCCTTTGGATTCCGCAGTCCATTGCACTCCAAACCGAAGATGGCAGTTCCAATGGCATCCGATGTATAGCAGGCGAGTAGTTTAGTGACCTCCAAGGACATGGCTGATCCGGAACAACGCTCCCTTATCACACTGACCAATTCCTGGGCAGTTCGTTGAACTGCTGGAAACATCAGCTTCATTTTGGCACCACTGAAAATGGGCGTCATTCGGGGTCTCAGACTGTGCCACTTTAAGCCATCAACGGCAAAGAGATGAGCCGACAATGGATCGTCCTGTTCATTGTAGAACAAACCACGACTATCAAAGTTACCAAAGTCCTTGATAAAGATGCGTTTCAGTAGCTCCATGTCCGTTATTATATAAATGGGTGTCATCAGAAAGTATGCTCCCACATAGGGTCCCAAGTGTTTGTACTTTACGTACAGTTTCTGCAATATTTGCGAGGTGTGTTTGGTAACTCGCCAGCCCCACATGTTGCCAACGATTGGCAGAGGCTTCTCATGGGCAATGCCACGACGTTGAAAGTAGGAAAATCGCCACTTCATCCATATAATGAATACGATTAGGACAGACGCGACTAACGATATAGAGATAGACATTTCTTTAGAGCAAACTGATTTAGACTGATTAAGAGTTAGAACAGCTCCATTGAATTTATACTTCAAATAGTGCAGGTCACGACCCCAACATAAAAATAACTTTATTGCATACGAGACATTTTTAAGTTGTACTTTTAAATGAAGCATGTGGCAAATTAAAATGTTGTAGAACAATTCTATGTAACAAGTCTGTCTGGTAGTGACTATTTAAACGCACTTAATACGGGCTGACGGCATTAATAAAATGTTTTAAGGCTCAAGTAATGGGTTGGACAAAGTTGAATGAAAATACATTGAACCTATTCGAAGCAACTGTCTTAGAACTTTGGTGATAGATTCCATGAAATAAAAGTCTATCAATATCTAATTTGTTGTTCAATAAAATATTAAGACAGGTTTACAATAAGTAAAATCTTTATTTTAAATGTAATTGTTGTGTTTAAAAAGGTTATTCTGATATTAAATAATGAATAAGACATTTATATTGGTAAATATATTTACTGTATAAATCTAAGTAAATACTTCTTGAATTCTTTGCATTATCACTTAACTTAGAGACAACATGTGGATCAAATTTTATAGTGAAAAAAATACAAATTTGGTATGTTCTTTAAGGTATATACTGCAAGTTTACAAAATATAAATTAATAACTTATGTTAAAAAACCAATAAATTATAATTAGATTATAATACCTGTCTATGAAAAAGAAAATATTTTAATAGCTCTGAAATGCATTTAAATAAATCAAAATAATACAGCACATATAAATGTATTTGATCAATCAAGTCATTTATCATTATTAACTTCTCAGGGAGTACAATTAAAAAACAATTGATATAATAATTGATTGATGGATTTCTCAATATGAAATATAAATACATTTTTCTGATTTACAATTACATTTCAACTCGCATAAATTTATGTTTAAGACATAAGTATTACCGATCTCATTTGCATGCACTATATAATTATGATAATATAATTAATTATATTATATTTATACAATTTACTTTGATCAACTGATCAAGTTTCATTTAAACTTTTTCAACATTCAGATGAATTCCGTTTTCAGCGGATAAAAGAATGTTCTTGGTGACAAATTTGAGTGGAACCTGAGTCGTTGGGGACACTGTGAACCTGAAGTCCTTGATCAGATGGGCCAGGCCCACACAGGTCTGCATCAGGCCGAATCGGGAGCCAATGCAATTGCGAGGACCGTCGCCAAAGGGCAGCCAGGAGCACGAAGGACGAGCTGCAATCTCCGACTCCGTGAAACGCTCCGGCTTGAACTTGTCCGGCTCGGGATAAATGTCGGGATCATAGTGAATTCCCAGGGCGGGAATAACGACCACACTGCCCTTTTCAATATAGTGTTTAGGATCTTCGGGAGAATAATCCGAGTTGGCTTTCCTCGTTAGATGAGGCAACACGGGATATTTACGAAGAGTTTCTACAAAATAAATTGAAATTAGAATTATAAATATAGAGAAAGAGTAAGAATTCCATTTACCCATGACGACTTGCTCCAATAATTCCATTTCCTTGATATTATCGTAGCTGAACTCATTATTGTTCTTGCTAAGAATCGCATTGATTTCAGCTCGAAGTTCGTCCTGAATTTCCTGATGCAATGCCAGTTCGTACAGGGCAAATCCCATGGTTGTGGAGCTGGTCTCAAAGCCGGCCACAAAGAAGATAAATGCCTGGCCGGCGATCTCTTCGAAGGTCAGACCCTCCTCGGTGTTTCCCATCTCGTGCTTCTGATACATCTCGATGAGCATGTCCATGAAATCGTGGCGCTTCTCCTTCGTCTTCAGGCGATAGCTGATGGTGTCCTTGATAATGCGCAAATAGAACTCTTCAACCTCCTCAACGGTCATCTTGAGACGCATTCTCCTCGAGAATTTGGGAAAGCCAAAGATGAAGAAGTCCAAGAGTCCGTAATAACGTCGCTCGGTAACCGCCCGCTTTCCCATGCTGACAAACTCGGCGTTGGGTTCCCTTTGGCTGTTGCAGTTCAGGCCAAAGGCACAGGTGCCAATCACATCGGCCGTGTAGCGACCGACCAGGTCAGTGATCTCCAGTTCTTGGCGAGATGATGACAGCTTCTCCCTGAACACTTTGCCCATCTCCTCGGCCACTTTCAGAACGATGGGCAGCATGTGCTTCATCTTGCCCGAAGTGAAAGTGGGCGACAGCTTGTGCCGCAAGTGTCGCCACTTCTGGCCCTCAATGCTGAACAGTGTGGCCGACAGGGGATCATCGATCTCATTGTAAAATACGCCACGATCCTCGAAGTTATTGAAATCCTTGATCAATACACGCTTCACCAGTTCCATGTCGGTTACCACAACGGTTTTCGTGAAGAACAAAAAGAATCCAGCAAACGGCTGGCCGGAATTCTTAAACTTCATGTAGTAATCGCTGAAGAGGACGCCCAACTGTCGCTTCGACGGCCAATCCCCGACGTTGCCCTTGGGAAAGCTGGGCACCTCGTGCGGAATCCCACGACGACTCCAGTAATTGTGCCGATGACGCGCTCCATAATAAAGCAACGCCAGAATAATTCCAATCAACGTTATAATCAACCACATTTCACGCCTCGTTACAAACTGAGTTAACTCTGCACTCAGCACTCGTTATATATAAACCAAAGCTCTCTCTCGCTCTCTCGCTCTCACTCTCCCAAAGCTCTTTTTAAAGAGTGAACAGGGCATGATATATTCATGTAAGATTATTTATCTGTTTATCGGTATACACATGTTGATTTTGTTTACTTGTTGCTAAATTTAATTATGGATTTCATTGAAACAACATAAAATTAAGTAATTAATACATGTTTAATTTTAAACTTTTAATAGAATCTAATCTAAAGCAGAGTTCAGAGTTTTTTCTTTTATATGCCGTAATGTTGCACTCAATATTTGAAATTGTTTCTCCGATAAGTTTGACTCACAATACAGCTGATTATTGTTATATGGCAAGAGAGATTAATGAGCGTAGTGTTTATAACGATGATCAGCATTTTTACCAGTAAATTGAAAGTACTTTAATGGATTATTATTTTTCGCTCTTTAAATATATCTCCTTTTTGTTTGAAATAAACTAATAATTATGAATAAAATACGTTGTAATTTAATTGGGCCAAAAACAGGTCAATTTATTTATTCAAGTTGTAATTAGTGCCTTGCAAATGTGTGAGATTCTTGAACACAACTGATAACGAAACAATAAAGAGAAGTCAGTAAACGTATGGATAAGTACACAAGTTCCACTCATGGTTTAAGTTTAATCAGTATTATTATTTTCGCAGCTCTTCAACCTTCAAGTAAATGCCAGTTGATGGACACAGCAGAATGTTGGACTTGACATAATCAATCTTGGACTCGGTGCGGGCACAAACACTGAACTGAAAGCGTCGCAGGAGATTAACCAGAGCAACACTTGTCTGCATCTTGCCAAAACGCATGCCAATACAATTCCTGGGTCCATCCCCAAAGGGCAGCCAGGAGGCAGTGGGACGTTGGGCCAACTGATCGGCCAGAAAGCGGTCGGGATTGAACTTGTTTGGCTCCGGGTACAGATCTGGATCGTGGTGTATGGCATAGACAGGTATGAGCAGCATTTGGCCAGGCTCTATATAAAAGTGTCGATTGCCCTGGGCCAAGTAGTAATTACGACAGATGCGCGAAAGATGCGGCAAAATGGGATATTTGCGTAGAGTCTCTGAGAAATAAATAAATAGAAATATATAAATTATCTGGATCACATCTGCTAAATAATGCTTAGCAATCATAATGATTAGTACATAGATTATTTTTGTTTAAAAGTCGAACTAATGGTTAAATTACAATTATTTTCGGTTTTGACCAATTATTTAATGATTACGATTACAAAAAATCAACAAATTATTACAACTATTCAAAAATATTCAGAAAAAATCAAAAATAATCTTATTGAGTATTCGGATTATTTTTGATTTTTTCCTGATTATTTCTGATTATGTTGATTATTTCTGATTATTTATGACTTTTTAGTAAAAGTCAAATTATTTTAAATTTTCACAATCAAAGTAGCCAAAATAATCAGAAAAAAATCTAAAATAAATCGAAATAATCAGAAAGATTATTTTTGATCTTTTCTGATTATTTTTGAATAATTGTATTAATTTTAGATTATTTCTGATATATATAGTCACTACGATTATTTCCAAAAATAATCTAATTGATTAGTAATTCTTATCGAAATTTAACAGGTATGATCTGGACCGACACTCACCTGCTATGACCAGCTCCATGTAGCGCAGCTCCTGCATGCCCTCGTAGGTGAACTCGCCTCCATGCAGCTGCAGTGCATCCTCGATTTCCTGCCTCAACTTCTGCTGCAGTTGCGGCTGCTTTGCCAACTCGTACAAAGCAAATCCCAGAGTCGAGGCCGAGGTGTCAAAGCCCGCGGCAAAGAAGATGAATGCCTGGGCTGTCATCTCCTCCAGCGTCAGTTCGCCACGATGCTTCATCTCGATGAGCAGATTCATGAAATCATTGCGCACAATATTCTTCGTCTCGCGCTCCTTGACAGTGTCCCGCACAATGCGCATATAGAAATCCGTGATATCCTGATGGATCTGACAGAGACGCAGACGCCGCGACAGGTTGGGAAAACTCTCGATGAATCCATCGATCAGTTTGTTGTGTCTTCTCTCTGTGAATGCCCGTCGACCCATGACAGCGAATTCGGCATTGGGATTCCGAAGTCCGTTGCAGTCGAGGCCAAAGACACAGCTGCCAATCACATCGGAAGTGTATCTGGCCATCAGATCCGTAATCTCCACAATGCCACAGATCGCATTCTCGGCCTGCTCGCCACAGACCTGGGCCAGTTCCACGCCCACGGCACAGATGGTGGGAAACATGAACTTCATCTTGCCGGAGCTGAAGGTCGGAGTCATTTTTTGCCTTAATGGTCGCCACTTGGGTCCATCGATCCGAAAGAGATGTCCTGTGAGGGGATCATCGCGTTCGTTGTGATACATGCCGCGATCCTCGAAGTTGGCAAAGTCCTTGATCAGCACCTGTTTGGCCAGCTCCACATCCAACACCAACACCACAGGTCGCAGCATCATGTAGAATCCTGCGAAAGGTGCTCCGGTTATTTTGAACCTTTCGTACAGCGGCGTCAGAATGTCCTTAAAGTGTTTCGTCTTGCGAAATCCCGCAATGTTGCCCATGGGAAAAGTGGGACGCTCATGGCTAATGCGACGTCTGGACCAATAACTGAGCCTGGTCCGCACAAACCAGAACCCGATGGCCAGCGCAATTAACAGCAGCGCAATCACATCAAGCATTTCCCGCGTTTCAATTACAACTGTTCTTGTTTTTGTTCTGTTCTATCTGTTTTTAGTCTTCTGTTTTGAGCCTATAAAGCTCTTCTTACAGCTTTAATCAGCTGCAGTACAAAGTACACTTCAAAATATGCAATGCTCAATGCTCAATGTTGAATTGATAAGCCAACAGATACTCCATGTTTACATTCTTAGAGTTTTAAATCATAATTCTCTTTTTATACCATAGGCTTTAAGGGGTTAAAGACTTAAGTTGTTGCTGATCATGGGATTTGTTGCAATTTATAGCAACATTTGCTCATTGCATTAATTATTTTATTAATTAAAGTTTCATAATTATTTATTTCTATTTATCTCATAGTTAGTAAGGGGTTAATATTATAGGTTGCCTTTTTGCTGATCGAAAGTAATAAATTCAATATTCCTTGTAATAGTTTACAGCAACTTTTATGTACTTATAAATTGACCTATTTATTCTATTTAATTGTACACTTCTTATTGTACATTTTTAGTTATAGGGTATAGTAAACAACTAATGCAGATAACCTCGCTAATAGCCGACTGAGAGGAACCCACATTGTGCATAAACAACAAGCATTGAAATTAGCATATTCTCAATAAGAGTGAGATCTTCAAGTTTATTGCTCACAGAGAGAAGAAGGTAAATAGATAGAGACTGACAGAGAGAGAGAGAGAGAGCATAACAAACTTGCCCTGAACTTGAAAAAATTCTTAACGATAACTGCATCGTATTAAAAGCAACTGATAAAGATCATTTGTTTACTTAATATTTTAACAGCAACTAAGAGCGGTACTTAAAAAACAGTCTATAATAAAAGTTTTTGTTTATGAATAAAATTGCCAAGACAAATATTGAGTTGCAAAATATACCCTGTCTTTTTTGAAATATATGGGGTATATCTAGCACAATTTTATTTATAGCATACTGATAAAAAAATGATTATATTTTAAGGAATTTCATAAATCTTAGTGTTATTATTTTGTATTAGAGCTCGTAAAAACGTAGAAACATAACCGAAAAAAAATTGCACGCTTGCTCATTGTCTGAGCTGAACCATTATGCTTCTATTCCTTGTTATTTTCGGTTGAGTGTTCTCATTTAAACTAGGGAGCGAGCCGATTGAGCGCTTACATGCTGAGAGTTACCAAATGAACAAAAACATTGAATAATCAGTTCAAACGGTCTTTAGTTAATATTTAATATTTATTTTTAATATTTAAATTTTTAATTTACATGAGTATTGCCATAATACTTTAAAATTCAACATTAATATACAGGGTATTGTCTTGTTCAACAGCACACTGCAAGAATGAGAAGAAAACAGAGAGCGAGAACTGGAGCGAGAGAGAACAATGCAGATATAAACAGTAAATGAACAATAACAATTTTAGCTCTTAATCGATGAGCTTTGAAAGCTCTCATTTATTATGTTTTGCGAGTTTATTTAGAGTGCGCAGTTTCGTGTAGGTTGTGGATGAGTTGTTCTATTATTATTGCTGCTTGAATTGTTTATCTTACAACAGACGATTAGTACAGAGCATGACCTATAGTAACAATTCAAATGGGGAATATCAAATAGAATCATTCGCTGATTCGTTCCATTTTCAGGTGAATGCCCGACTCGGTGGCGATAAGGAAATTGCGCTTGGAGAACTTCAGCGGAATCTGAGTGCGGTGAGTGACGTCGAATTGATAATATCGCAGCAGAGTCACAATGCCGATTTTCACCTGCAATTGGCCAAATCTCTCGCCGATGCAGCTGCGCGGTCCATTGCCAAATGGCAAATAGGCAAATGGATGTCGTGATTTAATTGCTTCAGGCTCGAAACGTGACGGATCAAAGCGCTCGGGATCGGGATAAAACTCCGGATCGTGGTGAATGCTATGCACCGGGATCATGATCCGCATTCCCTTCTCCAGGACGAGGTCACTGCCTGGCACTTTATAGGGAATCGTGGAGCGACGCAGGAGATGAGGTAAAATGGGATATTTGCGCAAGGTTTCGGCCACCACCTGGTTAAGGTAAGTCATCTCCTGCAGACAGTCGTAGCTCAGCTCCTGGTTGTGTTTCTCCAATGTAGTAAGTATCTCCGATCGCAACTGATGTTGAATATCGGGATTAAGTGCCAACTCATACAAACAAAAGGACATGGTTGTGGAGGAGGTATCGAATCCGGCCAGAAAGAATACCATGGCCTGTGCCGCAATTTGCTCCAAACTCAGTCCGGGATCAGCTCCCTTCGCCTGCTGCTGGCTCAGCTCAATGAGCAGCTGAATGAGATCATTGCGCTTGATCTGTTCACGCTCCCTGTAGTCCAGTGTCTGACGGACTGTCTCAATGAAGAATCTGCTCACCTCGGGCCGAAAGAGTCGCAGTCGGAGGCGACGGGCCAGCTGTGGTTGGGCAAACATAAAGGCCTGGACGAAGCTGTTGTGGAGTGGCTGCTCCGTCACCGAACGTCCCATTTGACGGAACTCGGACTGGGGATTGGACAGACTGTTGCACTCCAAGCCGAAGGCGCAGCTTCCAATCACATCGGTCGTGAATCTGGCACACAAATCCTTGGCCTCGAATTCGCCCAGCGACTGATCGGCGGCTTGGGCCAATTGCTCGCCCACCTTGACAATTGTGGGAAACATGAACTTCATCTTGCCCGAGCTGAAAACGGGAGTCAGATGTTGGCGTAACCAGCGCCATTGGTCGCCATCGAGGAATAGCAGATTCCCAGTCAGCGGATCATCGCGCACATTGTGAAAGAGTCCGCGATCCGCAAAGCTGTTAAAGTCGCTGATCATAATGCGCTTGATCAGCTCCAGATCCATCACAAACAGGGCCTTGCTGAAGAACGTGAAGAAGCCGCAGAAACGTTCCTTACTTCGAAACTTGCCATAAATGCGCTGATTAATGTCCGTCCAGTGCAGACTACGTGCAAATCCTCGCATGTTACCCAACACGAATTCCGGTTGTTCCCCGGCGACGCCCCGACGGCGCCAATAGGCGTAAAATCCGTGCAGCCAGATATAAACCAGGCCAACAAAGATAGCCAACAATAGCAGAAGCGTCGACATGTTTCCCGTTGGTTGAATGCAGTGCAACTGAGAACTGTAATATGGATATATATTTGTGTTGACAGCAGTGAAAGCTTTCCGAGTGCACTTGTCTCAGTCTTTCTCTCGCACTTGTTCTCTCTCTCTCTCTCTGCTATCGCTATCGTAAGCCAGTGCAGCTTAGTGGAAATATATATGTACATTCCATATAAGTAGACTTATTTATCTATATTTGGAGTTGATATACATACAAATACATTATGATACCCTGTAACGAATTTAAGTGTATCGAGTTTTATTAAAGCTCCTATAAAGTAGATTTGTTCCTGATCAGCACAATTAAAATGTATCCGTTTATCCGTATGTTTCTCCATCTCCATCATTTTTATCAGAATTAATAGAATTATTTAAACAAATTTACTTACAGGGGAAATTCTAGTTGAGCAAAGCCAACTTTACCATATCAACAAAACATTTACCTGAACATTTGTTTACTAATTTTCATAGGCACATATAACGATGTTTGACTGGTTCTCTATTTATAAATACTCAGTAGGTAATATTTATAATATTTATTTAAAAATTTTATTCTCAATTAACTGTATACTTGATGTATTTTATTATTACAAATTAGTATTAAAATTATTAAAAATATTTTTATAGTTAGTACATATTTTAGCTTATCTAACTTATTTTCCTTTATAGTAAAAAGATAGATAAAAAAGTTCTATAGTATATGTACATACATATGTATGTACATTCAAATTGATCAAATTTATCAAATCACACACAAATTCAGAATTTCTTAGTCTATTTTTAAGACGCGTATACATTCTATTATCTTGCACGTTTTTGTACAATGCTGATATGACATATGGTCACAAATTTTGAAATATTAAAAATACAACGTCAAGATGACAATACAAATTTGTTTACCGAGTATAACACTTAACACCTGATTGTAAAAACCGATTTCCAAGTAAATTAAAAATGCTTTTGTGGGTTTTTTTGAAATGTTTTATTTCGTTAAAGGCAAATTTGTATAAATCAAATCGAATTTTTTATGTACTCTATAAAAATCTTTCTTTAAATACGCTCCACTTTAAGATGAATGCCATTTTTGGTGGACAATGGAAAGTTTTTCTTATCTAGGATCAAAGGTATTTCAGTGCGATCGGAGACACCAAACTTGAAGTGCCTCAAGAGCGAGATCAGACCAATCTTGGCCTGCATTTTCCCAAACCGCTCGCCGATGCAGTTGCGGGGTCCATCGCCAAATGGCAAATACGCATATTGGTGACGAGCTTTGATAGCCTCGGGCTCAAAGCGCGACGGATCGAAACAAGCTGGATCCGGATAAATCTCTGGATCGTGATGAATACTATGCACAGGTATCAAGATTGTTGTTCCTCTCTCGATGATCAACTCGGTGCCGGGCACTTTATAGTCCTCGTTTGCCTCTCGCAGCAGGTGGGAAACAATCGAATGTTTTCTAAGGGTCTCTAAAAGAACAGAAGATAATTATGAGAAACTAGATCAGAATATCGATCGATTTTGAGAGATTCCTTGCCTGACAGCACCTGGTCCAAATAGGTCATCTGACCTATGGCCTCATAGGTAAGTTTTGGTAAGTCCTTCAGAACCGTTTCGATCTCTTCCCGTAGGCGTTGTTGGATATCTTGTTGCAATGCCAGTTCGTATAAGCAGAAGGCCATTGTGCTTGAGGAAGTTTCAAAGCCCGCAATGAAGAAAACAAAAGCCTGGGCGGCCATTTGCTCAATGGTCAGACCTTTCGAGAGATCAATGCTGTTTCCCTGACGAGCTGCCTCCTCGTTCTCAGCATGCAACTCGATCAACTGGTCAAGGAAATCGTTGCGTTTTATGCCGTTCTTGACCCGGTGATCAACAGTGTTCCGAACAGCATCCATGAAGAACTTGTTCAGATCATCATTCAGGATTTTAAACCGCAACTTTCTGGCCAATTTGGCATTGGTAAATATAAAGGCCTGTACCAGCTGATTATGTCGCGGTTTCTCGAAGAGCATCCGACCCTTGGCCCGGAACTCGGCATTGGGATCAGCGAGACTGTTGCACTCGAGGCCGAAGGCACAGGTGCCAATGACATCGGTGGTATAGCGGGCACACAGTTCTTTGATCTCCACATCACCACCATCTGCAGCGGCTGCTTTGCCCATTGTGGAGGTCAGATGATCACCCACCTCGACGACTGTGCCAAACATGTGCTTCATTTTGCCGGAGGTGAAGACGGGGGTCAGTTTGTGTCGCATGGATCGCCACTCTTCGCCCTCTAGGGTAAACAGATGTCCAGTCAGGGGCTCATCCCGCACATTGTTGAATACGCCGCGATCTTGGAATGATTTAAAGTCCTTGATGAGCACCTGCTTAACCAGATCGAGATCGAGAATGAAAGCCACTCGTTTCAGGAACATAAACATGCCGGCAAAGGGCGCCTTGCCCTTGAATTGATCGTAGAGTCTCTGGTTAATATCGCGAAAGTGATACTTCGATCCGATGCCCTTCATATTGCCGACAAACGGTAGAGGCTGTTCAAAAGGCACTGCGCGACGCTCCCAGTACTTGTACGTGGACTGATAAAAGTTATAGAATAAGGCTACTGCCACGCCCAGTAGGGCGAACGTTAACAACACCATTGTGTGCTTCAAACCCGTCCGATGAGAACTGAGCAACACACCGGGTTTCAGATGCTTATATTGAGAAACTTGGATGAGCTTTCGGAGAGGCAAAAAAGCTTGCGAGTTCTTATGAGAGCGTGAAATTCACTTTAGCCTCTCCGTATAATTAAAAAACAAAAAACAGTTTTGTACGATAGGCCAAAGATTTGTTACCACTGCAGACAGCCGTAGATATTAAATCTTATATTAAAATACCTTTTACGTATTTATTATTTTTGTTATAAATGATGCCTCGATTATCCCAATCCGAAATATGGTTCAAATGATAATTATAAAACAAATTTTTAGTAGACTTCTCAAAATGAAATGAAAAGTCAGTTCTCATATTTTTTTGTTTCAAAGCAAGTAAAAAGCTTAGATGTGGACTTATTTCCTATTACAAATATAGAGTTATATGTTGTACGACTTTAAAAAAAAACGCTTGCTTGACGGGAAATCTCTTAAGCCCGGTAAAATTGACAAATGATAGAAGCTAAAGATATGTTCTATATAGTATATCGTTGGAAGGGATTTTCAAGGGCTATTATTTCAAAGGCTACAGATGAAATAGGGGTTTTTATCCCACATTTTGGCGGTTTTAGAGAAATCGCCGTCAACCGTTTTTTTAAATTTTCAATATGAAAAGTAGTTTGGTGTTCTTGACCTTTTTAGACATTTTTGATCCTGAAATCCAGCCTATGCAATCCTGAAAACAAGCGTACTAGGGATTGAAAATAAGAATAGTCGAGACTGAAATAACTCAATCTATAAACTTTTGTTTAACGACTTTTTCAAAAATTGCATCGTCATAAAATATAAAATTATTCAATTTGTTTAATTTAATTGTATGAAAACTCCATAAATAGAATTTAACTCGTTAAGATAAAATATGGATCACAGAACTTGAACACTTCGGCTTTTTATAAAAAGTATTTAAAACCTAAATCCAATTCAGGATTTTCTCACCTTTTGTTGTCTTTCTTTATTAACAATTGCAACAAAGCACATAGAGCACTGATGGCAATTTTTCAATTAAAGTCTGCTTTATTTGTTTTTCTAATTGGAATGACAGCAAGACTCGTCTCCATGCAAAATGCTCAATGTTTATTGAATGATGGCCATGTTCTTGCTATTGTACTTGGATTGTGTTGACCTTCTGGCATTTGCTTTAATTAAATTCGGGCAGTGGTAAATCAAATCACGCGTAAAGTCAATGAAACTAACATAAAATTTAGAGCCAAATCGCCGCATGCCTCCGACCAACAGGGTAAGGTCAACTGACAAGAGGTTTCCCGGCCGGGTTTATTGGAAAATCGCGCGCAAATTTATGCGAAAGCGATTAGAGGCACATTAAGCGTTGATTTTGATGGGCAGCACCGCCGGATACTTTCCAGAGATCCTGCTGGTTTTGTATCCCACTCGGATTCGGATACGGATTCGCATGTTTTTTTCTCCCTGCACGTGCACATGGATGCTGGGTGTAATAAAACAGCGTCGCGCCTAAAAGCGTGGACAGACACTTTGCCACATTTTATATATACTTTATATATTTACTTGTTTGTGTGTATGTATGTCGGTGCTTAAGGGATAAAGCCAATAATGCCAACTGCCTGTTTTATGCCGCTAATGCGCCATAGCCATTTTCGAATAGACATCAAAATTGTGAGGCTGCCTCAAGGCGACATTCAATGAAGTGAGCCGTACAAAATTCACAGCGTGACAGATCGACTGAAAGTAAAACAAAAACTTAACTGGGCTTTGGGCCAAGTCTTCAACTTGAAAATAATGTTGAGAGTTTGTCTTTAAGTTATATTGTAGTATTTTTTTGATTTAGTAATTGGTTACTAACTAAGCTCGTATTTATTTCCGGTTTACTAGCTGATAAGTAAATTTATTTGAATAATTATCCATAAGCCAAGCAAAAACTTTTTTTCCAATTTGACAACAAATTTGTGGTACACAGTTAAAGTGTACTGCACAGATTAATCTTGTACTTAGATTATTTTATTTATTTTATTTTAGTTGGGAACAAAAAGTTTAGTTTCCTATACAGTTTCCCCGGTCAACTTTAACTTGAACTTTGCTTCAGTCGAGGCAATTTGCGAAAACTTGCGAATGTTGTTATATATTACACTTGGAAATTTTGGCCAAATTTTGTGTCCGCTTGTCTGCGGCTAAATCCGCAACCAATAAATGTATAAGGCCCATGGAATTCGATGAGAAAATTACAAACGAAGCCAATGGGACGCCAAAAGCAATTGAATGTAGCTGGGGACGTAGAGAAAGAGAGACAGGGATAAAGAGAAAGAGAGAGCGAGAGAGAGAGAGAGGACAGAGAAAAAGTGGTGTCGATTGTGGTTTGGTAAGTTTCTCGAACCGCATCAAATTTCTGGTCAAATTGTGGCCTAGAGCAATGCGGTAAGAACTTTGCGCTCTGCTTTCAGTTTAATCAAAACTGGATGCTTAATTGTACCTGTAACTTAACTACGAGTGCTGCTAGCTAAAGTTTGTGATTTTTTGGCTAGATTAAAATTGTAGACATAAATATTTATATATCGAACATTTTAACGGCAGTTTTGAAAATCAAATGTAAGAGATTTTTATGAAATAAATTAATTATCTTAAAAAGCAAAAGAAATTTATACCCGTTTAGTTAAAATCTTTAAGTGTAATTTTCAAAAGCATTTGTATATACATGAAATAACAGTCTACACAATTCACCAAATTTGTTCA
This sequence comes from Drosophila subquinaria, assembly GCA_037043405.1. Lineage (NCBI taxonomy): Eukaryota > Metazoa > Arthropoda > Insecta > Diptera > Drosophilidae > Drosophila > Drosophila subquinaria. The sequence goes on from JBAMBL010002839.1 coordinate 506,472, forward strand.
TCTCTATCGGGACTTATTGAAATACTGTTTGAGCAAAGTCCTTGTAGCTTTCAGTGCCGACAGCTTTGGACTTTGTTGCATGTGCAGCAACTGTAAGTGGCATTCGAATTTACGAAACCAGTTGAAACTTTTGTGCTCCACATTTTCAGCAATCCAGTCACGGATGTGATCAAACTAGTAGATGATTTGCTCTTTGCAACCAAAGAAGAAGGAGGCAGAACTTTGGCAGCAAACAAATGAAATAATTAGTAGCATGAAATGCTAAATGAATGGCTAGTGAATCCCAAAAAGAACGAGAAGTTGGCACAGTGCCGGTCCAGCTGAACTAGTTGCCAAATGACAGTAATGTTCGCTGCTGTTATCGCGTTTTAAAGTCTCGTATTTCATTTCGATTTGTTGGTAACATCCAAGTTGCAACATAGTACATGGCCATCAGCCAAAAACACAAGTAAAAACATGAAAGAATGCTGTGGTTCAGTGTGATTGACTGGGGTATATTCTGTACACTTGTTATCTATAATCCCATTCGATAAAAAGTTTAAACATTCATAACTTTGTCAAAACTTAACCGATTTCCTTGCGGAATGTAAATTTTATCATTGTTTGCCGTTAAATTTAATTGCACCAACAAGTTTTTAATTAATACTTATTTTTAAAATTAAAAACTTTTTAATTTTTACATTTCGATTTTAAACTCAATTCAAAGATTGCATTTCCATCACTAATAAGTGTCTGTTAACGGAAATAGTGATTGCAATTTACATTTACTCGAACCCTTAAATTAGAATTACCCCATGGCAATTTAATAAGTACAGGGTATTGAACATTTTATCTGCTGATGATGCTGGTTCAATACGTGGGTGTTGATGACTCGGCTGACTGGCCATTGATTTTCGGTCAATTGGCGCCGTTGTCTTGTCCAAAAACAGCTGCCATGATGTGGCGTTAAATTATATTGAATAAGTGCGTGTCCAGCTACTGTTGGCCATATTTCACATTGCACAATTCCTTTTTTAGATTACTTCAGCAACGGTGATGGCATCTCATCATCATCATCATCGCCATCATCAGTGAAGAAAACAGTGAGAGCAACGAAATAACGCACACCATAAGGCAGTTGTGTCTATTATGTTATTTACATTTATTATTGATTCACAACAAATTGATCAATATTGACTAACGAGCGTATATTGTGGCTGAAAGGTCAAAGTGTCGATTCGGTCAAAGGAAATCGACTTGCAAAGTGTGTGTAATTATGAGGAAAATATGCAATAAGGTATATTCATTTGGGGTATATTAATCTGAAACACTGGCAGATATTCGTTTAAGAATTTAACTATCATTAAGTAAAAGAAAATTAAATTGATTTCGCAACTTGTGATGTTTTAAATTCCGTTATAATATTTTTGATTTATAAAAAGTTCAATAAATGCAGTTGAAACTGTGTCAAGGGTATCAAAAAGTCGATGCCTTTTGTAATCACAGTGCTACGTGTTTTGCAATGAACCTGAGATTTATGGTCTGCGTATAGATAAATCATGCTTAGGTAACAATTCATTATGCTTAGCCAAGAGTCGCTCGATGCTTGCATACAAAATTACCCTAGCATACTTTTCCGGTCAGAGAGTGGTGAAAAGGTGTTAACTTTTATGACCTAAGGATGGTCATTTTGTTGGTGCTTTTGTGTAATAAATGGCTGGAAGTAAAGCTACATAAATTGCTAATTACTTGAGCTGAAAAGGTGTCCAAATACCTGTGAATCTCTTCACATTTTGCTGACACAGAATTCACCAAAGTGCGCTGACAAAGCAATTTGCAAATTTATCATGCGCTTTATTTATGCTTTTTATTGGCTACCAAGTGGAATAAAAGATATGAAAAAAAATAATAAAAATACAAAACCAAAGTGCGACAAAATTCTTTTCTTCATTGGCCTGGCAACCAATCGAGTAAAACTAAGTGGTTTACAAAAAACAATGAAAGCAATGCGAAAAATAAATAACGAGAGAATAAAGATAAAGCCGAATGTCTTCTCTGGCAGCACTTGAATTTATTATACACACTTTATGCTGCCTTTTAATAATTGTTGTATTTTCTGGCTCCATTGAATTTAATTTAATTGAAAAATTCCTGGTCTGGCATTTCTATTAATCTCAATTTGAATTTATTTAAATACAACACTTCTTTAAATATTTATAAAATATGTGGTATAAAATGAATAAATATATTTTCAAAATGTTTTATATTTTCTTACTTTGTAAATTGTTGATATCGCATGCATTGCACCCAAATTGGCTGAACACATATTGAGGCTATTGGATTAAGAGAATGAATGCGTGGACACCATCAATTTTCCGAATCGTTTGTTGCCCACGCGTTGAGCTGTCAAATGCTCGCAATGGTCTCACAAAATGCGCAAATGGCCAGTCGTATTCCAATTTCGGGCACATTGATCAATCGTGTAATCAAATCAACGACTGATTTATACACAAAATAAAAGACACGCGTTGCAACTGGCCGATGTCAACAATAATGTTGTGCGTGTGTTCGTGTGTGTGTGTAGAAGGAGGATAAAACACCTCGCTTAACGTGTTGTCAAGCTGGAAAGTCCTTTGGCAAATCCTTTTGGCTTACGGCAGTGACTTTCGCCATTGTCAGCTGTCGTCATTGCTTATTGATTAATGATATGATGCGATGGCACTTAGGTGTGGTGTAGTTGCTTGCTTGGCTTGCATGGCGTATGCGCAATTTGCCGCTTTGTATGCTGCTTGAGCGCGTGAACAAACTGAATTGCAGACTGTGATGCCATTTGCCATTGACGGCAAGTTGTCATCTCCTGTGCTTGGTGTCACATACAGATGCCTCACAGATATGTAGCTTCCTTCCGCATTTGATGCAACGGGATCAATCATCCCGGCACAGGTTGAAAAATATTAGTTGCTTCCACGTAACACCTTTATGTCGCCATCATGAGTGCAATGCTCTGTGTTGTCTGAATCTTCAGGTCCTTCATCTGGCATTGTTGTCAGTTTTCTGCCTCGTTGCACTCAATTAAATGGCAACTCATCCGTTGTCCTGATCCACCTGCTCATTATCTGAGTTCGTGATTACCAAAAACAGTTACATGCAACCTTTATTGCACCTTGCGGCAATTTGCAATTCATCGTACTTACAACTCGCTGCCTCAGTTGGCCCAGTTTCTCAATATTTTACAACTCCTGCAGCTCGTATGAATTTATATTCCAGCCAGCATATGAGCTCTTACGAATTTCTGACTGCAAATTAAATTACATTTGTGCAAACGTGCAGTAAATTTACTGCAGAAATACATTCTCCACCTGACTTCGTACATATTTTATAATTTAAATATTCTTACGAAAAGCAGGTGAATGCAGTTGAAACAAGAAAATGCTGTCTGTAACAAAGATTGTATGAAATTTATAGACTTTCATAAACTAAAAGATATAAACAGTTGAATATAATTTCATTTCTCAAAGTATCTTTCTTTTACCTCAACCTTTTGGTTAACTGACCCTTGACATTTAAATCATATTCGTAAATTGTTTTCTTTACTTTTGGCCCAAACAGTGTCTGCATCCCAATTAGACGACATTATCATTTTGGCAGTCTGACTTCAATTTGGATTATTGCTGACCCTTTGGCCCTGTTTTCTTATACTACACTTGATAAGCTAAATTAAATTGTCGTTTTACTGCAATTATCATATAATTCTTTTGCCGTCTACACACGAATACGAGTCAACATGACCACGGCTGAGTGTTTTCCCAAAAGTTATCTGTTAACATATCTGTGCGTCATTGACATTAGAATGGCGAATTGAGATGGATTCCGTTATTGGTTGGGATAACACGTTCATTGACACTGCGATTCTTTTGTGAGGGTCGCGTTATAACTGAATTATCTCGAGTTATGTGGCTGTCTGTCTGACTTGAACTGTCGAGTCGATGACATTGCTCGGCTCTCTCTCTAATGGCATAACTTAAGAGGCTTAAGACAATACGTATGCTTGGCCAGATTCACATTGCAGGCCACGCCAGCTGCTGTCCTTTTATAAATTATATATAAAAAAAGTATTTGTTGTTGTTGTCATCGTGTTGCCTTTGCTGTTGCTCTTGTTGTAATTTATGTCTGCTGAGTTTCTTTTTTTTTGTTTTTTGTTTCTTCTGTCAAAGTCGTTTGGCGTAATGACAAACGCAGCCAACAACAATTGTAAAGTACATGACACGGGTCGTATACATTATATTTTGTGTGCCAACTTTTAGCGCACAAATTGTGCGAGGGGTGGAAGCCTTGTTCCTACACACACACACACAGCTAGCTGAGTAGCCAATTTCCTTGAGGGCGTCTTTGGTGTAGGGTAGATGGTTAGCTGAGTTATATGTGCAACTTAATTTGCTGCTGCCACACCTGTGGCTTCTGAGACATTCACCAGCAGCCTTGGCCCTTTTTGACATGAATTTATGAGATGTGTGTTGGACCTGCGATGTATGGGCGTGAAATAAGACTGCTGCAACATTTAATATAAAATATATTCAGTTAAATAAAGATACATATGTGCAGCTGTATTTAGTTGACAACGCAGCTGACAACACCCACCGAGCACCACAGTTTCTATTAATTTAAGAGAGTATGAGTTAGCAGCAGCATGTAATGTAATATCCATCACAGCTCTGTTAAACTTGTCATGTAATGTAAACTAAGTCACTGGGTTACAGCTGTTAGCAGTGACAACGCAGCATCAATCTGTCTCTGGGTCAAGCACAGCTGCTGTTAACTTTAACAGCACCACGACAGACTCTGTTATGCCCACGTGTTGCTTGGCTTGCGTTCTGTTAAAATTTCCCCGTTCATGTCATTGTCGGCTTTTGTATAGAGTTCGTTCAGTATGCAACATAAACGCGTGTTCGAATGACGTGTGTCCTCTGTGTCACATTATGAATAGAGTGTATCTCTCAATATTGGCGAAAAAAAGCACGACTCATCGGAATTATTCATAGCATACATTCGTACGCTTATGCATTTCACAGTCCAGCATTTTGTTTGTGTTTCGCCTGCCGTTCGCTTTTGTGCGCTGTTTTGTATGCAACGATATTTGTGTTTGTTGGCCTTGTGCAAGTCTTAAATTTTAAGAGTTTCCAAACAAAAGATTGAGATTGAGATTGATAAGAAACCAAAATATGAAATCCCTGAAAATCATAATTTTACAATTAATGAATATAGTGTTAAAAACATATTAAAACAGATTCAAATTAAGTGCACCAATTTCAGAAATATAAGGCAAGTAATTTTCATTTAATTATCCTAATTAAATTATGAACTGAAAAAAAGAGAGACTTTTTTAAAAATACTTTTTGTTAACTTTTTTTTACATTATTAATATTTTATTGCCTGAAGTTTGTTGGCTTGGAGCCAATACTTGTCCGACTTGTTGCCACAATTAGTTAGGCCACAAAACAATTTTCACTGGCCGAAAAGATAGACGACCGGACAAAGGCGAACAAGATGAATTTATGGTCTAAACGTGTGTGTCTGACACATAGTTGACTGTCTCTATGAGTTGCAAGGACAAATGAAATACACTCGAACTGAACATGTTTGTTGATGTTGTTGTTGCTTGGATGCTTCGGGGCAAGAGTTTATGTTCGCTAGCCAAATTTATTGTTATTGATTTAGCACATAGAACATAGAGATTTCTGGGCACTCAGACAAGTTGTGGCACTCTAGATTATTATGCGACCCTTCATAAATAAAGAGCCATATAACTTTTTGTCGAGAAGGAGAACATTGGCATTTTTGTGGTTACTGAAATTACTTTCGTTGGAATGGACACAATCATTTTTTGTAGTGCAACAAAAATGTGCATATAATAAAATAACTAAAGAATTTGTAGTTTATTGAAAATATTTTTAAGTGAAATTATTTAGAGTATTCATGCAGCAATTCGAGTAAAGTGCAATCACTATAAAATATATTCCGGACAACAGAGCTTATGTAAATATTAGTATAGATCTTTAATTAATGTACCTACTATATAAACTCATTAGATCCATTTATATGTATGCTTATTATAATTTATCTCTTCACGATGTGGCATTGTTGAATGTTACTATTCATTGTTCGTTAGAAGCATCATTACTCATATAAGTATATCCATCAGCTCATTTTCTGGCTGCCTGTCCATTATCATCCATTTTCACAGTTCCTCATTTAACAGCCACACAGCGAACAATGCACTGTAATTCCAATTAACAGCCAACAATTTAAAACAGATTCATATTCATTCAAAAACTTTGTAGTTTTTCCTTAATTTTGCTAATTTTCGAAATAAGGATTTGCATTCAGTTTTCACTCTTAATATTTTTCGCAAATTATTTAAAGCTGTTATTTTAATTTTGTATGTCTTTAAAAAAAAATTTATAATAAATATGAAAATAGAGTAGAAAATCATTCGCAAACTAAAGTGATGGCTTACTTGAATTCAAATTGGTAGAGTTTATCTCCAATGAAGATATTAATTAAAGAAAAACATCTAATTAATCTATTAATTTTCAATTTACTTAACTATTAAATTTAAATTCATATAATTCACTACTCAAAAGAGCTTTGCACTATTTAAGTTTACGCATATTATATATTAATGAAATATTTCCCATTTGAATTTTAAGTTTAATTGGTTTCCGTAAAAGTAGAGTATTTATGTAAATCCATATTCAGGAACCTAGCTTGATTTTTAAATGATGTGTCTTAGCTTCCAATTGTATTCCTCATTCAATAGGTATAGTCAATGCTGGATAAAAGCCATTATGAATCCATTGCCAATATTAGTAAATAGAACAACTAGTAGAAGCTATCAAAATTGCATACCGTTCTCAATTGTTAGTGTTGTCATCTATTATCATGGAAGTACACAAGACTATGATGCACATCCAATTGTTTGATATCTTATACTGACTTTTCTTTGTGCTCTGATTGCGTTTCAATTTGTATGAGAAATTTGAATATGTACAGTTAATTAGAGATTCGATTGTGTAGAGAACTGCACTGTGTTTGCAATTGGAGAGTTTATTTAATGCTCATATCATTCATCCTTCGACAGAAACACTGCAGTTGGTTGACTTTAAGGACTTTAAAGTCGTTTTGAATGAGTTTACAACTTCCTCTTTCTCTGTGCATCGCGTGCATATTTTTAACATTTTTGTTTCGACGAAGGTTTCTCTGCTATTTTGGCTCTTTTTACGAGTACTCGTGGCCTTTGACTCTCATGGGTTTGATTGGGTTTAAAGTCATTTTACGGACACCAGAAACAAATGAATGCAATACGGTCAGTTGAAGTATTAAAAAACAATGAGGTTACCATGAAATATGCATATGTGTAAGTGCACATCTATTATAAATATTAGCCTGCAACATTTAGCTATCTTATCCTTAGCTGTAGTCTGCATCTGCTTCCGTACTTCCAACTTGCAGCTGCCTCTCACGAAAACTACAAATTGAATACACAAAAAAACTCAGCTGATACTTTTTCATTTCCTTGGCCAATTTTAGCGCTGTTGCTGTAAAGTTGTTTGCCATCAACATGGAATGCATGAAAATGTGCAGCATATTCCGTGAAACTATCATAAAGTGAAAAGGTAGACGCTACTCTAACGATTGACAATACTCTGTTGACTGTTTTTATGCTCTATGAATCAGAAAGAATTCTGATTCCGAATCAGTAAGAAATTTCTTAACATGCCAGTGACGAAACTTGTCTCACATTTTATTTTTGGAGAATTCACTCTTTGTGTAATTTCTTGGAAGATTTTAATAAATTTTAAATCACACTCTGCTCAGTTTTTGGTTTTCTGCGCTTGATAACTGAATTCTCGTTCAGCTCAGCTGTGTGCAAGCCACTAGAATATTGTATGCACCATGGTGGGTGGTTTTCTGGTGGCGATGTTGGTGGTGCAGAGCCTTCATAGCCATACTTGTACAGCAGAAAAGTGGCTGTAAGAATTTCATAAGCATTAAATGTGCAGGCGGCGCCAATGGCAACGTCGCACACGTCGCCAATTATGCCCTGAATTTGGGCCTGACTCTGGAAGGGGGAGTGAGAGTGGTTCGTGGCTCAAGTGGTTTTAAGCCATAAGCACTTTGTGTTGTTTTCTTTTCGACAGAGCGCAGACTTGTCTTGCATTTTTATAAACATATCAGTGTAGGAGTGTTGGAGGGGAGTCAGACTTGGTGCGTGCCTGTCTCAGTGACATTTACAGCCACAGTCCCCGTCCGAATACTGCTCAGAGTCAGTGTCGGAGTGTGGTGCCTCCCTCTTTGAGTCTCGGTCTCTGAATGAGTGTTCCGCATTCATTTAAAATTCAATGGAGTATGCGAGCTGCGTGATTTCACAGCGCCAGTTGCCATGTCACAATCTTTACAGAAGCCACACACAATTCCAATCATTGAGTCGCGTTGGAGGACGCATAAAATAAAGACGCCGCCTCTGTAAAACATGCCAAATATTTGCATTTCTTGTATGTACGAGTATGAGTACTCGTCCTGGCAACAGCGGCGAAATCAAAAAGGATCTCCGACAGAATTGAAATTCCCTCACACACGCGTCGGGCCTTACAATTAGTGTTCCATGCAAACCATTTACTATTTGGTTTTACAAAAAACAAAAACAAAAAAAAGCAAAAGTTTAATGAAAAGGACTTTTGAAAACTGACAAGAGTAAAGAGGTTTTTTTAGCTGAAACAAAGCCGACACCTGACGAAATTGGCTGAAAAACGGTTGCCCAGGTACGGCAAGACAAACTGAAGGTTGTGAATTTTTTAGGAAAGCTTTCAAAATACCCTGTTAAGCATAAATATACAAAAAAAATAAATTTAATTTCCAAAGTAACATCAAATTTTAATTTTTTTCTTTTACTTTTAAAATTACAATTTTTGCATTTAAGCCACAAATTTGTATATTATGATACTTGAATGAATAAATAATTACTTGTTTATAATTAATTGTTATTTTCAGAATTTATTTACCCCATTTCTTTTATTTATTCAAATTTATACTATTTTTTCTTATTTTTATAACATTTATAAACATTTCCTTATTGAAATATATAAACAAGCAATACTTTAGTCGAGCATTCAAAGGCTGCACAGTGAGTGCGAAACTTTTGCGACCACATAAACTGGGTCGTCAGCCGTGTTGAAAGTTTCCAAATCTGTTGGACGGCAAAGCAATTTGAACGCCTCGATTGACTTGCACTCGAATGTCAAGAGCATCCTTTGAGCCTTATCCGTGACTGCCTCTGGTCGCAGTTGCAGTGGCAGTTGCACAAGGCTAACTCGCTGTTGGCCAGCTTGCCTGTTGGTCTCTTGGTCTGTTTACTTGAACCTTTGGAAGTTGGCCAAGTGGTTTGGCAGGTCGAAGCTGGCAGCTGTCGACTGCCGGCGATTGTTGGGGTTGGTCTTTACTCTTTACTGTGGCAACATGGCCAAGACTTTGGTCCTTAAGTTGTTTTCTCGCTGCTTTCAGTTTTTTGCTGTCGTTAACACTGTTGTTGCTGTCCGCTTCCTTGTTGTTGTGAAGCATTTAAGACTCGTGTGATACTCGTTTGCATGCCAAAACTTTTATGAAGACTCATAAAATCAAATGCTTTTATTACGCTGTGATTTTTCGCCAATGGAATTTCAATAAGTTGCAAGAATAAAAATCTATTTAATTCTTGCCGCCTGGGTTAAAAGCAGACCTTGCGGGGTTCCTGTCAATTTGCTGTCATTAAATATGCGCGTAATTAATTGGATTACAATTTAATTAAATGCGCTGGGTGGGCGATAAACCATGGTAATTTTCTAAAAATAATTCAATTAACTTTCGCCGACCACAGCAATCGACATTGTGTGTTAAGCTGTTTAAAATGGTTTAAGCCTTGCTGGATTTATTTATACAGCAATTATATAAATATTTATATTTATACAACAAATCACGCATACGCACTGTTAAACGTTTTAAAGAAGACGCGTTTAAAATTTCCCCTAGTCGTAATACAACTTTAATCTGCACGAAGGCCAATCAAAAGGGTGTAAAAATCGCAAAAGCACACACCCTAACGTTGTCACACACACACACACTCACACACATAAACTTGAACGCCTTGAAGTACGCAATAAATTTGGCACATTTTACGAGTGCGCTTCGATTTGCAGGCAGTGTCGAGTTGAGTTGAGTCGCTGCTAGAACCACAGGTACTCGTATGTATGTACGATTGAGGGGTGAAATCGAAAGGCTTACACAAAGCAGTTGAATTTTATTGCACCGCTGCTGATTCAACAAATAAAATAGCCAAAGAAACGACAAATCGCAAGCGAAGAAGGACTTGAGTAAAGTGGAAAGTGGAATGTAAAGACATATAGTCGACTGACAGACACAATCACAATGCGGTTCTCTGCCAGCTGATGGCCAAGTAAATGGAAATATCTAACTGAAATGTTCAGCTACTTGGGCGTTAAATGTAGCACATAATACGATTTTGGCTTTAGCAATGCCATCCATCCATTCAGCAGCTTCGACATAACTAGTAAGCGACACCTCGAGCTGAAGCTGAAATGGAAACAACAAAACTCTGGACTAAAGCACACACCCATCTCTCTCTCTTTCTCACATACATATCTCTCAGACATCCCACATGGTCACGGTTTGGTTTAGTTTGGTTTTGCTTCAGTTTCAGTTTCAGTTTCGTTTGCTTTGCCTTTCAGCGCAATGCAATAAAACAGCATAAAAATGTTGAGCATGTGGCACTTATTTATAGTGTAAGTATATCCAAGCAGACTGGGATGAAGAAAACCGTTCTCATCCTGATATGAAGAGAGTACAGTGACTTAGTTTAGAGGGGGTTTATTTTATAGATCAGACGCCTAAGGAAACAACTGAAATTCTAATCATTTTAATTTCAACTGCAGCTCTTTATCTCCCTATCTCATTCTCTGCCTAGCTACGCCTCTGTCTATCTGTCTGGCCATTTATTCACTTTTATATATTTTATATGGCTCTTTTTTTATATGTATCTCCCACATACGCAACATTTAAGTGGCGCCAAGGCCTAAACAGCAGCACAATGGCCAGAATGAGCACTATCAGATGGCAATAGAAGAACACGACTTCAAGCTATATGTATTCTTATTTCTTTTGTATAGATTTTTGTTTTCCATTACCGCAACAAATACTGCAAACAGCAGCACTGAAATGGGAATGGGAATGGGGAAAAAAACATGGTTTTCTTTTGCTGAATTGAATTTTTACAGTGTTTTTGTTTTGGGTTTCCTTTTAAAGGAAAGGCAAGGACTGACCATGTCAGCGTCATACGAGTGCCTGCCACAAATTCGCAAAATTAATTAACAGATCTTAGGTTCGGAGTTCTCAGCTTGACCCAAATCAGCTTTTTGCAGCTTCCTTTCTTCTTCATTTCGCCGTTAGTTAATTAATCAGCAGTCGAGTGTGGAGCAAGAATGTCTCCAGAATTCATTCGGAACATTGTCGTCGTCACCGTCACCATCAACAACAGCTCTGGGCATGGGAAACAGACAGCAGCTTGACATCATTTTCCAATTACGAATATTTCGTATTTCGCCTGTTTTGCTCCTTTGTGTAATCAACCATGAAATTATTCTGCAGCTAACAATTCTCAGTACTCAGTTCTCAGTACTCAGTTGCCAACGAACAAATACAAATTGTAACGCCAAATAAACTACTCCAAATTATTGGCTTCATGGGCGTGTCTCGCACTCGACATCGGAGTCTGCAACGGAGCGTAAGAAATTGCTTCAAATTAGCTGAAGACATTTTAATTCGTAACTACCAAAGAAAGGAAATCTTTTTGGCCAGAGAGCATTTTGTTGGTGTCCGGATTAATTCTTATTTAAGAAACAAATGCTCTTGAGTCCAGTCGGAAATTTAATTGATAGAAATGGTTGCCATGGACGCAGCCAAAGGAGTCTAATAATTGCACAAATCAAATTAAAAGAAATCAATTATTTCGTAATATTTATATGCATTTTATCTGGTTTAACAGAACTTTTATTGCCGCTAAATACAGAAGGAAGTTCTTAGCTCATTCACTCGTTATTCAACGCTTGAAATATTTCCATAACTATCTGATTTTCAAAAGTTACCCGCATGTGAGTATACTTCATTTACACAGTTAAATTTCAGCATTATGGAGTTTCCTCATGTACCTCAAAACTATTTCAATAGCACTCAAATGCAGTTGAAGTATTTTTTATGCAGCATATATATTTATATATATATGTATAGTACATGTTTTTATATATATCACGCATACGCAGCGATGCAGCATCCGTTTGCATAAAATGTCAGCATTGGCAGATGGAAGATTTACGAGCAGAGACAACATTACCTGCAGTCCGCCGGGGAGACATCTGGGCTGAAAACTGTAAATTCTATAAACAAACAAGCCACTTGAGAAAAAGTGATGCTGTCTCTGCTGCTGCTCAAATAACAGCGTGAGGGAAAAGTTGTATTTTTACGGTAAATAATGCGGACAAAAGGCAAAAAGCAACGAGTACAACAGCGCCGTGGAATGGAAGATGGCAAAAAAGAATAGCAAATGGAGTGTGGAAAGAAGGGTTGACAAAATGGGATAACGAGAGTGGGGGACAGGGGACAGAGACAGACAAATAGCAACATAAAGTCGTGTAAATTTATGCAAATTGCACGATGAGAAGTCGACGTTTATAATTGTTAATTTGGCGCACTCGAAATTAGCATAAAATTTGTGCCAATTTGGGGTATAAGCGTAAGCTTAAAGCAGGTCCAACAAGTTTGCAGCCTTATTTTAAGCTGGTCAGCAAAAAAAAGTCTCTAAAAACTTGTTTATAGCCCCCAAATAAAATTGGCAATTTGAATATTTGAATTTGTCTCCCTCTCAACAATTTGTTTACATACATATACAATAAACATGCGTAAGTAAGCTGATTACACGCATATTTGATCTCAGCTCTATTTCCTTTGCCTTCCCTTTTCCCCACTCCCATCCCCGCCTTAATATATTCAAAAATATTTCATCATATTTTACCTGCACCTTTTTTTATGTTCCGCAATGATTGCTTTTTTCTGGTTGGCCAAGAAATTGTATTTCTGATTTGAACTTTCGTCTTGCCGCATGTTGCAAATAAAGTCATGATGAAATATTACACCTGCGGGGAATATTTCATCGTTGTGTGATTTAAATTTGTTCTGGCAGTTGGCACTTCACAAGTTTATTATGCTTTAATAAGATTTTATTGTTGTTTGACAGGTTAATAAATTGAATTGCTGTTGTTGCCATTCAAATAAGTATATTAATGTATGAATTAAACTATGTATAAATTCATATTAAAAGCTGACAGATGAATTAAAAGAAATTTAAAAAGTCATAGAACGTTATTTATTATAATTTAATTTGGCATTTTGTAATTCGAAACTATACTAAACGAATTAAAATATAAAAATATACAAAAGTTAAATATAAATACGTTAAATTGTTGTGTTTCGCAGTAGTTTTGCTTTCAGAATTAAGTCAATTCCCTTGCAGAATATTCTTTTGTTTTCCTCTATTTCTATAAAAGAGAGTCTGAAATATTTAAAACTTCACGTTCAATCGTATTTCTAAGAGTCTAAGAGGATGTCAATAATTTAAAGTCCTTCGAGCGACATTCTGAAGTGAAATGCCGACGGCTGGGTAACTGAATCTGATTTGAATAACAGCATAATTTATTTGTATTCATCGGATTTGACAAGAGTCTTAGCCTCGAAAAGTCCAACGACTTGAGCTTATTAACATTTATTTAGCCCGCAAACCGCTCGTGGTTAAGACTTGATTTTCTTGGTGGCTTTACTTTACTTTTCTTTATTTTTCTTTTTCTTTTCTTTGTTTTTCTGCCTTTTCTCTCTTGTGAAACAGATTCGATTTTGAGAGCACGAATGCATAAAACTTTTTACTGAAGGGGCCCGAAAACGAGAAACGAGACGAGACAAATCGAGACTATCGCAAAAGTTAAACGACAAGAGACAAAACTGTGAGTGTGAAACAAAAAACTTTCAACTACAACAATAAGCTCTAAAACCAGACAAAGAAGACATTTAGTACGGACAGAGCGAAACACAGAGAGAGAGAGAGAGAATGAGCAGAGAGTGAGATGGAGAAATGCCAAGTATCTGTCAGCCAAGTGCTGTGAAGCATGTAAATTTCCGTCAATTTGAGTTTTATTAAATTGTTTGTGTCGCCGCCTTGCACCAAATTTTATTTCCATGATGATTTGCATGATCTGTGCTCGGGATGTCTTGTGTTTATGGCACTCAGCCCCTTGTCCAAAATGGCCAAAATGCCACCACGCACCGCCGACAGTTGATGATCATCATTTTGTACCATTTTTTATCGCCGTACGTGTTCATGAAATAACCGCAAAGTGCGCAACTCAAAGCCTTTTTGGTTTTTCTCTTTCTCCTATTTGTTGGTACTCAAGTTGCTTGTCAGTTTTAATTGCTAGACATACCCGTACTTGTTCAAACTTTGTGGCCCCTTTTTAATTTGCGCTGAAAATTATGCCACATAAACATGTCATTTGCGTCAGTTGCACGTTGAGGCGCTGTCAAGTGCGTGACATGCTTTACTTAAAGTCTCCCGCCTCTCTCTCTCTCTCTCTCTCTGTATCCTTCTCTGTTACCTCTGGGCTTACCACAAGACTTGGCTCACACAAATACAAAAGCACTCAAACCTTTGTCCATAAATCTCTGCGTTGTGAGTTTGTGAGTGTGTGTCTTTTTGTGGTCAACTCAAGTGCCACGGTCCATTCATTCACTCCGAACCTTATTCATGTGTCAAGTGCAAGCTTGATCGTTTATACAAATCCCTTAAAACTCTTTAAGCTTAAACTTAAAAATCTGCTTTGCTGCTAAAGAAGTAAATACCTCTTTTTTTATTCTCTTTAATTACTATATTCATGAGAACTTTTCTTCCGTTCTCACAGTTTCATTTGCATTCATCTTTAATCCCAATTACATTTCAAATAGACCCAAAACCTTTACTTGGGCCCCTTAAAAGGTTTCACTTGGTAGTAAACGACTCAATTTATATTTGAGCCGACTTATAGTCTATTTTCGTATTCACTTTGGGTCACCAGGCAATGATACTTTTTTTTTTTTTTGGAATTTTTGTTTGTCCTCTTTTGCGATGATTAAAGCCGTTGCCTTGTTTACTTGAAGTGTTTCAGTAGTGGACAACTTCATACTCATGTACTTTTCGGACACAATTCAAGTGATTTAAGGCAGATTGAAGGAGACAAACTATTATTTGATTATTTGCAGCAAAATGAGCAATTAAGGCAAACAAAGCCCACATGTGGGCATAAATTGCGTGCGTAAATCAAGAAGATGTAGATTTCCTAAGAGCCAAAAACCGAGCAGGGGCACAAATTGCCTAGCCTGTATAATGGGTCTCCCTTGTCTACCAGCGACACGTGCTCAGTTACTTAACCTTATGAACCTGCATTTCAGGTGCATAAATTTGTCAGCTCTGCTTCCCATTTAGGCAAAGAAAATTAGGCCTAGATATGGCTGAAATCTAATTTTGGTAGAGAACGGAAATTGCTTTATAACAAACGTATTCGGGGATTAAAGGTAAGGTTATTGAATTGTCATGATTCCTGCAGTGAAATTAACAGGTCTGTCTTGTATTTCAAAGCAAGTAATTTAAGTTGAATAAAAGTCTCACTTTGAATCATTCAAAATTAAATGTCTCGTTTAATTTACATGATTTCACTTCATAGAATGCATACAAATTAGTTTGATGCAAATGTAATTCAATGCATCAATCAGGGCTGACCACAAATGTGCTAATATTGCTAATTATACGTACAGCTAGTTACATTACGTATACGCAGTGCCTGCCGCAACCTGCCCAAGGTCAACATATGTTATGGTAAGCTATGTTGCATTTGGATTTGCATTTTGCCACTGTCTCCATTGTAATTGAAGGATCATGAAGCATGAATTGAGCAGACTTAAATTGTCTTGTAAGCAGTTAATTGACCACTGACATTTTGATGGCCTAAAGACTGTGTAAATCCATTGGTTGATTTAAACAAAACAAAACTATTAATTACAATGTATTTATTAAGTAATATGGTTTCGGTGAAATTAAACGAAGCGTATTTTCTGTTTATTGATGCATTTAAACAGGGCACGTAACCAACTTTACTTTCATTTTCTGACTTATTCCACACCATAAAGCCAATGATTTTTCATTGTTAGCTCGACAATTGTCAGTTGTCTGCACTTTAAGCGGATTGTGAAAGGGCAAAATGCAAATGCAATGCCAACAACCAATCAAAAGACAAACTCAGAGATCCCAAGAGTGGGTCACAAATACGAAATGCACACTCTACTCTTACGTATAAACAGACAAACACTTTGACAGACACCATTCATTTGGAGCGTCATTCAATTTTAAAATACTCTAAATTATTCATAAAATGCAGCAGATAAAAAACAGTAGCTGAGACAATTTTCCCTTTTTAATAATACATAGTTAAAGATATTCCCATGCTAGAAAAAGTTTAGATGAATATGCATATAATATATAATATTTCAAAAGTTTATTTTCCCTCGCTACTTTGTTTGTTATTTAGGTCCGACTATGCTCTAATAATATTAACTTATAATGGTTTTTCTTGCTGTTCTTTCGGTGATTCTAATCCGCTTTAATGTCCTTTTTTGGAGGAGCTCATATACCTGCCATTACCACCTAATCCTTCTGACTGTTTAATTGTCTTTTTCAGCTTCTATCATTTCGTGCCGCACAATTAAATTACAATTAATTTGCAGAGGAAACTCACGAGGATATTTTCCACTTTCCGCTTTCCACTTTCTTATATCATATTTCGCTCTTTCTGACCACCCAAAGGCAAAGGCAATGACTTTTTAATAGACCTTAGACCGTTTTGTCTTTCCGTCGTGTTTCCGTGGTGATATAACAATGGGGTAGCTTCATAAATTTATTTAAGCAGACTTTAATTAGTTTTGCGGCGAGTTGCCAGGGAGTTAATTTAAACCCCATTAAAATGATTGGTCAATACGAGCAAAACAAACACTAAGTTGTCTCTTCTCTCTCAATTGCACTTATAAGTATTGAAGTGCACACGTTGCGTATACGTAATGTACTTCAGATGTCGTCAGTTTTTAAGCTTTACAAAATGTGTGAAATATACATTTATGGTAAGTTCAAACAGTTTATTATCTTAATTGAATAGTTACTCTCAATAAGTCGTAAGCTGTTGTTCAACTTGTTAAATGAGAAGACTTTTAATTTTACAAAATGCTCTTCTGACCTTTTCGCAACCGTTCCACATGCGAATTCACCACAGTTGCTGTTGTTGTTGAAATGAACTTGTGGCAATATGTTGACATATTTTTACGTAGGCAACGTTGCAAGAGTTGCTTTCTGCCCGTGGTTGCCTTCCTCGTATTGTTTCGGTAGAGCAAAAAATGTTGAACAAATGACAACAATGTGAACTCGTGCAGTTGCTTTGTAGCTGCCAATGCTTGTTAGTTTCCTGTGTGCAGACACACACAGCTTTTCATGTGTCTGTGTGTGTGCTTGTGGCTTAAGAGCAGTATGTGGCGGTTTATTTGGCTTTGCCCCGATTCACATGCCATATTTGCTCTGCACTTTGACACACGCAAATATTTTTCTTTGGCATTTCTGCATTGCTTCTGTTTCTGAAACCTGCTGCATTCCAATTGTCGCTGTCGCGTGCAGTTTTTCTTTCTAGTTTGCTTCGTTTTCTTAGATATTGATGACATCTGGAAACAAATATACGTGCATTTACAGACTTTAAGTCGTTAGCACTTTTCTGTCAATGTCATAAATCGTTGAATTGTCAGATGTATTGTTCCCAAATTCGAATTATCAATTCAATGCATCTCAGTTGCAGTTATGCTTGTCTTCAAATTGTTCTTCCTCGGACAGATTGCCCAATGCTCTCGATTAGCTCAAACACAAGGTAAATGCAATTGTTTGCAGCCCATTTAATTTGCATTTCGGATGAGCACAGGATGCAAACAGGACACAACTCAACATTCGTGCTGTTTTGTTTTGTGGCACTAAATGTGTGAAGCATTTCAAGCGGAAAGTTTGCTTGGTTTAACTGCATGAGAAGCGGATTAAAACTAGATCTAAATGCAGTGAGAGTGTTCTTAGTGGAAAGTGAAAAGCAACAGCAAAAGATTTAGCTTGATAGCATTCACAGATTAAAAAAAAAACAAAAACAGCTGCTTAGAAATAGATAAATCATCAGTCTATAATTACATAATGCAATGTAATCCTAGTAAGATGAATTTGTGGCTTAAAAATTACATCGAAATATATATATTTGGTGGTAAATATTATTTGAAAAGTCTTTCTGGTATCGTCGTTAATCAATTTCAGCAGTCAAAGGGAAAGTTTTCGCATTGGTCAACGACATTTATTTTTATTGGCCGAATGCAAATCAATCAATGTCCCAAAATGGAATTCGATGAAATGGAAGCGATAAGTTTCAAATTGATTTAGGGTTTTCTTTTGGCTGCCAAGACAATTTGAAAAGTCTATCGTAGAGTTCGAAGCGGTTGCACTTTTAAATAAATCAAGATAAATGCGTTCGAGCTACTCACAATTCCAGTTTGACCAACGATCCATCCGTGGCCAGCTCTTAAGACATATAAATGTATATATGTGTGTATGTAATTCTGGAATTCTAAGCGAGCAAAAACTTATTTATTCGATTGATAACATGTTGTCAATGAAACGGTCCACTTGTCGTATACATAATGACATATTGTTGAATAAAAATCAATGCATTTCAAGGCACACAAACTTGGATTCTTGATTCTGCAAAAGTTTTCTTTAAAGCTTTTGTCAGCAGTTTGATATAAATAAAGGAAGTATAATATTAAGATTTTTACAAAACAATTTTCGTACTTTATAAATTGTATCTATTTAAAGTAATATTTTTTATATTTATTAAATTCAACAGCTCTTGACACGTTCTCAATATAAGGTGACGTGAAAAGCATTTTAAAAGTTGTTGGTTGGTATTTCGTTTGGTTTACAACTGCAAGTGAAACACAACTGCTGCCACTAAATTGCTATAAACTGCAACACAAAGTCAAAACGAGAAAATCGAGTACGTGTATCACAAAACACAGAAAACACACAGACACACAAAACACAGAGCACACCAATAAACTATTCAAGAGCACACACAACCCTAACAAATTGCTTGAAGGACCTTTGACACTCGAACTATTTTAACAACATGGATAAAATTACTTTGTCTTTGCGACAGTAAAGCTTTTATATATTTATCTTTTTTTTTTTTTTTGAATTTTGATGACGTATTCCAACAGTTGAAGTCCTCACAACTTGTCTTAATTCATTTGCCAGATTCACATATATATTTTGTAAATGTATGAAGCATACTGGAAATATAAGTAGACACTGTGCCGAGTGACTGTCTTTTGCTTAACAGGGCAATAAACAAAGGAATCTTTTTACAACTCTTGTCTTGTTACAACTGAGCAATTTGTCAATGTAACGTGTCGCCAATTGACGCCAATTCTTTGCTGTGTATGCGATTCAGGGCATTTTATGTTGCTGAAGTTGTGAAGTTGCCAGAGTGCCAAGTTTGCAAAATAAATTCCGACAAATGGCAGCTTGCCAACTTCTAAATGTGTGAGAACTTGGATGTTTAAAAGCATGTATATAATATGTATATTAACATAGTAATTGGCGGTTCTGTCAATCAAAAATAAGCAGGCAAGAAATAAACTGGCATAACAAAACGGAAGCTTATCAAGCACACAACATTGCAGTGCTAAAATTCAATGTGAACAGTCAACACACATTTGAAATTTGCCTGCCCGATCTATAGAAAGTCAGGGGAGCATGAAAATAATTTCTACATCACATCAATATGAGCTCATAAAAGTCAATCACGTTACCGATATAGAAATCTACGCCTCGTTATATCGTCCTCGTTATTCGGCCTCGACAAAAAGCGGAAATGCTGCACACAAAAGTCTTACACATGAACGCCTGCATATCCTGTGCCTGTATCCTGTCTTCAGTGTAGTGGATATTTAAACTCCGTTGTATGACTAACTTTTTCTCGTTATTTATGCCACTTTATGCTTAGCAGTTGCCAGACAACGCTTTAAAAGGGTTGACTTCTAACTTCGCTCCTAGCAAATTAGTTAAGGTGAATTAAAATTTTATCAGCCATTGTCATACATTAATTTGCATCAAATTGATACAAATATATAAATATATATAAACTATCTATTATTATAAAAAAAACGCGATTCACAACAATTTGAATTAGAAAAGAACCTTTTCACTTGTTTACATGGCTTAACATTAGTAATTGGCTTGGCACCTACAAAAATTACAATGAAATAAAAAAATATACAATCATGCCATCTTTAGCACTTTTTCAGCAATAACATCATTTTCTATATCCATTTTACAAAAGACAGCTGAAAGACTTACATGTAATTACAATTTATTAATTCAATATTGGCAAACGCTTGCTAATTTCACGATATATTTCATTTCGGTCTGTGTTATTTTTTTCGATTATCCTTAATTGAATTTGTGCAATTAGTCAAACAATTAATTTCGCAAAAACGTGTACATGCATTGGTCATATGTTGTATGTTATATCTAACAAATATTTGAATATGCAATGCTAAGCTGCAAACATAAAAAGCAAAGCAAATTCAAACGCAAATTGCCAGACATGTTTTTCACATGCTTTTACTGCCTATAAATTATAAATAAATGCCGGTTATGCATTACGATTATATGTGTATTTGCTTTAGGCTCTCTCTATGTTTTTGTTGTTGTGGTCTACGAGTAATTTTGGATAATGGGTTCAAGTGCAGGTTCGTTGGGTTTAGATTGTCAATGGCTTTCTTTATTCAATCCAATTTCGGGCCACATCTGGCTGCGTCAAGCTTTTTATGATAATTCGCCTTTTAACTGCTGAAATATAAATGACACATTAGCCAGCCAAATCCATATGATGATACACAATCAGGAAGAGAGAGACACATTTAGAAAGAGAAAGGTAGAGAGAGAGAGCTGGATATATCTAAAATAATACATCAACACAATTGTCATTTGTTCAATAATGTTTCATTTATAGTGAAACAGCTGTGACAATTATAAGCAGCTTTACTTTTAATGCCTTAAACACGGCTAACGACCTCTAATAATATAAAATGATAACCTTCTATAAATGTCCTAAAGTCATTTACTTGGATTACTCAAATTGTCATTTGATTCACAAATTTAGCAATAATTTTAGCTTGATTTTCTTTGTTTCCCAATGAACACTTTATTATTATTGTTTAATTGGCCCTTTGACATTTCAGAGAAAAGATGTTGTAAAAGTTAATTAAACCCTGGATAGCTGCAGAGAAATCCCAAATTTAATAAGAATCCTGCTGCTTTTCCTGTTCTTGTCAACACTCATTGGGAATTTACAAATTTGCTTTGTGTCTAAATATTCCAATGAAATGGAAAGCAATTAAAATGAATTCAAAGTGCGTATATTTATCATTGTTAAAATAGGAATTTAGCCACAAAATTGCAAATATTAAACTACCAAGGGAAATTCAATTTATTCTGTTGCAAAAAAAAACATAGAGCATTGAGCTGGCTGACAACATAAATCTAATATATGATATTTTCTAAAATATGCCTGTCTCAGCAAAATCAACAGCTGCTCAAAATAAACACAGAACGATATGCAAACATTTTTTGTGGGTAAAATGCAGAAAAAGACTAAGGGACAAACTCCAGGTTTGTGGCCATTTTTTCCTGTCTTTTTTAATTTTATTTCTAGTGCTTGACAGGTTCTACATATATATGCATAGGTTTAGTGCTCATCTGCCTGCCTTACCTTAGTCATCAATTTACGTTGACGTCATTGGGGTTATCTCTCAGCATCTCAGTTGCCGATTTGTGGTTTGTCAGCACCACACAAAAACAAATTGGCCTTTGGTCTGACGATTTGTACATTAACGAGTTAATCAATCAGCGTTGCTTTGATGCTCTTCGATTTGTATTTCGATTGCATGGAATTCGAATGATTTAAAGTGTAGGAGAGCAAATGTCAGCTCGGATATTTGATGAAAATTGTATGAGGTCAAACTGTCAATACACGAGTTCTTTGGACTTCTCAATGCCAATAATGCATAAATAAAATTGTATATACCAAACAATAAAATTTCTTATTATCTACTGACTTTTCCATCGAATACAATTTTGTGAAATAAAATAATTTATTAAGCTCAAAGGTGAAATATACAACTTAAAATAATTAAGTACGTTTTCTAATGAACTTAACTTTGGAAAAAGCAATTACAGAGGATTAATGTACTTCATTTGCGCTACCTAGAAAAAAAGCGAAAGCCTGCTGAAAACGTTCAAGCATTTCCGGCTAACTGGCAACTGGCAAGTGTTTTTAAATGCGCTCCACTTGCAGTGACAAAGGTCAAAGGTTAAGTTAAGTGTCGTTCGGCTGCCAGCTGCCGCAATTGCAATCGCAGTGAAGCCCTGGCGTGTGACATAATGCAAGTGACATGATAAAACTACATGTGACTCCTGTGGCTCTCAACACACACACACACACACACACTCACACACTTACAAAAACACTGCCATCGCATACGTGAAATATTACAGAAATGTGCAATTGTGTCACGGCCGAGTGCACAGGGAGCGTGTAATCTGTTTTCCTTGTAAGGGTTCCATCCTGTTGCCCTGCTAAGTGGAAGTCGCTTAAAACTAAACGATGAATGTCGTTGCCTGATTAATAACTTCACTATTGCCGCCAACAGCTGTTTCGATCTTGACCGTATGCCCTGTACAGTTGCCTCTAGACAGGAACAACAGCAACAGTGTGCTATAAGTAAAGCACTGACTAAATTGAATTTATGGCATGAAATGATTGCGAACGCCAATGCAATGGAAAATTCCATTGTCTAGCAGCCAACACATATATGTAAAAAATATATTATATATTCACATATCTTTAGCGTCATATATGCGTTTCCTTGCCTTTCTCTTTTACTTAAAACATTTTGTGGAAGAATTTACTTTACAAAATGATAGAGCGACGCCATTACGTATACGCAGCGTTGGCTCAGTGCATTATGCATATGGCGCAGCGGTAAGCGCCGCATGTGGGCGACTGTCTTGAGCCTTGAATTGGGTCAACTGCGATGCAGTCATATGTGTCCCAGTCTCAGTGGCATAAGGACGAGGTAAATCTGTAAGATATCCAATAAATTTGATTGAGCACCCGCCGAGTTTAAAAAACTCTGTCCTCTGTTACTTTAACTTTTTAATGTTTTCATTTAAAATAACCTTTGGCATTTAGGATGCAGACAATGTGTATGTCCAGTGGGTTTTCAGAGCAGATCTACGTGCAGATTTCGCATATTAAGTAGCCGCCAACGGGGCGCATACTCAATGCATAAAGTCTATAAAAAACGCAGTGCACATGAGGATGCCACCATCTTGTTGAATCTGTCTTCATTCAGTGCCGCGTGTCATGCCGACTGTGTGGACATGTGCAATTTATGTAAACAAACAACGTTCCATGCCAGAAATGAGAGCCAGAAGACAAATGCAATGCAATGCGAGTGCAACTGGCATCTACTCTGCATTTCCCATACTTTTCTTTCTCTCATTTACATCGGAATGGCTGGGATGGTTGTGGGTTAGTGTTGTTGTTGTTGGTATTCTGGTGCGAGTGTTGACAACAAGTTGCTCGTTCAACTTGCTGACACGTCCTGGCACTCAGCACACTTCAGCTGCTCATTAGGAGGGCTTCTTCCTGTTGAAATGCTGAAATGCATAGCACCTAGTCTCGAATCCAGCATTTTGCATTGCCAATATATTTTGCGACGCGCTGAAAAGTATGCAACGCTTTATTTTGAGCGTAATGCAAACAATATTTTCAATTTGTGACATTGACAACATTACGAATGAAATAAAACTATATAAAACGTGACTGCAAAACCGAGGGAAGTATCTGAAAGTTGTTTGCATTCGCCGCTCCTTGCGGAAATTATGAACTTGCAGGTGTCTTCGAAAACTAATTGAAGTTGCCCTAATATGAAAACTCTTGGCAGCTGCCAGTGCAGCTCGCATCTTGTAACCATGGGTATTTCCCTTTGACAATCTCGCGGCTAAGACGCAACGTGTTGTCAAGACAATGACTCAACTTTTTCCACAGCTCACAGGCGGCTCAAATAAGCTGCTGCACAAGTTGACAGCCAACCAAATAGCTGACAACTAAGCATGGAACTCGGTTAACTAATTGGCAACTACTCAACAGCTACTCTACACTACTCAACTCATGTGATGTATAAAATATTATAGTTTAAAAACTAATTATAAATCGTTATGTTTCAACAACAATACAAGCACTATCTATGTTTGTGTCTGTTCATTATTGTAATCGTCGAATTTTTCTTTCAATTGTAATAGACTCTTGTCACACAATAATACACATAATTATAAAATAGAACAATTTATTAAGCTGAAATCCTCATAAGCTATTACACAATCTCTTTCCTAATCTTTTTTAGAATTATGCCAACTGTATTACAGAAAATATTAATCAGAAAATAAGTTGAAATCCTAATGTCATTGCAATAATGAACATGCAGTTTTCATTTTTAGTAATTAGGGGCTTAGGGGCAAAAGCCGCGTAATTTTGTCAGCTGACAATTCGCACATAAATAATTGAAATGCTTCTCAGTAAAATATAATTACGGCTTACAGGCATGGCTCCATGTGATGCAAATGCTGCTCGTAATTAGTCGGGTTAAAAGCAGTTGCCACTAAAATGCGGTTCTCACTCTATGCCTTTTTAAATGACATTGGGGAAATTACAGAATTTGATTACTGCCAGAAGTCGCAAGATGGAATTTGAAGGAATTTCCTGTTTGTGGGAAGTTCTCAACTGACTTTACAGAACCCCCATTTCTCTTAAGGAAAATAGCGTCCATCAATCATTTTTGATGGGCCTCTTGATGACCTTCGATTAGAACACTAAAAACCATACTCTGCCGTGAGGTGGAACTGAAAAGTTGAAAGATTGGACTGACCAATTGAATATTTAAAGGTCGTGCAGAAGCTGCAGGTTTTATGATGACCATGAAATATGACTACAAATTTGGCTATAAAGAGTGAGCGCGTGCCCCTCAAACCGAAATGTAAGTTGATTAAATTGGAAATTTAATGTGAATGGGGCAAAACAAAACGGCAAAGTTTTTACAACTGGCTCGGACAACCTTGAAAGTTGATAAATTGTTGCAAAAAAGTAGCAGACAGCTAACAGCCAACAGCCAACAGAAAACAGCTAACAGAACACAGCTAAGAACGCAGCCAAGCAGCAGCCATAAAATGAAATCTTTAATCATTTGAGTGACACAGACAAGTTCCGACTGGACCGAACTGGAGATATGACACCCCGTTCCATTTTCGAGTTTCTGTTCAGTTCACAGTTCTCAGTTCTCAGAAAAAGAACAGGAACAACAATGACTGCATAATGTCTAAAGTTTTGTGGACTGGTGTGCCATAAACAAGAAACAGCTCAAGTGAATTTCATTAGGAGCAGCCACTAAACCGCACTAAACTCCCCCAGATCCACTGCGTATCACAAACCCAATCCCAATCCCAATCCCACTACCAGTGTCAATCCCGAGTCCAATCCCAATGCCCACAACACGGCCATGATGAAACTTCCCGTTTGTTGTTGTTGCCTATGTGCGTTTTAGTTGGCCAAAGTGTTGGGTCGTAAAGCGAAATGTAAACCAAAAACTTTTGCACGGCAAACGTAAAAACAATTAATTCAAATTAATTTGCAACAAAGTTTTTGCTCGCGGCGTCTTTGGGATAAGCGTTGTAATTGAGCAAATGCATTGCATAAACAGCACAAATTCAATTTTGTTTGCACAACACAAGTGAAAACTTAAAGTCCATAGTCAGGGAATTATCGCTAGTGATTATTTAATTAAATTTTAATTTTACTTGCTACTTTCATAAGTCAACAAGAGACAGACAAGACAAAATATTTGGGAGTGAATTTCGTTGTTCACTGGTGAGCTTCTGTGTTATTAACTATAACCTTTAGAGCTAAAATAAAATGTACCAAAAAACGATCGCCCGAGCAGGGATTCGAACCCTGGACCCTTGGATTAAAAGTCCAATGCTCTGCCAACTGAGCCACCCGGGCATATGAAATGTTTCTCTTAAATGTCTCATTAATAATTATAAATGTTAATGTCAATATTATTTCATAATATTTTTATCAATAATCATTCCTTAGCGTCTATTCGATTGAAAACTTTTTTGGGGAATATTTCTTTTGTCTATGCTCATTGAAATTAAAGAAATTGTCTTCTTGAACTTTAACATGATTATTTTGATAATTTCTTTACGATCGAAACATAAGCACAAAATTTATTTCAGGCAATTTTTTGCACAAAGCAAAGAAATTCTCTTATCAGCAGTTTGCGTTATAAATTTACAGAAATTCATTTGTAATCATTTATTTTTAAATTTATTATCAAATTAAATTTTTTAAATGAGATTTAAATTTCTTCTGCTTAACTTATCGTGGAGATTTTCCAACTAAAAAATGCTTTGCTTTCATGTTACTTACACTTCAAATTAAGGACACATTCTAGTTTTTAAAATATGCAAATTTCGCATATTTGGTTAAGGCAAATCTTTGAACCTATCGCAGATTTTGCCTTTTTGTGTCTGCCACGAGCTGACATTTTTATGACAACTTCCAGCCATTTGCCGGTTCAAGAAACTGAGAGAAATTGCCCTATCCCTATCCCAGCCCGACCTTTCAACTATGTGTGTCGTGTGTACTTTGTGCTAGTCGAAACACATAGAAACTTTAAGCCGACGGCGCCATGTGTTTATGTTTTGTTGTGATTTGGGTACGTGTAGCCATCAGAACAGAGTCAAGAGCTGACCTCGCTCCAGGGGCAGTGGTCAGTACGGTGACCTGTTTCTGTTTCAGTTGCTGTTGCTGTTTCTGTGTCTGGGTTATCCTGCTTTTCTAGTGCATAGAGAGGACTGCCAGCTATTTATGCAAATGACAAGCTGAACAAGCGGATACGCTTTGGATCAGAGGTGAGCATTCGGTTTAAGGCATAAAGGAATCGCTGCATTTTGCATTTAAATTGAAATGGAAATTAAAAATTGAATTTTTTTTATACCCATAACACCAAGGGATTGATAGAGAAGGGAAGACAAAATGAGACACTAATAAAATCAAATGCAATACACGTTCTCGCTATCGCAGAGATTCGAATAACGAACTCTGAGCCGAACGAAACAATACAAAAGCCTTAAACCGGATGATTGTAGAGCTGAGAGCTGAACAACTCAGTGTGCGACTGACCAACTATTGTAGTTGCCTGCCATGGCGCACAATTTCATTTAATTTGCAAAAAGTGATATGCACTTTTCCCTACAACACTACAACAACAGTTCAGTGGATACCAAGGACCAAGGATATTGAATTTGCATATGGAAATTTCCGACTTTACTAAATTTGTACGTATCAAAATGAAAATGTTTGCATATTCCGGGAAAATTGCTAAATTGGGGGACTGAAGATGATTGAAATTCTTAAATAAATTTAATTTTAGATTTTTCACTTAAATAAATACAAGAGTCATTTAGTGTTTGTGTTTGAGTTAGAGTTCTCGGACTATCTAAGAGTTAAACTGAAATTATTTTAATGAGGTCATTGATTTTAATACAATTTTAAACATTGGTCACATATTAAATCGAGTTCTACTTAACACTCGATTTTCCATGCAATGTTTGCAAACAAAATCCTTAGGAAGAGTTGCATTTAGTCCCCAAAGAATTCTCGTTTATCAATAATTTCAGGAAACAGAAAAAAATCAACTGGAAAGCAAATAAATTTCACACTTACTCTTACTTATTTAGCTCCTTATTCATTGACACCATTTACTAAATTGTTATTTGTTGGGTTCATTATTAAACCAGTGTTAACATAATTATCAGTTATCGATGGGTTAGTTAATTTAATTACCATACTATAAGTACAGACTGCTGCTGCTAACAACCTGATATTCAAATTTGCATACACATCAGTGGCAGTTATTCCAACTTTAAATTCGCAAATTAGTCCAAGGGAAACAATGCAGTGTAATTTTCACTTCCCCCGGCGCCATCCACATAATTAATTAATTTTTTTTTGGTAATTTGCAATTATTTTGGCGTTGTCCTTGTAACACTTGGTGACTGCAAATATAATTTTAGGGGCGTACTATTTACACACATACACGCGCACAAGTTCTCAAGGGCATCATTAGCTTCATGAGTCTGATATTACGATTATTGTCAAACGACCCGGCCAAAGCTTATCCACACTGTCCAACAAAGTTTGGCATGCAACTCACACCAGTTATCTCTTACAGATACATATGTAAGTGTGTTAGTATATTCTGTGTGCGTGATTTTGTTTGTTTTTCCCATGTCCACCGCATATACATGTATATTTGTCGTTGTCCAAATATATTTACTATGTAATTCATTTTTAGTTTTCTTTGTTATTTGATCACTGACCGCTGAGTACAAATTTTTTGTCTAGTTTTTGTTTTCCTGCGGATTGACATATTTTTTAGAGAATGCATTGTGATAGAGAAAAGAACACACATTTACCCGCAGGTTGCTTTTAAAATATTATAGTTGTGCATGTGGGCTGTTCAATTTGTTTAGTCCTTTTTCACAAATTGTTTAAAGTTAGTTACAGAATGAGATAAAAACCAGCTTTAATTAATGTGTTATTTTTATACTTGTTTTGGGTTTTTATTATCTATTAAATTTTTCTAACAAGGTAAAAGAATTAATTTTTAAACCAATGCTAAACTTTTCATACCAATTTTTATGCTGTAAATAAATTTACGCTAGAAAATAGATTTATCGACGCGCTTTTCAAATTGATAGAAATAAATGGTATATGCTGCATCCTGCTGTGACTTGTGAAACATGCAACTAGTGACAACATAGTGTCCTTTAGAGGGCGGACATTCGCCCAGTTGAGCAATGAGATTGTTGCAAGTGTATATAGTCTTCAATGACAAATCATTATATCGTAATTCAGTGCTGCTTGTCGGAATGCCATTTCAAACAGAGACAGCCACAAACATTCACAAGACACTCAGGTTGCAGTTATTTATAGCATTCTTTTGTGTGTGAATCCGCCAAAATTCATAGACGACCTCAAAGCACCTGCGTGTAGCTAGAAAAACTCACTCGACTGAGATGCTCTGGGGTCAGATAGAAGCGTTGCCTGTCAATGTCCGAGTTCAGGTAGATGTCCAAGTTCAGTTCAGGTTGATGTTTAAGTCTGTATTTGCTCGTGTTCATCGTCTTTCTGGCTGCTGCCATCAACGTAATTATGCTGTCAACAAAAAGCACATCACGGATGGACAAATGCCAGTCGATGGTCCACAGGCCACAGTCGACAGACAGTTGAGCTGCCCTACAGGCTCCATCTCAAGTCATCATCAGCTGCTTGTCGTTCTCGAGAGTTCTTGTTCCTGGCAACGACGTGCAAAAGTATTTAACGCCATGCACGTCCTCGTTGTTGACTGCCTACTTGTCTGCCTGTCTGTCTGTCTACTTGTCTGCCTGTCTGTCAGCTCTGTCTCTCTATCTCTTCGTCTCTGAGACTGTCTCTCTGGTGCGCCTTGGATAAATATTTATTTAATGTTTATTGGCACGCACTTTACCCAGGCAGCCTGCTTAATTGTGCGTTAAGCATTTAAGTTTCACTTTTTTTATTCAATTTTCAGTTGACAAGTGGAAAGTGAAAATGTGTAATGGCAAAATAATTGTTAAGGTGAATACAATCCAGTGAATAGCTTGCAAATTATCCATAGTATTCCGACTGATGGCAGAAATTTCAATTATAGGGATACACAATATTGGTGTAATTTTATAATTGGGTTTCGTTATATAGTTTGATATTAAATAAATCAATTGATCAGGTGAATGAGTTAGTATTATAACAATATATTTGTTGAGTCTTTGTATAAAAGAAAAAAATATTGAACGCCCGAGCAGGGACTTGAACCCTGGACCCTTGGATTAAAAGTCCCATGCTCTACCGACTGAGCTACCCGGGCACATGTAAAGTTATCAATAAAATTTAATTTGTAACCTGAAAATAGTGAAATATAAAACTAAATTCAAGTTTGTTAAACTGTAAGAACATCTTAAAAAAACCATCAATATTATGCCAGTTGATATTGGTGTATCACCTGTATCTACATGTATAATTGCCAGGCATAACAAGACAAACTCTTTCGAACTTTATGCTTCTTGGAAGCTGTTTCCATAGACATGTGTGTTGCTATAAAGTTGGCAACTGCAGACTTCAACTTTGGCCAGGAAAATTGCAGTTCTCGGGAGTGCAAGTAAACGGAAATTAAATTGCTAGAAATAAGACGAACAAATCCCGATAACTTGGTCATGTGTGCTGCTTTGCACTTTCAACAACTCTCAGCAAAAACACACACTTTTGATTTATATGACCGAAAACTACATACGAAAGTGTCCTTCCGTTGGCGGGCAACAAAATTACATATTTTTTATGCCTGCTACTTACCAGCTGGCATAAGA
Source organism: Drosophila subquinaria (assembly GCA_037043405.1). Taxonomy (NCBI): domain Eukaryota; kingdom Metazoa; phylum Arthropoda; class Insecta; order Diptera; family Drosophilidae; genus Drosophila; species Drosophila subquinaria. Next base: position 537,268 of record JBAMBL010002839.1, read on the forward strand.
GTTTCCGGCTCAGAATGATGAATGGGTCGCACGCATTTGGCGCTTATCCCGATCTCATCAATTATGCTTATGTTTATCTTTGGCTGGGCTGGTGAAATTAACGGCGTTAAAGTTGAATGCCTAGCATTTAAATGCTTAGTCATTATACATATCTGAGTATTTGCGTATACGTAATGTTCTTGTGCAACACAGAATCTTAAGGCTGCAGTCAGCATTAACAGCTGAAAGAGTTTAAAAAAAATGTAAACATATTTCGGTGTAATTCACTGCAAGATAACTCTAGTACGAATATGTAAGAGAGTTCCTTTTATATCAAAGTTATCAGTTATTATTAACAACAGCATTGTCAGTTACGCTTGCCGTAACAGTGGCCTGTTAACAGCGCTCTGTTAGGTGAACGCTGTTAAAATATCCCAAAACAAAGGCTAACAGGACCACGAGCGATGAAGCTTCTGCCCGTTTTATCTAACAGATGCACGACAGTGTGAAACGCGACTCGAAAGCGAAAGGTTCTACAGATGCTGGGCATAACGGTTAGCTTCGAAAGTATCTTTATTGAAAAGACTTTTAAATTGCGAACACGAAAGATTTAAACGAACTTGTGGAAAAGTGTAAGATACTAAGAATTAAAATAATCTTGTGAAAAATAAAAGCAATTTAATGCAATTTTTTTAAGAATAACAGTCTGCCATTAAACAAAAGCTGAAATCAATACGACAACAAAAAATTAATAATAAACTTCGCGATAAGTACGCGAACATAAATGATGCCATAATAAAAACACATTACTTTTCTCGCGTGTAGAGAGTGATAATTTTGATTATAAATTAAATGTAATTACGGTTCTAGAAAACCGAAAAACAACTGAAGCTGAAATTAATGTGTATAATAATTTGGAATTAATTACGTGTGAAGAAAAATGAGCAAAGTGAAAAACTGAAAAAAGTAAAGCATTTATTTTAAATTGAATGGTGTAAGTAATTTCATTTTCATCCAACTTTGTGCCAGAGTCATTTGAAATTCACATTGAACTCAAACTAAGAAAAAAAATGATCTTAATGAGTTCAAATAAATCAAATGAAATATACATGCGCATTTATCTTACAACTTGTAAAACCTGACAATAGAATCGATCCGAAGAGCCGACACTTTTCACACCCAATTTCACGCCGATATCCAAGAAGGCAGGCGAAATAAATTCAAATCTATTAATTTCGGCATACAACTGTTAGCGTTGGCCTTGCAGCAAGCCATTTCCCCATGGAATGCTGGGAAAAATGCAACAAAACTGATTTATGGAGGTTTTAGCACAATGCCAGTTGGGAAATCACAAGTAAAAGCGGCCAGGAATATTTGATGGGTTGTGCTTTTCAATCTGCTTAAGAAATAACTGCGAATAAATTTAAAATAAATAATTGTCTTATAGCAAACAATTTAATTTGTATAATGTCTAATCTGTTTGTGAGGATGATGAATTTGTAGGTTGCCCCAAATGATGAAGACCATTAGAAGCTGTTCGTCGACCCTCTTCAAATTATGAAGCATACTTTCTGCTCGTTAAGTGTGCCTTTGTCAATAGAAAGCAAGTAATATGCTGATTTCGTGCAGAACGCTTTTTGGGTTAACGAGCCTACTCTGGTTCCTACTCTGGCTCTCGTACTCATTCATAGTCTCAAACTTACACCCTGCGGACGCATTGTCAGCTCTAATGAGTTGTCACGAGCAAGTCACTAAAATTTATTACTAGCCATTTTCGCCATACTGTAAGTCCAGTCATTCCACATCACTGAGTATCCCACTGCACTTGGCCATTTTTCATCGGGTTCGGCGTTTTTACACCCATTACCTAAAAAGTTAAAAGGGTATATTGTATGGGTAAAAGGAAAAGTGTTTATTACAGTCTCCGTTTTGAAGATAGAGTAAACTGTTTAGTAAATGAAGTTATTTTATTAGTAACTATTATTCCACATTATCGCAACAAAATAGTATAAATCTAAAGGCATTAATGGTTGTTTTAAATCTTAAAGCAGTGCAAGCACCTAGAAGTATGCAGTAAATTTGTTAATAGAAAAATTTCATAAATTTTTGTCTGAATTGTGTATCGGATATTTCGTAGTCGAGGTTCCATTTTTTGCTATTTTGTTATCAGCTATAGGTCGGTTACAGTAGTCACTCTATAGATTGACATCCCATTAGTTTTGGGCCATTGGGCAGTTCACATTCGCTCAGCGAAAAACATCAATGGGCACTAGAAACGATACCCCAAAAAGGTACACAAAATATTGCTTGAAAACATTTCCTTGCTCTTTTGACCTTTTAACCACACCCACACACACACACTCTAGCGATAATGAGAATGCTGGCTAAGAGTTGACTTTAATTTTGGTCCAGGCTAAGCAAATTAAAGCGAAAAGGTAAAACTCTTGTTATTAACTTTCAACTCGTTTTGGCTTCCACTTAACAACGTTCTGCCTTAACTTGAATTTAAACGAGCATTATTTCAGCTGCTCTCAGGTTGAACGTGTGGGTGTTCGTGGGCGTAAGTATGTGTGTGTGTGTGTGCCAAGTTTCGAGCATGACCAACAACTAATGTTGGTGTAAATAGCTGTGAAAATGAGTTTAAAGTGCTTGCCTCTTCGGGGACAGGCCACATTTGGGTCGGCAACAAGAAGTTTGTCAAACGCCACTGCATACTTTTAAAAAAAACACCCAGAAAAGTGTGTAAAAATATTCTATGGAAGTTGCAGTCTTCCTTAAGTTTAAAAATTAAAGCTTTTCTTGGCTAAAGTAGAATTTCCTGTATATTTGAAATGTGTTAAAAATCACTATATAATATCGAATTCGGTTAATTGCATGAACTTGCCAACAATTGAGCTAAGAACTTAATTTAACAACGGATTTATCTTCTTTTTTTTAACTTGCAAATAAGAATCTTAGGTTTTTTTCCATATTAAATATTATTTAATTATTTATGTTGCAACCCCATCTTCAAAAAAACTTTCCTCATTCTTTGCCCCACTTAAGTTGACTAATTATGTTGGATTTTTGAAAATAAAGACCTGAACATCGCGAACTACTTTAAGAGCCCATTGAGCGTTAATGAACTTGAAAATAAAATGTTTAAGGCCCTATTCTCTTTCAGCAAAAAATTTTTTTCGATTTTTTTTTTTTGCATTTATTTATAGCTTGGGTAGTTGTGAATATGCCCCTAAAAGGATTTTTAGAAATTCGAAATACTTAAGGAGATATGGCCATTTTTATCCAGCAAAGTTAATGTTAATGCATGTGAAGTCAAAACTTTAAACGCGTTTATCTCGAAACCACGTTTTTCGAGCTGGCGGCCACGATTCCGCCAGTTCTACTGAACCGATTTGGATGAAACAAAGTTTAATCGACGTAGAATTGTCACCATTCTGGCCCGTAGCAAAATAAAAATTTTTCGATTTTTTTTACTATTTTTTTTTTACACTAAACTACAAAAAAATGGGTCCAAATTCGATTTTCAATTTCAAGTGGCCGCCATTTTGTCAAAAAAAATCGCAAAATTTTTATTTTGCTACGGGCCAGAATTACATCTATGCTGATCATAACCCCGTTTATTTTTTTCATTTCCGACGCTTCGGAGACCCGGAATCGTGGCCGCCGTGATGACACCTTTTTTTTGCACCACCAACTTTGAAGTCTCATTACTTTTTGAACACCCCTCGTGTCGAGGCAAAAAAAATTTTTTTATTTTCTTTCATTAATTACTAATTCAATAAAAGCAACAAAATTCAAATATCTTATTGCGTTTTCAAATGCGAATTTTTTCAAAAAAGGTCCAAAAACAGCAATCTGAAGGAGAATAGGGCCTTAAGTTATTTGTGTTTACTGAAGCAAACAGCTTGCGAATTTGGCTCTTTTATTAGCAACTCTCACTTAATTAACTTGCTTTTGGTACGAGTTCACCAAAATGGTTTTTTAAAAATATATTTATTTCATTCATTTTTAGCTTAAAGCATATGGTGAAGCCCTTGGCTGCTCTGCGCAAGGATTATAAAAAAAAAATAAAATAAAAATATATAAATGAAATACTCTTGCTCGTATGGCTGGCGAATTTGATACAACAAATTCTATTCTTGGCACGGCCAATGAATTTGGGTTTTTTTTACCCATTTCTGTGTGTGTGTGTGGTTCAATTCATTCTCGTAGCCAATACGCAAACAATATCTATGTCGAAAAGTAATCAAGTACTTATTTAAATTGGGAAAGAAAAAGAGAGAAAGAAATGTTTCGAATTAATTTGGTTTTTGCCTTTTCTCAGCTGTTCAACGAGGCGTTCTTCTTAAAACTGTAATACTTGGTCACACTTTCTGCATTTTTGGGTTTAACAGAGAGGAATTGAGTTATGGCAGTCCATCGCCTTAATTAAATTCTCTATGCGAGTGCAAAAGATTAAGAACAATGAAAGTGTTTGAATGCAAATGATGCCCATGGCGCGCGTTTTGTTTGCTACGCAAATAAATAAATATTTCACGGCAAATGTAAGCAAAATGCTGAAACCGCCCCCACTGAGGTTTGCTCGGTCTCGGGTCTTGGGACCTGGGACCTGCGGGCAACCTTTGAGACCGGAAACGGAAGCGCACATTGGGCCGATGAGGCCAGCATGCGAATGCCGCTTGGTTGGTTGGTTGCTTGGTTTAACACTCGCCCTGCCGACCATCCCTCCACAGCCATTAATATTTATATTTATTATGGCATCCGTTTTTATGGCACTTTAAAGCTGCCCCGCCGTTGGCATTAAACGGCAACTTGTGTCAGATTAAGGCGCCATGCCGCATTCATATTTTAATGAGGTGAAAATCTGCCTCGTAGTGCAGCGTATTTTATGGAAATGGGAAATGGAAATGGAAATGAGTAAAGCATTAATTCAAAGGCACATTATGCATATGCATTTTGCATTCTGCTGTTGCAACACACAGCATGTAAGCTAATTATTAATTCAATTTGTATGTGTCCAGGCAGAACAAATTTTAATTATTTGTCAATGCGGTTTTAACACTTTAGCATGTAAGGTTATTAAATTTAATTTCAATAAATCTTTTCCATTGGTTGTCATGTTAGACTTGATTCAATTAAAATGATATTTGTTTGGGGCTGCAAAATTAACAGAGACCAAATAAATACATTTAAAGAAAGTAAAATAAAATATATGATTCAACTCTTAAATTGTAACTGATTCAGCTAGAAAAATTACTTTTAAGTTGATGAACTTTCTGCACAGTCGAGTCCTTGTCTGAATAACTGAATTTTAAACAAGCCACTTTGGCACATAGTTTTCTTCTTTTCACTCAGAGAAGCACTCTCAAAATATACTCGAAAATTATACAATTAGACTTAGTAATTTTCTTTACAAATGTTGCGGAAATACTTACTTGACGAGTGTTTTGGCAGGTGTAAGTGCTAGAAAAAGATAGACTGACAGACGGCAGTGGGAGTTCATAGTTCAAGTGCCTAAAAATGTATTTCCAGACAAGGACAAGTCTTAAACCTGGCTAAGTTACGCCATCTACTTAGCTGCATTTGCATTTCCATGAAATAAAATTTGTTGACTTTTGTTTTCCACACTTTTTAAGCCCGACTAAAAAAAAACCTAAGCGTGAAAATTTGTCATTTTATTTATTTTATCATTTTATTATTAAGCTAAATTAATGCCGAAAATCAACTGTAACTGAAACTGAGTTTCAATTAATCTACTCGTACATAAAAAGCTTTTGGCTTATCGACTTATGAATATTATTGCTGATTTATGGTGCGCTCAAGGGACAAAAAATGGCAGGAGATAGAACTCAAGGACAGGAAATTATTCAAGTTTATGCTGTATTATGCATATTTATAAGCAAAGCCCTACATATATTAGGGCGTCTTAGGCAGGTCATAAATAGCTCATCCGCTAAGCCAGTGGAAGAAGTAGAGGAGGAAGTACCCAAAGTTCCACACTCAAGTGGTTTCCATATTTGTTCTGTATTCGTTGCTTTGTTTGCCAAAGCGAGCCTGAAAAATGACTGAGTTTGTGATTCGAATTACACTCGATAGACTTGAATAATGTGGTTAATTATACCACAGGCGAATGGCAAACAAATCTCGTGAAGATTACCAATCAGTCTGAGTATTTGAGTGTGTGTAAATGAAAGGTCATAGGTCGGTCACATGGACTCTGACTGAGTTAATTATCAACCAACCGATGAAACGAAAAAATGGTAACTGCATTGTGGGAATTGTTGATTACGCGTCGTGTCTTTGGAGAAATGGAAAATGGAAGAAAATGGAATTTGAGGCAAACGCAAAGTGAAATTAAACCACAACACAGTTGCACAGTTAACTGAATTTCCAAATTGAAAATTACATTCTCCTCCTTTTAATTGACATGCAAATGCGAACTGTAGTCGAATACGAGATACAGCAGATATGTTCTATCTACAGACACACAGAATCCAGTAAGTGTCCTTGCTGAGTTTTTGATATACAGCGAAAGAAAAGCCACAGGTGGGTTGTCGGTTTCAGCGACTGTCTGCCAAAATGTCATGGGACTTCAGAGTACTTATCACCTTAACATAATCAGCAGCTCCAACAAGGAGCAGAACCACAAGAATGTCGGCAGACAGACAGACAGAGAGACAGACAGACTGCGTGGCATTCAGTTTGGTAAACTTTGCTTTCTAATTTATTATTACAAGCTCTCTTGGCAAAGCTGAGTAAAGAGCATATCAGCAATTACTGGAACTGGCACGTACATACAAGCCGCCCAATTTCAAGCACAATCAACTTTGGCCTCCATTTGAAGTCGTGAAGGCAACGCAAACCCAAACAACAAATAGCGACGGCAAAACCCGTCCAAGAAGATGACGATGACGATGATGACGACACACAAGACAAATAAAAATGACTCCCGCGTGTGTAATCCACAATTCCAGGCACTGTACTGAGGGATGTTTATACAGGAGGTAGAATCTAAAAAGAGAACAGGAAACAGGGAGGAGGACATATTACAGCTATCAGCTGTACGCATCATTTGCCAGGCATACGTACAAGTGACAACATTAAATAATCCATTTAATGTGGCGTGTATATCATTTAAATGTTATCAGAGCCAATCTTTGCTCTACTTGGCATCGATGCCAGCCAGCCAGCAGATTCTCTTCTCTTCCCTTCTCTTCTCAAGCGCAACGCAAAATCAATAAGTGACAGCAAGAAATTTCTGAGCAACACTCAAACAAAGTAAGGCCAGACAGACTCAAGCTCAACACGTGGAGACTGAGCTCAGGTTGGACTAAATATATGTCCTGGCAGACAGTCACAAATTAAAAATAAATGTGAACTTAGATTTGAGTTTCCACATTGACAAATAAGTTACCTTTCTCTTTGTCTTTTTATGTTACCTTTATCAAAGTAAAAGAGAAAAAATATAATATTACGTATACGAATTACTTGAATTTAAAGTTTTATAAACCTTTTCTTTTGAATTTCAGTTTTGTTTTTCTTAGAAATATTGAAAAAACTTAATTCATAATCTCTTGAACCATAATTAATGACGCACACTGAGCAAAAATATTATATTACGTATACGTACGAGTATTACTCGAATTTATACTTGCACAAACATATTTTCTTTTTATCCAGTTATATTTCTACTAGAAATATTTTAACAGAAATGCCAATGAAAAAATTTAATTAAAAAATATTTATTGTAGTAAAAATAAATTGTTATGCCTCTGAATCTTGTCAGTATCATTTTGCCCAGCAATCACTCAGTCTCTGTCGTTGTGTGTGTGTGTGTGTGTGTTTCGGTCGACCTCATATGTCTATGTGTGTGCATGTGTGAGTGAGTTTGGCATATTATCATGTACAGATTGCCCAACTGTTTGCTCGGTTTGCTTCTCATCATCGTCTTTTCTGGCATTAATTGCCAGGCTCAAGCTTCGTTTTTTGTTCTTTGTTTTTTGTTTTCTGAAGTTGAGGGAATGTTTGTTTATTTATTTAGCACCAACATGGAAGCAGCTCACTTCAATGAGCATATCATTTGCGTGGAGGCGGCATTCACTTTGCCATCAACGGCATCGAAGGACTCGAAAGTGTTTGCATCTTCCTGTGAGACCTGGAGACTGCTGTGTAAAGTAATTTCCGTAATGAGTTCCTTGCGCTCTTTGCGTACTCTCGTACTCTCGTACTCGGCATCCACTTAAAAGTGTTTGAAATTTCAATTGAGTTCGTGCCTGGGCAAAAAGCAATCATATGACATGTGCATATGTCAAGTTGAGAAAACGTAAATTGCTTTTGAGCGTGGCAAAGCTTTTCAAATACCACCTAAATTACTAAACGGGTATTTAAGTTTTATATTTATTTTAAAAATTAAATTCTAAGGACGGGTAATTCAAGTAATAATTAAGAAGCATTAAGTAAAAGGATGAAATAAAAAGGAAACAATAATATTTTTTTTTATGTCTATAATCACATAAGATGAGAAAAGAATTCTCTCCTTAGAGGGTATCCCAAAGCTGAATGCTGAAAAGTAATCAAACAAACTCGTGTCCATGTTGTTGTTTGCCTTTTGTCTGTTTTTGTAACGCGATTAATTTTGATTAATTTCTTCTCTCTCTGTCGCTCACACTCACTTTACTGAGTTCTTTGAATCCAATTTTTTGGGGCATATTCTTGGGTTTTTCTTTAATCCACTTATAAAATACTAATGCTTTCAAAAATTGTCATTGCGGCACATTTAATGTTTATATACAAATCAATCATAGGACAGACTTAATGACACGGTTGGGCATAATGAAATCAACTTGCTGTGCCGAAACAAAAACAACAATTTAATTAGCAAAATATGCGCACTTAAGCACTAAATAAACGCTTTGACACAGCATCAATTATCAAAGTGCCCTAGTACATAGATAACTGTACTCCTGTACTCCTCCCTCTCTCTTCCCCTTCCTCTCTCAATGACTTAATTACTTAATTTATGCCTAAAGCGACTTCGCCCTAGGCGCTCAGTACTCGTCGCAGTCGCCGCTCTCCTAAAATTGGATTAATTTGTTTACTACGAAGTCGAGTCGTCGAGTGTAGGCATTACTGTGATCCCAAAATGCCGTCAGTGCCAGTTTTCGGGGCACTTTATGGCCTGCAGACATTCGCCGTGGCTTATTTTTGGCAACACTTGTGAAGCTACTAATAGACACAAAATTCACAATATGGATCATGATTCGGAGTTAAATATCTGCGAATTTAATATGTAGCGAAAGAGATTCACTGTAGAATTATAACAATTTCATTAATTTAATTTATTAAATATACAATTTATCACTTAAAGCATACGTCATCAGCAAATTGATCAATTTAACTCAAATAAGAAACCACTTTATACACCGCTCGGCTTTCAACACAGTTGAGACTTTCATTAGCATCCGCGAAACTTTGAAAGCACTTCAACCACATACACCTGTCCCTCTCTTCCTCTCTCTTTATGTTTTACTCTCTCAATCTTCGACTTTCCCTTTCTGTCGAGCAGACATTTTCATTATTTCTACGCCATGAAAACTGAGCAGGTGTTGCCCTCAACTCCTTGCTCTCCTAATTTCGGCTTTTGGCGCGTTTCCCTTTGGGATTTTCGCTTAGGTTCCGAGAATGTTGTTGCTCCCCATTGAACGGTGCTAATTAAAAGTTTTTGCACAGCTTTTTGGAAGGCTCTGTCGCCAGTTTTTGTCAATAAAACGCGCTTAAAATTGTCCGAGTTCGTACTTTAAAATTGTCCAAACGGAAGGAAAAAAAAAAAAACGGCGAGTAAATAAATACACAAACTTTTTAATTGACAAAACAATAAAATGATAATAAATGAAATTAAATAACGAAACAACAAGACAAAAGAAATAAAATAACATTTGCAAAAAAGTTTGTGGAAAAAATAAAAGTTTTGCCTGGCATAAATAACATTCTGTGTCATCTGAGAGGCGGTTACAACTTGAATTACGAATAAAAATACACAGACATTTATTTGAAATTGTATTTCCATATAAATTATTTGCTTAATTGAACATGTAATTGTTTCAATGTTGCAGAAATTCAAGTTATTTTTTGAAATTTTTTCACATATTCCACATGATTAGATGAACTTTGTTTAAGCTGAATGAAAACTTTTCATTATTATACAAATGTTTATCCATTTAATAAGAAAAGAGATCTGGTCAACTGTGAATTGATGACCAATCAGTCATAAATCAGTCAGAGAAAGCCGTTTTAAATACAGAGATTATTACGGATTATGCGCCGGAAAATGTGCTGAATTTGACACCCATTGCAATTATGAATATTTAATAATTCAAATATTTTTCCTGCTTCCCTTTCTTCCTTCAGCAAATGATTTATGCTCTCTATTATAATTTTCAGCATTCCGGGTGCTTGACACGCCTCCTCAGCCCCTCTAATCACTTCAAAATGACAAATAACCGCACTATTGAAATAATTTATATCAATTTGATTACTTTGAACCACAAAAAACAATAATAACAGCAGTAAACCGATGAGAAAAAAGGCTTTTATGTGCATTGCATATTCATTAGAGATAATCAGGCATTAAGTGGTCATCGCCCCGTCGCGTCGAGAGGCCCTCGAGTCCTCGATGCCGTCCTATTCCCAGGTCACGTCCCACGTATCACGATTACGCTGCGTATGCGTCATATGAACTGACCAAAGGGGCGCAAACCTTTTTTTTATTTATTTATTTATGTCGGGCTGGGTTATATGCGGCTTATAAATAATATTCCAATAATTGAGCGCCGCCCAAATGAGTTTGGCCCGTGTGCTGGCTATAATGATGATGTCTGCGTTTCGTTGCTCTTGTTTTTGTTTTATGCCTCGACGCAGTTTTTAATGGAACTGGCGCATTAATTTTGCATTTGTTGCAGCATTTTTAATGGCCACGAGTTTTGGTCCCTTTTTCTTTTTTCAGTTGGTGCTCAGCGAACTTTTTGCATAATTTGGTCATAAAAAAACATGGCCAAAACTGTTATGACTACATTACCTGGGTGTGTACCCGTGTGTATCTTCGCATTAAAAGCTCGGCAGCCCAAAAGTATGCAGCACATTATTTTACATTTCAAGATGAAGGGATTCCCAGTGGTAATCGATATTTTCCGCTCGATTTCTTTATCCGCCATTTTCAAAAGGGGAATGAATATTTAAAAAGCTAATTTGATTTAGTTGTTATGGGCTTTAATGAGAAAAGGGTACAAAAGTGATCTGATTAAGCTTAAAGATATTTAACACATTGCAATTTCAAATGAAAATATGTGATTTATGAACAAGCGTTGAGTTTGAGTCTGGATAAGGGTACTTTATTATGATTTCCATGTATTATTATCAGAGTTGTGCTTTGGCAGCCATTTACGCTTGAATGACAACACAGCTTCTGTTCTGGGCTGCTGGGCAGCATTGTTCGCCATATGCTAGATTGTGACATAAATCATATGTATGTATGGGAGAATGCCGTCAATGGTTCTTGCTATTCTGGCTCGGACAATGGCCAACAGCTGTCAATTGTTTGACTTGTGGCTGCGAAAATTTATAAGTTTAATTAAATTTACACGGGCGATAAACAAAATCCTTAATATGGGAGGCTGTTCACAACATACTGACTGGGTGACAGAATGACAGACTGACAGCGCTTCATTAGTTCCATTTGTTGGCAGGCAGCAGGCAACATTTCATTAGTCGCATCCGCTGGATGAAATTTATGTGCACGTCCTGACGATTTTCCGACCACATGACAGTTGACACCCATACACACACACACACACACCACACCACACACACACCCCACCACACACACACACAGGCAGACGACCTTCCCAATATCGTTTCAATAAAAAGAATATTAGGAAAAACAAACCAAAGCCAAAAAAGGAAAGAGAAAAGAGCAACAAACTGGGAATACGCAGCCAGTTTCTATTTGCCTGTGTTGTCTGTGTGGGTGAAAAGTAAACAAATTCTGGCTAACAGAGAGAGAAAGAGAGAGAGAGAGAAAGAGAGAGAAGGAAGGGAGAGGGACAGAACTCTGGCATTTCAGGTATTTGAGATAAGCGAACATTCACTGAATTCCCTTCACTGGGCTGCCGTTAGGCGTATTAAAGATTATGTCACAGTCAGCCCAAAAATATGCGCCAATGGTATTTTTATATTGTGTGCTAAAATATTTGTGGGCCATTGGTTTGAGGGCAGAACGCGCAGTTAATCGTTGGTATTTTTAAAGGCACACACACAGTTTAAAAGAACAAACAGATGTGTAGATCTTTTTAAAGCCAGAGGGTCGAATATCGATTAATTTAATGGCACAGCAATTGACCCTCGAAGGTAGAGCATTAAAAACTTTATCGTTGTGTCCAAGTCCAAGTCCAAGTATGCAAGTAAGTATTTTACTAATCTACAAGTAATAACAATAAATTGCAATTCAACGAGTTCTGCGTTGTTATCTTAAGCTGCCGCCTTCAGTTTCTCCCAGCTCCAATCGAAAATCCATTAAGCAGTCATTATATGAAGCTAATTAAATGGCTGCTGAGCAAAATTCGAACTAAGTTTTTCAAGTTGAATGTGGAAAAGACATGGACTTGGGCGACATAAATGGCTAATTGGTTTGTCCAGACCTAAGCCGGAAAATCCTTTTGCTCTGACGCCTCTCAATTAATTAGCTGATTAGCTGGCTGTGTGCTAATATTTAATGAGCATAACGTGTTCCAATTGGCCATCTAACTCAATTTCCGGGGATTGTTCACACTTGCAGGATGTAACATCCTAACAACAACAACGACATTGACTTGTTATCAATTTAAGTTGGTCATTGTCCCTTTAAAGTGCCGCAAGGCAAACAGATATAAATTTCCGCCCTCCTGTTGTTCTTCTTGTTCCTGTTGTTACTGAGCTTATAGCACTTCCGGTGAACTGTCAGAGGCAGCACACTAGTTGGTAGTAGGATGTTCCATCTCTATCTGCGTGTCTATTAAATTTTCGTGCCATTCTCCATTAGTGTTTATATGTTTTGCCCCCTGTCAGGACATCCTCATTTGCCTATATATTTGTACTCAGCACTCTCTGACCGGAAGTAAGAGAGACGGGGAGATGCTCGGCACTGTCAGCAGTTTGTTTACGACTGTATATTTATTTGACATACTCGTAATGTAAGCACATTATTCTGAGTTTCCCTAAAATGGTATAAGCCCAAGTAAATAGCAGCAATTTCAAATTTATGTCGGTTACATGTTGTCCTTCCATTTGGACTTTTTTCGCACTCGTTTCTTTATCTCTTCTACAACTACTTTAATTATAACTAATTACCAACCACAACCATACATTATATTCAAAAGCCATTTTGATAGAACAAAGTTTTTCTCTCTGCAATCTTGTACAACGTATGGTTTTTATAAGTTTTTCTTGCTGCTGATCCTGAACTCATATTTAAGAGGCCATAGAATTTTATTAAATCTCGTCCATTAAAAGATTAAAACGCTACATAGTAGTTGAAAAAGATTGTGAGTCTTAGTGCTCAGTGTGAAACTTCAAAGAAAAACACAAAAATGCCCATAAACTTTTGGTTTGCTTTCTTCTCTTTTTATTTTATTTGCTAGACAAGTTTGAGTTTCAACTTTGTAGCTTTAATTGTCGGACATTTCAAATTCCCTCCCATTGACTCGACCCCCTTTTTTTCTGTTTTTAAGCTTGAAGCGGTTCATTGTTGTTTTACTGTATGGTCTTTTTCTTTGGCACCTAAAAGCAAGCAACATGAACTTCAACTAGCTCAGAGAGAGAGATTGAGAGAGGAGATGAACAGAGGAAATGAAAGTGCGAGCAAGGGAGATAAACAAACAAAAACAAATGTCTGGCCATTTGAATGCACATTTTTAGTGTTCATTAAATTTGCTTAAGTGTTAGACATTTATAATTCGCGTTTTCTTATATTTATTCAATTTTTCTTCTCTCTTTTTTGCTTTACGCCCTACAGTTGTGATACTCAACGAGTTTCAGTTGCAACAACAACAACGACGACAGCAATATGCAGCGACTGCAAAGTTGAGACACACAAAAATGTTTCCTCACAACAACAACGGCAACAAGGATAACAACAACAACAAGAACAACAGCAACAAGTACAAGTGGAATTAGCAGGCACATCAATTTGAGCTGGCAGGCAACTTAATTAAAACGCGTTGGCCGGCAACAATTTTAAGCTGTTGTTTGCCGAAAATTAATTGAAATTTATTTAGTTGCCGAAAAACAAATTCGGTCACATTTCTTGTTAATGCTGTCGCACTGAGCACTTAACGCACAAGCACAGAGACAGAAAATGTACAAAATGGCGTCGACTGAAGGCAAAGGCAAAGGCGTTTCCCTTTGGCTGTTGCTGCTGCTGTTGCAACTGTTGCCGCACACACAACAGCAACAGCAACACCAGCCGCAGTCACAGCAATTTATGATGGTTAGCCGAGACACTGCGGTGCACCAATTAACGTCATCACCGAAAACAGACGAAGGAACGACGAGGTCGACAACGATGTTGATGATGATGTCGCAACCAACCACAAGGTCAGAGTTGGTCACATCAACTTTAAACGGCAATTTAAATGCAGCGACAGCAGCAACCACAATTCACAGCCACGAGGCGCTGGCGATAGAAGCAACAGCAGCAAGGAAACAACTCACAGCAGCAGCATTGAATCCATTGACAACATCAGCAATGCCAGTGATGCCAACAACAGCAATAGGAACAACAGCAACCACAACAGCAGATGTGAAGCATATGTCATTGTCAATAACAGCCACTGCAGTACCAATAAAAACTAAGCGCGTTGCGCCCACAGCAACAACAGCAGCAACAACATCGACAGCAGCAACAACCGCAAAATTGAAGGCAACGACAGACAAATTGAATATGAAGCAAAGTGCTACGCAAACAACATTTGTGGAGGCGTGGCCAGCAATAAAAACAAATAACATAAGTAATTGGCAAATAGCAGCAGCAACGGAGCACAACATAGCAGCAACAACAACAGCAACATCAGAAATCGTCAAGGGTAAAGTTGTGCCTACACTTCACTGGCTGGATACCACAAATATGGATAAGAATACATTTAGTAATCACCTGGGCAGCAGTGCCACAACAACAGCAAGAGCAACAACATTCGCATCGACAGCAGCAACATCCGCGTCGACAGCAGCAACAGCTGCCGCTGGGTGGCCCGTGAAGCACGCCGCAGTGCTTGAGGGCGACGTGATACTTGGCGGCCTGATGATGGTGCACTCACGTGAGGACAGCATCACCTGTGGCCAGATCATGCCGCAGGGAGGCATTCAGGCATTGGAGGCCATGCTCTACACTCTGGACCAAGTCAACAAGCAACAATTGCTGCCGAATGTGACACTCGGTGCGCATTTATTGGACGACTGCGACAAGGATACCTACGGCCTGGAGATGGCTGTCGACTTTATCAAGGGTAAGTCTTGTAACTTGTTACTCATACGACCTGTAAGCCCCTTTCCCTTTTCCAACTATCACGCTCTCTTCCCAGGCCAAGCGTGCGTGAAAACGTTGCTGCAATTGTTTTGTTGCATATTTATGAGTCGTGACACATTCAAAGAGTCAACGACCATAAAAATCGTTTGTTGTTTGCCGCTGTGAAATTTTGCGTAACACGATGCAAAATGTTGTCCATTAAAAAAGAGAGAGAGAGAGAGAGTTACAAAAGCGAGAGGCCATTAAAAATGTATGCTCACTCGTACTGTGTTCTGTCCCATTGCCATTGCCATGCCCATTTTAACCAAATTTTTCTTCCCATTTCCGTTCCCATTTCCATTCCCCTTTTCATTCCCATTCCGCACAACAATCGCCTAGTATTGCATTTAATTAGCATGCATTAACATGCCTCCCTTTTGCGTTATCCACTTTACAATGCGCTTATCGTGGCCAAAAGCGAATTTCAGCTAAAATATTTCAACTGCTTTTTGACGTATTTAAGTACTCCTTTAAATCTGATGCTGATGTATTTCTATGTCAAAAATGTTAAAGTTATATAATACCGTCAAAAATTACAGACAGTACATTTTTTTTTTTTTTTTAACAATAACGAAATTAAAAAAAAAAAAATTATAATCTACCAAAAAATGTGTAAGGAGTTTATCTAAATTTATCGTCGAAATTCCGGCTTAAATTGAAGTTCCAAAATTTTTAGAAAAATACACCAAGTGCTGCTAAATTTATATTGAAAATGTTTCCATCTTTACGCGTATAAACTCGTATATAAAGGGACTGAATTCCTTAAAAGATAATATGTCCACATCACTGGCCGTTTATTTTTATTTTCATTAATATATTTTCGTTTTCAAAGGTTTTGACCCAGACTGTTTCAAACTTGTATTAATTATTTATTTATTTTGCATGCAAGCAATTTGTATTTATTTATTGCAATTGTGTTTTGTTTGTGTTTTATTGTTCTTATCTCACAACAGTTTACATTGCATTTAAGCCATAAATCTGCAAATGTTTTGCCACCAAACAAAGTTTGCCTATGGGCAATATCAGAGTCAAGTTACAATAAATAATACCCGGAATATGCTGAAACTTGTTTAGTATGCATGGAATTAGCATAGTTACTCGTTAAATTCGGCATATTTATGTGTAACAACTCACCAACTTCTATTTTTTTGTATTTGTGTTTGGTTTATGTTTGCGGCTTTAAAAGGGGAAACAGCTGCAGCGGTTTTGAATTTTTTAGAGCGACGTTTTATTTTTGCGTTTAATGCAGTTAGTTATTTTTTTATATTTGTAAAGCATTAAATGACACAAATTGAAAAATGCACTCAGCTGGCACATGAGTCCACTAGATATTTTTTCACTCGTTTATGGTATAGAATATGTTCTTTTTTTGTAGTTTAGTGAATTGAAATTCAAATGCGGGCTGAGTGTGCGGGTTAATATTTAAATCTCTATGATTTTTATGCAGCTCGCCCAAGGCGAAATTCACGCGAACTGGACACACATGAAATAAACATTCGCATAAATGGGCAAATTAAATACAAACATGTAACAAAATGTTGAATAGAACAAGTCTTATGGCAATGCGGCGGGTAATGAGCATTAATGTGCCTAAAAATATGCAACCTTTTTTCATTTTGCTTTGCTAACAGTTGTGCATTGGATTTTAATAAGATACACCAACATTAACATTTGAACTTACAACCTGCGCTTTAAAATATGCAACACTTTTTTATTCGCTTCTTTAACAGTTGTGCATTGAATTTTAATTAGATACACCAACATTCTTACATTGAATCCACTACTCTGAGTGCAATTGAACAATATTTACATACGTGTTTACACGGCTTCAATCCAATTGCCGCATTTCGTAAATCCACATGCTTGTAAAAGCGTAAATTCATTGTGGTACAACAACAGTTCGATCCACTGTACTACATAGATACGCAGAGGGTGGGAGGCAATTTAAAGCAGGCCAGAAACATGTCTGGCCATCGTGTAAAACCATTGTTGAAGATAGTGTCAGAGAGCAGAAGAGAACAGAACAGAGAAGAGCAGAATAGGGGCGAGAAGGAGTTAAATTGTGGCACATATGCCTTTGACAAGATACACCCCAGGTTCGTTGCATAACTTCATTACAATTCAATTTGCCAGTTGGCCAACATCATTTCAAAGCCAAAGCCAATGAAATAAATGGCTGCCTGTCACAATTCGCTCCAAACCATATAATGATACTATGTGTATTCAGCTCTATTTGCGTAAATGTGAGTGCATATGTGTGTATTTGTGTCTGTCAATAACAATGCAATTCAGTCTCGTCGTTGTTGTTCCCTTTGCTGTTTGCCACTTGTCAATTGTGCCCCCCACAATTGTTCCTGTCAGGACGTCGCATTTCTCTTCTCAGGTCTCAACAACGTATTGAGTATAATTAGCACTTTGTTTGTCAATCTGAGCAGCTGCCTTCCGCATTTTCAACACCAAACTAATTGGGTTGAACAAAACGCATTCTTTTCTATTATTCTCTCCTTATGTCACTTTTCCTATACAAACACATTTACTTTGGCGTTCATTGAACTTCTTCTGTGGTTGCCTTTGATATTTTCTCTTATGATTTCAATTGTTTAACAGTCGTGTGGATGCTGTTGCGCACTGTTAAGTTACAGCGCAAGAGCTTTCACTCGCGGTTCTTGTCGAAACTAGCAACGTTATCACATAGACAACAGTTAACAGTATTTTTTCTTGGGACAAGTGTTGCTGTTATTGATTCTGCTTTGCATATTTTTTGTAGCATACGTTTTGGTGGGAAATAAAAACTATTTATTTTGTTATTGCCATGAGAGCTAACGCCAAATCTAAGTGTGTGACTTATTTTAAAATTTTCTTTACATAAACATGACAAACTTTAACTAAATTGACATTCCGTTTAAAACCAAGCTCTAACAGAGTTTAAGCTTTGGGACATCTGTTGATATCTTCGAATGAAATAATTATTACTTTAGTTGATAATTGACTTTTATAAATAGAATTAAGTGAATTTTCTTGACTATTTAGAATATTAAATAGAACTCGCCTTCCATTTAGTTATCTGCAATGTTTACGCAATAATTCGAAAGAATTTTTATTTTATTTTTTAGCATTCATAATAGTGTTAATATTATTGGCATATTTAAGTGTGACCGCAAATCGATGAATATAAATCGTTTATGATGACTTTAAAAAATGGACTTTACAATCTGGCAGCAGCAATAATACTGCAGAATCGGAATCAGAATCGGAATCAAAATCAGGATCCGGTGCCTCAACTGACCCAGTTATACTTGTAAATTGAAATTTTATTTTCTCGTTCCGTGCACACACACACAAGCACACACCAACATGCACACTCGCACACACCCTCATCAAAAGGCATATAAAAAAGTTTATTTGCCATGCAGCTCGGCATGCCGCTAACTCGGCCAACAATGCTTCTTCCTTTTCTTGATCCATCCTGCTGGTAACTCGTTGTTGCTACTTTTAGTTGTCCCCGTTGTTGTTGTTGTTGTTTCCGCTTGCCACTTAATGGAATTTGCCGCTTATGCGTTACGCATGCCGGGCATTATCCTTTCTACCGCCGCCTTCCTTCCGTTTCCGTCATTCTCATGTCTTTGGCTGCTTCTACTTCTGGCCTTCTCAAAAGTTGACATGTTGCCTCTTTGGCTAAAAGTTTTTGCCGCTTGCCTTTTGTTTTCCGCTTCTTCGATCCAGCTTGTGACTTACATATGAGCATATTTTTCCTTTTTTTTTTTTGCTCTTCTTTGTCTTCTGCCAGCTTAGACCTTGACTTTGAATGTTAACAAGATTTTATTGGCCTACTGCTGACAAATAGTTCTGCATCTGCCTTTAGCAGGTTTTGCATTTCGTAAACTTAATTTAAGGCTAAACATTGAAATTGTGTCTCGTTTCAAGTTGTAAGCTGCTTATGCAATTTAAAGTAGTCTACTTAAATGCTTTAAGAGGCACGGCATTTGTTATTTGAGAACACGAGTGCTTCGCAAAGCGATTTCTTACCAAATTCGCCAATTGTTCAACGAGCTACTCGACGAATATTCCAGACATTTATGCAAATTTAGTTGAGGCAGCATCAATTCCAGATTCATTGATCAATTGAGGCATTGAGAGCAGACCGAAAACATTGTTCAGTTGTCTACTATGTTTTCTGTCTACTTATATTGTTTATATTGTTGCCTACTTTGCTATAGCATTTCTCCGATTTGAATACAAATCTGACAAAATGTTGTTTTTATTATGTTCCCATGAAGCACAAGGAAATCAGATTACAAGAACAACAACAATAACAAAAACGACCAGCAATAACCTGACAGTGTAGATGGAATGCAATTTGATCATTCCAGCTTCAGTTATATACATATATCCTGTAAAGTGAACGCAGTGGATATATTTTTTAATATAAATAAATATGTAAAAGCAAAAAATTATTTAGTTTACTTCGTACTTCCTTTTTTATTGTCACTACAGCTTCTGGTTCTTGGCTATCGCATTGTTGTTGGCGTTCGCCATTGCCAGATGCTAAGTTGGCTGCAGACACTTGACTGTTGCTCCCTTTTACAAAATATTTACCTCTTCTTCCCCTTTCTACCACTAGACTACAATGCTGTACAATACAATTGTGTACATTGTGCAATCCTTGTCTTCAGTTTGGACTGAATGATTTGCCTGATGCAACGCCTTAGCAGCAGCAACTTGTTGACTTGGTATTTTTGAAAAACATAAAAACCGTATTTTGGCCAAAAAGAATGCTTAGAATGAAGCTAATAACAATTGAATGACATTCCGCTTGACATTCTGTGAAATTCTGTTTTATTTTGTCAAAGTTGTGACAGTTTAAATTTTTTAATGAAATGTCACAGAGAGGTATGAAAATAAAAACAACTTAAGTGTAATAGGCGCATAAAAGTTATTTAATTTCCTTAATATGTCAACATTGAATAAGGCATCTGATGCGGATACTCCTAATTAACTATCTGTTATAATAAATGGAAACATAATACTCACAAATTGACCAATGGCCATTAAAAGATTTAATTTCATGTATTCATGTATTGTCATATTTTTTTATATTTATTGAAGATGTTTTTGTTTGCTCCATTGCCTCCATCGCAACACAATGCGCTCTTTTATTTAAATGTGGTTAATAATAATAACAAATTGCCCCTGGCTTAAAGCGAACTACGATCCGTGATTGAAACTGTAATTGTTATCCCAGTTTCCGCTGTCAGTTGAGCAAATATAATGGATTCCATTACAATACAATGTTGTCAATGTTGTCCATTGATACGAGTATACTCGCTTTTTTGTTGAATCACCAACGAAACAAACATTTGCTCTACTTGCTCGACATTCAACAATACTGTGCAATTAAATGTCCATGAAAGGACTGTAAATATTGACTAGTGTACATATCCCAACATAAAAGAGTAACATTATGGCTAATAATAATGAAGAAAATATATATGTATATATTGAAACTATGTAAATGTCTATAAAGGCTACACTTTAAGCTGTTCAAATTATCAGAAAATTGATTGGTTGACTACAATTTACTATTTTCTCCTTTGATTTTCCATTTTGACTTTTAGCCTTAAAATTAAATATTTATTGTTCGGTGACAAATAAGACTTATTTTGGCATCACATTAGAATCTGCTTAGCTCTTTGTGAAGCTTTCATTCTATTGAAAGACTGTCCATCACTGCTGTCCATCATATATTGGATGGTCTGTTGCTGCAATTGACCTTGAAAAACAATTTGAAATTAGATTTTAGCTTTGTTCATTCATTTGCCAACAAAGTTGTAAATTCTTATCGGTATTTATTTACTTGTTGTTATCTATAACTATTTCCTAGTTATACACTCTCGATTTTGGGAGTTTTATTTATTTAAAATTGGTTTTGTGTTTACAACTTTGCTTTAAAGTTTGCTAAATTTATCTTTATATCAGAAATAAATGCCCGAGCTCCTTTCTGAGCACCACAAAAGTGTAACAATAGTTGTATAACAAATTTGGACATTGCCCTACCCCAGTCAAAAGTATTACATTATAGAACAGTATAACAGTGGCAAAACTGTCATACACTTCCCCAGTGCACGCTAACAAGTGTTTGTTCCATTCATAAATTGCCATTTTACCGAGTAACCCAGTGCCCCCAAAAGACGATGCCAGTCAACTGGAAACTGTGCTAAGTGTGCTAAAAACTTTTAGCACACTCTCCCCGACAAGAGTTCGTGGCAGTAACAAGCCGAAAGGACGAGGACGAGTCCTCGGCTCTGCTGCCAATTCCACTTGGAGCCTCGACAGAGAATTTCAGTTGCATGCCGGCCATTCAACGACGCGGACACTGCTTCGGCACCTTGGGAACAGTTATCAGTTACCAAATAGCAGTTAGCAGTTAACAGTTAACAGTTCGTCTCGTAGTGGCGCAATTTGTACTGAATTAGATAAGCGCTGCGCTTAACGGCTTACTTAATTGCGACAGTTTAAAAGTGATAAAACGAACGAGCAACATTTGAAAATGTGAAAGAATATTTCAAATTTAAAATATTAAATTATCAACCAAAAATTTAAAGCAAATATTTAATATATAACACAACTGATTAAATTTTAATTAATAAACAAAACTAATAATTTAAAATGTGACTATTAAGAAGAGATATGAACCAATTTAGGTGACAGCATTCTGTAATTTGTAGAGTGATTTAAAAAGTGCTTACCATGAACTAATAAATATAATTAATATATTTGAATTTAGCTGATTGACGTTTGCAAAAATTTACTATAAATTGTGTAACAATCACACGTAATAAACAAATTACTAAACAACAATTCGAAGTGTAAAAACAGATATTAAAAAAATTAATAAAAAAAATAAACAAATTCGAAAAAAAAATCCTTTTTTAGGTGTCATTGAAGAAGCATTAAAAACAATAGTAATTACTTTTGATTTGAATTTTTTTGTCAGTGAGTGGCAAGTACAGAGATAGGTTTCGACGGTCTTAATTCGTTGGGCGACATCACTTCAAAAAGGACAAAACAAATATTAATTAATATAAATCTAAATAATTCTGTGTGCGTCGGATGTGAAAGTCTGGCAGAAAGAAAAACTGTTAGAAATGAGCGAAGCAAAAGTCTAACAAAGTTTGGAACTTTGTTTTATGTTCTACCTTTAATTATAAGTTGTTTTTTTAATTTAATTTTTTTTGTTGAGTTAGGTAGGCTGAGTTTGTAGATGCCTGTTGTGCTGTTGTGTTTTTGGGGTGAGTTGGCAGTTTCTCTCTGCTGGAAATTGAAAATAGGAAAAGTTCTTTACCTGAGATTGAAGCGTTGAAGTATTTTAATTAAAGTGCTGACAGGACAACGGGAAATCAAAGTCCTTGTTGTGTTAGCAACCTGTATTCATCCTAAGTCTGCTGAAAATTTTCCTAAAGTTTTTTTTTCTATTATTCTACAGAGACAAAGCCTTAAGCAGAAAATTCCCAAAAATCATCACTTAAAGACTTGAATAAGTTAATTTGCCAATTTTTCTCAGTATTTTCGACTTAATTTCGAGTATAAGCCTGCAGTTAAAAGATGCTAGGACAGGTCACGGATTATGCAAAGCCGTTGCTCATACGCCACGTAGTCCACAGGTGTGTTAAAGCCCACCTTAGATAAACTTTTGGGCCAGCTGAAACTAATGAACACAAGTCTAGCTACTCTCGAGCAATTAAAACCATTTTAAACTAATTACAAAATTATGCCAGAATTGGGAGCTTCATGTGTGGAAAATTAGCATACGAAATAAAATAGAATCACGGGCAAAGGCAAAGGAAAGACCCAGATAAGAGTAAAGTCAGACCCATAAAAGTTAAAATGAGAATGAAATTACGCAATGTGTTTCTGTTGACTGCTGACAGCAAATTCACATTCACAGTCACATTCACCTTGACTCACAGCTCTCCTGTATCCTTGCATCTGCAGGATATTTAATTTCCTTGCCAGGGCAGCAAGCAAAATTGTATTTCCAGTTTAAGCGCATTAAATCTGAGCGTAGAGCGAAGTGCGAAGAGCGGACAATGGTCATGGATCCAGGAGTTGGCTCTGATAATTATACCTCACAAGTCTACGGCATTTGTACTGAGGGTCTGATAGTTTTACTTTTAGCCTTGGTCACGTATTCGAGACTGTGATAAATGCGAAACAGAATCCCAGGGGCGGTCGTTGACACATTGTCGTCTGAGCTCGTGCTGACCTGTGTTCAGTTATAAAGGGGTATATTAATGAACTGACCAACTCTTATCCCCCAAAGTCATATCAGTTGTCCCCTTTGAATTTCTTTCAATCACCTTTGTTGCCAGTCTAATTTAGTCAGAGGAAATATGTTCATTTTACTCACAATTAACACAGTATATTTTGGACCTGAGGAACTTTGTTTGTCAGTTATGAAAACTATACTTGAATCGAGAATAAAACATAACTTATGAAATTTGTATGCATTGCATAGAAAAGGTTGATTTGGCTATCAATTGAACGTCGACTTCAAATGATAAATGACTTGGGCAATAAATTCCCTTGCTCAATAAATTCGTTCTGTATTTGGCAGTGCCATCGGGCAACGCAGCATGAAATAAAGTTGAAAATAAAGTCGAGTTATGAATCACTGCGGACGGCAGTCCGCGCTAGTGACGAAAGCAGCACGAAGGGTGCGAAGGCGACTAGCATATATACACAGGAAGAATGGAAAATTTGCTATGACTGTCCGATCAGGTCGAGTTATATACCGATCAAAAGGTATTAACTTAACTTACAAATGTGCATACTAAGACTTTTGAAAACTCACCTGGTTCGTGAGATAAACAGGTGTAAGTGGGAGGGGCAAAATTTAAATGATTGGAGCTAATGGGGCCGTTGGAGCCTTTCTGAATTTTTTTTTAATTTTTAACTATTCTAATCAAAATTACGCGTCGAATGACACCTCGATCATTAAAATCCGACCGCTGGTTCGAAAGATAATTAATTTTGAAATTTTTAGGGGCCTTTCGAAAATGAGATGAAAAGTCAGTCTGTTTGTTTGTTTGTTTGTTTGTCTGTTTGTTAGTATCAAAGCGTTGATTTAGCTTAAAAGTTTGAATGAGGACTTGTTCCCGCTCAAAAATATAGAAACGTTTGTTCTACGACTTTTTCGAAAAA
Organism: Drosophila subquinaria; assembly: GCA_037043405.1. Taxonomy (NCBI): domain Eukaryota; kingdom Metazoa; phylum Arthropoda; class Insecta; order Diptera; family Drosophilidae; genus Drosophila; species Drosophila subquinaria. The sequence continues at coordinate 562,040 of JBAMBL010002839.1, forward strand.
TCGCTAGTTTAGCGGGAAATCGCTAAAAACCGCTAAAATTAAAACCCTCATAGCATCCAAACGATAGAAGCTACAGATGCGATATATATATCGTTGCAAAGGTATTTTGAAGGGCTTTTAGGCATACCTTCAAAGTTTTTCTTTTAAGTAAAAAGGTAAACGGCTACAGGTGAAACAAGGTATTTTTTTCCACATTTTAGCGATTTAAGAAAAATCTACACATGAAATCACTTTAAAATATGTTATATATTATAGGCAATTTGATTCCGCGTTTTTTGACATATAACACATATCTGTCAAAATTCATTTGGACAAGATATTACCTATTAACAGAATATACCTTTTACCTTCACACTACTGCATGTACATATGCAGTATGTACACTGCTTGCAGCGTAATGCGGAAATAAACTGCTTGCAAGTGGTGAATTCTTTTTGCGGCAGATAAATCATTTTATAAAATATAGAATCGTTTGTTCTACGACTTTTTCGAAAAATCGCTAGTTTAGCGGGAAATCGCTAAAAACCGCTAAAATTTAAGCCCCCATAGCATCCAAACGATAGAAGCTACAGATGCGATCTATATATCGTTGAAAAAGTATTTCGAAGAGCTCTTAGGCATACCTTAAAAGTTTTTTTTAATTATAAGGGTAAACAGTTACAGGTTAAATAAGGTATTTTTTCCCACATTTTGACAATTTAAGAAAAAACCACACATCAAATCACATCAAATATTGCAATTTTAATATTTCTGATGTCTTATTCAAAAATTTCTGATATCCCATAAAAAAACCTCTTTTCGAGGTAAAAGTCTAGTGACGAAAACATTTTCATGCCCCAAAATTTCTGATATCCAATTTTGTGACGAATAATATTAAGTTTTACACATAAACTATTTTAAACAAAATTTTTGCATTCGGCACTGCGCAAAACAGTGAGTTTTGTTTGGTCTGAAGAATTGAGACATTTTAGCGCAATGTGCCGAGTGCCAAAATTTTGTTTGAAATAGTTTATCCCATAAAAAAACCTCTTTTCGAGGTAAAAGTCTAGTGACGAAAACATTTTCATGCCCCAAAATTTCTGATATCCAATTTTGTGACGAATAATATTAAGTTTTACACATAAACTATTTCAAACAAAATTTTGGCACTCGGCACATTGCGCTAAAATGTCTCAATTCTTCAGACCAAACAAAACTCACTGTTTTGCGCAGTGCCGAATGCAAAAATTTTGTTTAAAATAGTTTATGTGTAAAACTTAATATTATTCGTCACAAAATTGGATATCAGAAATTTTGGGGCATGAAAATGTTTTCGTCACTAGACTTTTACCTCGAAAAGAGGTTTTTTTATGGGATAGTTTATATTTGGATTTTTCTCACAATACTCAGAGCAAAGCAATTTAAATCCATTCAGCTAAATTGTTTGAATATAAATTTAAGGTATTTCGCATTCTACTTGAAGAATCCATGTGATGTCTGTGAAAAGAAATAATGAGTTCGCAAATGGTGTCCAAATCCCAACAACTGCTTTCATTGTCTTTAAGGTCGTTTAATTGGCTTTTAAATCGCGATAACTGATTTCAAATGACGCCAACAGCTGCCTTAAAACTACGTCCGTTTTATTCCTTGTCGCCTATTAAATATGCATTTCACTTAATTCACAAAACTTGCTCATTTTCTTTTTATTTCGTGCATTTTACTTATGTAACTACTTGAAATTGATAGAACTTTGATTTAAATTAATGAGTAGCAACGGAAATGGAAACTTCAACGTTAATTGCCAATAAATTCTAAGCCAGCTGTCAAACTCTCACACGCTGCACATTCGAGTTGCCGTGCAACTAATGCGACCAAAATGTGCACTCAATCGTGAATTTACCTCTAAGCTCGAATGTCTCACTATCGTACTGCAGGGATGGCATAAGACTCCAGCCACCGTCAGTCTACTATAAGTTAAACAGCAATAAGTTAAGCAAATAAATGCGACTAATGAGTCTGCGATTGGCTGGCCAAGCGCAACGGAAAGCGTTAATTTATTTATGGCCAAGTTGTGGCCTTTTATGGCCATTTACAATTTGCGTCGTGGCTGCGACTATTTAGTTACCTGTTGCCCCAGACACGCCATAAATTCTCATGAGTAAAATAATTAGAAAATCAAATAGTCGCCTGCCTTTGCAACCAACTACTCGTGCTCGTACTCGTACTCATACTCGGAGCCTCAAGTCCCAGCAGGCAACGTCGCATTCAACCGCAGATGGCGACGTTGGGGTGTCAAAATGGCGCCCGGCGGAAACGGAGATGGCGTAACAGCGCTAAACTTTAACTCGAACAGTCGCGCAAAGTTGAACACGGTAAACATTGCCGTGTCGTCGGAAGCAAAGAGTCGCACGACAGTTCCAGCAAAACAAATCTCCAACATTCTGGCGAATTGAGTGACAACTAGATTATTTTTATTTAGCAAACCGTTTCTTATATTTCTTCGTTTCTCTTCCACAAAGTTTACTCAACACAAACTGCGGAGACAGGGAAATCTGGAACACACACTTATAATAAATGTCAAATACTATTCATATGCTTGTTTGAGTAAAGCAAGTTTTGTTTGAAAAACGTTGCATGTCAAGTCGGAAGTTTTTCATACTTTTCGGCAACTGAAACTTTTGTGATTAAGTTAATTTGATGTGGCATTGGTTGTCAGCCTGTTAGCCAATATGTTAGGCCTGTTTCCTTTGCAATTTGTCACAATGAAAACGCATAATTTGAAGACTGCAGGTCTCAAATTGATGGAAAGATAAAGACCACTAATTATGCAATTAATTTTGCAGCTGCACACTTTTGTCCAACCTTTATTTTTACGACTCTTTTAATGGACTCTGCGCAGAACTTTTGCTGACACTGTAAGCTGCCTTTTTTATGGCGACGACCAGCGCTTAAATTTAAATTGCTTTTAGATAAGGATTAATTAAGTTGGCCGCGTTAAAAAGCATGAGCAAAGGGAAGCGAATTAACTTGTTTAAGGAATGATATTTTAGGTAAAATTTAAGGATCCTAGACTCAGTTTTCTACAACATTTTTATTACAAATTTTACATCTAATTTTGTCCAAATTGCTCATTCATTTGGCTACCCTAAAAATAGCTGCAAAATGTGAAGAGTTCGAGTGAAAGAAAATTGAATGCATGTCGCTCACTGTCATAAAACCTAATGAAAACAAATGCCGCTCAAGAGACTCAAGAATAAATTGATGGACAGCCCAAATTAAAGCACACTTTTGGGCGTAAAATTAAATGTAACTATATACTAGATATATGTTTTATAATATATATTATGTATACGAGTAGATACATATGTCAAACGAATCATTTTCTTTTGTTATGCCAGCGGCTGTCACTTATTAACCAAAAAGGAAAAAAGATAAAAGAAAACACACACATATAGAAAGCTATAAAATATTTAGTACTTAGTTTTATGCAGCGCAACTCGTGAGCAAATAAAAGCCTGGCAAAATGCTAAGCATTCTTGAAACTGCCAGACAATAGACACACAGCTATAATGATCTTTTTGTTGCTCATGTTCTGGCACAAGAGTGAAAGAGAGAGAGAGAGAGAGTGAGAAAGAGAGAGAGAGTGAGTGAGTGAGGGAGGGAAAAAGACAAAGAGTGTGAGAGCTTGCATCCCGAAAAATACACACATGAGAAATAAGAATAAGCAAACAAAGGAACGCATACACACACACACAGATGCTCACCACTTTACACACACAGAATTACACACACTTACACACACTGCACACACATCTCTCTGCACTGTGGTATTTATTTGTCCTGACTTTGCGCTTTTGGATACCACAGAAAAAACAAACAGTACACACTTCTCTTTTTTTGGTCTTTTATTCTTTATGTGTGTGTTTTGGGCGTAAATGGCTCAGTTGAAATGAGGTGAACATGCCAAGCAGATTATTATTTAGCTGCTTATGCCATCAACAGTGCAGCAAAAAAGTATGCGAACTTGTTAACTCGAATTCGCGTAGTTTTTGACAGACATTTTAAGTCGTGGCTAAATGTTAATTTGCTGCTGACACGTGGAGAGCATTAAACCTCATTTTATGGCTGTTTAACAGCGGCTGCCCTCCCTTGAAATCTCCACAAAAAGCGACCTTGAAAGAAAATATATTTTGGAAATTGTTAAGAATACATTTTGTTGTTTGGGGCTGCAAAAAAAGCCAGAAAATCTGTATAAAATATAGGAGTTTGCCGCAAGAGCATTAGAAATGTTAAACGCAGCCAATGAATTTGTTGTTTTCAATTTGCGTTACTGGGCAATTGCCAAGCAAGTCACGTGCCGCAATAAGGCTAGGCCGCACATATATTTTATAAGCCAGAGCTAACCAATATGTCATGCCACATGGGAAGGTACGAGCACGAGTATGATGAGGCGAAATTGGGACACGAACGTGGCTGAAAAGCGCACTTGTGAGCCATCTTACGGCTATGGCCAGGAGACGCCCCTTACTTAGACTAGCCTATATATACATACCATATATGCTAGCTTTTGTGATTTATGCGACATTCCCATATACACATTAACATTTTGTTTTGCTTTTGTTGCTGTTTCCCTGACTCTCTTGTTGCTTCTCCCTGTCAACCGACATGTTGTTGATGTCATTTCCGTTGTTGTTCTTTCTGCAACTAAAGCCTAGAGTTCGACTGTTTGACTATTTGTCTATTTGCCCATTTGTCGTGTCAGCAGCTTGGAGTTCTTCGCACAATTGTGAGTTCATTTTCATATCACGGCCTACGAGTAATTCATGTTGCTTGAATAGCTTTTGCCTGATTAAAATAGATTGTCCTGAAAAAGTCTTGGCCTTTTGTCAATTCTTCTGTGATTACTAACACACAATGAGGCAATTAAATGTGTGCCGATCCTGCAAGTATTAAACTAATAACATGCAATTATTTTTAACCTTTAGGTGGAAGCATACAATTTTATTATTACAATGATATAAAGTAATCTAAAAATAAATGTAGAATACTTGAGATGCATTTTTATTACAATTAAATTTTAAACTTACATAATTTTAAATAATTTAAATGGAAAAGTTAGTGTGTCAGGTATATAGTACTGCTTATTTTAATGCACAATTTGTGCATTAAGCTTCCTGTCAAAATAATTATTAGTGCAGCTCTTTGTTTTTAAATCAAGTAATAATGAATGAGTGACAGATAATGCAAGTATAAATTATTATTATTAAGCCGTCAGTCAGTGTACAAGTAAAGACATTCACATCCCAGCCTTATGAGATATTAATTATAAAGTTTGAGTGCAGCTGGCGAGAGAAATCTGGTAATTTCAACTCGAGCCGGATGTTCATTCATTCTGGCTTGGGATGATGGCTTAAACAGCCACTTTGTCGGATATTGCACAAGTTATGCATAAACAAACTGCTGGGTCACGTTCGTCCAACACATTTTGCCTTAAAGAACCGAAATTTATGCACACTCAAAATGCCGTTAATTTAGCAAGTGCCGGGGCAGCTTTAACAAGGCCCAAACGCAGGTCAACGCATGCGGAGTCAAGCACACAATTAAACGCAGCCATCTATAAAATATCAAAATGTCCATCATGCTGTAGACTGTATCTCAATACTTAAGGGGAGTATTGATCTGAAACAGCGAATTAAAAAATATCGTAGCATACTTTTATGTGTTCACCGAATTCTCGATTTATGAAAATGTATCTTCTCTTGTTACAATACTTTTGCACTTGTATTACAGGGTAGTTGAGTTATCAGAATGGCAAACGGAAGTATTGATCTACCCAAAAGTAATTTGAAGAAATGAGTAGCATACTTTTATGTGTTCACCAAATTCCCGAGTAATTAAAATGTATCTTCTCTTGCTACAATACTTTTGCACTTGTATTACAGGATAGTTGAGTTACCGCTACACGTCATTATAACTTTCGCATACTTAAGAGTGTATGCGTGGCATGTGAGAATGCCTGTCGAATTTATCGCAACGCCAAAAGGTGAATTGAAAAAATGCACAGCATACTTTTATGAGTTCGCCGAATTCTTTATACGAAATGTTCTTTTGACTTGCACCAAAATTGCTGTGACATCAGAATGTATCTTCTCTTGTTACAGGGTAGTTGAGTTACTGCTAACCGTAATTATAACTTTCGCATACTTATGAGCGTGAGAGTGGCATATGAGAGCGCCTGTTTCTGCGTGTAAGTAGCTGTCTAAGTGGGTGCCAGTCTGCCAGTCTGTGCAAGGGAATAACCTCGAGCATCCCCTGGCTACCCCGTTTACCAACAATATTTACGCAGTCTGCGTCTGTTGACTGAAACTACAAGCCTCAAGCCAAAGCTACATCAAAGACCCTAGCCATAACTGTTCACCCAACCAACAAAAATTTGGGAGCTATCTAGGCTGAAAAGGTGCATGGAAAGGAGCAGAGAAAAGACCCTTCGACTATCATCTGCTGGCTGGATTGAGACGAGACCGGGGGCAGGTCGATGTACCTAAAAGAGACCAAGAGAGAAAAAAAATTGAAATTTATATTTATGCAGCACATAAATTTCGACTTTTTGGCTCGTCCCGACTCGTGTTATGTTTGTATTAGTGCTTATAGTGCGTACGTGTGCGTGTTGGCCCTATGAAATATGTATGCATGTAACTATATATATGTGTGTGTGGGTGTGTGTGTGTTGGCAGCTGACACGACCGAGGCAAGTCATTTTCCTTGCCTCGGCTAGTGAGTAGCATGTGAAACACGTGTGTGGCTGAGTTTGCGTGTCTGTGGCATGTAATCAAATTAAAAGTTGTACGCAGCAAGCAATAGCTTTTAAAGGCATTAAAATGTTACATTCAACACTCCAACTCATCACTCGTCCATTTCGCATGTGTTAAGTATTTTGGGAATGTTGCTCCAATCAGACTGTGGTTGATTTTACTGCTCTCGATGGTCATGGAAACTCATTAGCTGCAGTTGCCAGAAATCTTTACAGCTTGCGAATTTCGCAAATATTGTCAGTGCTCGAAAACTGTTAGAGTCGAGTGTAATTTGACGGAGACACGCAATCAGCCAGCTGCCAAAAACTAACACTACCACACTCACACTCCATTATGGGGATGTGGCAGCTGAGATAATAACTTAATTACATTTTTGTGTGTATGCTACACATTTGCGTTGTTTTCTTTCTCTTTTTTGGCAATTACGCTGCATGCTGAGCACCTGTCGAAGGCAGCCAACCAACTTTCACCTGAAACATGTGTATTATCAAATGCCAGTCATTAGGACACCCACTCCCCTCCACTTCACTCCACTCCACTTCACTTCCATTCCGGCTAAAAGAGATCCAGGCCTAGGCCCATTTAGTTGTCGTTATATATCTTAAATGTTGTGCGGTCGACACGTGTTCACAGACACTCGAGAGCGTCGCACCTTTAAGCGAAAATAATTAAGCGCCATAATGCGAGTTACAAGTTCCCGTTTACATCAATGTCTCCACTAGAGATGGCAGTGTGACATTTTAGTTAAGTTAAACCAGAAAGTTCACCTTTCACAGTTTAACATGATAAATTTGATAAAAGTTATGCAAAAGTAAAGTTCAGAGCAGATCTGATTATTTTTAATAATTTATATTTGCCCAACTTATCAATTAACAAGCTTGGCTAATCAGGCAAACTAATTTATTCATTTATAAAATGGGCGGTCCATCTCTAGCAAACCTGTAGACGACACCTGCCGAGCTTTAATTGCCACTCGAGCGTCACGTTTATGGCCATGCTTGGCTTGCACTTTTGCCCTAAACCATTAGAGCCAGCTCGACTGAGTTTTGCCTGCCTACTGCCAACTGGCAACTGGCAACTGTCTCCCTCCTGTTGAGGATACTCTTAACCAGTTTTACACCCCCGAAACGCTTTGCTTTCGTCTCTTTTTTTTTGCGGTCATGCAGCTGGTAAAATACCATTTATGCTTACCCAAGTAGAGTATAATTATGATGCATAATATTTAGGAGCGTCTAATTGAATATGTACGAGTCTGGCTGACATGCGTAACAAAGTCGAAATGACAGGGAAAAAAAGGTTCAGGATGAACGAGCATTTACTTAATTAGCTTTCCATTGAAATATGATACAAATGAGCTCAGCTAGAGCCAGTCAACTCAAAGGTAATTAAAATAGAACTACTAGTTAACTGTGTAAATGCCAAATACTATAACATAACTGAAATTAAATAAGGTAGTTTAAACAGACAGCATATTATAGTAACCACATGCATTTGCTGGCCACAGTTGATAGGATTGTCCTCTGAGATGAATGTAATCTGGTGAATATTGCATTGAATTTGCATAAATGTGTCGACTGCGGTTGTGATTTAATTTCACATTGTTGACCATCAAAGATGTTTTAATATACTTATTTAGCATGACTTTTAGCAACTTAGAAACACTCAGACGGGACAAAGAAAATAAGAGGCTTAAAGCATTTATATAAGTTATAGTTATAATCATATACATTACACTGATTACGTTTCAAATACAAGTCCCACAAATCACAAATTAAACACTTTCATTTAAAGTTTGTGAGAATCATTTGACGATTACTTGAAAATAAAATAGAAATTAAATTTGTGCACATATACAAATAAATATATTTAATTTAAAGAATTTAATTAAAGCAGAAATTATCATTGAAAAAAATTGTATTTTATATTTGCTTCATGTGCAAAATATTTGTAAATTTTATTTTACCATTTTACAATTGACAGCAACAAAAAATTATTTCATCAAATTTTATCAGGAAATTGCTTTATTTATTAGTTTTTTCCAACAAGTTGGCTTTGAGCGTTTACAATATGATTTCAGAAATAGAGAAATAGAAAAAAAGACTGTAAAATTGTTAAATCGACTGAAAATGAAATGACTTTAATATGAAGTGAAATAAATTATGAAACAAAATTTTAAACAACGATAATCTGTAAAAAGAACATAATTTGATAAATGTTACTTAGTTGCTAATTAGGACGGTTTAAATTCGAAGTTTGTTCCCTGTTTAAACATCTTTTTTCTTTTTTAAATTTGGCCTTTAATTAACGACGTTGGCAGCGGACCCTTCTGGTCGGTTCCTGTTTCTGGCTGCTGTTGTCATTGTATAAGCGAGTGGCTTGCTTAATCCATAAAGTACAATTTGTGTGGGGAAACAGAGAACGAAATAAGCGCCTAAAAAGCTCACAGCATAAAATACTGCCGAAATATACGAGGCAACCGGAACTGAAAGCAAACATGTAACACATATGACCCTTTTTTTGTGGGCGTGTGTTTTGCATAATATCAATATGTGTGCACGCATATGCAGCAGCTGTCCCACTCTATCCATCTGTTCATCTCCCTCTATTTCCCCTCTCTCTCTCTGTCTTTGTCGGTCTGCTCTATCGTTGCCATTGGTTACATATTGAAATGGCTGTCAAACGGTGTGAAAACGACTGTCGATTTGCTTTTTTATGGCCTTTCTTTTCTCTATCTTCCTTTTCGGTTAAATCCAACCGATTTTATTTAGCATACTTTTAAGTGCATCATAAAATTTAAAAAAAGGAAAAATGGGAAACTTATGCGTGTGCATTTTCAATTTTTAAATATATTTTATTTGCAATAAATATTTGCACAGTCTGTTCAATTAAATTGAACATATTTTATAAAAGTTTAAATTATTTAAAGCTTCAAATGTTTTATAGCAATAATCGGACTGTTATAATATGAGCTTAAAATTCGATTGTGAAATTTATTTAAGCATTGAATATGCTTAAAGTATTTTGACACAATTTTCATAATGCCATCCAATAACGTGACCCGAGTTTGACCCTTTCTACTTTTGAACCCGTCAGCGTCAAATGCGAAGCTTAGCAGCAGCTTGACCGCATTTTCGATGGGACCCGGGCCAGAATGGGTCCTTGGTCCTGAGAACTTGCCACAGGACACGCCTGCTGCCCAACCAATTATACAACAGTTTTGCTTCTTGGTTACTTTTTGCTTTTTGTTTTTATATTATTGCCTCGAGCTGCGTGTTTTTATGGCCGCCCATTAACGACTTCAACTATTTGCAGCTGTGCATAAAAAACACCAAAAATCATTGTTCAAGATTTTGGTTGCTTCTTTGCTTTACTTTCTTTGATTCTATATTTGCTGTTTTTGGTCTCCTCTTTTTTTTTTGGTTTAATTTTTTGGTTATCTGAGCGCGCATCGTAAAAAATAGAAATAAAAATATTTATGCAGCTCTAAGGTTTCAACGGTCGGCGTTTTATGTGCGCGTTCTCCATTTCGGCAGCATTGGCTATTAAAGGCCAAAAAAAAAATTAGGAACATCAAAAAAAGTATTTCAAAATTGACTGCCAAGCAGAAGAATTTTGTGCCGAAGGCCGCACACAGATTTCAGGCGATGTTTCGGCGGCATACGCACGTTCCTGACAGCAGGACCTCTTTGTCCCTTTATTAATTCCAATACATTGAATTTTGTATAGACAATGGCATGTTTTGCATGCAAATCCGATTAAAATGCGGTACACGTGCGTTTCGATGTGCGGGCATAACAAAACTTAAAGCCCTCTGAATAGAAACAAATAACTTAAAGCCTTTCAAAAGGTTATTTGGAATGCCAGTATTAATACCCTTTACATAGAGTCGGAAGGGATCTTTCAATAACAGCAGCCCCAACTAGAAACTTTTAATTTCCATCAATTTCCAACCAAAATTTTCACACTTTCAATGCAAAATATTTTTATATTTGTGCTTTAATTCATGAGGTAATTTAATAGTCAGCACTTCACAGCAATCAGTTGCTTAGCTCATTCAAATTGGTGTAAATAAGAAGGCTCAAGGAGGGTTCATTAACGTGTTTTCAATAAGCAGCTGCCTTTCAAAACGCGACTGCTATGAATATTATTATTTATGAGCTAGCAAATTGTGTGCCATCAAGTGATAATTCAAAGCAGACTGACAATTAGACGCGAAATTGCTGTTCTGTCATAATTTGCTGGATTCGTTTGTTGGAGTTGGGCAGATGCTTTGTCAGATATTTAAATCACCAGTCAGAAGTCGTGGTATAGAGGTTTGATGTTGAGAAAGTTTAGGAATATTTAAAGGAGGGAAAATGTGAAGCTATCAAAGTATTGAAAATAGAACTGAGCTCTTTAATTATCATTTTAATTATTACAATCTTTTTTGTTTTCTGTTAAAAATTACCTAAATTTCTTAAATCCTAAGGGCGGCTTTAAGGTATTTCTTTAAAACCATAAAAGTGCAAGTCAGTCGCACATGAAAACTGAAACTAAGTTAAAATCATCTGTCGCACCCGCAAACTGTTGTCAACTATTTGCTCATAAAAGTTTTATGAAAACTTTCGCTTAACTTTTTGTGGCACAACAGCACAAGCTGCGACCCCCCGCAAGCACCGAGACCCCCCATTCAAATGCCATCTTACCATCTATGCTTCATAATAAACCCTTGACGATGCACAAAATTCAAAGCTGACACTGACAACAGCAACAACAACTCGGCGAAGGCGCAAAAAATGCATTAGATTCTCATAAATGCCAAAAATCAAAATGGAGTGAGAAGATTCGCTTCTTTCCACATTTCCCAGTAAGTGTCAAAGTGAAGTAAGCTATATGCAGATTGAACAGACGTTAACTCATTACAAATTACAAAATAAAAAGCGAAACATGTTTGACTGGACATTCAGCAGTTTTGTCAGGTCGTTTGAGGGGAAAGAGAGCTGTTTGATTATAACACTCTCTCCAACTGTCAGCGCATTGAAAAAGCTGTCAGTCTTTTGCTTTGACACTATCTGTATCACTTCAGCCTTCACTTTTATATATTTATATTTACTTTCTCTCAGCGATACCCAAATAAGAGAGAGAACGTGCAGTGTGTGATATCCTGACTTTTTGTCATAATAATAAAAATGTCAATTTGTTTTATGACTGTCAAGTCGAGCTTTGCTGCTGCTTTTGATGTTGATTTTTATATCGTTAAATTGTTGTTATTCTCTTTTACCCTTACTGCTCAAATACTTGTTTCTTTTTTGTTCGTTTTCCTATTCCTGTGCTTATTTTCCTTTGGGGCTGGCCAAATAAATCGTATCTGTTTCACATGTGCCTGGCACGAGACATCGACGACATTCGCCGTCGTTTAACGTATGTGTATTCAATGGGGTTTCATCTCTTTTCAAATGAAAGATTATATTCGGAATTATTCTAGTAAATATGTAGTAAATCAAAGAAGACAGCAATCAATATATAGCTCATAAATAATCTTTGAAATTTGTGACTGTGTTTTTTTGACAGTAGACTGTTAACCCCTTTCTATCAGCCACAATCAACTGTTCAATTTACCAACAATATTTAAGCAGATATGATTTAGTTTTGGCTCTAACTAAGCACGTGTGTCACAGCTTGTGGCAGCAACAGATCGAACAACGTGACACAGTGTGAAGAATTTACACAGTTTTAAGCTTACAATAAAACTATAAATCAATATACTGAATTTCAAATTTAATTTACTTGTACAAAAATATTTGTGACATATTTTTGAAGCAACTGAGAGAACATTCAAATGGAATTCGGCACAGTTTTGATTTACTTATTGCATTTTCATAGGTTTCCACTGTGATTTATGAGCTAAAGTGAAGCACGACGAGGTGGGCGATTATTTGCTCATTGTGGCTTTTCAAGTGGCTGCATAATTTATTGCTTATTTATATTTCACATTTTGCCGTTTTGTTCACAGTTTGCACTGTTGTTTTATAACTTTGTTTGCCAGAAAAGTTTTTGGGGCTTAGAGCATTGTTCATTTAAAATTAACATTAAAATTTTCAGTTTTTGACGAGAGTAAAGAGAGGGGAATATTTTTCTTTACTTAAAAAGGTCAAATTATGGCTGAAGAAATAAAATAATAGAAAATAATTTCTTAGAATTTTTGTAAAATAAATTAATTTTGAAAATAAACATGGAATAGGAATTTTCAATAGTTGATGATTGTTTTTATTTAGCAAAAATTAAAAATAGAAACTTTAGAAGCCAGAGAAAGAAAGTTGCTCATGTAAAGTAAACATAAATATTGCCTCAAAAATCGTTGACAGCGACAAGTTCAAGTTTACTTCGCTCCGTATGCAAATTGATGCGTCTCCTTGTTTCGCGTTGCTTTTTTACAAACAATCCTTCGGCCTTTGCCTCTGCTCGACGTGGGCTGAAACCAAACATAATTTGAATTATTGATTGGCAAGTCAACCAAGCATAGTGCGTTTTCGGAAAAGCAGCCCAAACAATGTCTAAATTTGTGTCAAGCCACAAGGCTGCCACGCCCACCGCCTACCACTGAGGCGCCACACCTATTTCAATGAACTTTATGCAAAAATTGCTTTTCAGCCAATTTCGTTTTTATAAAATGTTCGCCTGTGTCACAAACGAGAAGAAAGAGAAGAGGAAAAACAACAGCAGGGGGACCAGGAGGAGGAACAGGACATGGCCCTGGGGATCGAGGAGGAGGAGGAGAAGGCATTGTCTTTTGAGCTTTGTTGTTAGTGTTTATTATTGTTGCTTTTACTGTTGTTGCCTCGCTTCCGGCTGTTATCAGCAATCGACACTCTGCTGCGCTTCCTACGCGCTCATTTGTGTACTGTGTGTCTGTGTGTGTGTGTGTTTCTGAAGTCACTGTTTGATTCTCTTTCCTCCTTTCCAACTTTCTCTTTCCTGTTTCTCTTTCCTTGTGCTTTGGGTGCGGTGTTAATGTAATTTGCGAAGGGCGCCAAAAATATTTTCAGCGCTCTCTGTTTGAACTTCAACTCAACTCAGGGCCTCGGGGATTGGCCATGCCCCCAACACCCCCTCCCAAAAAAAATGCTGCTCCCACCTGCCCAGAAGCATTGTTGTATGTTGACTTTATTGAACCATTTCGCCAAACTTGATTGACTTATTGTTGTTGCCATTGTTGGCGCTTTGTTTTATTTTACAATTTATTTTTGACTTTTTTCCATCGACATCGTCATCTCCAACTGGAAATTTCCCTTTTAGATCGCCAAGAGGCAAACACTTAAATCCAGCCAGGCCGCAGGATTCGCACTCTTCGCGTCTGATACGAGTATAAGTCAATTTCGAATGTCAATAAAATGGAAATTTTATAATTTTTGCTTGAGATTCACACACACACACACACACACTCAGAGAGAGGGAGAGACACCCATAAGTGTCTACACTCCATTCTATGTCAATATACATACAACTTAATGAGATTTTGTTTATTGGTTCTTGATAGCAGCCACAGTCTCGGGCTAAGCCAGGACAACAAGGATGTCGCCAACAGGCGCTTTGAGTGTTTTATTAATGCTTTTTATGGGCGCTTAGGTAAATGTCGCTGACGTCAGCAGCAGATATGTATTTATTCGCATAAAGATATCAATCTGACGTGCCTAAGTGGCCACGGTTAATAGATCGTTGCCACAACATTCAGTCAGCTGCCATGTAGCAATTACTCCACATCAACTTCAATTTAAAACTGCAGCTTTTAAATTGGCAAGACTTTTACTTGAGCTCTTCGAATATTGATTAATACACACACACATTATAATGTTTATTAATAGCTCTACATTTACGTATACGTAATATTAAATTTCACAAAAATCTCATATACTCAAACTCATCTAAGTATACTCCACACGATATGCGAGCTGAAACTGTCGTTTCTTTAGTCAACGCGCTCAAAAAGGCGTTGCTTTGAATTATGGATATTGTTAAATTTTGAAAGGCAACTCAAAGTGTCGCATATTTTGCAGGCTTAGTCGTTATTTTAATTAAAACTCATTTGTGGCGTGCAAGCTTTTATAACATGCGCTTACATAAAATGAGAGACACACAAAACGCACAGCGCAGCACACGTTGCGTATACGCAACATTGTTGGCCTGTGTATGGAACGTGAGTTCCGTTGAAATTAAAACTAAAGCGCACACACATACACACACACACACACAGAGGGAAGAGGAAGCATCTATAAGTTAAATCAGGAGCCGGTGTAATAAAAACCATGCAAATTCATAAGAAATTCCGAGAAATAAAAAAGAATTATGCTCGGACTTCAAAGTGTTAGTTCGGGCGTAAGGTTATTATTACTTTTTACTTTGTTGCTTGCACTGTTTGCCAGGTTTTTGTGCTCTGTGCTTTCGGCTCCCTCCACTGAGCAAATATGTCAAAGTCAAAATAATCGATGCCAAACGGTTTGGCCCCAAACTGATAGCAGAATCATAAATATCCATCCATCAACTGAAGCTTGACAAAAGTTGTGACATCAATAACTCTGTATACTCATGGATAACTGGCAACTATGAAAATCAATGACACCTTTAGGTATTATAATTATCGATCTTAAATGGATAGGTCAAGCAATCGGAGAGATTCGAACAATGCATAGTCAAACACCGAGAATACACAGAGAAGAAGATCAAACTGACTTGGCAACAAATGACAAACAATCAGTCGTCTTTAAATGATAGTTTCTGAAAATTTAAATATCCATGAAAACTAACATATTTATTTTAACCATTTCGTATAAACTATTTTTGCCATATTGTAACTACTTTACAGAAAAAGCTGCGGCAATTCAATTAATATTTTGAAAAAACATTTTACAAACAAAATGCTCGTAGTTATTGATAAAATCCAAAAGTTGTCAGGTGTTCAGTTCGAGTTCTTAGTTCTTTTGACAAATGCAATATTTTTTTGTCCATTGCTTTCAACTTAAATACAGTTTCACTCACTTATTGCTCAATTTAATGAATATAATATTGTTGTTTTTTGTGCACATTTGTTTAAACGCAATGCCCACATGGCAATTCAAATTCCTTGTGGATATTTTAATGGCAAGTTGCGGCAGCTGTTTGTTCTGCGTGCAGCGTATGCGTGATTATCTCGTTTTTTGTCGTTTTATACCCTGTAAAAATATAAATTTAACACAGAATTGCAACTCTAAATATTCGTTATTTATGGGTATTTTAAATAGATGACTCTTTGGGGAGTATTAGTATTAATTATACTATATTATATAAATATTTCAAAATAATTGTTTTGCATTAAATATTTGAACTAGACATTATTGATTGAGCTGACTGTATTATTTAAAGAAGTTAGTTTGAGTGACCTATACTTATAACAGAGTATTCGCTGGCTTATCAGAACGTAAAACATTCACATATTTTTTATTAATGATGTTTTTTGTTACCAAATACACAGCTGTCTATATGTAACTGTATTCGTATTATTTTATTTTATTTCATATTTATTTTTAACTTGCCAGTGTCTCGTTCTGCGTACCGAGTTTTTGTGTAATTGCGTTTACAACTCGCGAATTTTGATTCAGCAAAAAGTCAATTTTTTTTGTTACCATAACTGTAAGTGTAACTGTAACTGTTACTGTAATTGTAACTGTTGCTGTAACTGCAACTGTGAATTAAATTCAATTGGGTAAAAACGGAAATTGCCACTTAAATTTATTTTACACACATACACACATATGTATATATGAGAATGTATGCGAGCTCTTTGGCAAATTCAGTTTGATACAAAAAAAGTCCCTCTTTTTACTAAACTGCAGCAATTATCTGAAATTCTCCTTTAATGGTCAATGAAATGTCGATTGAAAAACTAATTTTCTAAAGCGCCCCAAAATGAGAGGCATTAAAAAGTTTTGCATCAGTGCCTTAAAAGTTTGTCAGTTGAGTTTAAATGGCCATTGTACATTTATTTTCAACGCTCTCAATTTGCAGTAAAGTCAAATAAAAATTTTGGTTAAACATGTTGCAAGGGATGCAAATAAAATTCTTTGAATTATAAAAGACATTCAAGTCTAGTTAACTTTTGCTTATTCACCAATTTGAAATACATCTTACAGAACTCCGAGTCATGGATGAGTTTTACACATACGACTCAGACGATCAACTTAAGTTTATTATTTAAAATTTTACACAAATCGTAAAAAAGCTGACATGAAGTATCTTGTCACTTGCACTGTATGGTAAATGAGAAGCTGATGACACTTTTTACGGCAAATGACTAACAAAAAGCAGCACTAATTATTTACGATCTCGGAGAAAGGTATTACATTGTTATCGTAAAAAGTAAATATGGCATTTACGTGCCTTCGTCTTTTTGCATTGGCGTGTGAAATTTATGTCGTCTGTCAAACATACAAAATACACACACTTAGAGTCGCATAACATTTTATTATTTCCAACATTTTCCGGCGCCAACACTTTGCACCTAATTTCATCTGCTTCCGCCGGGAGAGTGGGAGAGTTGGGGAGTTGGGTCTGGAGTCCGGACGGAGACCCCTAAAAGGGAAAGAGACGTCGTGTTCCCCATGGTCATGTCCTGCCATTGCCGACGCAATTACAGAAGCCGCTAGGGGCCTCTTCAAAAATTTATGGCCATTGATACATGGCACAATTCCCCAAGTCCTGCAAAAGTCACTTCAATGCTGTTCGACCGGCCTTTGTGGCATACTTTCAGGCGTTCCGGCTTTCAGTCTGAGAAACGTAAGCTGTAAAGAGTGTGATTCTGAATTGCTTTTTATCCGAATTATTTGCAGTTCACACTCAATATATCTTAGGATTTAAGTTAACGATTTACAATAAATACAGCAAACAAATATTAGTAATCGGTGCTTTAATTTTGAAACTGTGAGTATTAAAATTAGCAGATATTTTATAATATTAAAAGCAATTAAATGATAACATTCCTAGAAATATATTTTTACAGAATATTATTGTTTAGAGCAATTGAATATTAATATTTTTCTTTTGTATAAAACCAAAAGCGACAAATATTTAGCTTGCATTTAAATAATCACCACAAAGCCACAAATAGGAAAAAAAAAAGAAAAATAATTACTGGAAATTATTTATTTATTTTAGATTGACACCAGTGGATTTTGACACTAAAACAACTTAAACAAGCAGCTTAACAAGCTTAACAAGCTTAACAAAGCGTTGTGCGCTTTAATTTGTATCAAAATTTACATTGAATAATAAATATTAAAAATTACACTGAATAGAATTAAATACACACTGTCGTAACTAAACCTCACACATGTTTTTCCTTAGACACCCAGGCCGTTTTTCAACACTAACATGTGGCAGTTGTTTCCGTTTCCTGTTGCTGCTTTAACCATTTTGCACAGACTGGTCAGTGAACTGGTCAGTGCATATCACGCTGGCTTTATGGCCTGTCAGAGTCCGGAGTGCGGAGTCCGGAGAACGTGATTCTCGGCTTTTGGGTACTTTGTTGCATGTTGAGGGCCATTATGTTAGCCAGGTGCTGTTGAGTTATGTTAACTGAAACTGTCTGAAATCAGTGCACATGTTACCTTTAATTATTACTTGGCCAGACGTTGCAACAGCAAAATAGCAAACAGCAAAGAAAACAATGATTCAATTTCCGTTACCGGAACCTGGGCAAACAGCTTTGTTAACAGGTTTCATTTGATTTGCATTTGTTGCTGCTTCACTCGGTGAAATTTGCATAGAAATGTTGTAAGTCCTGCGGATACACAAAGCCGGACATTTTGTTTACTATCCATTTCAAAGTGGAGATTCCTAGAAATGTCATAAAATACTAACAGTTTGCATTCAGAAAAGCTGAAAAGCATAAAATGTTTTTGGCTTTCCACTGTGTAACTATGCAAATACTAGTATATTAACTGGTACACAATAGAAAGTATGTGAAAATGTGTAGAACATGTCAGACCAAGCAGGAAAACTACAACATACGAGTACATGCTCAAATTTCCACATGAAAATTTGCATGCTGAGAAAGAATTTAATCTAAATTAAAATGTAAAAGGTCAGGGCTGCAATAAATTAAAAGTACTGCGAATTGTCAAGACAATCTAAAAGAGTAATAAAATTTCAAGAAGCCAAAAGCGATATGAATACCAGAAAACATTACTAGGAAAACATAAAATTCTCAGTTTATTTGTGTGGTTTCAGCACCTCAACTTTTTTTTATTTTTAAACCGTTTCTGCTTATTTGCAATAAAAATTTCATGACCATGAAAATTAATGCGATGGCCAATAAAGTAACCATGGCAAAACAAATTTTAGAGAATCGCACACATTAAATGTTCTGAGAAAAATAAAAGAAAACCGTAAATATAAACAGCAAATATAACAAACAGTAAATATAAGGCAACGGAAGTGCTTATGCTTCATCTGCAGAACACCTTAAAGAGCTTAGCTTCAATCTTTCATGCACCAAAGATCAAAGATTAAACATTTGATTGCAATTTATTTGCTTCCGTTTTGGGTTAAGGAATATGTGGAACATGTAGTCAAATAATATCTTAGGGAGAGATAAATAAACTCGTTGCAGAGATACATTATTTATGTGCCAATTTAAAAACTACTCCCAGTTGACTGCACACAAATCTCTCAACCTCAACACTCAAACGTGTGGCAATTAACTGTCAACTTTGGCTACTGAAATAAACATTTGTCACGCGAAACTCGCTACAAATGAATGTCGAATGTCAGGCCAGCAGATTGGCAACAAAAGTACTGCATTTCCAGTCAACAGTCAACAGTAAATTCGATATAACGAAGTGAAGTGTGCGCACATCTGCGAGTATGCACATTTGATTTCAGTGCCAAAATAGTTACCATAATCATTTGTCACACAACAGCAGCAGCCAAAGTGGCAACAAACGGAGACCATCTAGTGCTCATGTTTGGTGTTTGGTGTTAGCCAGATACGGAAATACTTACATGTATCCATACATTTACACTAGCTAACATGGAATTGCCGCCCACTCAGAAAACATATTCGCACTTTGCTGGCAAGTGGCAAGTGGCAAGTAAACATGAAATAGATTATTTACAGCGCCATGCACAGCGATTTGTGCAAACTGTGTGTGTGCCACAGCTGCCATTCAGACCTTGATCCAGCACCAAACAACACACACACACACACTGAGTGCACAAAAAACAAAACAAAAAATAAGAAGAGAAATCTAAAGTGTGAACGGGCTCTGATAAGCGTGAGTAGCGGCTGTTGTCGCTTGTCAAAAGAAATATTGCTTATGGCCTTACACGAATGCACAAATCAAATTGTGCAAGCCAAATTGACGGTTGTGGTAGGTAGAAAACTCCTGTCAGCCAGCTGGCTGTCAACAGTCACTCAACTACCCAATCTTCCCTATTTTCCCTACTTCCCTTCTTCTTCTTCTCTTCCCTTCTTCCTTATTTTCCCTAGTTTCCAGCTGAGTCGCTTGAGTGAGAATGTTCAAGAGCAGGTGCTGTCAGTAGATTGAATTTACTAAAAGTCTTTACAAATAGCTCAATTTAAGCTCGATTTTGATTTTCATCCAGTTTTGCAATACAAAAGAAAAATGAAAGAAGTGTTGGTCTAATACCCTATAAAAAAGATAAGTGTTCTTTACCACACAGTAAAGAATAGAACTAAAAAAATTCAGCAACAATGTATGCGTGATAATAAAAATAAATCCAGTTGGAAAATTCAATTGGAAATTTGAATGAAATATTTCTGGATTTATTTAATTTCCATATTTAATCAATTAAATTATACACAGAAAAAAAAATCCGGGATATTTAGCCCGGATTCAATCCGAAACGATGTCAAAAGTGGGGTAATCTCGGATTTACTTAAACCAAGTATGAAATACTTGATTTTTTCAATCCCGAATTCAATCCTGAAATTCTTAAATTCAGGCTAAAAGAAAATAATGTTTTTTGTTACATTTAAATTCTTTTTTAAATTTTTTTTTAAGATTTTTTTTTTACTTTTTTGCTTTTATTTTTTTTTTTTTTAATTTTTTTTTACTTTTTTGTTTTTCCTTTTTTGTTTTTTTATTTTTTTTTATTTTTTTTAAATTTTTTTTTTTTTTAATTTTTTTTTAATATTTTTTTTTTATTGTTTTTTTTTAACATTTTTTTTTTAGTGAAGAAAATGTTTGAATGCAATTGACTGGTGGGAATCGAACCCAGGTCTTTTTTAAACAAGTCGGCGACTCTAACCACTGAGCCACCAGACCAGTTGAAATGAAATAGGCTGAGAGAGAATCAAGTTATTTGAGCTTATTTTCCCATTTTAATCCCGATTCAGGCTTGATTGTTCAGCTTAATCCTGGAAACATACTTAAAAAATGTAGGCTTGAATCAAGAATTTTAAACTTGATTTTAGAATGGCATTTTTTTTTCTGTGTACATTTATTAAATTTATTGCAAGTACCCTGAATTTAATAAAAATTCCTACATACTGCACGATATTTCTCTAAGGCTTAAATTTTTTTTATCTAACTAAGCTCTCTGTTTAACAAATGAAAGATATTTTGTCGTAAAATGTAAAGAAATTTGTGATAAATTTAAAAATATCTGTAAGTATTATATTGTAAATATGAAATTGTTTAATTTAAGAGATGAAATATTTGTAGGCATTTCAACAAAAAGTTTAAACTTTAAATAAAACGACAATTCAACTGAATATTTTACGATATGAGACATTTCCAAGTGAATTACTAATAATTTCTCAACAATAATTTCGAATGATTTGTTGAAACTATTTGCCACTGACCACAAGCTTAGCAATATTCAAATATTTAACTTACTTGCTCTGCCAAAAGGAAAACCAAACTTCGACTGTGGGACAACAGCAAATGAAGATGGAAGCAGAAATGTAGGCAAATGATAATTACAACATTCGGCATTTCTCAGCCAACTATTTGGGCCGTAAAAGAAGAAATACCCAACTTAGGAATTCAATTAGCCAAATGGCAGCATACTCTCCAAACGTCTCCAAGTCCGGAACTAATGCAAAAGAATTCTATGTAAAAATGACAACTATTTTATATTTTGGCTAGCTGAATGACAGGGCTTCCCAAGTGCCAGGGATCTCAATAATTTTGTAACCAGTGTGTCCTTTGGTTTGTGTGCGACACTATTTGGCCGCTTGTTAGGCGCGGTCAACCACACTGCAAGCTAAAAGTATGTGACCAGCACGTTTGTCTATTTCGGTCTCTTTTCGTGCTCAGGTGTGAGGCTTTTTTTATGTATTGCTGTTGTTGTTGTTGTTGTTGTTATTGTTATTGTTATTGTTGTTGGCACTGAGCAAACAGTCGCCCAAATTGACGCGCCGACAAACTGGACAAATTGCACACAAACATGGCAACAAAAACGGTCCACAAACAACTGAACTTAAAGAAGAAGAAGAAGAGGACCGACGGCCTTTTTGGTCGGGGCCATACCCAAAAAACAAGTTGAAGCCCACCAAAATTAATTATGAAAATTTTCACTTTACGTCTGAGTTTTTGGTTACTTGTAACTTTGTTAACTTAATGCGTTTATTTAGCGTGCAAAATTTAATTATGAAAATGTCTCATATTTCAACAAAGTCAAACGTTGCAACTTGTTTATTCATTTTCTATTTTTTGTAATGTACATACTCCATTAAATTTAGTTAGTAGGCATTTTTAAGCAATATATATTTAACTTAAAATGTTTATTACACATTTTTATTATAGACTTTCTATCAACAACTTCTCAACTTCAACTTCTCATTTATCGAGACTCTTTTTGAAATAAAAAGAAGTAAAGTGCGTCTATTTAGTTTGCACCGCAGTGTTGACCAGTCACTAGACGTCACAACTTCACAGTCTGTCAGTCATGTATTGGCATATGCTACACTGCGCTACACGACATTTGATTGAGTTCAATGTGCCTGCAGCTGTCAGGTGAAAGAAAACAATTTGCTGCTAAATTGCCACATGGCAGCGCCTGTCGATTTCCTGTCATGTACTCTACTTTTTCTCCAATTCTCTCACTTCCGCCCCCGGTTCTTGTTCTTTGTGCTCTACGGCACGTGTCTAAATGTGTTTAGCAAAACATGTATGACGAATGTGTGTTAATGTATGTACATATGTGTATGTAAGTGTATTTAATAACTACATATTTATACGGCACTTCCGGAGCTGCACTTTGCCTGATTCTGATCTCATTCATTGTATTTGATTATTTCATTCATAAATAGCATTGATTGCTTTTTATTGTTTCACTTATTCAATTTGTTGTACATTTGACACATCGCTAACAATTAATTTCCCACTACCTGATTCATATTCTACATTGACTTTTAACTAAAGTCAATTCATTATTTACTTTGTGCCTTTTAATTTGCGACTACTTTTGGTTAAGGAAATTATAGGTATGAAAAATAAACGATACTTCAAAAGCATAGAGATTCATTAGTTGTATTTAATATTAATTTAATTTATTTGCTTTTTATTTTTAATTTCTTTAAATTAGTGCTTTAGTCAGAAACATAAATCATAGTATTCAATAAAGTTAAACTTAGAGTAGAAAAGCACCCATAAAAAGGATTTTCTACTTATAAACATCAAATTTGATTTCAATTTTAATACCCATAAAACTTTTAAGGTAAATTAAGAATTGAAATCAATGCTTTGCAAAGTTTCTAATCGTTTGCCCTGCTAAGTATATTAGAATACCATATTATGAAATGAATTGTTTAAAAGTTTCCTAAACAAAAGTTGTAGTTAACCAAAAATGTTCGCTTGGTTTCAGAGGGAAAACTTTAACATGCCCCCTAAGCCCACAGTTGGTCTTAGGAACTTTTGTGGAAACCCTATTCACATTTGCTTTCCCGTCAAATAAGCGCTGCCAACAACGATTTCAATGGCAGGACCTGTTGTTTGAGCTGCGTGCCTAGACGGGATTATTAGCCGCATTTTGTGGCCCAAAGGCGGAAAGCGTTAAACACACGAAACCAATTACAATCCTCCTGTTTTTGTACAATATTTTAGGTAGCACATAACTTTGTGTGGGGAGTCGAAGATGCTCGATTTATATTTAGTCTGGCTGCACACAAATCTCAGGTATTTTCCTAGCTAATAAAGTTTGCCTTAAAGTATTTGGCGCAGAAGTTGCGCTGGGTCTGGGCTCCAGCATATTTGTTTTAATATTAGTTGGCCCCGGGCATGCATGGGATCCGTATGAATACTCTTACGCACCATCTACGGGTTATTTGCTTAGTTTAGCTCAGCTCTCAAAGCCAGAATCAAACTTTTGCTGCGTTTCCATCTCCTTCTTCAAGTTCATTGAGACACGTGCGTTGAGCTACGCCCACATTGAGTAGCGAGTTTTATTCACCCAATATCAATAATTTTGTAGGTTTTATTGTTATTTGCGCATATTTTTATGTATTTACTAGTACGTTCTTCTTGGGCTCAGCTCTAACTATGGCAAAGAATAGGAAAAAGTTCACTGGCAGGAAAAGTTTGGGTCCGGAAATAAAAGTGAAATTGTTTTTCGTAACGTTTTTATGTTTGTTGACCTTTATTAAAATGGGTTTTCTTGCTATTGAATGGCATGCTTCTTATTAATCTATCTCGTATAATGAAATCTACAATTATATCCAAATGCCCAAGGAGTGGCCAAGTAATAAGCTGAATTTCATTATTTAAATAGCGCAATGATAAGCTCCAAGTTGCACAAAAAAAGGGTTGGGAGAAAAATATAATATTCATACTGATATAGGAATTGGGCGTAGAGTTAAATAAAAGAATTCGTTAAGTATTTTTTCGATAGATAAAATTTTTAAATATGTATTTAAAATTAATAATTGATATTTTTTAATTTCAATTTGGTTTAAATTATGCTGCACTACTCGTAGATTTTTATTTCATTTTGATTCAAATTTGATGCAGTACTCACAGATCTCATGCTACAGATTCTGTTTGTCATAGCTAATCAAATTAAAAACATCTTGTGCAACTGCCAGAATGATTTGAATTTGAGATGAACATGTCGCTGTCACAGTCGCAGTCACTGTAGCCGTTGTTTCTGTTGCTGATTACGTACGTAGATATTTTGGGGATACTGTAAAACAAATGCTAGCTCTTTCCATTCCAGAAGTCGCCTCCGGTTTCCTTCGCTCTGTCTTCTGGCTCAACGAAATTTATCACACACTCGCAGACATTTGTTACTGACAGTGAAACACTGAGGGCGGAGGTGAGGCATTAGCATTAGCATGTCTGTACAGTGTTCACTGTACAGTGAACATACGTTCTACACCTGTCAAAGTTATTCATATTTTTTGGCATAGCATACTTTTGTGCTCGGCATTTTGGCATTTTTACATGTGTTGCTATTAATTTTTTGCTCCGCCGCGTCGCAAATTGAAGACGTCGCATAATCTGCTGCCACGGATGCTGTCAAGCCATTAGCTGCAGGACGTTGACGTCGACGTCGTTGCCCAGGTGTCGAGCTGTAAATGTGCGTGTGTGTGTGCGTGTGTCCCACACAAAAGTATGATTGAATGTTATTTGATGTGAATTTTGAAATTTCTATACGCCTTGGCATTTATGCAAATGTAACAATTTGTTGTGCTTACTTTACGGCTGTCAGTAAAATATTATAAGAATAAGAAGATAAATAGGTGAAGTTTCAAGTGGCAAGTGCCACAAACAAAACTTTGTGGATGCCTTTGCTTAAATTCATATTGAATATACAATCGAGCGGCAATTATATCATGGCTGTCATTAAATTGAAAATCAAGTTAATTGCGCTGCATTTAAAATATTCAAATATTTGTTTGACATACAATCAGTCAGCAGAAGCTACTTAAAACTGCTCGTAAAGTATACTATATATTATATATAAATATTTTCAGTTGGAATTTATCGTTCCCGTTGTGTCAGTGGCAAACAATCCACTCTGATTGTCCCTCGGGGGCCAAAGTGAAATGCATAAATTACAGAATTTGCACATCTTTTATCAAAGCCTACTTATCAGCACACCGAGTGTTATTTTATAGCATTTTATATAGTATATTCGTATATCGTATATTTATACTATATATATAATACGATATTGGCTTTTAAGCGGCCATCGCCCCGAGTGTTTTTGACCTTATGTCAGCTTAACGGCAACACTTCAAGTGCCAATTTATGCAACTTTGGATGCTATCGATGAAAATCAATTTGTGGAAATTGTGGTAAAAAAATCGAATAAAAAATAAAACGTAGCCATGCGATACGCAAACAAATTGTCCGCATTCAATGTTGTCCTCGGCACACACAAATTATCTTTAAATCCTGGCTGGCTGGCATTTCAGTATCGCTTCAATATATATACATATTTCAATTTAAATGCCAGTCGGAAAATTCAAATAAGCACCAAGAGGGACATGGCAAGTGAGTGAACTGCCTCAATCAAATCAAAGCCCCCCCCAACACACAGCAAAATGCAAAGCAAGACAAAGGGAAAGAAAAAGGAGAATGGAGAATGGAGGACAATAATGAAGAGGATGATGACGGAGGAGGACAAATGGTAGTGTCAGCTACAGTCTCGTCATTATACACAGAAGACATGAGGAGCGTAAACTAAGCATAAGCCTAGATAAGACATCGAATACACACATACACTGCAATTTGTGTCTGCGTATTTCCAACTCGGTTTTCATCAATCATTTGTATGCGAATTTCAGACTATGCTGACAGTTTCTTTTGTCATAGTTATGAGTACACAAGATGGGATTAGTTTTATTAATGAATCAATTCAAAGGCAGGCAAAACATATTTGGAAACTTAAATACCCAATGTAAAATCGACAGAGCGACAAATGTAATCAAAATAAATTACGAGCGTGTAAGCAGCCTCCGGTGTCTATTAAGGCCAATAAAATGAGAGGAAGGCACCATTTGTTTAACGCAATCTCATTATTAGATGCGACCCAAAGCCGTTGGCACAGCTGGTTGCAAGATCTTCTCCTTGACACTGAGGTCGGACCTCTCTACAGCTCCTCTCACCTCCCAACTTTCACCTCTCACCTATGGCTCCCATCATCCCCTGATAATGTTGCTGATTATGTTGATGATAAGTAATTTTGTAAACTCGAAGCGACGATGCCGCCAAAGCGGCGTTAATGCGCCCGTTGATTAGTCAGACTTTTAGTTGGAGTTGCTCTCTCTCTCTCTCTTCATCGCTCTCTCTCTTTCTTTGAGCCGACAAGCTTATTATGCCGCCAACAATTTGATTAATTACCACTGTCAGCCTGCTTGTTGGTTGTATGCTTCACTTTTTTTTTTGTTTTCTTTTTTTTTATAATGTCCTGCGGCGTCAGGTCGCTGCAAGGATTTCTGCACTTCCGTTTTGTGCCGCGCCTTCGTGCATAAATTGTATGCAAAATTAAATTCACCACTGGGCAAATTCTGGGCAATAACTTTTATGGCTCCAAGCTCTCACTCCTCGGGCTTGACATTTATAAGCCCGGCCGAGGGACTTGGGCTCTAATAATACTGGTATTATATTAGAGTTCGGTTGCAATTGTATTTGAAACGGTTGACAGCACCGCAGCAGTGACAATTCAGTAATTAACAAAAGCCAATATATTAAATAAAAAACAAATAAATAAGCATTATTCAAATGTAATTAAAGCAACGCACTCAATCAGCAAAATTCAAATGAAATCAAGCCAAATACTCAATAATAATTTGCATAAATTATGTGAAATTAAGTTTTTGTTCAAGTGTCAGAGCTAATGGCAAATATGTGTGCATATCCGAAGCAATCAAATTGTGAGTTTAATTTGAAGAAGGAGCAAATTAAGCCAAAACATTGCGACATATCCAAAAATATCAAATAAACTACGAAATCTACCAAAATAACAAACACTTCAATTAAAAGTTGATGCAACAATGAAATTAGCATGTTTCACTCCGTTGTCTGTGCAAATTTGTGTTCCTCTTCTCGTCGCTGTTGTTGTTGTTGGGTTTCTGGTCTT
Source organism: Drosophila subquinaria (assembly GCA_037043405.1). Lineage (NCBI taxonomy): Eukaryota > Metazoa > Arthropoda > Insecta > Diptera > Drosophilidae > Drosophila > Drosophila subquinaria. The sequence goes on from JBAMBL010002839.1 coordinate 589,891, forward strand.
GGCCAAGGCGGAAGCAGCCAGTGTGGAGAGTGCGGTAATTGGTGATATTCGCGAGAAGTGGACCAATGACAACGACCAGCTGGATGAGGAAAAAGTGGAGGCGGAAAAAGTGGAAGGGCAAGTGGAGGCGGAGGCGGAGGTAGAGAGAGAGAAGAAACAGAAGCAGCTGCTGCTGTTTCCAGTTGAACAGTATGACAACTCGAAAGCCGCGAGGCATCATCATCATCAACAACATCATAATCAGCATCATCATCATCCGCATCACAATCGACTGCATCATCGTCGTGCTCGAATTCACCGACAAAGTCATTACAAGGCGTTGGAATTGGAGCAGCGACAGCAGCAGCTGGGAAAGCATTCCCATTGGTTGCACTGGTCCACAGTCACGCCCACTTCCGCTCCAACGCCCACTCTCATCCCTGACTATGTCAACGATGAGGAGCAGCAAACTGTGGACAACTTCGACTACGGCAACAATAACTTCGATTTGGAGAGTTATCAACGCTATGCGAACATCGATCTTCCCTTGGGAGCCTCGCCACGATCGGGACGACATCGAGGACGTCATGAAAGTACCCACAACAACAATCTGATGATGCCACTCAACTCGGAGTTGGGTGGCAAGTATCTGCGCTCGCTGCCTGATTCAGTGGACTTTCTGCAGGATCGTCTTCTGTACGCAGCGCAGCCGGCGCGTCATTGGCCCGTGAAGAGGGAGGCGATTGTCGAGGGCGATGTCATCCTGGGCGGACTGATGATGGTGCATTCGAGGGAGGACAGCATCACCTGTGGCCCCATCATGACCCAGGGGGGCATTCAGGCATTGGAGGCCATGCTGTACACCATCGATCGCATCAACGAGATGAATTTGCTGCCGAATATAACACTCGGTGCTCACATCCTCGACGACTGTGACAAGGACTCGTATGGCCTGGAAATGGCTGTGGATTTTATAAAAGGTAAGTCTGTTGCAGACACCTGCCCCATGTGTGTGGTAAGTTGTGTAACGCGCTGCAAGTTTCATACGAAAATCCACAGCACTTGCCGCATTCCGCATTCTTTATTCAAGCGCGGTTTTGCAACTGACATTTACATATAAATGAGAACGAATGTACTTGGAATTCACTAAGGCAGTTGCATTTAATTCAACTAAAGGTGATGCTAAATGAAATTACTTGCAATAAATTATGGAAAACAATTTGCTTTAATTTAAGGACCTCAATTTGTTAAAAAAATATTCATCAACGCAATTTTAAATCGGCTTAACGCTTATAATGTTTGTGGAAACACTAAAAAAAAAATATAAAAAATGTTTTAATAACATACACTTATGAGTGCATGAAAACTCATAATTTTCAAGTGTGTACAAAATATTTATTACAATTTATTATTTACACATTAAATACATATTGAATTTTACTTTCTTGCACAGTTAATTTAAACATTTTAATAGTTATCTCCTGAAAAGAATCTGTGAACTTATTGCCAATAAGTTCTTTTAAAGTAATCATTAAATACAACTTTGATTTAATTATTTGCCCAAGTTTAGTTGAAGAGAAGGAGGAAAGACATTGAAAAATTTAACCAACCAAAGTCCATGAAACTAATTGATTGAATCGAATGCGAGTAAAAATCCAACTACATAATAGCAAAATGTGGTCAGAGAAAGTTTAGTCTGTTTGAAAAACATTTGAGTTTGATAGATCAACATTTAATAAAATTAGAAACTAAGTTACTTTACTATTATTTGCTTTTGCCATTATATCACTAACTTAATTGAGTTTAAATGGTTTCTGGACTATTTTACATATTTTAAGAAAATTAACTTTATTAAGACTTAATTATTCAGATAGACAAGCAAACGTCATATTTTGTTTGCTACATTTTATGATAATTTTTTAATTTCAAGTGCTCAACATTTTAATATTAAACGAAATAAATAAATAATTTATGCGACTGGGATCTTTAAGCTATCTCTCTCGGTGAGCTCAACTCATGCGCCAAAACTAATAAACATAATTCCCCAAAGACAAAACGGCGTTTATTGAATTTGCAAGGCACAAAAGTAATAAGAATAAAAGAAGGCGTAAGTAAATGTTGTCCCTCGTGTCACTGTCAACGAAAATTAAGTGCGCCGTCGGAGATTCGAACAACCGGAAGTTGGAAAAGTGGCGGATGTGAAAGTGTTGCCACATGGCCGTATACGTAAGTTGGCAACGCGTGTGGCACTTTTGTCTGGCGCTTTGCCAGGACACATAAACATGGCGCTTATTACATTTATCTAACAATAAAGAGGCTGCAGGAGCCACGACGATCTATAATCAATTGGGCCAGCAAAAAAGGAGATGGAAAAGGACAAACGATTCGGGGCATCGGCAGCTTTGTTGTCGGCCTTGTTCTTGTTCTTGTGATAGGCCTGAACACTTTCTAATCTCCATAATTTCATTATTTATGTGTGCGGCAAGGATTTATTTGAGCGACGCTTCTCACATCTGACGTATGAAAAATATAATTTTCCAAGTCACTGAGTTATATTGACAGGATTAGGCAGGCCGCAAACTATGAAGACTCGACTCTCCTCTGTCTATTATTTGCCTGAAACACAACACAACACAACACAAAACACTAGTCATCATCACCGTCATTATCATCATCACCGTCATTATCATCATCATCATCATTGTCGTGAAGGCGCCAATTGAGTAGCCCGACGATGCCAACAGACCCGATAGAGTTAATTAATTTGTATTTAAGTGCAGCTGCCAAAATGTGGGCTGTGGGCGTGGCAGGCAGAGTATTATTATAGTAAGCCCAAATGATTTTAATCTCACAGCAGCCTGGTTATTTGCCTCTGGTCTGTGTAAATTAAATTGAGAATAGTTTACTTAATTGAATCACAGAATCAGACGCAGCTTAACCCAAAGACTGACTCTATAGATATTGAATTTAGTCTGATTTGAAACATATACTCCAGACTGTGCACAAAAAGATTTGTATTCAATTGAGTAATGACCCTAAAAAACTGAACTGAACATCTGCAGCCCAAAAATATAATAAAAACCGATAAGAAATATTATAGGAAATACCAAGAAAACACTTGAAACATTTGCCAACATCAATGTGTAGAATTAAAAAGCATAACTTGTAATATATATAGTTATACAAATATGTGTACAATTCCCCAGGGGGCAATAAAACTCAGAACCAGCAAAAAACATAAATTGAAAAAAGGAAGCAAAAAAGCGTTTAGGTTTTTTCCTTTGCTGTTGCAAAAATAAACGAGGCGAGAACCTCGACACAAATAAAATTGAATAAAGAGTGACTATAATTATCAAAGAAGAAGTGTTAGAGTGGAATTTTTACCTCCCTTAATGACCCAACAAAACTACTTAATGCGATTGAGCGCAGAAACCAACAAGCATAGAAAACTTTTATAATTAAAAATAAAAAGTAGAAAACATAATTTTCCAAACATCAACACAAATATGCAAATGAATAGAGTGCAGTTGAGTTCGTCGCATTTCTACAAAAATAAACAGAAAAGAAATCTGCATGATGACCAACTCACACTGGTCGAGTTTTTGACTAGCTTGTTATTTAGTTAGTTCGTTATTTTGTTATTTATCATTGCACAGAGTTTACTCTGCTTTGAGCTGGTGCTGACAAAGTTGTGACTATTCATATTTGAATATTTTATTGGCACAGGGCGTTTAAAGAGCTTATGAGTTTACGATAATCTACTTACAATTCACATTTGGAATACATATAAGCATACAGCGATGAGATGCCAGAAATAAACAGAAAAATTTTATATTTATTAAATAATACTTAAAATAATTACAATATATATTTATTTTTATAATTGTGAGTCTATCCCTCAGTTATTATCTCTCAATTACTGAAACTTAATGCGGCTTTAATTCTGTGTCTTCCAGGTTCAATTAGCAACATAGACGATGCCGAGTATCATTGCAACAAGACCCAGGTGCGCAAGGTGATTTCCGGTGTGGTTGGCGCTGCCTCCTCGGTGACATCCATACAGGTGGCCAACTTGCTGAGATTGTTTCGCATACCACAGGTAAAACTACACTACATACTCTACATACGTACTCCATGTCGTATACGTAACTTTTCCGTTTCGACAGTTTATGTTTCACTCTCATTTTGGGCAACTTTTTGCAGCTGAGGCCAGTAAAATATTTTGCTGGTTTGGCAGTGCAAACTTTTTGCAGTTGTAATTAAAAAGCACACAAAATTTGTAGGAAATTAGTTTTAGGACAGAATGTGGCATTAAATTAGTTGGCCCTTGAGAGCCGGCAACAAATCAAGCAGAGTGCAGCAGCTGCACACAAAGAAAAAGCCAACAAACATTGTCAAGGGCACTTAGATGTTTTTTGACTTCCACAACCAGTTCAACTTCTGCTTCGTAGTGGTTGTTTTTATACTACAGTCTCGGCCAAAAGTCACGTTACTGGGGCAGATTGAGTAGCCGCCTCGTTGCCGCTACGTGAGTAACAGAGCCAGAAGTCAATATACGGCAGTATGTTGGCCCAAAGGGAACAGTAAAACGCACACGTTTACTCACACACACACACACATACACACACACACACGCACACACGTATTTATCATTCATTCAGTGCAAGCCGAAAAAGAGCAACTTCCAAATGGTCATAAATCAAACGAGCGCATTTGATTGCAATTTCAGTTGAACTTCTGACGGTTTGTAGCTTTGTAGCCAACAAAAACAAAGTGACCGCAAATAAAATACCGAATTCGCTGGAAAATACCAATAAAAATGAAAGGTGGCCATTGGGTCATTTCGAAAAGGTAGCTTTAACTTTTGACTGCTTTGCCATTGGTATCTCTCTCTCTCTCTGTCTAATGTGATTTTAAGCCAGTCGTATTGAAGGAGTTGAAGGAGAATGTGAGCAATAAAGAGTAAAATCTTTTAGTAATTAAAGAAATGTGGAATTCCCTTTTTAAAGGTAGATATACTTGCATAAGAACTTTGTCTCATATGAGATTTTCTTGTTTATCAATTCGGAAATTTCCTCGAATTGCCAGCCTTGATTTTGCAGTCATACAAACACGCAAAAACAGACAGAAAGTCGTATTCGCACACCTCATTTAAATGCCTGAACAACTTTTCACAAAGCGAAGACAGTTTGCACAGCATTCTCAGAATTTTATTATCTTTCTCTAAGACTGCACAAACACTTGCTCGGAAAATTGTTGACAGCGTCAGTCAGGACAAGAGGAGGAAGATAAAAACGAGGTGGAGTACGAAGAATTACGCGCTGATGATAATGACACTTAATTAGAAATCAAGTAGTTGGCTAAACACTTGTAACTGCCAAGTTCCCCAGGACATTTCCACACCAAGGATGCACTTTCGCTTTTCGTCTTTCGACTCCGATTGCAATAGCAATTGGTTTAATTGCCACGCTCCACAACCTTTGGCCCGCCTATGTCTATATACTATACTCTATACAGTAGTTTTGTCGACGACTTGGCAAACGCCACGGCGTTAATTTGTGCGTGAAATTGGATTTTAGTTTGGCGTTTGGCATTCGCTTCACTTTTCGCACCGGCTAAACTTTCAAAGCGATGCCGACAAACAGAAGACAGTCGGGAAATGGAAGGCAGAGGGGAAAATCGTTTCGGGTTTTCACTTTGACTTTGACTTTGAGTTGACTGCATTGTCTGTGGATTTGCTGGCTGCTGCGGTTCGTTGCCTGCCCAGCTTTGCAAAATGAGGCGAGTAACTTTATCAGAGCTGACAGCTGTTGAGCGGCAAGCAGCATTATATTATATTTTAAAAATATTGCAGACAAGACTGCAGCTAGAAAATTCGAAAAGAAGAACTCAAACTATGATATGTGGATGTTGTACACATGCATACAAAATATAAAGCTGACTAAATTGGTAACTTAATATTTTTATGTCCAATTTAGTTAAGTTAGATGTGAAATGGAGAGCTTATCAGTATATTCCCGGGAAATGCAATAAAATTGTCTATTTGAATATGTTGTATGCAATTTTATTGATTTTGTAATGAAATACTTTTCTTCAAAATTCGCTTGCTTTTTTCTGCAGGTCTCTTACTTCTCCACCAGCCCGGAGTTGAGCAACAAGCAACGTTTTGAATACTTCTCACGCACAATTCCCTCCGACCACTATCAGGTGAAGGCCATGGTCGAGATTGTCAAGAGCATGGGCTGGACCTACGTTTCGATTATCTACGAGGAGAGCAACTATGGCATCAAGGTAAATCTTCTGAGAGTTTCAACAAATTTAAGGCTTGGGCTTAAAGCTGAATTTAGCTATAGAAATTACATTTACTTCATGGTAAGCTGCTTAGTTTAGAATAGAGGGATTTATCTTATAAATATATATATTTACATGAATTTCATCTTGATTGCTTACTAAATTTATGGCAAAAAGATAATCAAATAAAATCATTGTCTCAAGTGACATTATTTAGAAAGCTATAAATAGATGCTTTTAATAAATTTTATTGGAATACTGATAGAAAATGGAGGAAACACAAGTCAAAAATTAAAGATTACAAATGTTTAAGGGCTTTAAGTTATATTTAAAAGTACATTCAAGGCGTTCAATTGTTTTGCAATTTCCAACGTTTAATTTTATATGAGTTATATTGTGAGTTGCATGTTTGTCGACAGTTTCCGTTGTACAGTTTAAATTTTAGTTGTATTCTTCGCTACCAGCAGCGAATCGCAGTGTTGCATATTTGCTTTGTGCAGAGTTCTCTCTGTTTTCATAGGGGGGTTCGACACTTACGGCCAGAATGTGTGAGCCAAGTGTCCTGCGGCCATCGCAGTGCCATCAAAGTTCTCATTGCAATTTTCCGCTTTCCATTTTCCGTTCTCCGTCTCTCTCTCTCTCTCTGTGAACGTGTCGTTGCAGGCATTCGAGGAGCTGGAGGATTTGCTGGCACGCCATAATATTTGTATTGCCATCAAGGAGAAGCTCGTCAAGGATTCGGGAGTGGCTGAGGATATTGCATACGATAATATTGTGCAGAAACTGCTGACGAAACCGCGTGCTCGAGGTAAGTGCCACCAAATGCAAAAATAACAACTTGAAGCGATTAAAAAACAAGTTTTTTTTGTTTTATTTTTTTTTTGTCGAAATTAAATGTCAACGGAAATTGTCCAAAAGTTGCAACTTCCTCGCAGCTTGCACCAGAGGCGCAACTGGCGCAAACTGTTCAAATTAAATGGAAATACATATTTAAACCAACACTGCCGACAATTTATTCTGCTGTTTTTCCCCATTTTCAACAGATTTTCCTGCAGTTTTGTTTTTTTGCTGTTTTTGGTGATTGCCCAGCTTCTGTTTGACAACGTTTTTCAGTTGCCAGCGCAGGAAATTAAACTGTTATGTCAGGCGACTTTGCAAATGACAAAATAAACTACCAAAGGGCGTTGGCAAATTGCTTAACTGGACTTCTCCTCCATAAAAACTATTGTAAGGGAAAAGTAAACAACAAAAAGTCAAACTACTCGTGAATTGTGAGCTTATTGTGGTCGTTTTCAGTGACCAGCTCAATTAATAACAGAAAGAAACAGTGTAGATTATGATCGTAATTAAGTCTGAAACTTACCGACAGTAAAGTTCTGGATTTAGAATATTTTTATTTGAGTTTTCGGAGTATTTCACCACTTTATTCTTGTTGTCGATCTAAGAATCGATCTCGATAAGTTCAATTGAACGACTGAACCAATGAACTAAATTACCGACTGTAGTGATGTAAAAAAACATCGATGCATCGAGCATCGATGTTTTTTCAGCGATGTTTCTCGATGTTTTCCGATGTTTTTGTTGAAGCCGATTTATCGATGTTGCATGGCGATGCATCGATGTTTTGCAAAACATCGGCTGCCGCACTTTCAACACGTCATTTTCGCCGCTCTGGCAATGAGTTTATAGTAATTTGGGCAGTGTTTGCAATGCCTAAGTGAGTAAATTTATTTAAATTGGTCTGAGATACTATAGCTACAAAAAGGCTTACATATGTCTTTAAAAAGTCCTCATCAAAAAGACCTCTTGTAGTTTGTGTTTATACTTTTAAGGTCAAAACTGTTAAAAACTTTAAAACTGCTATTAAAGCATACATTTTTAAGAGAAAATGAGCTTCATTAATCTAAGAAATTCTAGTTTTCTTCTAAAAATGGTATGGTTTTCAAGCATTAGACATACATCGATGCATCGATGTTTCGACCCGATGTATCAACCAATATCAACCAATATATTTTAAGAATGCCACAAACGTCACAAACGAAACGAAAACAATTATCTTATTAATATTGCTTTGTGCATTTGAGTGAAACTTGTGTCTGCTTCAGCTATTTTTATTCGCTTGACAAATCTAATTAGAGCAATTAGTTAAGTTGGATCTACATACATACATACATATATATGTGTGTTTTAGCTAAACATGCAGTATGCATACATAAATATGTATAATTATATTAGCTGTTTGCTGAATCGAATATTAAACGTGCTACAATAATAATTATAGTCAAGGACTCTTCTTTACTCATGCTGTCAACGTCAAGAAAATTAATAATGAGAACGTCAATAAAATGCAAAATGAAAATTAGCAAACCAATAGATACAAAAACAATATCAAGTACAAATCAAAGCAACAAAGAAGAGAAGAAATACATTCGAATCTCTTTCACTACTTAATTAAATAAGCACAGAAGGGGGCAGGCGAAAGTAAAAGTTAAAGTCCAGGCTCTTGGAAGATACTTTGTGAGGCTCTTGACCAAGTTGTTGTTCTTCTGTCAGCAAAGTGTTGGCCACAACTTATCAAAATGCAAACAAAAAGCAAGAGATTCTCGCTCCAGCCACTTGACGGCTCACATTTTGGTCTCTTCATCTCAGTTGCTTTGGGTGCTAATGATGGACAAGACCAGAAACAGGTACAGAGACAGACAAACTGTCCGTTTTATTGACGCCTGACTCTCGATGGTCAGCCAGGATATACTAAATAATGCTCAGAATACAGGAGACACTCCTGAGCCGCTGAGTCTCTTGGTCTCTTGGTGATGTTACTTTCATTGTTATAAGTTTCATTGTTATGGACAGACAAACTGGTGCTGACACCCTTCTTTCTTCTTCCACTTTCTCCGTGTCCTGTGCCGACTGCAGTTGTCACATCTTATCAGCAACGACAGCTTCGACTCGTTCTCATCCACATCCACGTCCTCGTTTTCATCCAAGTTCTCTTTCTCCTTCCCAGTCCATTGACGCCTTTTGTTTCGCATCATAATTTTGTATCACTTTCTTCTGGCTCTCTGGCTCCTTTGTCCTTGCTCCTGCTGTTCCTGTGGCAAACTTATCGATTTGCTTTTGTGTCCAGCTGAAAGTTAAGCGAAACTTAATCAGGCGCAGCAGAAACAGCTGCAAAGGGCAAAACTTGACGACGCCTTTGTGCCGTAATGCTTCAATGTTTTCCATTGGATTTACACTCAAGCACTCGCTTTTGTTCTATACGACTGGCCAGCTGAGTGTTCTCGATAGTGAACCACTTCAATAGACTACCCAAGCATATAGCTTGGCTAGTGGTTAAATGTATTTGCGCCTAGATACACTTAAAGTTAACTTATGGGAACACATAACTAAGCTCCCTGTGGAATAAACTTAACCTCCAGGCTTCGTGATTGACGGATCTTGTACGGAGGAATCTTGTTTACCTGCTCGCACGTAATTTGCATTATTTATACTATTTTTATATGCTTTCCATCGAGAAGCGCGTAAACACAAATTAATCAAGAGCCAAATATTGACTTGATATTTGTACATACATACATAACTAACATACTTACATATGCCTGAGTAAACTTCTCAGTTCATATTGGACAAATATCGATTTCTTAGCACAAACATTTATTATTTAAATTTTCATTTATTTTTATAAGCTATAGACATTTTTGTTAAATATGATTTTTAATTTTTTAAAAATCAGTAACTTATTTCAAGTCACTGTTTAGATTTTGAAAATAAATTTTATTACAATGACAAGTAAAAATCGGTTTAAAATGTACACTCAAAGTTCGAATATGTGTTAAAAAG